>CM073731.1:13695927-14315927 GCA_037113605.1 Calophaca sinica
GTTAAATATTAACATTTCAAAGAATATTCAAATTTTCTTACATAAAAGAAATAAAAGAATTTTCACAATATGTTAGTCAGGTGAGAAGGAAACGACCCGCGTTATATTTTTGTTAGTGATTTCTATATCAAGCACGTATCAACATTTTTAAAAAAAAATTCAAAGTGCTGACAAAAAGTAATTTTTTTAATAAATTAATCATCCAAATATAAGCTTAAATGTGCAAATACATGCAATACTTTGTATTGGCGTCACTGGTAAAAATAGCTGATAACAATAGCAATTGCTTTTATAATTGAATAGAGTTTTAGAAAATTGTCTTTTATTATTATTATTATTATTATTATTATTATTATTACACCAATATATATTTACATTTTGTTTGTAAATAGAAAACAAAATAAATTTTAAATGAAGTGCTGGTGATAAAAATGAAATAAAATGATGTAACATTGTTTGACTGGTAAATTTGAAGTGTCTGTTGAATTGTATCATTATATTTTAATAATAATAATAATAATAATAATTAATAAAATAAATATTAAATATTTTATTTAAATAAATATTATGTATCAACACCTAAGATGCTTAAGTTATTTAAGCCATTAAAACATGTTTTTTTTAAAAGTAACACACAATTATGTTACAACAATGATAATTAAATTGAGTGGTAAATAATAATTAAATAAAAATATACTACAATATTTTAAATTAAAAAATTAAAAGTTCATTTAATAAAATGTGTTTTTTTGTTTTTATTTACTTACTATTATAAATATTATATTTAAATATGTATACCAAGTTCAATATGTCCATATGAAAGCAAGAGTCGACAAAACCAACACTGGCTTTCAAAAAATTTGGGTCCAATCCTAAAAGATGCAAAAACACAACCACGTGTAAGCAATATATCATAGAGAATATATCAATCGAACAAATATGGTATTAAATCTAATTGAACCAAACACCACTTATATGATATTTGAATCATTGACATTAAGAGTTGAAGCGCACACTGAGTTTAACCAAAGAAGCGAGATTTGGTCAATTAACATGATTTTGATATAATTAAATTTAGTGGCGGCATTTACTTTTAATAATTTGATAAATGTCAATATTTGATGTAATATTTATAAAATACTAAAATTTATACACATATAAAACAGACAAGTTATTGAAAGAAAGTATATTTATGATTATTTTATTTTTAATTGAGGTGGTATAATAATGGTTGACATAATAACAATAAGAAGTGTATTAAATGCTCTCAATTTTGGCGGCCAGATTAGGAGGAAAAACTCCCACTTTTCACTTTTTTAGGACACCTGTATAGAAGTCAGCATTTGAAGTAGTTGATCCAATCCAATTAATCAGTGTCAAAACAGTACTTTTAAGAGGAGATAATAAGAGTGCTACGTGATATTTTCAGAATTTATAATCTTATCTATAAAATAGATAAATTTATAATATAGATCACTTGGATATCATAAAATTAATTATATGTATATTTGCACAAATTAGTACTTGTTGAGGAGATAATAAAAGTACTACGTGATATTTTCAGAATTTGTAATATTATCTATAAAATAGATAAATTTATAATATAGACTACTTTGATATCATAAAATTAATTATACGTATATTTGTAGTAATTTTTTTACATCGAGATTGATTATAACTTGACATATTTTGATTGATTGGATATTAAATTAATTTTCTGAATATTATCGTGATTGATTATTACTTGACATATTTCGATTGATTGGATATTAAATTTATTTTCTAAATATTATTACATTTTGGCAGACTAATGATGTTTAGGCAGGAAAATTAGGAGAGAAAATTTCCTCATAATTTACTAACTTTTATAGATAAGATTTAAGGATATCATACATATATTAACATAATAATTTTATTTATATTAAAATTATGTTTTTATTAACATCAACCCTGAACTAATGTTAAATATACAAAAACGAAAAATTTGTTCCTAAGAAAGGAAGAATTTATTTTATTTTTATATTTCTAATATAATAAATATATTTTTTCCAAAAAACTTTTCACTTGTAAATCGTTAACATCGAGAACTGACACTAACAATATTATTAAATTCTATCAAAAAAATCATTAAATATTTTTTTATATAACTCTCCCTTACTAATTAATTAAGTGAAAATAATTATGTGATAATTAATTAAATA
Organism: Calophaca sinica; assembly: GCA_037113605.1. NCBI lineage: Eukaryota > Viridiplantae > Streptophyta > Magnoliopsida > Fabales > Fabaceae > Calophaca > Calophaca sinica. The sequence continues at coordinate 13,698,129 of CM073731.1, forward strand.
ACAATCAATATTATGTTGAATAAAATTACATATATAAATTTGGAATACAACTTTTCTTCTAAGACATTTAAAAAGAAACAGAGATTGTAATAAACTCAGAAAAAATGCATGTCAGACTATCTTACGGTTAAATTAGGGGTCTAAAGCAACTTTTAAAAGTAAGTGAAATGGATAAGAGACATGATTATCATCCTTAAAATTTAATAGCAAATTACACTACAATACTACAATAGATTATTAAAAAAATGGCGCCATATTTAACAGCACTACTTAAAAAAATGTGTGAGGTTTTATTAGCGTTTTTTTTACTAAGCGCTACTAAAAGACTACATAATTAATTTTTTTTTAAAGCATAAAATTTTTACCAGCGCTTCCAAGAGTAATCGCTATCTAAAACTAACAAATAGATAGCGCTTCTTCTATTAAATGCTACTAAAAAGACGCATAAGGCCTTCACTAGCGCTTCCCCTAAGAAGTGTTATCTATTATCAGGATTTCACTAGCGCTTCCCCAAGGAAGTGCTATCTAATCCCTTTACCTAATAAACCCAAAACCTTTCACACAAAAGATACTGTACATCTTCATCTTCAACGTCTCTCTTCTCTCTACTAATCTTCAGCGAATGACACCATCAAGCACCGGTGCGACCCATGCCGTCTCGACTCTCTCACCCTCTCCCTCGCACACGAACGGAACCACCAAGCTCCACCATTCTCTGAAACTCACTCGCTCTCCTTCTCCCTCGCACGCGAACGACAACACCGCCGCCTAGCCCCTCTTCCTTAAGCTTCATCCTCCTCTCTATCGTTGCCGCTTTTCCTTTAGCTTTGTCTTCCTCGTTCCTCCTCCTCTCCATCGTCGCCATTCATCTTTCGGTTCTAAAGCTCTGACTGTCAATGGCGTTAAAGCTCGAGCCGTGTAGCCCATTTGTCTGCCATTCATGTCGCTGTTCTCGCCGCCGTTCCACGCCGTTGTCACTGTCGCCGCCGCCTTCTTCATCCATGTATGAACCCTAATCTATTTTCCTTTTCATTTGATGATGAACTCGTTCTGAAAATTTTTCCACCCTCAGACAGCATCTCATCTCTACAAAAGTGCCTCTGTGCGACAAAGTGCGCTTCCTTGGACCTTAATCTGCCATCTCTCTTCTTCTACTACTATCAAGTGTCACCTGTAGTTTAATTCTTTTCTCTTGGGTGAGCTCCTTGCTTTTGATTTTGATTTTGTTGCTGGAAAGAGTATATTTGTGTTTGATTTTGTTGCATTTTCCTTTCTCTTGGTTTGCTTGGTTTGGATATAACATTTTAAGTGTTTATGGTAATGCTTGAATGATGTTTAGGTTTGTTTTGTTGCTTCCTTTGACATTGTTTGATAGGAAATGGTGTAGTTAAGGCTTAAAATGATAGATTAGGAAGAATGCAAGTTTGATAGTTATATTAAGTTACTTTTTGCTCTTATATACAAAAGGAATAATTGTGTAAAAAGATTGAACATGTGTTGGATTGGAATCAGAAGCTTAACATAGTTTCAAATAAAAGGATAACTAGAGATAAAATAGTAAGGCTAGTCACATGCGGTTATAAGGAAATGAGTTGTTGCTTCCTTTGACATTGCTTGATAGGAAATAGTGTTGTTAAGTCATTAACATGTAGTATTTCTTATTGCTCTGTAAAGTTGAATCTTTTAATTAAGATTTAAGACCTTATTAGCTATTATCATGTTGTGTCTCCAATTGGTGAAAGTTTGAACTTTGAAGTGTTTTATGTTTGATTGGATTAGATATATTTTGGAATGTCCATATTTTAGGGGAGACTCTGCCAAAATTTTGTTAAAAATTCAAACTGAGAATTGAATACGAACTGTGAATTGTGGATTGACGGCATAGCATTAGCTATAGCCCGATGCGCTAGATTATCAAGTTTTGACTATGTTTAGTGAGAATACAAATAGGTTTAATATGATGTTATATTACTCAAGGACTAACTTAGTTTTTCAAAATGTTGAAGTTAGAATGGACCGGAAGTGGATGTCTGTCAATCGTTTGTCGAAGGAATATAAGGATGAAGTGTAAGATTTTATTAGGTTTATAGTTTGGCATAAAAAAAACCTTAGTAGAATCATATGTCCTTGTTTGAGTTGTTGTTATGTAGGCCGAGTTAATGTTGGGAAATTGGAAGGACATTTAGTGAGCAGTGAAATTGATCAGAGTTATAATCAATGGAAATGAATATAAAACATTATAATTATTTGAGATTTGTTTATATTTTGTACCACTAAAATTGAAATTCTTTTGCTTATATTCGAAACCAGAGGGAGAAAGGATTATCAAGAGATTCGGGGCATAAATGGTACAGCCCAGTGAGAGGTATTAAAACGAAAGTTTAGGCTCGACCATGTTTAGAATTAGTGTCTGTTGGACTTAATTGGGTGTAAATGGCCCATACATAATAACCATTTTAGTAGTTTCCGTTACAAGATCTTTTTGTTGACAAAACGTTACAAGTCACTTTTTTGGACTAAAAAAGATATTCATTCATTCAAATTGGTAAAATATATCGAAAACAACACAAATTCAACATCGTTAAAAACCGAAAAGAATGAACCTGCGAACAAACTCACAGCACCCAGGTTAATAGCATAAAAAGGCAAAATGCCTACAAATGTGACAAATCAAAGTGACCGGAATATCCATACCTCCGGATCTGTAACGTTGACGCTTAAGTCTTAATTAAATCTGTAACGGATCGAAGCTGATTTGCCAATCTGAACCAAACGAACATCGCAACAAGACGAAAAACCAAACAATGTCGTACCAAGACGACGAGCAAAATAGCGCCGCACTCAGACGACGAAATCATGGAAAAACATGAAAGAAAAACTAGATCTATGTGGAAAAACCACTTATTTAGATAAAAGGAGAGAAAAACAATGTATATAGGTGATTTTAGACCAAAAAAGTAGCCATAAACCACCTCTTTTCGGTAGATGAAGAAGAAAGAAAAGAGGAGTAGAGAAACCACCCCCTTCCAATGGGGAAAAAATGGCAAGAAATGGCAAGATACTTATTCAGAACAAAATTGGTCAAAGCAATATAATTGAAAATGTTATATACTATTTCAATTTCCAATTTTCTTTTTGGTTTAAATTTCATTTCCAACATTTGAAAGAAGGAAACAGAGCTAAAAGTATGTCAATCTACTTCTATATAATAAGAAAGAATAATCAATGTTAAAGTTGAAATAAATTTCTATCACATTTTTAAAAAACACGTACTTTCATAATTAAAAAACATATCTGTTATTTTTTAATTTCAAATTAATGATTTTCAGTTTTTTTTGGTAAATTTCAACTACTTAATTGTATTATTGAATCAATTATTTTAAATTTTTTCTCAAAATTTCAGATGTTACATTCTCATTTTTATCTTTTTATGTTTATATTTATACATTAAATTGAATATTTTTATGGAATGATTCAATCTCAACGTATTCTCCTATAAAAATAACAATGCTATTTTAATTTCTTTTCTTTTAAGGAAAGTGATTGTTGTCACGAGGAACTAACATCACGAAGGGCTGACAGGACTTATTTACAAGGCTGTAGAGGAGGGACACTTGAGCCCTTATATGGTGTCTAACGAATTATCATACCCGGTACTTCAGTACGCAGACGACACCATCGTCATATGTGAACCAACATGGGATAACATCTGGTGCATCAAGGCCATTCTTCGTGGATTTGAATTAGCTTCGGGTTTACGGGTTAATTTCTTTAAAAGTCATATGTTTGGTATTCACTTGGATGATCATTTTTACACTCTCTTTGTTTTCTTAATTGCGGTTTGAGGGCCATTCCCTTTAAGTTTCTTGGTTTTATTGGCCGGAGAAAATCCTAGAAAATGTTCTACTTGGAGACCGGTGGTGACAATAATGCAGAAGCGATTATCCAACTGGAGAAGATCTCAATTATCTTTCGGGGCGAGGGTAACATTGATTAATTCGGTGCTCACGAGTTTGCCCGTTTACTATTTTTCCTTCTTCAAGGCACCAAAAAAGGTGGTGAATACAATTATTAGCATTCAGCGGAATTTTCTATGGGGGGGAGATCCGGAGAAGAAAAGTATAAGTTGGATTAAATGGGAAACGGTGTGTAAACCAAGGAGTTTAGGTGGATTGGGAATTAAGCATCTGGAAGTCTTTAATTGGAGTACGCTATGCAAATAGAAATGGCGGTGCCTAAGCGATCGTAGAGGCAACTGGTATAACCTTCTTCGGTTTAAGTATGGTCCTCTAGAAAGAAAAATGCTTGATGGGGGCGGTGTCAAGACAAAGCTCTATTTGGTGGAGAGACATCACGGTGTTAAAATCAGTGGTTTGTGGAAAATATCTCGATTCGGTTGGGCCAAGGACATGCGATTCGATTTTGGGAAGACCGCGTTGTGGTTAGGTTCACGGTACTAGAGATACCTTTCTGAGCTATACCAGTACCGGTGCAAAAAATAATTTATTAGTGGTAGATCTTTGGAGGTTGGGAGGTGAATGGTTGGATGTGGAAATGGTCGTAGGCGTAATCTTACTCCTCGGGAGAGAAGCTCTCGGTCTAACGATTTGGTGATAAAGGTGAGCGGTACCCTACCTTCCACAACAACTCCGGATGTGCAGGAATGGAAGTTGAGCACGCGTAAAAAATTTGCAAATCGGATATTCAAATTTAATCAGGTGTAATTTTGTCGGAGTTGGATGCAAATCTGTCCAAGGCTTTAAATGGTTGTGGGTACATCAATTCCTTCCAAGGTGGCTTTTGTTTGGAGACTTCTACAGAATCGCATTCTTACAAGAGAAGCATTAGCACATAGAGGTATTATTCCAAACTGACAATGTTAGTTGTGTACTTTGTTCCTAACATTTGGAATCATGGATCATTTGTTTTGTTCATGCAATGTGACGTACAATATTTGGAGGAGTGTTTTTGCTTGGCTTGGCCTTCTCGGTGCTTGGAGCGATGGGGTGGTGAATAATTTCCTCGCATTCAAAATCCCGTTGAGGGGTAAAGCGGCGTGAGGAAAATTCGATCGTTATTTGGTGTTCGATGGTGTGGATAATATGGTTAACAAGAAATAAGGTGGTTTTTAGTGAGGTGTTTGATCTTTGCCCTTTGTGTGTTGTATAAGATTAAATTGACATCTTGGAATTGGTTTATTTGAGAGAAGGAAGACACTCGACTTGGAAATTCTCGGTTTGTGTCAACCCAGGGTGTTATGTCACGGTATAAGAATTGGATGCCGAGGTGGAAATTTGGAATAGGCCATGATTTTTTCGTGGTACTACCAGTTTGTTACTATTACTGCTCTTGCTAGTTGGTTGGAACGTCGACTCTTTGTGCTATATTCTTTAAGCTGCTTATGTGGATGCAGGTTGATCAAAAATTGTATGTGTGGCTGATACATTATGTAAGATTTGATTTGCATATGGCTTTGACTTTGTGTAGTGGTGTGGTGAGTTTGAAGTACAGATTGTGGTAGGAGTGGTTGAGTATAACATGTCTAGGATGGAATTTTTTGAAGACAATTTTGATAGGTGGGTAGGAGTATAGGAGCTTGTGCAGGTTTTTTTGCAGATTGCGGCGAGTCTCATTACTTGATGCAGTAGGAATAATTTATTTTTACATTTTTCTGATAGATTGGTAAACTCTTGTAATTTGAATTTCGTGGTTGTGTACTCTTTTTCCTCCCTTTGTCTTTTTCCCATTGGGTTTTGGCTTAGGGAGGTTTTAATGAGGCACTTCCATTTGGTTACGGGTTGGAGTACCCCTCGTACTCCTTTAATAAAATGTTCTTTTGCTTATCAAAAAAAAACATCACGAAGCCTCACAAATGTTTTTCATTGGTTGATTTTAATTTCTACCCACCTCTATGATTCCGTCAAACACAGAAGCTAGCCTACCTTCTTTTTCTTTTATCATTTGAATACAAAGTGTGATAGTCACGAAAGCGTCTAGATCGGTGGGCAAGCAAATGCTCTTTCTTTTTAGTTTGTTATAAACTTTACAGGGCGACAAAGACACGGATGATCAAAGCAAAAAAACAAACAAACTGCATCAAAAAAAGCGCGATAACAAGTTAATTGATATGTTTTAGTATTCCTTCCAAGAGAGCTAGAAGAATAAACTAGGGTTCTCCTAGGTGTTAACAAGCTAAGAGAAAGAAAAGGAAAATAACATTCAGATTTTTCATTGCCTCTTCCTCAACAAGGGATCAAACACTTAAAGGAAATATTTGTCCTAAAGATGAATCTCATCCATCCAAGTGTCAACATCTTACATTTAGGGAAATATAAAAGACATAAAGACAATTAAAATAACTCAACACTTTTTTCTAACAGCCTTAGATAAAGTCCTTGAGCCAAAAAGGCTTCTTCTTTGGTCTGGTCTGGCCCATTTTTGCTAGTAGCCCACTATCATTACTCCCTGGGTCAAGAGGAACCTTGTCCTCAAGGTTCTGGGCTGGGTTGCTGGGCGAGGTGATTGGGCTGACTTGAGCGTGAGGTGGATGCGAGCTGGCTAGGAATGGCAAATCAGATGCAGGCGCACGGATCTTGATTGCCTTGGACGACTGTGATTTGTTCTCCCAATGATCCGGTCTTGGTGAGCGCGCGTTGGTCTCGCTGGAAGGGCGCGTTGAATGCGCGTTGAGACCACTTGGGGAATGCATCGCAGGCTTCTTGGGAACTGGCAAGGGAGCCGTTGGGATAGTGATGGGAGTTGCATGTGGCAGCGCATTTTCAAGCTGTGGAAAAACGCGTTTTGCTTCTTGATTGGTTGGTACGGCTACTTGGTCAGACTGTGGAAATACGTGTTTCGTATTTTGATTGGTGGAGAGGGTATGCACACGAATTGTGTTTTTGTTGTGTGGTTGAGATTGAGAGATTGGTGAGGAAAACAAATCTTGTGGCTGAGATATATGGTTAGCGCGCAACGACCCAGATTAGTCCGTGGTGGACAGCTGGTGATCCAACGCACGTTTGTGGCTTTTAAAGGTGAATCTCATGCTTGTTTTGGGTGATAGACGAGCCAGTTCTCTCCGATTGAGAATTATTTTTCTCGATTGTATTAGACTGTGGTGATTGAATATTAGAGATTGGAGAGAGGAAATTACCAGATATTAGGCTTGTACTTTCTTTAGAACTCAATTGTATTTTTGAAGTGAGTTGAGGTCTCTCTGTCTCAAAAAGCCCTGATGTGTCTGTTCTCTCATTTGAAAAATAATCCTTGAGACCTGAGGGAAGGGGAGTGAAATAGGCGTGAGGGTCATCACCATGATATGGCCTTAACTACGATACATGTATAACTGGGTGGTTCGAGAGGAAACAGGGAGGTCCAACTCGTATGCTACCGCTCCTATACGGCGACGAACCAGGAAGGGTCCAAAATAGCGTTTGGATAGCTTCTGTGAAGTCCAACGGTGCACCGTCTGCTACCGGTACGATTGCAAACGCAACAATACCCAGTCTCCTGGTTGAAATGTACAATCTACACGTTTCTTATTTGCTTGTTCCTCCATTTGTTGTCTACTCCTTTTTAAGTTGGCCTTGAGAGTTCTTAGGATTTCCTGTCTTTGTTGTAGGGTTGTGTCCAACGAGCCATTGACTACGGTGCTAGGGATGTAATCTGGTATTGTTGGAGGAGTCCGGCCATACAACGCTTGGAAATGAGTCATTTGGATAGCTGAATGGAAAGCTGAGTTATGCCAAAACTCAACAAGGTGCAGATACTTGTACTACCAACGTGAGTGATCGCTTGTGAAACACCTTAAGTAAGCTTCTAGACTCCTGTTCACGACATCTGTCTGTCCATCGGTCTTTGGGTGGTACGTCATGCTGTATTTGAGAGTTGTACCCTGGACCCAAAACAGTTCCTTCCAAAAGGAGCTTAGAAAAAAAGGGTCTCTGTCTGAAATAATAGATTTTGGAACACCATAGAGGCGGCAGATCTCTACAGAGAATCGTGTAGCCAAATCTGTCACAGAATACTTGGTGGGTAAGGCCAAAAACTGCATGTATTTCATCAGACGATCACAGATAACCCAGATTGTTGTATGACCAAAGGAGTTGGGAAGGTGAGTGATAAAGTCCATTGTGAGTTCTTCCCAAACTTGATTTGGTACTGGTAGAGGTTGTAATAACCCTTTCTTTTTCTGTGGCAGGTACTTGTTCTGCTAGCAGATGGGGCAGTTCCTCACAAAGAGTTTGATGTCCTTGTGAAGGCTAGGCCAGTGGAATGAAGTGGCGATCCTTGCCAGAGTTAGTTTGACCCCCGAGTGACCCCCCCAACAGAGGTTGCATGGTACTCGCGGAGGAGCGCTTGTCTCAGTTCTGAGATGTCAGGTACGTAGAGCTTATCCTTGAAATACAGTAGCCCATCAGTAAATCTAAAAAACTATTGCATTTGACTATCCATTTGACTCTTTTGTACTATTTCTCTACCAGCTTCCTCTGAAACATAGTACTGCCTGAGCCTGGTCAGGATTGATGGAACTGGAGAAGATATGGCAGATAGTAAAATCGCTTCATCAGTAAACTTGCAGCTGAGAGCATCGGCCACTTTGTTAGCTCTGCCAGGTTTGTAAAATATCTCAAAACTGAAGCCCTGTAATTTTGATGCCCACTTTTGTTGTTCTGTTATTTGAATGGTCTGAACCAACAAGGTTTTTTAAGCTTTTTTGATCTGTAAAAATGTGGAAATGCCTGTCAATGAGGTACTGACGCCACTTTTTTACAGCCTCAATTACTACATACATTTCTCGGACGTAGACTGAAGCTGCTTGCATGCGAGGGCACATTTTCTTACTAAAGAAAGCTAAGGGGTGGCTGTCTTGAGTTAGCACCGCACCAATAGCAACAGATGAAGCATCTGTTTCCACAACAAAGGTCTTTGTAAAGTCAGGCAAGGCAAGCATCGGCATCTGAGTCATTTTACTTTTCAATTCTGTAAAAGCCATATTGGCCTCTGTACTCCAAGAAAATTTAGTGGAATTTAACAAATCGGTGAGAGAAGCTGTGAGTGCGGCGTAGTGGCGAACAAAACGCCTATAGAATCTGGTGAGGCCCAAAAAACCCCCGAGTGCCGTAAGCGAACGAGGTGCCTGCCAATCTAAAATGGCTTGAACCTTATCTGGATCTGGTGCAACACCATTAGCTGATATCACATGACCCAAGTAGTTAACAATATCAACAACAATCACACACTTAGATAATTTAGCTACAAATTGGTTAGAATCAAGTAATTCTAAAATAAGCCGTAAATGAATTAAATGATCAGATAAACAATGGCTGTAAATTAGAATGTCATCAAAGAAAACCAAAACAAACCGCCTTAGGTAGGGCCGGAGTAAGTCATTCATAGCTGATTGGAACGTGGATGGGGAGTTAGCGAGACCGAAAGGCATAACTAGGAATTCATAGTGCCCATCAAAAGTCCTGAAAGTTTTCTTGTGTGTGTCTTCTGGAACAACTCTTATTTGATGGTAACCTGAACATAGGTCTATTTTCGTAAAAATTGTAACAGAACCCAATTCATCTAGTAGCTCATCAATAGCTGGAATAGGAAACCTATCATTGATGGTAACAACATTTAGTGCACGATAGTCGACACAAAAGCACCATGTGCCATCTTTTTTGCGAACTAGTAACACTGGGGAGGAGTAAGGACTATGCTAGGCACAATGATGCCCTCTTGCAGCATGTCTTGAATTATAGAGTTCATGGCCTCTTTCTGAGAGTGAGGATATCGGTAAGGTTTGACATTAACAGGGGTAGTATTAGGAAGGAGAGGGATATGGTGGTCATGAGGTCTAGATGGTGGTAGGCCATGAGGTGGTTGGAACACATTTGAATGAGATAGCAGGAGTTTTGGGATATCTGGGGAAAGGTATTTGAATTGGGTCTCATTGCTGAGTTGGATAGTGGAGGATGCATCATGTGGTTAGAAAGAAAGAAGATGCATGGAGGCAATAGAATCAGTATGAAGGAGTTCGCAGAATTGATGGTACGTGGTTTGGGTGGGAAGGGACAGTGTGTCAACTGTGAGTGTAATTGCTAAGTGGTTGTGGTTAAAGGTAATTGAAGGAATGTCAAAATATGCATATATGGATCCCAAAGAGCTCAACCATTCCATTCCTAGGACTACATCAGCACCTTCAATTGGTAGCAGGTAAAATGGTTCAGAAAAAGTGGTCTTGTAAGGTAATAGGTACTTGGGGGCACAAACCGGAGCATTTAATGTAGGAGCTGTTGCCTACCATGACTGAGAATTAGGGAATAGGTGTTGATGGAATTTGTAGATGAGAAGCAATGAGAGGCTGTAAGATATTATGAGTGCTCCCAGTATCAATTAGGACCATGACTTGAAGTCCTACAATCATGCCTTTGGGGAAATTTGACCTGTGAGAGCTTGTGTAGAGAGTTGAAAATGTATGTCTTCAGAGTCAACCTGTAGGTTTTCCTCCTCAGTAGTGTTGTCGACAGTAGTGTCCTCTTCTATGGGCTTGATGGGATCCTCCTCCAAAAGTAGAAGGAAACAACTTGAAGTACATTTATGGCCCGGAATGAATTTTTCATCATAGTTGTAACAGAGACCTTGAGCCCTTCTTTCTTGCATTTGGGATTGGGTAAGCCTCCTGATAGGCAAGTTATTTTGGTGGGGTATGGAAGGTTTGAGAGAGGTGGGGGAAAGGATTGGTTGGATGGGGTTAGTGGGCTTGTTAGGTTGGGAGCCATAGTTTGAACGGGGCATGGAGTAGCTGGAGTTGGCAATGGAGCTTGAGGGTGGTGAGAAACCTCTAGAGAATTTAGGCTTGGAATCTTTAATTTTTGCTTCCAGTAGTTTTGATAATCCAATTCCCTGGGAAATTGTCTATGGTTTGTGGAGGGCTATGTCATTTTTGATTTCAGGTATAAGGCCAGAAATGTAACAATTGAGGATGGCATCAGGAGAGAGTCCCAAGACTCTATTACACAATTTCTCAAATTTAGCTTGATATTCTAAAACTATCCCCTATTGTTTTAGCTTAAACAGTTCAGCCTGATGGTTTTCATATGTGGACGGACCAAAACAAAGTTCTAGGGCTCTTATGAAGGAAAACCAATCAGTAAGTTGATGGTTGTCATACATCCACTTGAACCAACTAAGGCCATCATCTTTCATATAGAAACTAGCCAGATGTAACCTTTGTTCCACTGGGATTTGGTAAAAATTGAAAAATTGTTCAGCCTGAAATAACCAGTCAAGTGGCTCTGAACCATCAAAGCCAATAGTTCAAGTTTAGGTGTCCTGATCTGTGGCCGTGGGTTTAGTGAAATGGGTGGGTTGAATGATAAGTTGGGAAAAGTGTGTGTGGAGAAATTGGGGAAACTAGTGTTGTAAGGGTTGTTGTGTATATTCTGGAAATTTGAGGGGAAAATTGGTGTTGTAAAGTTGGGTGATGGTGCTGTTACGTGGATGTGAGGTGGGGTAGTTTGAAATTGTGGAAATGGGGGTGGGTAAGGTGGAGGAAAAATGTTTACTGGGGCTGTGACGTTGGTGGTGTTTGGTTTGGTAGTTTGGAATTGTGGGAATGGGGGTGGGTACGGTTGAGGTCTACTCATGTTGGGACCAGATGTTTGAATGGACAAGGGAAGAATAATGGGTGAAGTGGAAGTGATATGGGGTTCAAAACTAGGGGGAAATTGTGGGGTAAATGGGGTTTGAGAAATACCAGATGAAGCAGCTAGGGTGATGTTGGGTTGGGAACCCATAGCTAACAGTTGATCTGCTGTACTAGTCACTAGGGTAGTCAGAGTTTCATGTCTGCCGTTTTGAACCTGTCGCTGGTTTTCCAACTGGGTCTACATCACTCCCAGCTGATGAGTGACTTCCTCCAAGTCCTTAGATGTGGGTTTGGGAGGCATGGAGAGGGGAAACGAAAGCATCAATTGATAGGTTTCAGTATTCCTTCCAAGAGAGCTAGAAGAATAAACTAGGGCTCTGCTAGGGTTAACAAGCTAAGAGAAAGAAAAGGAAAATAACATTCAGATTTTTCATTGCCTCTTTCCCAACAAGGGATCAAACACTTAAAGGAAATATATGTCCTAAAGATGAATCTCATCCATCCAAGTGTCAACATATGACATCTAGGGAAATATAAAAGACATAAAGACAATTAAAATAACTCAACATTTTTTTCTAACAGCCTTAGATAAAGTCCTTGGGCCAAAAAGGCTTCTTCTTTGGTCTGGTCTGGCCCATTTTCGCTAGTAGCCCACTATCATTAACAAAAGAATTAAAGACCAAGTAAAGGACGCATGTTTGGTCTGATATCACATGCAATATGATTGATGGAAATGAATGGAACTATTGTTTTTTGTTACCACTAAAAGAAGATGCCATAAGCAATCAGGCAGGCCAGAAAGGGAGGAGACATATATAGCATATTTGGATTTCTTTTGCGAACAATGTATTGGCCCAATCCTACATTTGTCCTAAAGAAATTGTATATATTATAATTTGCCAATGGTAAACCAAAAATGTACGTAATTGTTAAAAAATGAACAAAAAAAGCTAACGGGCACTTAAAAGAGTTGAAGATGTCTTTATCAACCCAAAAAAAAAAAAAGAGTTGATGACGGTTTCACTTGTAAATCATTAACATCAACCCTGAGAACTGATACTAACAATATCATTAGATTGTGTAAAAAATATTTATAAATATTTTTTATATAATTCTCCCATACTAATTAATTAAGTGAAAATAATTAATTATGTGATAATTAATTAAATAACAATCAATATTAAGTTGAATAAAATTGCATATAAATAGGAATAAAACTTTTCCTATAAGACACATTTAAAAAGAAAAAGAGATTGTAATACACTCACAATGAATGCCTGTCAAACTATCTATCCGGTTAAATCAGAGATCTAAAGCAACTTTTTAAAGTAAGTGAAATGGAGAAGAGACGTGATTATCATTCTTACAATTTAATAGTAGTAGCAAGTTAATAGCAACTTTTTAAATGTGTAAATTAATAGCAACTTTTCAAATGTGTTTGAAAGTTAAAACACTCTAGTGTCCGGGTAACATACTGTTAGAAGTCTCACATTGAATGAACTTCCTTTTTTTTCCTTTCCTTGAATGCATATGTATAAGGAGGCTTGAGGGAAGCTTTTATTGCATCCCATTTCATTCTTCTCTTCTTCCGATAGCTTCTCTTGTATTTTTAGAGAGAAATCGTGAGGTGTATATTCTCCTATTTTTAAGAGAAAGTGTTATTGTTCTCTCATTGTATTTAGAGTGAGGTGATGTGGTTTTTTCAATTTAGTGAAAATCTTTCTACTATTGCATGTCACAAACTGTTCCTTGTGAGGAATCAACCATGTTTTTTTTTCCACGTACTCACAGAAAAACAGTTAAAACAGAGCATACATCATCTAAGCTTGCAAGTGCTGCCATACCCATGCTCGTCAGGAGCATTAAGGTCACCATCCCATACACGTATGTGGAAGTTTGAATCATCTCCTTCGGATACAAATGCATCTTGCATTTAGCATTCACATTTTTAATATGTGAAATCGACGTGAAAAATTATATGTATGATGGAACACAACTTGCAACACATTCATCAAAGCAAGATCTCGGTCGGTGACAATAATAATATTTAAAAATTAAAATATAATTATATATGATTGAGAATAGATAAGAAAGAAATAATAGTAAATATTTTAAATAATTCAATAACAATCATCTTGAAGAAATTAAACTAAATATTATCAATAGATAGTTAAACATAAAAAATTAAAATAAAACACTAATTCATTCATATTTTAGGATTTTATTTTTCAATATATATATATATACACATATTATTTTTAAATTAAAAAATAACTATTTCACATATTTTAAAATTTATTCTTATAAAATATTGTTAATTGATTAAAACATAAATAAATTGATATAATGCACTAAACTATATTCACATAAATACTATATTCACATAAATACTATATTAAATGCATATAATGATTGTCATATTATCCTATAATTTGAAGAAAATAATATCTTTAAATATTTTACCTATTATCGTAGAAATTAGTTTAACAATAATACTAAATACATGCTTTAAGTATATATTATACATTACTATTAAATATTAAAGTTACTCGATAAAAATACAAAATAGTAACCATAGGTTGCGAATAAAAAATAATAATTTAATGATTCTATAAATTATCAAATATAATTTTCATACAAACTCTAAGTTTTAAGATTATTTGTAGGGTAGAGCACCGGTCGGGTTCGGTCGGGTTCGGGCCGAAAATAGCCCACCCAAACCAAACCGAGTGCTAAAAAACTGGGCCCATTTCCGCCCAATGGGAGTCACGGTTTTATCGGATTGGTTTGTGGCGGGTCACGGATTGGGCGGGTCGGTTAACTCGGTTTGGGCTTTAATTGGGCTGAATACTTTATTGGGCCTTTTTACTTTTTAAATCACCAAAAAATAAAAATTTAGCCAAAAAATCTACAATTTTTAACCCATTTTAAACATTACACAATTTTATGGGCCTTTTTTCATAATTTGGACTGGGTCATTTTTAATAGATCACAACTTCTAATACTACTAATACAATAAATAACAACCTGTTAATACAAGTAATAAAAACATTTAACAACCTGTTAATACTACTAATACAAGTCTCTCCAAAAAAAAAAATTCCATAACAAGACCATAATAATAATAATATGGCCATTATCCAGAATACCAACCAAGCAAGCTAAACACAAGTCCATAAACTTGCTAATTTGCCATACAAGTCCATTAACATCTATCATTCTATTGTCTACTTGCCATACAAGTCCATACAAGTCCATTAACATCTAATTGTCTATAAACTTGCTAAATAGTAAATACATGTCTAATTGTCTATAAATAAAAGATGCGACTTGACTGAATCATTTCCATGACAGAAAATTGCAAGGGACAGTTCAATTTTTTATGCTTTCTCTGCATCTGTGACTGTGAGCTGCAAGGCAAAATACATAACCACATCCATATGGTTAATCTCCAATAATTTAAGTTCCCAAATAACAAGTCAAAATAACAAATAAAATAATGAAGAACTATAGAGAGGAAAAAATGCATTACCAGCTGATGTATAATGACTAAGGAATCACTGGCAAATGTGGATTGGTTCTGTGATCATTGTGATGCAACTGAAGTCTGAAAATCAAGCAAACAAAACAAATAAACAACAGAAGCAAGTACACACAGAATTGGAGCAACAAATAATGCATACTTAATCAAATAATCAAATAAAGCATACTAAAACAAAACTCAGATCTGAACCCAACCATAAAGCCTACTAAAACTTTCAGAGTACATACTCAAAACCGTTTAAATTTCAAAACAATATGAAATAACAAACCCTAAACCGAAAACAAAGACATAAATAAATCATAACCAAGAAGTATGAAACACAGAAAAAGCAAACACAGAACCATTTAAATTTCAACATAATATGAAATCGAAACCCTAAACCAAAAACATAAACATAAACCCTAACCCAGAAATTTCAACAAACACAGAAATATTAACCTTAAATATCACACTTAGAAATATGAAACACTTAAAAATACACACCTTTTACTAGAAGAGCCACATGGGTATCATCCGAGTTCCAAAGCACCAAAGCGATTTCATTTCGTGGTATGCAAAATAGAAAAAAATCGAAAAAAGAACTAAACAGAGGAACAACTTACGGACTTAGGAAGAAAATAAGGAACAAGTTACAAACCTTTCACTTTTAGCGTTTGAATCGGACGGAGGCTCTTGGCTTCCAAGCTTTTGCCTTCTACAGAGAAGATGATGAACAACTAATGACTAGGAAGGGAACAAACGATCGAGCAGCGAATCGGACTAGCTAGGGCTCACAGAGAAGGGAACGAATGAAGCAATCCGAGCAGGGAAGGAGATGGAGAGAAGGCAACACTTTTCTCGGCTCTCATCGAAGAGTAAGAGAAAGAAGGGAGAAGAAACTTCGATACCCATTCTAGTGGTTCCTTCCTTTCGTTCGGCGCCTCTCATTTCTCTCTGTTGTTGTGCGTTGTTGTTGTTGTGAAAAAGAGAGAAGCGAGATCGAGATCAATGACCATCATCATTTCGGTACTTGATTATCACGAATTAGGGTTTTTTCCTTTTGGGTTTGGCTCTCTCTCGCCGCTCTCATGGTGATTGGGCACGATGGGCCGCTACATGAGTCTGCTACTTCACCCTTCGGATCGGTCGGATTAGGTCACCGATGGGCCGAGAAATCCGTAATCAAACCGACCACCACCACCGCCAGTAAACTCGTCTGTCACTCGCCTCACCACGACCAGTGAAGACCCTACCGCTTGCTCGCCTTTTCCTCGGCTCGATTACACGTTCGGTGTTGCAAATTTGCTCCTCCCTAATTATTTGAGGACAAACGCTAATTTTAATCACTATTTAAAAAAGGTTCTTTAGCAAATAATTAAATAAAATTGTATATTATTAAATATTAATTATTGTGTGTGAAGAATATATTAATTTAGACGAACGTTAATATTTTTTCAAATATAATAATAATTTGTACATAATCTTTGTCTTTTTATAATTTGAGAATTTTCAATTTTAACAATAAAATATAATTTATCAAAATGTAATCAAGATTAAATTGAGATTATTAGTAAAATAAAGAAGAAAGATTTGTGGCAATGAAGAAATATAGTGCAACATGAAGGGCAATGATATACATTCAGTTATCACATATTCTTTTTGTTCTTTCTTTTAAATTTTGTAATCTTTTCTGCTCCCAACACACAACACACACTCCTCTGTGTTTTGACCGTTGCTTTGCTTTTCTCAACGTCTCTCTCTCTCTCTCTCTCTCTGATCGAAGCTCCTTCTAGTTCCCGCTCGCCATCGTCAGGTATAGTTCGACGTTCTAAGCTTCACTTCACTGTTCATCTTTATCCTCAATCAAACCTAATAGCTTTTCTCTTTCTGCATTTTCTTATTCTTCTTCTCCAACCATCACCATTTACTTTTATAAGCTCTTCTGCGACCCTTTTTCTAAAATCAATTTTTTCCTTCTAATTCTAGCTTTTTTTGGTTCCTAAATTTATTTATACACTATCCATATTCGCCACTATGTAACTGTTAATTACTTTATTTTTATTTTTTTGCTAGTTTATGCTTTGAATTTTTTTTTTGTTGGGGTTAAAAACAAAAAAAAAATCCCAAATCGAAAGTTCCAAGCTTTGTTAATGTCTTGGCATTGTAATAAAGCATAGTCTGGTTTTCTGGCAAGGGGGGAGGCTTCAGGAATCTCCATTACTTGTTTCTCTTAGCCAAGTCTCGATTTTCAACAATCCTTACTTGAAAATAAAGAAAAGCACCAAACTTTATTAACATTGATACATTACTTTGGCTAAATAATAATGTTGAATTTGTTTTTCTCTCCAGTTCAATTTTTATATTGAACTTCCTTGTTTCTGCAGACAGATTTGTGGAGATATATAAAAGATAGTTCCTTTGATTTCCATTTCAAATGCAAACCTAAATGAGATATATTCTTAGGGTTTAAGGTAAAGTAAGAGATGGGATGTTCTCAATCAAGGTTGGATGATGAAGAGGTAGTTAAGCTTTGTAAAGATAGAAAGAGATTCATCAAACAAGCTGTTGAGCATAGAACTCAATTTGCAATTGGACATATAGCACACATTCAGTCTCTTAAAAGAGTCTCAGCTGCTTTGCATGATTACTTTGAAGGAGATGAGCCAACTGAGTTCTCATTGGATTCATTCATGACCCCACCTGTGAAGAAGACTACTCCTTCTTCTGCCTTCATTCCCATATCAACAAAGTCCTTCACTCCAACAACTATTGAGTTTGGACCAAACACTACTACAACTTTGAAAGTGAATTACCTAAGGCCAGGTGGTAATCCACCAATTTCAGTTGAGGAAAGGCCTCTGTCGCCCGAAATGGTTCGAGTTGTTGAAACATATTCTCCCATGCACCAGTATGGTATTGATGGTTTTTTTGCTATGCAATCCTCACCTATGAATGCCTCAATTTTTGCTTATTCTCCCAATAATAGGCCTATTATCCCTCCCCCTTCACCTCAATCTTCCCAATGGGATTTCTTTTGGAATCCATTTTCATCACTGGACTATTATGGTTACCCTACTGGAAGTAGCCTTGGCCAGATTGTTATGGATGATGAGAACCGAGGACTGAGGCAGGTCCGAGAAGAAGAAGGAATACCAGACCTGGAAGAAGAGGAAACTGAAAAAGAAGATTTTGTTGTAAAGAGAAATGTGGCAGAAGAAAGAACCAAAATTGACATAAATTCCTCGAAAGAAGAAGTCATGGTTGAAGATGTTGATGAGCACGAGGATGAAGAGGAAGAGAAAGAGAAAGAGAAAGAGGAGGGAACAGATGCTGAAACTGCACATGAAATCTCAGACTCACAAGTCAATGGCAGTGAGTGTTTTCAAGTATCAAAAGCTCAAACGGCGGGTCATATTAAATCCAGCCATCAAGAAATGGCAATTGATAATCAAGATGCTAAGGAAGAAACACCTGGTTTTACTGTTTATGTAAACCGAAGGCCGATCAATATGGCAGAAGTAATAAGGGATATTGAAGCTCAATTCACAGTTGTCTGCAATGCAGCAAATGATGTCTCAGCTCTGTTAGAGGCCAAGAAAGCTCAATATTTATCCACTTCTAATGAACTGTCAGGTTTGATGGAAGTATACAATTTATATTTTAAATTTGTTGCAACATGCTTCTGCATTTGGTAGTGTTCAGAATTGTAAGTTAAGCCTCAAGTTTCAATAATTCTCAAAATGATGATTTATGGAGGAAAACATGAACTTTAAATGAGTTGGGAAAGAAAGCTCAATATTTATCCACTTCTAATGAACTATCAGGTTTGATGGAAGTATACAATTTATATTTTAAATTTTTTGCAACATGCTTCTGCATTTGGTAGTGTTCAGAATTGTAAGTTAAGCCTCAAGTTTCAATAATTCTCAAAATGATGATTTATGGAGGAAAACATGAACTTTAAATGAGTTGGGAAAATCTTGTTATTAATTTTGCTATGCAATTTTTGCTTTGTTTTAGTAGGAAAAAAGATTTATCAGTGTTCATTGATAGTCAATGCATTTCTTTTCACTTTCTACATCCCCTTTCCAAAGTCAATCCACACTATAGAAAATGTGGTTCTGTTGTATACTGATATAGTCTTGCTTGGTCCCAAGTTCTCATTTGAATTTAGTAGATAATTTTTCTTTCACTCGTATTTATTTGTAAATTTTCAGGAATATAAGTTTAAATTATATTTCTTCTGCAGCATCAAAATTGTTGAACCCAGTAGCTTTGTTCCACTCAGCTTCTTCACACTCTTCCTCATCAAAATTTATAATGAATTCTTCAAATACTAGGGATTTTAAAGGTTATGAGGACACTGATGATCCATCGGAGGAACATTCTATGTTTTCTGTTAGTCACCAGTCAACATTAGACAGGTTATATGCATGGGAGAAGAAGCTCTACGATGAAGTCAGGGTATATTACTTCTACCCATGAACTATTGAATGCATTTCATAAGCTTTCTTCAATTGTATCAGCATGGTGCTATGTAGACTATCCTTTAGGGATGAACAAAAAATCAATATTCACTCATGACTCATGAGGTTATCAATCCATCAATAAAAATTAGAAACTACATTTGCTTATAGTTATTACTAACTTGAACTTTTAATAGTATTTCAAAGTGCTTATGTAGATGTAGAGCAATAATCCAAGATGGCTTCTAGATAATATTAAAAATCATAATGCATCTAACTGATTAGTATAAATCTCTTTCTAATGTACTAGGGGCCAACTTTAACCTTTTAATTTAATTCAGTATTTTTTCTTTCAGTCTATCATATTATTACTGTTACAGGTCATTTTGCTTATGATTGCATACAATTTTAATAATAGGAAACTTAATGCTATGCCCACTTTCTTCTTCAACAGTCTGGAGAACGTGTTCGAATTGCATACGAGAAGAAATGTCTGCAACTCAGGAACCATGATATAAAAAGAGAGGAGCCCTCTTCTTTGGATAAAACAAGAGCAGCCATTAGAGATCTACATACCCAGATAACAGTTTCAATACACTCGGTTGAAGCTATTTCCAGGAGAATTGAAACTCTAAGGGATGAAGAGTTGCATCCCCAACTTCTTGAGTTGATGCAAGAGTACGTATGAAAATCATTATTCCCATACAACTTTGTTTTCTAGATGAACTTTAAACCTATCTGGCTGCCAGATAGATCACACTATAATGGCTTGTGATTAGACATAAAAACATTATGCTTGCTGATTCTGAGAGTTTCTGACTTACTACAGGCTCGCAAGGATGTGGAAAGTGATGGCAGAATGTCATCAGATACAGAAGCAAACCTTAGATGAAGCCAAGATTCTTCTAGCCGCCGGCATTGATGCCAAAAAACAGTCTGCTGTGTCAACAACCGATCCACACAGGCTCGCATGTTCAGCCTCCAATCTTGAAACCGAGTTGAGGAATTGGCGAAACACCTTTGAGTCATGGATCACTTCTCAAAGATCCTATATTCATGCTCTAACCGGATGGCTTCTCCTATGCGTGAGATGCGAGCCCGATGCATCGAAGTTAGTATGCTCTCCTCGAAGGTCCAGTGGCACTCACCCATTGTTTGGACTTTGTGTTCAGTGGTCGAGGCGTTTAGATGCCATCCAAGAAACAGCAGTGGTTGAAGGCTTAGACTTTTTTGCAGCTGGCATAGGTTCCTTCTATGCACAACAGCTAAGAGAAGATTCTATACAAAATACAGTTGGAACCAATGGGAATAGGGAAATGGTGGAAGTTGGTGAGGTAGGAGAAGAGGTGGTGATGACTAGTGAGAAATTGGGTGAGGTTGCTATTAATGTACTTTGTGCTGGAATGTCAACTGCTATGAGCTCAATGGCAGAGTTTGCTATTGATTCTGCTAAGGGATACAATGAACTTGTTAAGCAATGGGAGAATGTCAAGTTGCAGCAAACTTTTCAGACTGCTAATTGAATATAGATGGATTACATTTTAATTAGTTAGTTAGTTTAGTGAATATAATTTTTTAAGGGTAGGTTTGGTTGAAGGAGCGGAGGAAGAGAGGGAAAGATTTTGTGCAAATCTCTCACCCTTGTTAGTTGTTAGAGAGTTTTTACTTTTTATTTTTTTTTTTATATAATGATTAGAGAGAAACGAGGAATTTTCATGTAATTCTCAAGACCTTTCTTTATTAGTTCCAATTTGATTGATTTGAAGGATCTGAGATATTCTCAAACAAGGGAAGGAAACTTCAATTCTCATGCTCTTTCATATTTTTCATTTTCTTCTTTTTTTTTCCCTCCCTTCCTATTTTCCGTTATTTCTGTTACATTACAGTTATTAAATTACCTAACAGACATACACTACGATTTTTGTTTGTTGAACTTTTCACTTTTCAGAATAATGATATTTACAAAACACTATTATTCCAAAAAAAAAGTATAACGTTCATCAATATATATATAAAATAATCATTAACAAAATTTTTATTAAATTAAAAGAGTAAATTTGCACGATCAGTCCACCAACAAAGTAAAGGGACATGATCTCACCCAATATAAAAGTTATTTCATTTCAAAATAATGTTAAAATTTAACAATAGGATGCCGACCGGTTAATCAGTTTGAATCAACTTGTGTATACAAAAATGGATCATGCAAATAGTAAAGATGGTGATTGTCTCATTTTCAACTGCATGGCAAAAAGCGTGCGGGACACTTCTTTTATCAAGTGGGCAACCTTGTTTGGCTTTGTAATTGAGATTTGAGAGGAAGATAAACAAATCATTGCAATTTTATTCACCAGTATCATCTAACTCCACTTCAACATCATCAAATGTAGTCATAAGCGTGAGAAAAACAACAACTGCAACCAACTGTGCTGCCACAAAATATTTGGACCTCCTTTTAAAGGTTTTCTCCTCCTGTGTTTTCTCCCTTTTCGGCTTGCTCTTAGACTTTGGTCCTAATAAAAAAAAAATATAACAAATCAAACTTCATGGAGAGTGACAGGGCATGAGAATTTAACTGTTTAAGATAGCAAATATATATATTTTTCAGTATATCCTAATATAGTACATCAATTTTTAATCCAAGAAACCAAACAAGTACCAGTGTACCATAAACCAATTCAGTTTCTTCTCTCTCGTTACCATCATCCAAGCATAGCTTCTAAGTCTAGGACACGTATGGGGAAATATCCGACGAGTATCCATGAAAAAAATTAAAATAAAAAAAGGGATACTTTTGGGACATGTATTAGGAAGTATCCAAGGAGCATTGGTATCTTATATGGGTACGACACCGATACTTTCCCTTTTTTGGAGTATTTGGACTTCATAATGTATGACAGACAGGTGACATTAGTTTCATTTGCATGTAATGTGTTTTATATAATAAAATAATATTGGAAAATAACAGCTAATTTACCAGGAGACTCCACATCAGGATGGCTGAAAGATTAGTTTTATTTCATTGGTTGATGGTTGATTGCACCCATCCCTATAAAATCCTGGTCAGTGGAAAATTTCAGAATACTCCTCCAATGACCAACCCTATCTAGAATTTTGTGGAAAAAGTCCTAGGAGTGGTACTATCCTAGGGGGAAAAATTATTAGAAAGAGAAGGGTTCTATGGTGATTATCTGTAGTACCCTGTCTCCACACAAAAAAAAGAGGAAAGACAAGGACAGTTATGCTTGTCAAGACAATCCCATCAAACAAAACTAAAAAGTGTGCATTTACAAGATCCTGTAAACATCTTACTCTGAGTTGATTGACTTCTGGAACCCGATGATGACGCATCTGTATGAAACTGTGGACCGGAGGAAGGAGATGGACCAGCTTCTATAAGTTCAGTCTTACATTGTTGCACATATCTAACTAAATTATCGTGTTCCAAAAATTTGATCCGCAGAATTGAAGATTCCTAATGGTACATAAATGCAGCATCCAGAGTTAAAATTTTCTCAAAATAAATGTCCAAGTGATTCTAAACCTAACAAGTAATAGGTGATACAAAAACTACAAGTAGCACTGGCGTAAAAGTAAAACAAAATCAAAACACATAGTTTAGCAGGTCTAAAAAGAATGGTAAAATTGAAGTTGGAAGACAGATTGACGGTTTATTGCCCAGTCTTGAACTGTTTATAATTTATAGCCATGATTACTATTCTATTTTTTTACGTAAAAACATTTAAACATCAACTTTAATTCATTCAAAATAATCTTGGTTAATTATCACCCATTGAATGACAAAATTTGGCAGCCAAACATTTGGAAACATTCTTCGAATACAGATATTCTCTAAACCGATTCCCAAACATATTCCCTTTTCTATGTGCATCTCTCTTTCACCTAACTATTGACTAATATGCTTTATTCCCTCGGTCAATAGAGCGCCATAGACAACATTTATTCATATTCTGAGAATCTGACCAACATCATGATAGTCCCGAAAGTGTAAAATGTAATCCTAACTATTTATTATTTAACCCAAGCAGCATTAGTGTATCCACAACTACCTTAAAACAAACATCAGAATTACAGTTGATTGACATTTGATAGTAATGCTTACAGGTAAAGCTTGAAGAGCAACAAGTCCATGCGCAAGAAAAATAGCATCCAAACTTGATGGCCTGCATAAACCGAAAAAAATCATGTGAATACACACACCTCCAAGAGGCCAACGTCAATAGTTGCTCCGAAAATGAAAAAAAAATAAAATAAAAATAAACACCAAATCTTGCCAACACATTGCTCTAACAAAATACAAGTTCACAAATTCGCATATAACTCAGCTATAGGAGTCACCTGTTTTCAAATAGGTAGTTCTTTTCACCTAACCAATTTGACAGAGCATCATAAGCAGAGTTTGCTCTGCTATAAATCTGTCCATCACTAATAGCCATACATAAATACCAAATCAAAGAGAAAATCACATAAAAGATCAAAACTATTATGCACATAGGGGGGGAAAAAATGAAACTATTGTACATAAGGTAAGAAGCGAAACCGACCTCTTCTTTCTTCACTACAGCATTGTCATTAGTTATCCCATGTTTGAGCTTTACCCAATGAGCTTTTTTCAAAGAGAGAACCTTCCCTATGGGCCAAGGAAGATCAGAATAATAGATAGTATAAGCAGATGAACCTTCAAATCCTACCCAAAGTTCATAGGCAAGTGCATCAGCAAGCCAAGTAGTGAGAATTGCTTTGATTGATATCCAATCGGGGAGTGAAGAAACCCCAATGTCTAAATCAACTACACCAATATCTTTCTTCAAGCACTCAATTATCCCCTCTTTCTCATTATTATACGCCACATAGTCACCAACCTCGAAGTAAGGAATTTGATCTAAACAAAACACCACATAAAAAAAGGGGGGGGGAAGCATTAGTACTGGAAAAACAAAACAATACCCATGAGAAAACAAAGAGAAAGAATGAAACTTTATGACATGGGAATGATAACCCAGGAACCTAAAACATGAAAAAAGGAGAAAGAGGGAAATGGGGTGTTACCAGAATGAGGATGGTTTAAGTGGAAGTCCAATTGGAATGGAATTTGAGCGAACTTGAGATAGATGAAAGCAGAGAGGCATTGAGGGCAACCGGTTGGGAGGCCAAAGCATGGTTTCCTCACCACTAGAGTGTTCACTTCCGCCATGCATAGACGAGATTACTGTGATGATGGAAAATCCCTCGAATGTTTAGGGTTCACGAGTCTGTGTCTTTTTTTTTTGCATTGCATTGCATTTGGATGTAGTTTTCTTTGTTTGGTAATTGGGCCTATTAGAAAATGTAACTTCTGGCCTAGCACATACCTCTCTTAGCAACAAGTGGCAATTTATTTTTTTGACACATAACACATCTATTATTTATTGTTTATTCTCTTTTTTATTTTTTTGGTTGAATTCTCACTTAAACAAGAAACCTATGCCCTTTTTCAAATTTGCTCAGGTTGAAGATTTGCAAATGAGAAATGTTTGGTTGACACCAAAATTTGACAACAAATCGACAACTGGTTAATGACGTGTAAAAGTTTGGTTAATTCAGTTCAGTAGTTGGTTAATGGTGAATCGTATACATTAACCAAACTTTTGCATGTCATTAACCATTAACCAACTACTCAACTGAATTAACCAAACTTTTGCACGTCATTAACCAAACATTTGCACGTTATTAACCATTAACTATTAACCAACTACTTAACTGAATTAACCAAACTTTTACACGTCATTAACCAAACATTTGCACGTTATTAACCATTAACTATTAACCAACTACTTAACTGAATTAACCAAACTTTTGCACGTCATTAACCAGGTGTCGATTTGTTGTCGATTTTTGGTGTCCACGTAACACAGCTGCAAATGTTTACAAATCTATTTCCCTATCTCTCTCATCCACTTTTTCCTCTCTTAAATTGAATTTTTAATTATATCGCTCTTTTTAACTTCTGAGAAATTTGCCCATGCACAGACTACTGCTCTGCTACCAGTCATTTCATTTTACACAAGCTCCCACAAAATCAATTTACTATTTAGAAAATGTAAGTTCTGGCCAAGCACACACCTCTCTTAGCAACAAGTGGCAATTTATTTTTTTGACGCATAGCACACCTGTGATTTATTGTTTATTATCTTTTTAATTTGTTTGGTTGAATTCTCACTTAAACAAGAAACCAACGTCCTTTTTCAAATTTGCTCAGGTTGAAGATTTACTAAATCTATTTCCCTATCTCTCTCAACCACTTTTTCCTCTCTTAAATTGAATTTTTAATTATATCTCTCCCTTCAACTTCTGAGAAATTCGCCCGTGCACAGTGTGACACCCTCTACCCCGCATACTATAATTAAAGAAATAAACGAAAAGAAATGCAACTGCTGAAAAATACAGTCAAATAAAATTTTCATAAATAAAGGTAGAGTCATCACGCTATTACAAACGTGCGGAAATAATCAAATAACAATTACGAATAAAAATTCAAATGATAAAAATACCCCGATATCACAACATCTCAGAGCTGACCCTAAGCATATACATCGGAAATAACAACAACGACAATAACTAAAACAACGAAAATCCTAGTCTACGGTGACTGCGTACACGGATCACTCCTCAGCCACGTCGTCATCCTCACCTGCAATCTCATCGTCTAAACATATACAATGGTGTATGAGTAGCCACAACAAAAAAGGGTTAGACATCATATACAATCGTAGCACAAAACGGCAAAGGACATAGCTTAAGCAATGCGCATACAACACGTTAACTTAATCAACACATAACATGAATGCTTGACTCAACAAGTACTTATGCAATCCTAGACAGCGTCTACTTCACCGAACATGTGGATCCAAATCAACTCAGATGAGTGAGTGAGGAAACACCATCACTCTTGAGTACGAACAGTGTCTAGTCAGGGTAACCAGTATATTTATTGGTCACGCCCCAGCTGTGGTAGCTATCCACTGCCTTTATCTAAGACGCTCCTACCCGATTGACCCCCAAGGCCGAGTACCTTGCCCATCATGGCCGATACTATATCGCATCATCGTTGCTCACCCCCAATAGCGTTAACTTAACAAGACACATATGATGCATGAACACAAAACCAACAAGTGTCTAACAACACCAACAATAACTTAACAACTCACCGACCATCTCATCAAGCAGTCGGTTACAACTTATCAACTCATCGACCATCTCATCAAGCGGCCGACTACAACAACATTAACAAGGTACTACTCGTCAGTAAACTGACAAGTTTTCCCCAATCTTGGAACAAGTCCAAGTTATCAACCTACCTCACAACACTAAGTCTAAGCTAGCTTAACTTAATTTCCAACTCTTAACTCAAGTGTTTCAACTTACTTAATTTGA
The DNA here is from genome assembly GCA_037113605.1 of Calophaca sinica. Taxonomy (NCBI): domain Eukaryota; kingdom Viridiplantae; phylum Streptophyta; class Magnoliopsida; order Fabales; family Fabaceae; genus Calophaca; species Calophaca sinica. The sequence goes on from CM073731.1 coordinate 13,725,193, forward strand.
CCGACGTACCGTATTACTCCCCTAAAATTATAGGACACTATCCAAAAGAGTTTGAGTCAATACTTATTATATCTTGAATTTACAATTTCAATTAGTGAGACTTTGCTAAAATAATTCTAGACTTAGTCATTTTTCTGCATAACTATTACTCTAAGTTGTCAACTATGCTCATTCATGCTCCTAACCACTCAAACTCTCCCACATAAAGATCATCCTCATTCTTGAGTTCTAAGACTCCATTGATCATAACTTAACCATTAAAAACACTAGTCTTTCCTTATCAATATTCTGCATAATTCATTCTTAGCCTATCATTCACAACTTCTACAAAATCACTACCTACACTTATTAACTCCAAGTGAGACCATTCATACATCAAGAGCTTCTACACATATCAAGCTATCAATGCTAAGCAACACTTAGGAACATAACACAAGTCATGAGACAACATACCAACCACAAATTAAGACTTAGAAATAAAGGCAATCAACATCACACTTTGCATACTTGACAAACAATTATCACACTAACTCAAACAGCACATTTTAAGACAAATTCAATTAACATAAGCATTATGACAGAGATTAATATCAAGTTTTCCCATCACAATGGCAATGGTACTTATCTTGCACAACTGCACTAAGTCTAGGGACCATGGGATGTCCCTATTGCCTAATTATATCCATAAGCCCACTAATCGTGTATCCATCTACCCCCTTACCTCAATAAGAAGTTCGAAGTATTGCAAGGCGAAGAAAATTGCCTACAACGACAATTTAGGGACTAAACGAGTACAGCGTAAAATTTACGGAAGAGCGAATTGCGGCTGGAAAAAAAATAACAATTAGTATAACATATTTTTTTTGAATTTTTAAGGCTGAAACGAAATTAAAAGGAAGCAAAAAAGAGTGACCGGAGAACGCCATACTAAGACAAAGGGGTTACAAAGGGTCCGGCATCAACTTCACTGAATCGAGCAAAGGAGTAGTGGTTTCTGAAGGTTTCGACGCGAGGAATTTGAAAATGACGTCCGTTTTTCGAACGAAAACTGTGGTGGCCGAAAAAATGAAATTACAGTTCGCCCCACAAAAATAAACGCGACAAACAGAATGGCGGTTGAACGAACAGAGGTCGAAAACGTGTTCCTTGGTCGATTTCGAGTCGGGTGGTAAATTTTGGAATTTTTTCGTGGTCTAGGGAGTGAGAACAAGAAGAGAGAAGTTAAAAATGAGGGTTTCGTGGAGGCACTGCGCGCACGATTTCTCTTTGGAAGGAGAAGATGAACAGTTATTCAACTTTGAAATAGGGGTTGGGTGCGTGGGTGCTGGACCAAAACGTGGACTTCTCTCTTCTTCTTTTTTATTTAAAAGAAAAAGCACCAGTGCACATATAAATAGTTCCAATGTTGCAATGGAATCCTTTGATAAAAGTGTCGTTAAAGTCCCTAATTAGGCCTCCACAAGTAGATGTACGGTTGTTGGTATTATGAGAGCCATCAACATTTAACTTGAAGGAGGGAAAAGGAGGGGGTGTCAGGCAATATGCAGCTCACTCTTTTGCTTCTCATAATAGATGGGAATCTGTTTGGACCTATCAAGACAGATTGCATGAACATGCCCATCAATAACATAAGCAAGAGAAGTACCTAGATCGGACTTGCCATAAAAAATAAAGGAGTTATGATCTCTCCACAAGCTTCAAGTAGTAATTCCAAATAGAGTAGGCTAGTGAACTCCTGGAGGCCCAATATCAGTGGTAGTAAGATTCCACTTGAGCCAATCAAAAAGGCCAAGGCTAAAGAATTTACTCTAGTGGTCTTCCGCAATAATCTTATTCCAATGAGCCCTAACATCATCGCAATCCCGAATAGCATGAAGGATGTGTACTTCACAGTTATCACATCGAGGACAAGAGCTATCATGAGTCATATGGCGCTTTGTCCTCTCCATGTTAGTAAGGAGTCTCCCATGACACAATTTCCAAAGAAAAGCACGAACTCTCTACGGGCCATGCCATTGCCAGGCCAAGGAAAAAAGAGAGGTGGTATCACAACTGCAATCAAGATTTCCATAAAGGTAATTATAAGCCGATTTCAAAGAGAACTCACCAGTACTAGTAAGAGCCCAACATGGGGAATCATGAGTACCACGAGAAGGGGGCTTTATACTAGCAATTTTAGAACATCGGAAGGGAGAAGAGGAGAGAGCTTGGCCTAGTTCCACCCATCATCATTAGCATAATTGTTAACTGAGAATTCATTTTCACCCAGAGGAATGGTAGAGATGACTCTATCCTTAAGGAGACCGTGAGTTGGGACCCAAGGATCTTGCCAAAAACGGATGGTGTGACCATCATGAATAACCCAATTCAAATTAGCCTCCCCATGATGCCAAACTGTAGAAATACCTCGCCAAACAGGAGTAGCACGGTGGTGAGGTTCAACCACAGGAATGGTTTGCTCTTTGCGGTAATATTTTGCACGAAAAATCTGCACCCAAAGCTTATTAGGATGAGCTATCATGTTCCAGGCAAGCTTCATCATATAAGCCAAATTAAGGGTTATGAAGGCAACGAAAACCAAGACCACCCTTATCTTTGGGCATACAAATAGCATCCCAAGAGATTAAGTGACATTTTCTACGGTCATGGGAACTCCCCCAAATGAAATTCCTGCAGATTTTTTCAGCTTCATTACAAACAGAAAGAGGGATGCAAGTCGTCTGAAGGATGTATCCCGGAATGCTACAAAGAGAGGATTGAGCCAAAGTAACTCTCCCAGCAAAAGAGATAGTAAATGATTTCCACCCAGAAAGCTTTTTCCTCATTTTATCCAACATGAAAGCAAAAGAATCATTTGACATACGCTGGTGGAGCATAGGGGCACCCAAATAAAGGCGTAAGTCCGAAGTGCAAGCAATACCCAGCTGGTTGCTATACGAAGAGGCCAGATCATGACTGATATTTTTAGAGAAAAATACAGAGAACTTACCAAAATTGATCTTTTGGCCAAAAGCATCACAAAATTTGGAGAGACAATCTTTAATAACTTCAATTTGACGGGGAGAGGCTTCAGCCACAAGAACTATGCCATCCGCAAATAGAACAAGAGAAAGACTAGCCTTTTGGCCACGACCAAGAGAGAGAGGGATCCAAGTTTTGTCTTCAATAGCATCTTGAATTAAATGGCTCGGTCTTTCCATACAGAGGATAAAAAGGTATGGAGAAATTGGGTATCCTTGCCTTAAGCCTCTAGAAGAGTGGAAATTTGTTGTGGGAAGGCCATTCCAATTAATGGAGAACGAAGCTGAGGAGATGCAAGTGCCGATGAGTTCCTTGATGTGATTAGGGATTTGAAGGAGAGAGAGAGTCTCCAAGATGAAGTGCCAATTCAATCTATCAAAAGCTTTCTCCAAATCAAGTTTAAGGATCATGTAGCCCTTCTTGCCGTTCAAATTATTCATAGTATGGATTGCTTCTTGGAGGACAAGAATGTTATCCGAGGTGCACCTGTTGGGAACAAAACTGCTCTAGAAAAGTGAGATTGCCTGCGGGAGGATGCTCCTGAGACGCTGGGAAATGATTTTTGTAACAACTTTGTAAACAACATTGCAAAGAGCTATTGGCCTGAATTGACCAACACTAGTGGGATTATCACACTTGGGAATTAGAGTGAGAAGGGTGGAGTTCACTTCCTTTATATGTTGAGGATTATGAAAGACCTTTGCAATAAATGTGTGAAGGGAATCACCAATGATATGCCATTGAGACTTGAAGAATATAGGGTGGAAACCGTCTGGGCCAGGAGCCTTCAAGTTACCCATAGAGAAAAGAGTGCTTCTTGTCTCTTCAATGGTGACCTCTCTCCCAATAAAGAACCTGTCTAAATCGTTAATAAGAGGAAACGAATGATTAGTAGATAAAGTAAAATTGGCAATAGGAGGAGAAGCATACAACGTCTTGTAGAAGTCAATAACAAGAGTTTGAAGATGATCAGCTTCATAGACCCAATCGACATTTGCATTGAGGAGAGCAATAATTTTGTTTCACCTTCTGCGATTAAGAGAGGAAAGGTGGAAGAAACGAGTATTCCTGTCTCCCATAGAGAGCCACTTTGATCGAGCTTAGTGGCTCCAATAAGCCTCCTCCTGAAGAGTGATGGTCGCATATTCCTTCCAGAGGGATTTGCGGAGTTGATCAAGCCAATGATTTCCAAAAGGAAAGTACAAAAGAACCTTTTTGATGCCTTCCAGCCTACTTATGATGCGGTGTTTTTTGCGAAAGATGTGGCCAAAAGTTTCCTTGTTCCAAGTAGTAAGGGTCTGTGTAGTGCGTAAAATATTATCATTCCAAGCAGAAGAATTGCACCAAGCAGTACTAACCTGAAGTGAGAAGTCAGGATGATCAAGCCAAGGACTAAGAAATTTAAAATAGGGGCGATGATGATCATTTCGATCATTTGGGGACAGACGAAGCCAAAGTCCAACATGATCGGAGGTCTCCAGAGGAAGGTGAATAACATCAGCTGATGGAAACATGGTTTGCCAAGAAGAGTTCGCAAGGACACGATCCAGCCTTTTTCTAATGCCACCCCATTAGAAAGTGAAATTGGGACCTTTGAAACCAAGGTCAATGAGGTTGCAATTATTGATACAATCAGCAAAACCTTGGCTAGTAGTGTAGTTAAAGGGGGCGCCTCCTAGAGAAGCATTAGCGCACATATACATATATATGTTTTAAACATTTTTCCCTTCAAAAAATCATTTTCATACTAGTTTCTAAAATAGACTACTATTAAAAATATTCATAATAAATTCAAGACTAATATTTAATAAAATAAGATAAAATAATATCATTAAAACATAATAATCATTAAGGCAAATATACACAATTTGTCACAAAATTACCAATATAAACACACAATTTATAGGATCCTATGAATTCAATTTTGAGAGTGTTACAAACAGACTACTGCCCTGCTTCCGATCATTTCATTTTACACAAGCTCCCACACAATGCAAAACCATCAGACCACAATAGCTTCTTCTCTCCCTTTATTTGTTCCAATTTCTTCTTTCTTCCTCATCTTCGCATCTCTTGTCAGTCATACGGTGAGCTCAATTTTATCACTACTAACCCTTCTTCTCCTTTCATTTTTTATCTTCTTCAAAGCAAAGGTACCCTTTTTTTTATAGTTTGAGCTGCATCGTTCACTTCCAACAACCAACTTCTCCTTCCATTTTTTTCTTTAATGAAGCTACTGCTACAGTTTGAGCTCCATCGTTCACTTCCATTTTTTTGAGTTATTGATATTTTTTTTCAACTTTTTTTTTCTGTAGGTTAGATTGCCTAACTCAGACTCACTTCTTCCTATTCCCTTCTATTTCATTTTTCTGCAGATTAGGTGCTTTGTAAGCTCCACCATGTTGAGTTGCTTCAAAAAGGTGTGGACAGTTTCATTATTTTTTTTTGTGGTTGCCATTTTACTGTTGAAAAAAAAGCCTTTTTATGCTCTATTTACATGTGTTTTTGAGTTGTGATTCTTCTGCTATTTTTTCATTCTGTTACTTACTTATTTCCATGTCTCTATTTTGAACCTGTTTTGGTTTATTAATGATGTTATTAACCTGTCTCATTACACTTTCTTTTTCATTTTGTATTTTTTATACATCTGTGTTTTCAATCTCAACTCATTCTTCTTTTTGTTTTTTATTTAATTTATTTTTTAAGTTCTTTTTCTAATGGTGTTTTGTTATTTCTTATTTGTGATCTATTTGTATTTATGTTTAAAGAAATAATTGTGATCTAAAACCTTCCATGATTAATTGTGATCTAAAACACTTTATACAGTTAAGTTTTATATGAATCTGTCACTAATTAACTACTTTTACAAATTTATTTGGGTATTTTTTATTATTCCTCACTGAGTATATAAGAATATGGAACAAAATGAGAATTAATCATAACTAAATGATGCTCCCTATACATTATTGTTTTTTACAAACTACTAGTCAGGTTTTGATCAAGTATAACTGCACCTATTACTTATGACTTGAGTTCACCCAATAACTTTGGTTATTTTTGTACAGTACACTCTTATTGTGGAAATTTAGCGTGATCGGGGACATAAATGACAAAAAAGAGATATGGAAGCTTGTTGTCATAATAACACGTATTTGGTACGTTGAGATTCCTCCGAAACCGACTGCCATAGAAATGCTTTTGACTGATGCAAATGTATCGTCTTTTTCTGTTATCCGCAACTTTTCACATAATAACATTGTACTTAGATTTGCTATTTGTGAATAATTAGGGAAATAGGATACATGTTGTTGTAAAGGGCAATAATGCTATTACATGGAAGCGCATCTTAAAGGAGGATAGTTGCTATACTATGCAAAATTTCGATGTCAAACCTAATGTTGGACAATATAAGACCTGTCTCCATCCATGTAAGTTGCTATTTATGAGCGGAATAACTGTCAAAGAGAATGATCTACCGAAAGTTCCTCATGATGTATTCCATTTCACACCCTTTGATGAAATACTGAGTGGAAAGGCCTGTACAGATATGTTAGTAGGTAAATCATAATTTTACTTATTTATCATTTCATAAATGTGACTATAAGCTGACTGATAAGATTGAATACCAACCTTTCTGTCACTTGGTGATTTGACTCTGAAATTTTCTTTATCATTTCATAGATGTCATTGGAGTTTTTGGTGAAATGAGGTGTTACTATCCTGGTGCCAAACAGAAGAAGGTTGAATTTTCTTTGAAAGGTCAAAGGTATTTACAAGTGTTGGCAGTGTTAATTAATTTGTGGTTGTTGGGTTTTTCCTTAAGGTTATATATCAGACTACTTATCCTTTTAATTCAATTATATTATTATATTATAGTGGAACAATACTTAACTGTACACTGTGGGAAGGATACGCCTCGAAATTGGTTAGTTTCATCAACAACCGTAGTAGTGGTCCAATTGTGATTATCCTTACCTTTGCAAAGATAAAGGAGCCCCAAGGTCATGACATTGTGCTCTATTTTTCAGTTACTTTGTTCTTTGTACTTGAGTTAATTTTATATCCATATATTTAGAATGCTGAAGTTGACTATGTTATTAGGAATGTTTCCTTTAAGCATACAAAATAGCAAGTTTTGTTCAAGGCTTCTGATAAATGAAGATGTTCCAAAGATTCAGAAGTATAAACGAAGGTATTAGTTGTTTATCAAAAATGAACAATGACTTTAGTTTACTTAGTGTAATATCCTAATATGACTTCATGTCGATGAAATCATTATTTGCAGTTTTGATCCAAGTTCAAAGTACATATTCCAATTTAGGGGAACTATACTTGAATGAGGACTTTTTGCAGTCTAGGGATATCTTAGCATCAACCATTGAAACTGTTGACGAAATCAACGATTATGTTCTTTCATTGATAACAGGTAATTGAATAACAATGTTGTTTTATGAATTAATGTGTACAACAATACCTTTTTGAAATTATTATTTTAATCACAGTGATATCATTTGATGTTATTGTAGGTGATGAAAGAGAGTACTTGAGCTCAAATTCTATTGACAAAACCGAGGCAGCTAAAAACTCGGCACTTGAAGGACTAACCCCAGAATTTCTAAATTCTCTTAGTGCATCAGGTCTACCCAACCATAGAATAAAATTAAAGGTTGGAACTCCTATCATGCTGTTGAGGAATTTAGACCAAGCTGAAGGATTGTGCAATGGAACAAGATTGATTGTTACACGATTGACAAACCATGTAATTGAAGCAAAGATTATGACTAGCAAGAACATTGGAAATGTGTTCTACATTCCTCGGATGACTATGTCTCCATCTCAATCACCGTGGCCGTTCAAATTTATAAGAAGACAATTTCCTTTGATTGTCTCATATGCCATGACAATCAACAAGTCTCAAGGTCAGTCACTGGCAAGTGTTGGATTGTACTTACTTAGACCTGTTTTCAGCAATGGTCAATTATACGTGGCATTTTCAAGAGTTCAGGGCAAGCAAGGGCTGAAAATCTTGATACATGATAAAGAAGGGAAGCCATCAAACACTACCATTAATGTTGTGTTTAAAGAGGTTTTCCAAAACCTCTAAAATGTAAGTCTCTCTAGATTTCAGTTTGAACAAACATGTGTAAATTATAATGCTACTTATGTATTCTAAATTCAATGTATATGTTTAATAGGTTGCCATCAATCAATTCATCTTTTTGATATCTGCTGAAGTCATACACTGAGGCAATTTTTGAGTCAAATGACTTATTGGTAATTTTACTTTAGTTCTGTAATTCCATCTCATATCTTTATGCAAACATTTTGTTATTATATTATACAAACAACTACTAATTAAATTAATTTATTACAGTTTTGGGTGAATGAACTTTCAACAGGCTAAGGATGCAACTTTTGGTCTACCTAATCAATCTGCATCATTTCACTTAAGAATGCAATCATACAGCTGATTTTTTGGGATCTCATGTTTTGATCTTTATCTTCTATATTTTGACTAAATTGCATGGCAACCATCGCAAGTCTCAACTATGTCATTTTTGTAAGTGCTATGGAAAATAATGGTTTCCTCTCTACAATATAAGACAACCTCCCAAAGCAGGTAAATGACTCATCACTGGTTTAACTCATAAACTATATTCTTAAACCTTTCATTACTTTTAGGTAATTTCTTGTATTTTTATTTGGTTGAATTTGTGCATGAGGTATAGTTATGGTCTTATGAATTTGTGCATAGATTTTTAAAGGAGATGGTCATATGGATGTAATCTGGTGCTTAAAACATTATAAAGAGGAACCTTGATCCCAATACTAAAACCCGAATAACAATGTGCATCATTCAAGCAGGGTTATACTCCTGAAAATCCAGAAGATGAGGAAGAGGATGTATACATTGCAGATGAAACATTTTCCATCCAAGAAGTAGTATGCTTTTGAACTTCAAGCTTTCTGTCATCTATAATTGGAACCAAATTTTACTTTCGTTTATCTTTGTATGTTTCTTTTTTTTTGTTGTAACCAAAAACACTTAACTTGGTTACAACACCTTGAAGCAGACTAGGGTAGTCCAGGATCACCAACACTTATCAATGCGTTCCAGTTGATAGGGATGTCTTCATGTCTACAACTCTCTGGCTTATTTGAGAAAGAGCTGAGAGCATGGAACTTTATTGTCAACGTGTTCCAATTCCAATTGATATGAATGTCTTCATGTCTGTATTGATGAGAGTATAGAACTTTATTGTCACTTGGCAAGACAAATGTTTGATTGTATTCTGAGCATAATCTATTGTGTTGTAACTATTAGAGATTTTTTTTCCTATCCAAAACATATGGTATAACACATGCTTGCTACGATAACCAATCATTTGAAATTGTCTGAGATTATTCATCAAATTATTGAAGAATCAATGGATTTTACTGTTTTCAAAACTGATTCTGAGGTCTTCCAACAATATAATTGTTGTTGATGTTGTCCAAGTCGGATGAAATCTAATGCAATCCACTGTGAATACACATATGCAATAGTATATTAAGTAATGCTTTTTAAAGTACCATATTTATAAACAAGTGTATTTCGAAAATGCGTGAAAACGAGGGTGACTCGTGCGAATGCATAAGTATCTTACTAGTTTATAATGATATTTAAGTCATTTTATTTTAAATGATTCAAGCCTTTCTCTCTTCCCTCCAAATTCCCCTAATATTGTAGGGGGAGCCAAAGTTGAGTTAGGAGCGATTTTTCTACGGGATAGGTCCAATACCTATTAAGGCATGAAGCAAAATATGAGATGAGTCCTTTTTAAAGTTAATAAACATATTTTATAAATAGGTGATTTTTATAATTTTAAACAAATACAATTAACATTTATAAATGAGTCAAGATTCGTTGACACCAGGTGTTAAACTTAGCATACTTACATATTTAATAACTCTTTGGAAAAAGTGAATTAATTCAATCTAACCGTTGAATTGAAAGTTCTCGTTAAGTAGGTCAAGCCTATAAAATTTCGTAGAATTTTAAAACTATTTGATATTCCACCGCATCGTTTTATTTTAAAATTATTTAAAACATATGTAAATATCTACTACTAAAACATATACCAACTAATGCTTAAATTGTTTGAAATTTTGAATATATGATCATCATGATAATATAAGATGATTCAACGGTTGGATTGAATTAATTCACCTTTTACAAAGAGTTATTGAATGTGTAAGTATGCTGGTTTGACACCTGGTGTCAACGGATTCTGACTCTATAAATCTGCAGTATAATGAACCACTCATTCAATTGAGGCCTTTTATAAATTTATAGTATATAAAAATATATAACAAATTTGGGTAAGGCCCAAAGCAATGACTTTAGGAGCTTGCTCAACTCCCTCCTAAAGGGGGTGTATTGGATTGAGATTCCAAAGTACTATTTCGGTATAAAAAAGTCTTGTTGATTTTAAAAGACTTTTACAATCCATATTTTGTAGTTTGAATTTTAAGGGATTTATATCATAAGAATTTATAAGATTTGAAAGGACTTTGTGAATTTATAAGATTTGAAAGGATTACAGAGATTTTTAGCAAATATTCAAAGTTACGAGAACCTATGTAAAAGATATTAAAGATATAACAAGATTTGGATAAAGAAAATATATATTTTTTTCCCAATTCTTTAAGCCAATGGTGCATTTGATACATAAATTGATTAATTGTAATTATTTTGACTATAGTTGTAATCCTGACAATTGAAAAAAAATAAACAGTTAAGGATGTTTGCTAATTTTATAATCGAGTCATTCGATCTCACATGAATTGGTTTTGATTACACTGACTGCATTGACTGCACGAATATTACGCATTTATAAAATCTAGGCTAAATAGCACTTTTGGTCCCTTAACTTTATTTTAGTTTTCGTTTTGGTCCCTTAACTATTATATTTTTTATTTTGGTCCCTTAAGTTATAAATATACGCGGCTTTCGTCCCTTCTGCCTATAATCCCTTTATTTTGTATGTATAGGTCATTGAAACTCTTTTTTTTGCTCTATTATTTTTTATCATGTTACTTCATTAATAAGAACTCTGATAGAAACATGATTTTGACTTTATTGTTTAAAAAAATTACATACGGAAGGGACGAATTTGGCGTAACTTTCGTAACTTCAGGGACCAAAACGAAAGCTAAAATAAAGTTAAGGGACGTAAATAAAAAAAAATAGTTAGGGGACTAAAGTGTCGTATTTTTGTAACTTAAGGGATCAAAATGAAAAATATAATAGTTAAGGGACTAAAACGAAAACTAAAATAAAGTTAAGGGACCAAAAATGCTATTTAGCCTAAAATCTATATGTTATATTATATGATATACACAATAATATATAGTATATAATATGTATATTATATATAGATATATATAAAATTTTTATATTCATGTTATATTCATACATGTTGCTAATGTCCTAACATCTTGTTCCAGTGAAAAAAAGTTATGATTTGTTATAAATTGTTTATATGTTTATGTTTCTAACACACACATATATAGAGAGGGGGAGAGGGAGAGAGAAAAGGGAGAGAGGGAGAAAGGAGAGAGATGGAGGGAGGAAAGAGATGAAAAGACACAAGACAAAGAGAAAAAATCTAAGAAATCTCACGTAAGAGGGAAAAACTTTTTATTAGAAAAAAGTAACTAAAAAGTTCAACAAAGTCCAATAAAATCTGTTTTAGAAAACAATCCATCTATTTTGAATACCAGAAAACTTTTTTTTTTAAGTTGTAATACCACAAGATTTTTGTTAACTTTTTAAAAAAGTCTTAATAGTCCTGATTGAATACTACAAAACCCTTTTATTTTATTTAAAAGTCTTAATTAAATACTATGAGACTTTTTTATCCCAAAAAAGAAAGTCATTTAAAGTCTTTTAAAATTCTAATCAAATACACCCCTCTAAAACAATTGAATCACAAATGTAAAATTTGAAATAATCACTACCTCCCTCCTTTTTCTCCTTTCTCTCCCGACTAAACACTATCTAAAACTATTTTCGAAATCGAAATAATAGTATTAGATGGATTTTTTTTTTTCCATATTAGTTGTGTCGTTTGACCACTTCGTTTCCACCTTTGTCCCATTTTTTTTTTTTCACCACAATCTAACAATCAAGCCAAAATGATCAAGAACACAAACCCAAACGACACGACACAGCACATCATCGAGAATCAGCAAAACGGTGTCTGGTGGAAGCAGCGCGTTTCTGTCTCCGTCTAGTGTACAGTACTACATACATAGTAGTAACTGCATATGCACTTTTAAAAATCTTCCTCCCCTGCGCTGCACTCACACCTTAGTACCCATCATCATCACAATAATCAACCATTATTTAATATTTTAATATATTTAATAACATATCAATTCAGTCACACTCATCGTTATACTTATCACTCTCTCTCTTTCTAAAATTCTGCTTCGAAAAGGAATCTAGGGTTCGAAACTTGCTCATTCTTCACCACTTTCCTCTCCAGAAGCAACGTTAGTTCATTTTCTTCACGCTTCAACTACTTATTCCTTTTTATTCTCATGCTTCCTGTATGTTCATGCATTGAATTTCGATTCTTCTTTTTCTTTTTCTCCATATCCTGTCAATTCCACTATATTTTCCTACGTTTTTCTTTTCTTGCTGGTATATACGAAGCTACAAATTGGTAATTGATACGGGGCGATTTGGTTGTTAGTTGATACTTGTTTGATGATCGTGGATAACATAGGGCCAGTTCCTTCTTTGAGTTGAAAGGGAAGATATATTTGGTTTGGAATTTTGACCAGTAAGTTTGTTTGTCTGTGTATTTTTTTTTTCAAGAGGAATTCTTTATAGAGTTAACTGAATTATGCTCATACTTCTCCTGCTAGTAGTTTACATGGCAAGGTTTGACTACCTTGGAGGTTTTGTTTTTAGAGACACTCTGTTTCTAAGTTCTGTTCCATGAACATATTTTTGTGGTTTATATTAATCCCTTTTGGAAATTTATGATTTTGTACTTGCCAGTGTGATTTATTGTCTGTATTCTTCTCAAATTGAGTCTGGGTGGGGATGGGGTTGCATTTGATAAAAAATGGGCATGGATGAAGAATATCAAATGCAAAGTCCAAGTCAGTGTGATGTGAATGCTATCGCTTTTCCTTTGAATAGTTATGAGCATGACTTTAAGGAACAGCAATACACTATCATAATTTAACTATGTGAATTGTCATGCGACTACTCGCGTTATACTTCTGCAAATTCAAGTATTCTATTATGGCATTATTCCTTTTGTCACTGTGTTATTTCATTAGTGTTCTTTTTTGTTGTACTGTACTTGCTTATTTTTCTAGTGTAACAAATTTATTTGGCCGTAGAAGTTTATCCTGATCCGACAGTTTTTGGATGCATTAGGATACAACATGACATTTCTCATTTTCGTGAGAAAATAAGGTACAAGCTAATCTTCTTCTAGTATGGCAACTGAGTGTCCAATTAGAGTCTCAGAAGCTGGGGGGAAATGGCCATCTCTCAAGGAAGCTGCAACTTTTAGTTCACCATCTCATAACATGGCAACAGAGGATTTGGGTATACTTTTGAAGGGCCGTAGGTTTCATGGCAGTGGAAAGGATGTGGCACCCAATCGCAGTGGCAGTGCACCTCCAAGCATGGAAGGCTCATTTCTGGCCACAGAAAACCTATTATCCCATAGCACCACTCGTAACATGAGCCTGGTAACTCTGAACAGAGCCTTGCAAAAACGTGAGTCTGTAGGCTAATTACTAGCTGCTCTTGCTTATTTGGCATATTAATGTTCCGGTGTCAACCTAAATACTAGACTTCCTTCCCTACTTATATCATGGAAAATGGTCGTCTGGTGCATCATATTGATAGTTTTGCATCATTTTGGTAGTTTTAGGCTTTTAGAATTAGAAATAATTGGGGGTTCTCTTTTGCAGATGATTTCGGTAAAGGTTCTTTTCATTTGTCACAAGGAACTCTTGCAATTCCCAAGGAGGAGTCTGAGGATGATTCACCCCAACAGCTGTATGATAACAAGTTAGATAAGACTAGTGGAATATTGCATAGACAGGATGCAGCTTCAATGACATCTCATCACAAAAATGTAGTACTGGTGATTATTCTGTCAACTTCTGAATTTGTGAAATCAGTTCAATTTTATGCATATAAAGTATATATTTAGTCTTTGTTACACGGATACGGGTACGTGCCGGCCATATTATATAAAAGATATAAACTACAAATAAGCATAAATATAATAAAAAAGAGATTGAGTTGTTCAACATGACAACAAAATATCTGATAATAAGACACTATAACATGTAAATTATTCAACAATAAACATCAAAACTTAAGTATGACTATAATATGTTTTCTTTATTTATCGAAGCGTGGGTATGAGCCGGTACGTACCCCAAAAGCACCCAAACTGAGTACCCAATTTTTTTGTTTGAAGTTGTTTTTGGGTACGTACCAAGTAACGGGTACGGGTACGGTAGCCAGTATGAGTACAACTTTAATTTTGGAGTGCCCATGCTTCACAAGATTATTTTCTTATATATTCTTAGATGTGAACACTTTATTCGACAAAACTTTACTTTTTTCTACAATTATTTCCTTTTCTTTTTGCTTCTTTCCTGCACAGCATTCAATTATAACTTTTTGATTTACTATTTTTTTTTGTAAGTGGTTGAGATCAAGATTTGAATGAAATCAATCCCTTGACTTTTTCTTTGCCCTCCTTCAGATTAATATTCTGATCGTGAATGCATATTTTTTTGTGTACTAAAATTCAAACTTTCAGGAAGATCTTCCCCGCACCACGCCACCTGTATATAATAAGTCTCTTGGAGTGGTGGATGAACTAACTGACATAGATGCAAGTTCAAGTTCTTCCCATGACCCTGCTGTAGCCATACTAGATTCTGCAAAAGATACTGTAGGCTCAGATGATATAAGGCTGTCATCAAATGTTGATTCCCCTGCCCCTGTCACAAGCTCATCGTCACTTGAATCCACTGGAAGCATGGGCTCGAGTGACTTAGATGTTACAATGATTGAGTCTCAATTAAGGTCTCTTAGTGTATCTAATGTACCAAATTCAGAAAGCCAGAATTGTAAAGATAAATGGAAGAATAGCTTCCAGAATAATTCGATTCAAAATCAGCAACAAAGCAATCCATGTGAAGCTGCTAGCACCACTTCTCAAAGTGAAAAATGTACATATGTTGGTATGGAACAGTTTCTTCACAATCCCAGCAAGTTCTCCTCTGATGTCCAGCCACTACTGCAGTCGTCGGGGTTCACACCGCCATTCCATGCCACAGCAGCAACTTATATGGCCTCAACAAATCCATTTTACCCTAATTTGCAAGCTTCAGGCATATATTCTCCGCAATACGTTGGTAGATATCCTTTTAATCCCACAGCTATTCCTCCATATATTGCTGCATACCCTCATGGCATTGTTCCACTTGTTGTCGACGGGGCTACTGGTTCCAATTTTGCTCAACAAGCGCCAGGAGTTTCTACTGGGGGAAGTATTTCACATGGAGCTGAAATGTTACATGCAAGCAAGTACCTTGGACAATTTGGATATCCTCTGCAGCCTTCTTTTGGTGATCCTATTTACATGCAATATCATCAACCACCTTTTGTGGAGGGATATGGTGTTTCTGGTCATCTGCCAGCACCTAGAGCGAATTTTGGTAACCAAATTGGCCCTTTTGATTCCCAAAAAAGGCCCAGTAATGGTGCTTATTTTGATGACAAAAATTTATATCATCAGAGAAGTGGTGCTAATGTAAACTCGGGTGGAAGTGGGTTAATGACTCCAAGTTATTTTGGACACCCACCAAATACGGGTTTTGTAATGCAGTATCCGAGTTCCCCACTTTCTAGTCCAGTTTTATCGGGATACCCTGAAGGCAATCCTGGCCTTCCAGGAGGAAGGAATGAAATGAAATTTTCTCTGGCTTCTGGTAAAATTGGAGGTACATTATCTGGATGGCAAGGCCAAAGAGCCTTTGACAGTTCTCATAACCCCAAAATTGTTAATTTTCTCGAGGAGTTAAAATCTGGCAAAGGTCGCAGATTTGAGCTATCTGATATTATTGGATATATCGTTGAATTTAGGCAAGTAGTCTTTTCAGTTATCTTTCCACCTATCACTTTATCAATTCCTTGGCTTTGGAAATTAAGTTCTCCGTGGTTTTTAACTCCAGCACTGACCAGCATGGGAGTCGATTTATCCAGCAGAAGTTGGAAAGTTGTGGTGTTGAAGAGAAGGCATTGGTGTTCAGGGAGGTTCTTCCACATGCTTCTAAGTTAATAACTGATGTATTTGGTAACTACGTTATTCAGAAGGTGTGTTTTTGAAGTGATGTATGTTAACTTAATTAGTTGCCCAAAATCTGTTATGCCCTAATTTGTCCCTCTCTTTTGTGCATAGTTTTTTGAGTATGGAAGCCCTGAGCAGAGGAACGAACTAGCAAATCGATTTGTTGGTCATATATTGCCTTTAAGTATGCAGATGTATGGCTGTCGTGTAATCCAGAAGGTATGTAATTCAACCTATTGATGTAGCTTTATGACATGAGTATATATTTATTTCAGCTGCATTTCTTGAAAGCTCTGGTTACAAGTTATGCTTATGGATTTTAGTAGGTACAAATTTGTTTTTGCCATTTTGAACCATAACATTTATGATTTATATTTATTAATGATCTATTCTAGATACAGATCTTACTTAGGCATTTGCTAGAATTTCGGCTTTTTATAAATTTAAGTATGAATCTTAAATATCTTTTCTTATTGTAGCCAAGCTGTGGTTTCCAAGTAATGGTGAAATCAGTGTGGTTGCAATAGATAAAACACCCAGTTTGTGTAATGCATGAAAGTATTTAGTCATGGTAATATCTGCAAGAGATTGATGAAGCATTGCCAACATGAGTTTATAGGGTTTTTCTTGCGTAAACAACAGATAGAAGATGGAATGAAGCAAAACTCTATCAAGAAAAAAGATATCCACTGTTACTGCAGTTGAGTTTCGTAAAATAAATAAAAGAATCACAAAAACAAAAAAAGTTGAGCATGTTCCTTGTGCTTCAAGCACTGATCCTCTACTTGTTAGGCTTCCTTGACAGCTAGTGCTAGGAAAAGAAAAGAGAATGTGTTTTCTCTTTTTCCCTATCCCATAAATTCTAGGGTGAAATGTCTTTTTTCTTTATCCCTACCCCTTGAATTCTAGGGTGAGTTTGATTTGCTAAAAAACAAAGGACTGAACAGTACTAAAATACTTGTTCTATATTTGATTGTAAAAATGTCCATGGGCCATAATAAAACAAACAATGAAACACAAATGTCTTAAAATTTGTTACTCAATAAACCATGGGACAATTTTTTGTACCACGGCACAAAATCGTCCAAAAGTCAAAACTACTCAACCTTTTCTTTCCATCCTTGATGGCCCTTTTCCTCAAACCCCCTTCTCTTTTCTCAAACCTCTTCATTCATCCTTTCCCCCCTTCTTTATCAAAACTGCATGTACCCCCAAACAGCACGGTAGACAGAAAAAATGTTCGTGTTATAACTCAACTACCTGTACTGTGTTGTTATGCTTGTTCTGTCCCCAAGGTGCATCAAAGACAACCTTAGATTGTTGGACTTGGTCTTAGCTAAGCTTTAAATGCCTTTGATTACTCTATTGAAGAATGTGCAACGGTACAATTGAAGGTTGATCGACTACTTTTCTGTAACTTTGTTGTTTCTTTGTTTTCTTTCAAAGTGTTGTTTACTTGGTAGGGAAGAAAGTTAATAATAGAGAGAGGTTTTGTCTACAACTCGAGCCTTGAATTGAGAGCTTATATTATCACATTGTTTCAATTTTGTGCTTGTGCAGGCACTTGAGGTTATTGATCTTGAACAGAAATCTCAGCTTGTTCATGAGCTAGATGGACATGTTATGAGATGTGTTCGTGACCAAAATGGGAATCATGTAATACAGAAGTGCATCGAATCTATTCCAACCAAAAAAATTGGCTTTATATTATCTGCATTTCGTGGTCAAGTTGCTATTCTATCTATGCATCCTTATGGTTGCCGAGTCATACAGGTAAGGTTATTGCATTTCACTTTTCCATAGAAGAAATTTATTTTTATTTGATTTCACTTTTAGTCCTATGATGCTCACCAAAAAAAAAAAAAAAAGTAAAAACATTTAGTCCTATGATAATGTTTCTTGTAGAGAGTTTTGGAGCATTGCTCAGATGAGGTTCAATGTCAGTTTATTGTGGATGAAATCTTGGAGTCGGTGTGTGCTCTTGCTCAGGACCAGTATGGTAATTATGTTACTCAGGTTAGTTGCTCTCTCTCTCTCTCTCTCTGTCTCTCTCTCTCTGTTTATTATAATACCGATTATTAGCAGTAGGCGCATTATGATGCCTAGTAGAAACTGAGTCAACTTGAAGGTATGTACATGCAGTTTCTGTCATTCATACAATTATAAATAACGACATGTCCATTATCTCCATTCCACAATTAACTAGGCTTGTGGTTCTAAACCACCACACACTGATTACATCTATAACAGTACTGGTGTTGCTTCAAATAGCATGATTTGTGACAGAACTGGTGTTATATTGCTATTTCACTCTTCTCAATTTTTGTTTTCTTTTTAACTTCCCTATTCTAGTTTGCACTTATTTTTGTTCCTAAACGCTTGAATTTTCTGTTTGCCAGATCACTTTTTAACATGATTATAATCTCATTTAATCATCAGGTTTCCATTTCCTTTTCTAATCAGATGATTTTTGTGTTGCTCTTTATAGATATATATATATATACACACACACACACACACACACACACAGAGAGAGAGAGAGAGAGTTTTCTTCTATAATTTCTAGATCTTCTTGTTGTGTATATCATCTCATTACCCCATTTCGAAGAAATCCCATGTAATTTATATAATTTTCTGTGGATCTGTGGTTGTTTTGGGTGAGGGGACGGAGGGTAACCACTATGACAGATTCTCTGCTGGCAATGGATCAAGAGAGGCATAATTAAGCCATTTGATGTGATTTTACCTAATGGTATCAGCCCATGTTATTGACAGAGGGGCCATTAAAAGGTTTAGGTTAGATGTTGGATAGGAATTGGATTCTAAATTTCAAAAACTCCCACGATATTTTATAGCTAGACTGTAGATGGAATTATGTTATATCATCTGGTTGAGGTCCTCCGGTATGAGTTGCATCTAATGAGTAAGGATTGGTAATTAATTGTGGCACACAAGTTGTGGGGCATTACAAAGTGGACTCAGATATTTGTTATACTTTACTGGATAATACATTTGGTTGGCTTTTATCAAACATAAAATAATATAAATGGAATTTGACATTGAGGTTGTTGTTTTTGGTTCAGAAATTATATTAATGTTGGCATATGAAATCTCTTATATTTGTTGCAGTCATGCATGTTTCCTTTTATGCCTTTATTCTTGCATTTGGGAATTATTTATGAATCTAATTTTATAAATTTATGGTCACACATGCTTACATTCACGTACTCACCTGTGAGCTATTAGATAACACTTTTGAGTCCCACTCTCACTGAGACTTTTTCTGAACGGTCTGTACTGTGTACATACCTTGCATGTATGTGCAACTATCATGGTATCATTTCCTGAATACATAACATACCTTTTACGTTGTTAAACTGCAGAATGCATTGCATTTGCAAAGACAAGAAAATGATTTACTTTTATATGTGCTATGATGATGGCAATTTGTCATTGTTATCAATTGTAAAAATGCAATGTTTAATGCAAATGCGCATTCAAAACATGTCCAAATTTAATATTACAAATTTTGTTTGTGTTTGCGCGTATTTTTATTTCCGGTTGAGGGGGGTGTTTGAGGTCCTCTCCCCGTTTCCTTGGCCTTTGAATACTTATTTTATGTATCTTTGTTAAATGAGAATGCTTTTCCAAATAATTTTATAGAATATATTATATGCTTGAAATGATATAGATGAATTCTGGGGATCACATGGCTAACATTTTCTATTTTGCACCTGGGATATTTTTATGTTTTGTTTACCTTATGTGAATTTTTGTTTCATTTCTTTAGTCATGATGCTTTGCTTATTTCATTACAGCATGTGTTGGAGAGAGGAAAGCCACAGGAAAGGAGCCAAATTATTAGCAAGCTGTCAGGACATATTGTACAATGGAGCCAGCATAAGTTTGCATCAAATGTTGTTGAGAAATGTTTGGAGTATGGTGATGCCACTGAACGGCAGTTGTTAATTGCTGAGATTGTTGGGCAGAATGAACAAAATGATAATATATTGGTAAGTTATATTTTCAAGGGTAATCACATTTACAAGTTAGTAAAATGTTCACCTATTATTATACATAGGGATTATATCCCTGAAAATAGCACAACAGAAAAATTGTCATCTTGTTATCTGGGAAAGTTTTGTTTGCTTGCTTTCCCCCCCCCCCCCCTTCATAAAAAAATCCTCAGAAATGAGGAAGAGAAAATTCAACTGGGGGAAGATAAGAAATCCTAAAGCATCACAGAATAGCTTGAAAATACAAAGAAGCTGTTCAATCTCTCTACATAAAAGTAATATAGACTTCCTTGAAACAATCATCAGCACAGCACCATAGAAAAGTGGCCATTGGGAAAGACAATGGTTAACTCCATAAACAAAACACTGCCATAAAATCTTAGCTCCCTTATTTTTGCCTGCAAAATATGTTATGAAAAATTGGTCCAATTTGAAAGAACAATATATCTTGGGCTCAGTAAGAACCCCAACCAGATTATTCTACAGGAAGTTTAGCTGGGTTACTGTGTTATTTCGTTTCTGAACTACCACTGCTCATAACATAATTGTTTCTTTATCCTTATGAAAGAGTTCAGGAGTATAGGTACTTAAACTGAACTACACCTGTGCATGACATAGCGGTTTTGTACTCTTGCTTACTAAATCATGCTCAATTTTCTTTGTAGATAATGGTGAAAGACCAATTTGCAAATTATGTGGTACAAAAGGTTATTGAGATCTGTTCTGAAAATCAGCGCGCAGTGATACTTTCTCGCATTAGAGTTCATGCTCATGCTTTGAAGAAATACACCTATGGAAAACATATTGTGGCTCGGTTTGAACAGCTACTTGGAGAAGGTGTGCACTTAGTACTTCGGTTTATTTTGGTTAACAATACAGAAATCCTGATTATTTTAAATAAAGCAATTGCATTCTTCTAGTAATATAATGGACTAGGTTGGCTGTTCTCTATAAAATATGCTTGAGCTTTGCCCAGGTGGCGTTGACTCGTTATTGGGATATTGAAGAGAGTTTGACCGAATTGTGGGACAAAAGAATTTTTATTCTTTCTGGTTGGAGGTCAAGATAAATCAAGTAGAAACACTAAGGCTCCGTTTGGGAGTTTAGGAGGGGAGGGGAGGGCCATGGGAAAAAGGAAACCTCCTAATATGGGAGAACTCAAAAAATGTATTGGAAGAGGATTTTTGGAGAGCTTTGGAGGGCTTAGAAAAATTCTTCAAATCTTTTCCGTCTTTTTATATTACTTTCAAAATTAAAAATATATTAGTCATAAGCATTCCCTTCTCCTTCTCTACAAAAACACTCTCAAATAAGGTGGGATATTTCTCTCTCTTTCCCTCTTGTCCCCTCCCCTTCCCTCTCTTCCTAACTCCCAAACGGAGCCTAATTGATAGGTTCCTTATGAATGTCGTAGGCCCAGTTGACTAAGGGCCCATTGATTCTGTTAGAAGAGAGAGAAATCTGATTCTGTTATATAGGGGGGAGGAGAGAACAATTGGGTATCTTTTGCGAAGTATGAGTTTGTTGTGGACAGTAGGCTTCGTGCCTCTGTAGGAGCTTGGCTCTGTGGCAGTGAGTATTCCTTTCCACTGTAATTTCTCTTCATTTTCAGAAATAATACACAGCTAGTTTCCATTACTGAGTTGTCTTTTATCTCCAATTGCTATTGCTAATTCGGGTTCCTAACACTAATGAACTTTTGGATTAAACCCATCTACATTTTACAGTGATGTAAATGGATAGCATCTCTCATAGCCTTTAGGGGACGAGGGAAAGTCAAATCTCTTTCTTTGGACAAGAAAGTAGCGTTGAGAACATTTTGGGAATGGTCAGCTGGGCATGTCATTATCTTCAACTTATGATGATGGCAGGATTAACAAGATATTCTGCTATCTGAACGTCCTAAAATCAAATTACAATTCACTAATTGTCCTAACAGAACAATTAGGTTTCCTTCCTTTTTATTTTTTGGCAAATTTTGGTATTTTTATGGTAGCTAAATGTGATTGGACAAATCAAACAAGACATTGCCTAAATTTGTGGAATGAGTAAACTTGCTGTGTTAATTTTGATACATCAACCCACCTCCCAATGAAAAATTGAGTAAAACAAATTAAAAAAGAGTCCATTTTCATGCCTTATCCTATATTTTGCATGCAGAGCACCAAACACCTGGAACGTGATGACAGTATAGGGGGTGCGCAACGCTCTGTGACATGCAAACACCACAGCTAACTTGTATTTTGTATCAGAGTAGATAGATGAGACGTTGATCTTTGGACCTGCTATTGAATAAATCTTCGCTACTACTACCGTTGCTTCATATCTGCTGCACCTTAGTAGTTCCGACATTCATGGCTTAACAAAACATTATGTGTACATATTGTAAAACTTAATTTAATTATGTCATCCCAGTAACTGGAATTATTGTGAGCACAATAATTTGGAAGGAAACCTTCCTGATGTATATCTACTGGATTTGCTATGCTTAGTGTGGTTTTTAAAAGAGATAGTAAGAGCTGGTGATAGTTGGGAATTCTTTGTCTTTAGTCAATATCTGATCACTAATATTTGTTACCTGTTGACTTAATTGGGCATGATTAGTTAAAATGGTCGGTGTTAGTATACTTCTTACTTTCTTTGGTCGGAAAAAACCTGATATCAGAGTGACGCTTTTAGCAGGTGGAGCTTCTGTAAGCTTGAGCTCGAATTAAAAGCGTGGCTGTGTGCACAAAATTAACAGTGATTTGAATGAATGTAATACTTTGGAGTGATAAAGTTGTTTTTGCTAATAAAATATATATTTAATGTCGCTTTAGGTTAGATTTAATAATGGACAAAACTTATGTAAGGTTTTCTAGGTGTTGTTGGTGATGTTCTTGTCACAAAATAGATAAATCTCTCTCTCTCTCTCTCTTTCTGTCTCTATTTATTCCTACTATCTCTAACCTCTCATAACTGTCTATCACTATCAAAACAGTTTTTAGAGGAACAATATCAATCACACCTAGAAAACTTTACCTAAGTTTTATATGCTTATTTAGAAAAATTTAAAAATTAAAATCCAGTATCATCAAAACCAGATTGGAGTAGTTGATCTTATCGTTGAAATGGGAAACGGGAAATTAATGACAAATATTAAAGAATTAAATGGAATTGCATTACAAATGGATTTTCATTAACTTTTGTTTTTTTTAATATAATCAAGAAATATTTTAAAAATAAAATAGATTGCTATGTATATATAGATTTATTCTTTGAGAAAAAGGAACATGTATTGTCAGTATAATTTAGTTTTACATAGACTTTGTAAGAACTCGCTGTTCTACAATTAGTTTTAAAATATAGTTATAAAATGGACTGACGTGATAATATGGCAAGTTTTCATTAAGTGTGAAGTTAATTTACATTGATCATGCATATCAATATAAATTAGTTTTACAAGATATAATTATTTTACTAGACTAGACTAGTAAAATAATTAGCTGTAAAACTAAACTTGTCTTACTTTTTTAAAATTTTAATATATTTAATAGTAAATTACAATATTAAACATATAAAATAAATTTTATTATTACTTTAATAGGATATCCAATTTTGCTAACTTCTCAAAATCCTAGATTTCGAACATGTACCATTGATATTTTAGCTTTTTCTTTTTGTTTCAAAACTGTTGTTTTTAAATTTTGAAGTCTTTTTCTCAAAAACGAAAGTATTCTTTCATTTTTCAACTATGCCCTTACTAGAGAGAAAGAACTTGAAAATTGTAATGCAACTAATTGACAAATATTAAAGAATTAAATAAGCTATTTTAGTCTACACACGTATCGATTTATTATTTCTTAACCTTTGTACAGTAACCTTAAACATCAATAAATTTTTTTATTAAAAATTTGAACATCAATAGATATAAAACAGAAAAAGTACATTAATTCTGAGGTTGGCATAAACAAAACTTTAATTTTTAGTCATTTAAAAACTGTTAAATTCAAGCTTAACTTTGATTGAAAAATGTAATACTATTACCTGATCATGTAATATAGCATTAAGATGATAAACAAAAAACTACGTAGAACTACACCATAAAATCAGTCACTTGTACCTTCGGAAAAAAAGACTATAAAATGTTAAATGTCATAAACTAGTATTGAGTACCCGTGCAACACACGTGGAGAAATTCGTCGAAAGAATCAACATTAGTTATAATTTATAATTTGTTGTGTTCAGTTATTGAGCAGCAATGATTTAATAATAAATCACATAATCGTATTAGGCATGCATCAATATTGCGTATCAATTGTCATGTACCTCTTTTATAAAACTCTTAAATATACCATAATGATCTTATGAAAAATTGAAAATAAAAGATGCATTAAAATTATCAAGTATATTTACTTAAAGTTATTCTCATGGACGGGACGCGTCGTGTTATATTATTCTAAATAAGATATTGTTTGTATAAAGTTGGAGATTGAATAAAATGTAAACTATCTCAACGACACCGTTACAACACAATTTGTTGCAAGCATGAAATATATAAAGTCAATGTAGCTTGAAAATGCAAATCCACATCAGTTAGAGTGAATAAAATGTATGTGTAACTCTTGGTACATTGATAGAAGGACTGAAGGCTTTTTTTCCCATTGATTAAAAAAATGACCTAAGTCTTTGATCATTTAGCTTGTAATCCTCTTTTGTGCATTTAGCTTGTAATTATATTCAGAATATTGTTCTTTTATTCTAGTTCTTACATTCTTATATTAAGTTAAAGAGAAAAAAAATCTAATTTGCATTATGTGGTATTAATGGTCAAATTTGTATCATAAAAAAAAGTGTATTTCAAATAGTACGAAGAGGAATTATAATTTAACTTGAACCTTTATAACTCAATACAAAATTAAACGTACAGAGCATCAATAGTGATTGAGATGTGGAATAAAAGTAGAAATATGACATTATTGAATCACCGAGGTAGAGAGAAAAAAACGACTGCAATAATAAAAAGTTGAAAGAAGGAACACAAAGCTAATAACAAACCCAACATAGAAACAAATATGATAAATCAAGATGAAATGTGTCTATCAATCAGCAAACAATGAAATGCAACAATATAAGTCATATTTATCTCAAAGAAACGCACGGGAGAGAGATTCGTTGAAGAATTGTTTTGTTTGAGATGTAACGATATCGTATAATAAATCACAATATGGCATTAATGTAGTAGAGAAATTCATTAGGTAGGTACTAAAAAATTTTAACCAACGTTTTTCGTTTGATGTGGTATACAAAACATAATAGTAAATGTATGGAAAACTCAAAAGGCAATGACCTAAATAAAACTCACAAAAGTCATATGGTTATCACGTTGTACCACATCAAAAGATAGTCTATAGGTAAGAGTGGGAACAATTGTAATACTTGAATCTCTATGCATGTTGCTGCAAAAAAAAAAAAAGAATCATTAATACATAATAAATGAGATTGGATGTTGTTTTGCAAAATATATAATAAACAAATTGTTTCAAGTTTGAGATATTAAAGTTGACACCTGATATGGTAAACCTCCTACAGATTGTCAAAGACCTCGTGGTAGACAACATTAGTTGTTGAAGTACATATGTTGCCATCTTCATCCAAAATCAACATCTTTAGCCCATTTTTTGTTGTTACTCTAGATACAGCAACATATAATTGGCCATGTGTAAAAACAGGCCGCGGTAGATACAATCCTACTTTAGAAAGAGATTGACCTTGGCTCTTGTTGATTGTCATAGCAAAACAAAGACATATAGGAAATTGTCTTCTTTGGAATTTAAATGGCAATCCAGAATCATAAGGAA
This sequence comes from Calophaca sinica, assembly GCA_037113605.1. NCBI lineage: Eukaryota > Viridiplantae > Streptophyta > Magnoliopsida > Fabales > Fabaceae > Calophaca > Calophaca sinica. The sequence goes on from CM073731.1 coordinate 13,751,458, forward strand.
CCAGATCCATCCTTGGAATTAGTATTTCTTCACCAGTATTCTTCCCAGTGATAACAGTTGCTGTTATGATATTTTTCCCTAAATCGTTGACCTGCAATCGTGTTCCATTACATAGACCATTTGCTTGATCAATATTCCTTAAGAGCATAATAGGAACTCCAACTTTGAGTGTCAAGCGATGGTTTGGTATCCCATAACATTTAACGTCATTCAAAAACTCTGAGGTAAACCAGTCACCTTGAACATCATAATCCTCATCAGATCTGCACGCTGTGTCAGAACTTAGATATTGTTTTTTCTCTCCAGGGATCAAAGAAAGAACAAAATCATTCACCTGTTCAACAAACTCTAAAGTTGGAGAAAGGATTGCTTGATCTTGAAACAGATTTGTACTTTCTAAATTTGCTAATATATTAGGATAAACAAAATCAACTAGGACAAGTAGTGGCTTTTCAGTTTCTGAAATGCATAAATCTTTTGGTATATCAATTTGACCTTCCCCATTTTCATTTGTATCCATGTCACTATCGCCAATTTTCAATATCCAATCAGCAAATTCTTTGATGTTAAGAGAAGCTTGATTTGTACCTTGACCAGACAAACACATGTTCTTTGTCAACCTCAAAACCTTGCAAGCTTTCCATATTGATGTGGAGTTTACAGTTGCCTTAATAATATCATGCCTTGATCCTTTTCTAACCAAAGGCAAAATTTGTCTGAAATCTCCACCCAATACAACAACTTTTCCTCCAAATGGTTTATTCAGGTTGTCTTCACTTTCTACTCTCATCAAGTCTCTCATAGTACGATCCAAAGAATTAACGTTATAAATATTAATAAAAATGTAAAATGGATACAGCACTATAAAAAAAAATTTAGACGGAAAACAGAACTATAATTACTCATCACATAAACTAAAACTACTTAAACTACCTGCATTCTAGAACCAGGCACCGCATATCTAAATGCATAAGGTTGCCAAATGTAGGAGCCAACTAAAGCAATAATGAGAGACATTATGATATTTATTTGTATTTTAAAAAGCATGTACAAAATCTTATGCAAATTGCTCAGTAACCCAAAAATATCTGGCACTCCACCATACCATAAAATTAGTTCGCAAAAAATATCCTGCAAGGCTCCGAGCGGATTTGACTGCAGGATATATCCTTAATTTGCAACCCATTAACATATACTAGTAATAAATATGCAACACTCCGAGGCAAATGCCATATAATATCAAAAGCGATCCTTCCGTTTCCGACCCGTGTACTTAGTATCTGGAGGAACGACATTTCCTCTTCTTCTCATCTGCTCCTTCTTCCTCACTATCCATTCCCTTCCCTTGCCGCTCTTATTCCTTTTCTGTTTCTTTAGGGGTCTATGCCTGTCTGAGATACGTACCTGCAGTATTTTTTTTTTGTTTAATAACATAAACTAGCTATAAGCTCATGAGGAAAAGGACAGGTAAAAAAAAAAAGGCATCTACATGAGCAACTACATATTTTGCATTATCTGGAATAAAATTATGAGAATTTGACTCCTTGAAAACGAGCTCTCGCTTTATTGGATTAAGACATCTCAGGCACTGATAAAAAAATTATTGGTCGATATGTTAACTCATCCGTGATTTATTGATATTTCTTACTTTATCCTGTAAAGTAAATTGCTCTCTCTTTAGAGGAGCCATATCCAATTTATGTAAATAAAACCAACTAATCAAATAAAAGCATAAATCAATACCAGGTACTTTGTATCGAAAGCCATACTTTTTGAAGGATTATTTTTTTTTAAAAGAAGTCCATTACATATCTTCAAAAGCGATGAATCGAATACAGGGATGTGGTGAGACTTACTGTCTGATTTTCTTCATCTTCATTGTCATCATCAGGGCAACTCTCATCATCTTCATTTTTTGATTGTTGACCACATGCGAGAATAAGAAACTCTTTTTTCTTCTTAGAACTATCACAAGACAATTGTTCTCCAGTTAGTGAAAAACCATGTTCCAGAAGGATAGGTAATGATCCTTTTCAAAAGAAATCAATGCTTAAAACCAAATCAAACAAAACACAAATACCTATACAATCAACTATCCTAATTTTTCTGTGTTACGTATAGTAAATGTGGAAGATAGGATTGTATAAGGAGGGTTGATCACTGGTAATGAATCGATGCATAAATGAAGTGAGAAGAGTGAATCAACAATTCAACAATGTATGTCCAGATACATTGCACATTTGTGATTGTCCTTGTCCCGACTTTAATCTCATTCTGGATGCTTAGGTGGTTCACTTTTTCAATTAAGCAAAGTACACAGTTTAAGATGATTCATTGAGATATTTAATACATTTCAGCCGGTTTTCACCTATGAAGCCTAGAGAAACTGGATACAACATGGGTACAATAAAACATAGAGGAGAGCTGATGGATGCATAGGAGTTGGAGAATATGGGTTTGATCCCTTCCCCACCCCCTAACATAACAACTGACTCACTAACATTAGCCATTAAAAAAAAAAAAAGATCCAAGAATTCTTATAAACTTAAGAATCAAGACATGATATGGCATAGATACGTTAACACAAATTTATGAAAAAAATATACATACTTTACATAAATGCATAATATTTGTGATCATAAGTTACCAAAAAATACTTGTGATCATAACAAAACAGCACATGACATCCTTCTCTTATCCATATAAAAAATATGATCTTCTCCTTGCAAATATATCACAAATGTATTTTTTCCCATAACCAGTATTAAAATGTCACAAAATATCATTAATCCTATTTAAAATAAATCTTGGACTCTATTCAATTGCTTACTGTTTTACTGTCTAATGTCTATACAAATTGCATCATTTTCACCTCCGATTCTCATCATAAAAAAAGCATAGATTCCAAGTCTAATTCACCAAGAGACGACTCTGCCAATTCAAGCCAGTCACCACCATCATCAAATGGATCATCTACATCTCCACTAATATATGTTTCTCTTATTTTTATATCCTCAAAGAATGAATAAAGGAGTATGTACTCACTCCTTTCACAATATGAAGAACAAGGCTGTACAAAAAAAATTAAGGCAAGTTTTCAGAGCTGCCTTCCAAAGCATTGAATAAGTATCCCAAACGTATCCATCAATATTTCTTTTGAAAGATTACAGAATTTAGAGGTTACTCCTTGGATATGTATATAGGAGTATCGATTGTGTATCAGTATTGATTATTGAATATGGGCACAACGTCGATACTTCAGCAATTTTGGAGTATCTTGGCTTCATAGATTCTCACAAATAATGTTAAGCAAAAACAAGCAGTGACAGAACAGAGGAATGGATCACAGACAACACTTGAGTTCCATAATATTCTTTTACTTTTTTTTTTGGGGTCAGAATATTCTTTTACTTTATACTAAGGCAAAATAGTACATGAACATTCTTCACTGTACTGTTAATCTGTCACATGACTCCATTGAACAGTGATTACAGCACCTACCACACACGGGATGCTGATTGATAAAACAAACACAAGAAATGCAGCAACAAAAAAAGATGAAAAAAAGTTTTTCTGGAAAATTATTCTTGACAAAACAAATGAGCCCCAGTAGTATTGTAAGATTTATTCATACCTGTGTGGAAAATCCACCACTACCCAACCAGCAAATCCAGCATTCATTGCAGCATTCAAAATCAATTCACGCTGGTCTAGATTTTCAGGATACATTTGAAATACTGCTCTAGCACCATTTGTCATGCTTCTGTATAAAGATGTAAAAAAAGCCCTACAAAAGAATATAAATCATATATTATTGGAGTGACGAAGTAAAGGTGAAAAATTATAGCAAAGTCCAATGTTAAGATAGATGGAAAGCCGCAAAGAAATGTGGAAAAAACTTTGCAAAACTTTCCTATGCTTGGAGTTTGAAGCAACTTTCCATATGCTTGGAGTTTGAAGAGATTCAACATACACATGTATTGAATAAACAAAAAGCAATATAATAAATATGCAAAGGAACATACTTCAATCTTAATCGCGGGTTGTGAGAGGATTTATCAGCATTACATAGCCACTGCATCATCATGCAAGAGTCAACAAAATCAATAATGAAAATGAGACACACACCAAGCAAACTTGGTAGAAAAGCATGACTTATTCACACCCAGTTCAAAATGGGGATATTGGTTGTCACAAATAAACTACAACACTAAAGTTTTCTTCGTTATCGTTGAATGATTTTTAAATATACAAGCGCCGAGAATTCAAAATATGTTGTAACTTTACACTTGACTGACACATTATAATTGAGATCATTTCTTCCACCCTAGTCTTAAATTGGTACTCAAACTTAATAATTTATTATTTTAGTTTGATTTTCTCATTTATCAAAAGCACACCTGAACGGCAGATATACTGATGGCCCCATCAATAACTCCAGGACGAAGCCCTAAACCCTGAAACCAAAGATAAAGAGTTAGATAAAACAGCAAGACAAGATGCAGAGCACGCATGCTATTTTTATGTCCTATGAAGAAGTTACTCATTGCACATGGATCATGATGAGCAAAAAACACAAGTGAGTCAAAACAAAAAACATGGAAAGGGAAACTGATAGCGTTTAGAGCATAATTACATTAAACTGATTCAAACACCAAATAATAATAATAAAGCTGAAATAAGGGGAATAGTATACCTGGCCCATGTCACTGAGTAAAAGGTCGCCCTCAACCTCTCGCTCCAATGCAATATCTACAAATTACATATTTTGTTTAGCAATATTACAAACAAAATGCAGAATACATAGGAATAACAAAAATTCCAAAAAAAAAAAAAAGAGGAAAAGGAAAACATACTAAGCATTGAGGCTGAGATGTCAAGACCAATCCAATGGTGTCCGTTCTCTGAGAGTGTCTCACCGCTAAGTCCAGATCCACAACCTACACAAAACGATCATTCACAAGTCACACGATGTATATAATGAATGCGAAAGAGGGGAAATGAATGAACTAAATTGAAATACCAATGTCAAGGAGCAACTTAGGAACACCGTCTTCAGGCAAAGCGAGTAGCTCCAGTGCTCTCTCCGACAGTGACGCCTTTTTTACACACACCAAATCAGAATTCAATTAATTTCAAAAAAGAAAAAGAAAATTGAATTGAGGAGAAGAAAACGAAGAAGGAAAACCTGAATTTGAATAATACGGGAAGAAGATGTATACTTGCGCGCTTCAGCATCGTCGTAGAATATCTCCGGCGGCGCTACCACCTCCGGTCTCGACGCCATCGCAATTGGCAAAAACCCTAAACCCACACGCTATAAACACACTGTCACTTGTTACCCGCGAAATACCTGCTTTAATTAGGAGAAATGTTTTGACTACGATGTCGAATACGGTGTCGAGAATTGTGTTGTCGAAATAACACAACTTTTAGTTAGTGAACGTTTTCTCTCTCATCTTTTATTTTTTGCTAAATTATAATTTTAGTCCGTTATGTTTATTTTAGGTTTCAGTTTGATCCTTTATGTATTATTTGTTTCGAATTGGTCCCTTATATCTAAAAATAACACCAATGTGGTCTCTCTGTTTTAAAGTGGTCCCTTATATTACAAAAATTATACTAGTGTGGTCCATTATTTTCCAAAATAAGGGACAAAAAATAATCATATTGGTATAATTTTTGAAATATAAAGGACAATTTTGAAAAAAAAATAAGAGGGATCACAATTAACGCATAAGAGACCAATTCGAAATTTTTAATACATAAGAGACCAAATTAAAACTTAAAATAAGTATAAGGGACCAAAAGTATAATTTAGCTTTTATTTTTACACATAATGGATATCAAAACTAGCGTAATTACCCGTGCCTAAGACATGGTATCGAGGAAATAATTTTCAAACTTATGTATATTTTTAGATTTTTTAATTGTGTTTTTTATTTTTTTTTATTTTTCAAAACTATATGTTAGTATTATGTATATGAATATGTGAATACTTTATATATATATATATATATATATATATATATATATAGAGAGAGAGAGAGAGAGAGAGAGAATAAGTATTCTATAACATGTATAAAATTTAAAAATCACACATAAAGTCGAGGGAAACAGAGTTTGCCACTAATATGTCGACTCGGATCCGAGAAAAATTGTTGAAAAATATATCTATGAGATATTTATTAAATACACTTTTGTAACACTCCGGTGGATGTATAAATATATCAACTTTTTCATTTGTTCAAAACATCAAATTTACATAGTCATGCATGTTGTATTACATCAGCGTATCATGTAATCCATTATCTACAGAGATGCGCGGCTTTTGCTTTATTCTTTTACTTCGTTAGAGTTGACTCTAGATGGGTATATGTTATGACATGAAAATAAGTTTTCCCCATTTGTAAGTATGTGATTCATCAAGTCCTTCTCTCGTTAGTCACTTTACTAACAATCAGTTTGGTCATCAAATACACCTATGTTAGAAACTCAGTTATAAAAGCCCACAGTGGATCAACAACTATTCATATACCGTAGTGTAAACAATGGCATAGAAAGAGAATATTCATATGTGATATCAGAAGGAATTAGCAACAAAAGCATAGTATTTTCTAATTTCCAAGTCTAATATAGAAAGTCCACCCACATTAGTCAAAAATATTTATTTCATTTATTAAAAAAATATGTATTTTATTTTTTTGGTCCAAAAAAAGTATGTATTTTATAAAACAGTAAACCACCACTTTATGAGATCCATTATGATATTAAATAAATATTTTTTAATAAATATTTCGAATTACAGAATAATATAATTAAACTTTTAAAAATGTTATTTAAATTATAACTAAGATAATTTAAAAACTTGCCAAAAATAGGAACGTGAATGGTTACCCATAATTGAATTTAATTATCCTTTGATAAACATAATTTTAAAAATTAAAATAAAATAAGAAAGGATCAATGAAAAGGGTATTGATACATGCATAACAAAACATTCTTTCATATATAATATATATAGTGAATTAAATAAATATTTCAAATTATAAAAATAAAATAATCAAAATTTTAAAATTATTATTTAAATTATAATTATCTAAAATAAGTTTAAACCATGCCAAAAATAGAAACATGAATAATAATCCATAAGTTAATTTAATTATATTTTGATAACTATAATTTTAAAACTTAAAATTAAATAAGAAAGGATTAAAGAAAAGGGTATTGACACATGGCATAACAAAATCTTCTTTTATATATAATAATAATAATAATAGATAATAATAGATTTGAAATAATAATAATAATAATAATAATAATAATAATATAGATATAGATATAATATATTAACAATATGTGGGTGAGATAGAATAGGATGTATGATAGAAAATTGATAGATTTTTTGTCATAATATATAATTTAAATTTATTATATTTTGAAAATTAAAATTTTAAAAATTGAATTTGAATACGAAAGGATCAAATAAATAAGGTATTGACATGTATCATAACGTAACCTTTTTATTATATAATAATAGAATAATCGAAATAGATAATAGATAGATAGATAATTTGATTTTGAGTCTGAAAAAAGTTGAAATTTATTAAAATAAAAAATTTGTTAAGAATGAATGTTGCAGTGACACATGACATTAATATATATATATATATATATAATAAATAATAGATAAAATAAATATTATATGAGATTTTAAAATTTAAATCGTATGAATGGTTTAGATGTGAAAACAAAATCTTCTTTTATATATACATATATAGTATTTGAAAAATTAGAACAAAAAAATAAAAAAGGGGGAAAATACCCTATGAAGATTCATTAACCGAAGGCAGAGAAGAATCAAATAAAAAACTGAATCTTTCTTTTTTGTTTTTTGTTCCTTTTATAATTTTTCACTACACTTGTAATTTGTTGAATGAAAAATTAGATATTTGAAATAAAATAAAGGAAATAGAGATATAAACATTAGTGGCTACACCTTTAATAATAGAATGCTTAGCAATTAACCAACACGCATTGCTGAAAAATTTCTAATTCTAAAAGGAAATGAATTTGTAAACAAAATTCATAATTAATAATATCATCTTACAGTAAAACAAAAAAAAAAGAGAAAAAAAAATACCCGTTGAAGAGTCATTAACTGAAGGAAGGGAAGAATCAAAACAAAGATTACAAATAGTATACAAAATTGTAGAAAAGAAGTCATCAACATGATCAAGGAAAAAATGAAGATAGAAAGACGAAGGACCAACTACCATCTATTTTCTTGTACAACTAGAGTCTATCATTCTCTGTGCATGCTCTATGTGTGCACTCTACTACTCCTTCCCTATTCCATCTCCTCATTCCCACAAAATGTGTCTACCATGTCGAGACTAACTCGCTTTGTAGATCTGAAATAAAAATTGAATAACGATGAGAAAATAAAAAAGGTTGAAGAATTCAGAAGAACACAATGATAAGAAGAATCAGTGAGTGAAAGAAGAGTAATATGAGTGAGGATACAAATTAAAAAAAAATACGAGAAAGAAATTAACAGTGAGTTTGACAGAGATAATAATAGAATGTTATTTGAAATTGAATTTAAATAAAATACGACTAAAAAACTGATATATATATTTTTACAATTGAAATCATAATATAGCAACTGTGATTTTAATTCAAATATAAAAAATTTGATAGTTTTGTAGGCCAAATCAGATTTCACTTCTAAAATTTATTCTTTTTATTTATTTATTGTTATTTTATAATCACATAAAAACATTAAATTAGCAAGGAAAAATAGAAATTAATTTTCAAAATAATAATTTATATTAATACACTTTTTACAAATATAGATTACATATATAATGTTATGTTTTGAATTATTTAATATATATTATGTATATAATATTATATTATTTTAATATACACATATATAATAACATTTTTAAAAGAAAAACATTTACATAAATGAGCTAATAACATCGATCACAATCAAATTTGATATTATAAATTTTAAAAATATTAAATCAATAATCATTTATATTATTATATTCTTTGATATTATTTAAATGTAATGGTAGTTAGCTATAATATAGAAGAAAATTCGACTTTTATCTAGTACTGAAAATCTCAAACTTAAGATAGTATTTGCCATAAAATTATAACAAAAAAAGTAAAAAATTTAAAATAAAATTGATTTAAACAAAAACAGTGAAAATTAAATTTTGATAAAAGATATATTGAACAAAATTTCCAATATAAGATATAAGATATATTGAACAAAATTTCCTAGATTTTGGATTTGCATAAAATTTCGAATTTATATTTTAAACTTATATTAAATGGTAACTATATTTTGTGTAGCAATCCATAATTTATATTTAACTTAAATTTATTACAAAAATTTAAAATTTAAAATTTAAAATTTCGTAGTAAATTAACTTTAATTAAGATTCTAATATCAATTTTGTATATTTGAAATAAATTATATTGAACAATAATTCAAAATTAATTTTTAAATTTATATTAATCGATAATTATATTATATGTAATTTGAATTAATTATATTTAAAAATTAGAATGTATTCAATTAAAAATATTGTGAATGATTTAGGTGGTGACACGTAGCATAAGAAATATTATTATTTAATAAATAAAATAGATAATATTTGAGATTTTAGAATTTAAAAGTATGAATGGTTTTGGCGGAAATTGAAAACCTTCTTTTATAATATATATATATAATAGATATCTATCAAATTTCGAATAGAAGAGTTGTTATCGATTTTATATTTTAAAATCAAATTTTGAAATAACTTTAAAAAATACAAATATCAAATTTTAAATGGAAGGGCTGTTAATGATTTTTTAGATTTAATTTTTTTATTGATTTAAAATTTATTTGAATATAAAAACTCATTTAAATTAAAACATTTTGAATGATTTAAGTAATGACACGTGACATGAAAAATGCTAATATAATTAATAGATTAAATAAATAATATCTAAGATTTAAAATTTAGAAGTAGGAATAGATTGGTTAAAAATTGAAAACCTTCTTTTATAATATATAATAGATAGATAATTGACATATATATATAATTGATTTTTAAATCATTTGGATTTATTTTAAAAATATTAAATTAGTTTGAATAGAATTTATTTTAAAATAATAATTGATTTAAATAGCATAATAACAAATATTTAAATTTTAATTTTAACTTTAATTATATCTATCAAAGATTTATTTTTAAATCATTTTAATTTATTTTAAAAATAATAAATTCATATATTCGTTTCAATTTAAACAAAAATATTTTGATTTATTTTAATAAATAAAAAATATTTAAAAAATGGTTTTAATGTATTTTAAAAATAATAAATTCATCAATTAGTTTAAATTTAAAATTAAATATTTCAATTTATTTTAAAAATAGAAAATAATTAAAAAATCGTATTAATTTATTTGAAAAATATATATGTCATGAATTTATTTTTAAAACTTTTTAATTTATTTGAAAAATATTAAATTAATTTAAATAGATTTTTTTTAAAATAATAATTGGTTCAAATAGATTTTATTTTAATAAAATAGTTGAAATAATTTTGGCAGTGACACGTGGCATAACCGAATGTAACAAAACCATCTTTTATAATTGATATAATTGATTGATTCCCAATGGGAAATTATTTTAGTTTTTTTTAACAATTAAAATATTTTGGTTAGCATATATCTTTTTTAACTCATTTATAAATTTATTTTATTAAATAAAAGTATTCAGAAAATAAACTTATAATTTTTAATAGAATTTTTCTTTTTATCTCCTCTTAAATTAAAACAAATAATCTAAAGAGCCTTAAAATTGATTATATTGGCACAATATTCCTGAGTACTCTTGCCACCTATTAAATTTTATGTAAAATCTATAAATATGTACTCTCCTTATAATAGCGCGATTTATGTGAAGTTTACTCTCATTTCTTCTTTGATTTTTATTTACTTCAATTATATATAGTTTTACAATGAAAACAAATTTTAAGAATGCAAACAACAACATCTCTATTCTCTATTATATACAAATACAAAGAGAATAAAAATGGAAACAAAACAGGTGTCATAACATAACGCAAACAGTAATACACGTAAACAAAAAAAATCCTACATGTTAATGACCAATTGGCAATTATTCTCCTGAAAATAAAACGTGGCATTATTCAACAACAATTAATTACAATGATTTGTTTTTTGAATTTAAAAGTAAATATTAAATGTCAAATACAATCACCATTCATTGCTTACTATTCCAAAATAAAAACGTCTAACATATGCTCGGAAATCCAATCACGAAATCATGTCTTCATATCAACTATAATTCTGCAAGGCAGAAATGTTCTCATGCTGTAAATTTATGTTCTCACAGCTAATCAACTAAAATAGGAAAATGTATTTATGGTAAATTTATAATTCACGATTTAACCTAATCACTGATAATATTTCATCTAGAATAGTGCAAAGTGCAAACGGTAATACACGAGACTTGATTTCAAATCTCAAATCGCAAATCTGAAACCCCCCTCTCTTTTACTCTCAGTGGGAAGCTTCAGAACAAGATTTGAAGCCTGGAATATAGATGACAATGTGTACCTTATGTTTTGTTATTTTGCTTCGATTTCCTTTGTGTTCTTCTTTTTCTTATGTTTCATTATTCTTCGAATCAAGGGTTTTCGTCGCCGAATTTCGGGCGGTGGCTCATTTGCCGTGTTCAGGAAGGGGTTTGTCGGCATGGAAGTCCGGAGGAGGATCACGTGAGTCTGAGACTGCTACCTTTTCTTCCTATGTTGTTTAGCTGTTAGGGTTAATTGAGTTGCATATTTACTTCAAATAATGTGTTTTTCTAATATGTTTTTCATCTTATCAAACGACATTACTGATTATTGCAATTTATTTACCATTTCCTTTTATTGATAGCAGCAGCCTGAAACAAACTCGAAGAAAAGATGGTACGTTCAACTTTGAGGTTAAGAATACTTTTTTTGTTTCATTCTGATTCTACTTCTTTTTTAGTGTTAAGAGAGATAGAATTCCCCGAAGGAAAATAAGCCTGACAAGTCAAAGTCTGAAGTCAATGTCAAGGAAATGTAAATTCTTCTTTTTTTGATACACCAGTTAAAAGAATAATTTTAAAAAGTCTCTCTATATATACCTTTTTTGCATCATTTCTATAACATGAATACTTAATTATATTGGATTTTAAAAATTATCACATTCATGTTTTGTCCACCAGTATGTTTCCAACACGACAATTCCTCCCAGGCTTATCTATTTGTCAGCACAGAATCAGATCCCTCTCTAAGAGCCCACACACACGTCAGGTGGAATATATTTACTTTTTCCTTAATGTTGTTCGGACTACTTTATTTACTTTTTCCTTAATGTTGTTCTGACTACTTTATGATACATCACTGGCAAATTTGGATTCCACATTGGATATTTGTAACTGGATTGACTAAACGGGTAGCTTAGGAGATGAATTCAAATATTTTATTCTAGATTTAGATGAATCCAATAAGGATCTTTTCTTGAGTAGGTATCCAGTAATTATAAGGAACTTGGGCTGGGACATTCACAAATCCATTATTATTAGGGGAGGCACTAGAATTGAAAGGGAGGCCTATGTGTAAGGACACTGTGAGAACTTCAACTTGACTATGGCATGCTTTAAGTTATTGGTTTATTAGCAAAGCTTATTGTGGAGCTGAACCAAGGAAGATGCTTAACAGAGGTAGAGGATTTTAAGATATATTTTTATACTTATACGTGATTTGTTGGGACTGATTAGGAGGTCTATGCGCCTGTATTTGCAGAAAGCAGAATGAAAGTCCATTGTAGGTTTTTTTGTCTCTCACTCAAAATATCAAAAGGACAATTCAGATGCATTACGATTTATCGCATAGTGCACAAAGTGCGACTGAGTTGGTAATGGGAATCTTCAATGGCATTAATATGTGTAATGTTCTTCCTTTCTCATTTTCTTTTCCTTCTTTGTCGTTTTTTAGAAAAGTGGACAGTGTCATTACTGAATGTTATTTGACATAATTAGTCAAGTGATCTGTTTATGTTATGTCAAATGTTTTGTAGTGCCCTTTTCATTCATATATCATGTTAGGTTTAGTAATGAATTATTATATTAGGTTGATGCTTTTACATTAGTATTTAACATCCATTCATGACTCAAAGAAGTGCATATTTTTTTGTTGAAGTGTAAAACTCAAATTTTGAAATAATTTTATATTCAAATACAGTATTTGATATACTTTGATGTTTCTCTGAACTTTAATAGAGTTTGAGAGAAATGAGGTCATGGAGAATTCTAAATTTATGACACCATCTGCTTTTGTTTCCTTCAAATCACGTTGGGGTGCAACAGTTTGTGGACAAACTAAATAGTCCAGAAATCAAGCAATATAGTTGACAAAGGAAAGTATACCTATCATTTTTTACTTAAACTTGCTCCAACAGCAATAAAGGAAATAAGGAGATCAATTGATGAAATTTTGTATTGGAATGTAAATAGTTTCTAATAATTGGTGAAATATAAAATACTTAGGAGAACTTATGCATTGGAAATTCTTTGAAAGAAGGAGATCATCTGACTTTTAAGTTTTGGTATTGCAGTTTAAATATAACTGCATGACAAAAAAAATAAAATAAATTTTTATACCACACAAAGTTATTTTAGAAGTGTAAGGTCATCATGTTGTTTTTAACTTTTTGATTGCTTGATTTGATTTAACAGTCACGACTCACGGGAACTACCCTAGAAAACAAGGTATGTTTAGGTATTGTAGAGGGCTAGAAAACTAGAAGAGGTAATCTTGAGCTTATAATGCCTCATACAACATAAAGAAAGACGAAATCTTAGTGTTCAAATAAGTTAGAGCAAGAATGAAACAAATGTTAAAAAGCAGAGAAAATCCTATAAGAGCTCCAACAGATAGTCAATACCAATAGTTTTTTGTAAATTTGCCTCTGGCCTTAAGAAAAGCCTTTCCCTACTACGGGTTCATCAATTATATGAAAAGTGAAAAATCAGCAATAAACTAATAATTGTGTAGTGTTATATGACCAGTAATTCTCTCCACAAGTGCAAGATCTTACTGAACTCTATCTTTTGTCTAGGAACGCCTTGATACTTATTGCAGTCTATCCATACATCATACATCAAGCATAAAAGCCCAATATCATCCATGGTTGAATATCATCTTTAAATGGAGAGACAGCCTGCAGTGATCAATTTAAAGACGCAATTTCACATGAAAAATGGAACTTCTCATTTAATATTAAAATATTTCTTTTAGAGTATTGCATATGTAGTATTCGAAAGACTTAAGATACACTGTTACTTACTTCTTGAAACATTAAATCCACTTAAGGCAAACACAACTAAAATTATGGAGGAAGCAAATGTGTCAGCCACATATTTTGTCTTTCTAACTGCAGCAATTGTTTTGTGTCAAATGCATTCTTCCATCTCACAGATAATAGATTGCTGATGTAAGATACTTAATTTAGTTTCTAGAATTATCTGATTTGTTTTCTTCATTTTTTCAGATGCTTTAGTGATTAGCAATACAATAGAATTGGGATGAGAATGTATCAGTGAGATTAATGGCAAGGTGGGCATAATAATTGATGATCTTCGACCTGGTGACGAGGTATTATATTCCTAAAGAATAGGATTTTAATGTGCATCTTATTGAATTGATTGAAGATAGGAGCATATAGATTATGTAAAAGTTCTTTCGTTAAACTTTAGAGTGTGCTTAGGATATTCGTCTTTTAAAGTCCTTGAAGAAATCATCATCCTTCTTCCTGAAATGATAAATGGGAATAAGTGTTAAATTGGTATGGTAAAAAAATGAGTTTATCTTCAAAGAGATATGTGACTGTAGACAAAGGTCTGAGTCTACATGCCATATATATCCTGTAGGAACAAGAGTTACAGAAGCAAATGCCCTAATAAATATGAGATTTTTCAAGAGTGAATACTATCTAAAAACCTAAAGATCAGGTTATAGTTGATCGAAGAAATAGGTTTGTTCATACTCTTATTAAGTAATCTACATCATATACTAATATGAGCTTCTGTTTGAAAAATAGAAACACATTCTCATGGTTCAGAAGGAGATCGCCAATGGCATTTCTTAATTTTTTTTTTATGATGTTTCAATGGTTTCATTATTTTGTGTATTGTATTAGATTGAGAAATTGTATTTCATTCAAATTGATTTCATATTTGAAGCCATATTGATCACATGGGGGACTTGGATTATGATGACATATAGCAACAAAAAGACTGGTGGTTTTTGTCCTGTCAAGTCCTTCTGATTCTGTTGATGAGGTGGTAATTAGTTGTCGCTTAGTAGTAATGGTACTTGAACTAGATAATTGCAAGGCTCACGAATTGGTTCTGCATTGCTTTGTGCATTGGTCCTGCAAATTTGGACTCTGTTGTCAAGAAATGTAGTATATGACTATAACTATACTGTAAGGAATACAATGATTCTACTTCAAGAAATGGTCAAATATTCTCAATTTAAGTGCTAGGGTTCTAGCTAAATCTCACTAGACTTCTATTTCCCGGTTCCCACTAAGCCAAACAAGAACTATAAGGCATCCACATGGTTTATTTTTTGTCATATCAAAAGCAAAGCAACGAAGCGTTTTTTTTCATGATGAGTTTAGCAAGCAGAACTTGGACAGTGGCAACAAGTGTTGGAATTGTCGAGGCCTTGGAGGATCAAAGCTTGTGCAGATGGCATTATGCTTTAATATCAGCTCAACATCATGTTAAAAACTAGGTGAGACTGTTGTCGCAGGCAAATAAGCTTTCTTCCTCCTTCCGCTATATGATTTCCAGCAAATTAGTCAGGAAGAAGAGGCAAAGGGATCATAGAGGAATCCTTGAGAGTAATAATGTACTTAAGTTGGCAGGGTCCCAACAACTAGAGTCATCAGTCTTATCCTTGAAATAATTGTCTTTTATTGAACCTTCGACACAATGGAAGGTAGGGTCTGAGATTGAAATCTTTTGTATCCAAAATTAATTTTCAATTGTCTTTGTTTGATGTAAATTTTGGTAAATGTCTACCAATATTCTAAATTTTATGTGCGTTTTATAGCATTCTTCACTTTCATGGGTGTGTTGTCTCGGGGGTGAAAAATCAATTTGAAGTATAATTTCTCTGCTCAAACTTAAAACTTAATTTCGGAATTAAAAAATGGTACGGAATAGAGGCAACACAAATTTCCTGTTTAGCAATTTGATTAGTCCAAGGTCCAAAATAGAGGAAGATCTACATGATCACGGTTGAAGAGTAAGGCTATAGAATCCATGTTAAGGGTATTACCGAGAAACAAACTGATACTAAGGTTGAACATAAATGATAAATTGAAGTTCAAAAGACCAATTTTTAACTTTTTATACTGAAAAGTTACTATCTGAATAGGGAATGTTTCTTGGTTTATCATGTCTTTTTTTATAATATTGACATGAGTGATCTCACCTAAATTATACATACCTCTTATCATTAACTTAGTAGCTTTGGTTTTATCATGCTTTAAACGCGTTTAAATACTATGAGTCTTTTTTACAAGTATTTTTCGTACATGTTTGAAATTTAAAGTATTAAAAATGTTATACAAATTTAAATTCTCCGTACAAGTCATTAATTTATGTCTATTCTACCAACATCTATTATCCCGTGCATGGCACGAGTTACATATTAGTGTATATTTAAACGTAAATAGTTTATTGAATTTAAAAGTTTATGACATAAATGCCTAATTAAATTGTTTACCTAAATATACTCTACATAAACTTTTTCGAATGCCCATAGGCGTCATGTGATGACTATCACATGTTGTAAATTATTTCATTTTTCTATTAAGTAGTTGCATGATAGTTAGGCAATTATGGAAGGAATAATTGGTTGTGGGCATCACCACTATGTTTTGCTACACCAAGCGCTTTATACAAACACGTGTGCGCGCACATATTGTTGGATGAGTTCCGTCATAAGTGAGACACACAAGATAAAAGAAAAAACGTTGAAAATTGAAATTGGTATAGATATGTGGAAGATATATAAAAGATATGGTGCAGATATGTTTTTCTAATAAAAAAAGAAAATAAGGAAATAGAAAAGTGATTGATTTTATGATTTATGATAGATGATTGATGTTATGATTTTTCTGGGAGCAGAGAGGCCCGAAACACACTGATGTTTGATTTAGTTTTATATATTTTTTAGATTATCATCTTAATAATATATTACATGATTAGGGGATGGTATTACATTTTTTTAGTTTGTTGTTAATTGTATTACAAATTTAAAAGTTCTTTCTCCCAAAAAAAACTAATTAGACTTTGAAATTAAAAAAAAATGAAATACTAAAACAACAATATATGGAACAACAGAGAGAGTATCCTATTAAAGTTATAAGTGTCCGTAAGGCCTAGTATAATTGGCGTAAGCCGATGTTGTTAGGCTGAATATTTTCTGTGGTTGCTCGGGTTCGAGCCCGGGATCCCCACTTTGGGTGTGTGAGTTTACGAGTGGTATTTGCTACTCCGTCTGCAGACAAAAAAAAAAATATTAAAGTTACAAGTTATAGGTTTTTTGTTATCCGAAAACCAGGATTTTCATACATGTTAGAAAGGGAAATATGACGTTTAGTACGAGACGAATTTCAACAAATAACATGGCTATATACATTGAGATAGACTTCATACACGCTCCATCTCTTGATTTTTGCCAATTCCGTAAATAAGTATTATTAAAATTTTGACACATCTTTGTCAAAAAAAAAAAATTTGACACATCGGATGTAACCAAAAAAATAAATAAATAAAATAAAATAAAATTTTGACACATCAGAATTCGTATTATTTCGTTAGAAACCATCTCGTACAAAATGGCTTTGTTGTGTTAGAAATCTAGGCTTTTTTTAGAATATAAATTGGATATGCTATTAAAGTAATATTAGCCGACCCACCTAGTGGGAAAAGACTTTGTTGTTGTTGTTGTTGTTGTATGCTAATAATGAAATATGTATTTTTAATATTATAACTAACTATTAAATATATATAAAATATTTAAAAAATTAAGACAAGTTTAATTTTAAAATAAGAAAATAATTATATATATATCTTGTAAAATAAAAAATCGATAATAAAAGATAAATAATAATCTATGTATATTGTATACAGATAACTATAATTTGCTTTTTATTTTTAAAATATTTGTTTGCTTATATTAAAAAAAAGAATATAAAAATTAAATAAAAACTAGTTCCCGTCAATTTTTTATTGATTTTAACTAGCCTCTATTAACTAGTCCAATTTAAACGATCAGATTAACTAGTCCAATCTGGTTTAGATGATACCAGATTTTAATTTTTAAATATTTTCCTAAATAAGGTTCTTATGCAAATGAAGCCACTTCTGTCGCTCATTCATGTACAAATAATTAAACTTAACCCAAACCAACATTAAATATGCAATCTATAAATTTTATAAGCAAAAAACAACTTTATCACTCCAAAGAATTTCATTCATTCTGTCAAAAAAAAATTACATTCATTCAAATTACTGGTAATTTTGGGCACACATCCATCCTTTTAATTCGAGCTAGCTCAAGCTTACAGCGGATCAGCTCCACCTGCTAACAACGCCGCTCTGATATCAGTTTTTTTTTTTTTTTTTTTTTTCTGAACAAAGGGAGTAAGAAGTATACAAGCAGTCTAACACCGACCAAAAGGATGAGAATAAGTATATTAACATCTGTCATTTTAACTAATCATGCTCACAAAAGCTCATATTACAAACTATAGTGAAGCATAATAAAACAAGCTTATGAAACCTTCCCCAAATAATGACTATTATCGTTAACATTGAAGATCAAAACTGTCACATGAAAATAGAAAGGAGAAATTGAGAATTAATTAATGTTAGCAGTAGACTGAAATCCGACCAAGGAACATAGAAAAACGAACGTGCGAGGAACAAACTTAGAAGCCAAGTTTGTTTGCCTAACCCAAACGATAAATGAAAATTGCATGTATGTATTGCATTGAGTTAATTTCAAGCCAAAATTCCGACTATTTCATGCAACAAACCAACCATCACAAGAAATTCATTTCATCCAACTGAATACAGCATTTCCGGCGATAGAGTAAATCATTTTTTTCTTCTTCATTTTTTTATTTTCCTAATTAACGAGAGACCAATAAGCATATATATATAACACAACTCCAATGAGCTTATGATCCCACAACTTAAGTAACACGTGTGCAAGAAAAAGCAAAGCAAACATGCCAGTAACCTTTAAAGGTTGTTACTCCGTGAGACCTATGGAACCAACATGGTGTGGTCGCTTACCTTTAACCGAATGGGATCAAATAGGAATCATAACTCACGTGCCCACAATTTACTTCTATCGCCCCTCACAAAACTGGCTTTCACCCGACTCCACCATTGCCACCACTTTAAAAGACTCCTTAAGCCGAGTCTTGGTGCCGTTTTATCCACTAGCCGGTCGTTTACAATGGACAAGCAACGGTCGTTTCGAACTCGAATGCAACGCCATGGGAGTTCAATTCATCGAAGCAGAATCGTCATCGACTTTAGACGATCTCGGTGATTTTTCACCTTCCGATGATCATTGCCATAACCTTATCCCTAATGTAGACTACACCCTCCCAATTCACGAGCTTCCATTGGTTTTTGTTCAGCTCACGAGGTTCAAGTGTGGTGGAATTAGCATCAGCTTGATAATCTCACACGCGGTTGCGGATGGACCAAGTGCCTTGCACTTCACTTCTGAGTGGGCAAGGCTTGCACGTGGTGAGCCTCTACAAACGGTGCCGTTTCTCGATAAGAAAGTGTTGCGTGCTGGAGAACCTCCTTTGCAAACGACGTCGTTTCTTGATTGTCAATGGGAGTTCATTCCCCCTCCCAATTTGCTAGGCCGTTCTGATAACGCTGAAGAAAGGAAGAAGAAAACCACCGTGGCTATCATCAAATTGAGCAAAACGCAAGTTGAGGAATTGAGAAAAACAGCAAATGAGGGTTGGCATAGGCCTGGCAATGAACGTGGTTACACGCGCTATGAGACGGTAACTGGTCATATATGGAGAAGTGCATGCAAGGCGAGGGGACATGAAAATGACCAACCAACCGCGCTTGGTGTGTGTGTTGATTGGAGGTGTCGCATGCAACCTCCATTGCCAAAAGGGTATTTTGGGAATGCAACGTTGGACGTGGTGGCAACTAGTCTTGCGGGTGATTTGATGTCAAAGCCACTGGGGTATGCGTCGAGTAGGATAAGGGAAGCGATTGAGAAGGTGACTGATGAGTATGTGAGGTCGGGGATTGAGTTGTTGAAGAGGGAGGAGGATTTGAGTAAGTTTCAAGATCTTCATGCAATAGGGAGTGATGATAAGGGGCCTTTCTATGGGAACCCGAATTTAGGGGTTGTTAGTTGGTTGACGTTGCCAATCTATGGGCTTGATTTTGGGTGGGGGAAGGAGGTTTATATGGGTCCTGGAACACATGATTTTGATGGAGATTCTTTGCTTCTTCCTGGTCCTGATGGGGATGGATCTTTGTTGGTTGCTATTTGTCTGCAAGAGGTTCATATGGATGCGTTTAAGAAGCATTTTTATCAAGACATTATGTGGAATTGAAAGGGAATTAATGACACTTGCAGAAAAAAAAAAGTTGGATGGATGGCTTATGAACTTTATAAATTAAATAACCTAGCCAAACAAAATAAGGAGGAATTTAATTGAATAATATTAAGTTTGGTGTATATGGAGGAACCATATATATTACTTTTTAACCATTGCATGTGTTGCCTTGTATTCTTGTTTAACCATTGTGTTGTCTTGTAGTGTTGTTCTTTACTAGTACGTATACACGTGCGATGTACAAGGAAATAAGTTGTTGAATTAATATTGCATCTCAATAAAAATGCAAAGAATAATAAGAGCATGATGATTTTTAACAATTATATATATATATATATATATATATATATATATATATAGAGAGAGAGAGAGAGAGAGAGAGAGAGAGAGAGAGACAAAAACACACAAATATATTAAAATTGTGCCAAAATTCCACGTTCATTACAGAATACCCAAAAAATAAAAAAATGAGTCCAACACTCATACATCATGGAATAACACTCAGAACTAAAAAACATGACAATATAAATCACAAAGTCTGCCCAAATTTATGTCAGTCATTAAGTTATATCCAATAAACATAACAATTATCGAACCAATCACCTGAATATTAAAATAAGAATTGGTACTTTGAGTTCGTCTTCTCCTCAAATCCGATGATCCACTTTTTATCTGTCAACAAATTGATGCAAACACATCACAATATGCAAAAGAATCAAATCTTGTAAAAGTGACATATTC
The DNA here is from genome assembly GCA_037113605.1 of Calophaca sinica. Lineage (NCBI taxonomy): Eukaryota > Viridiplantae > Streptophyta > Magnoliopsida > Fabales > Fabaceae > Calophaca > Calophaca sinica. The sequence continues at coordinate 13,772,957 of CM073731.1, forward strand.
TTCAAAGTAAAACCCACTTGCCATTAAGATTTAGCATTTCAATTCGAAAACATTTTTATGGAATTTGGTTGAAAAAGAATAAAAGTTGATCAGATGTTCGAGGCTCTGGACGTAGGTGACATCGTGTCTCACATGTGAGAACTGAGTCATGGCTTATTTAGCTACATATTTTACCAAACTTAGGCAGAGTAGTGATTTTGCGTTGAATGAGGATATTCAAAAGGGAATATTTTGATTTTGTGAGATACATCAATTCCACGATATAAATTGGTTGCAAATTATGTGAGGTATTAATTATGAAAACATGGGACCTAGGTCAGCAGTGAAAATAATATTGATTATTTTTTATTGGTGTCATATATATATGCTTGAATGTTACGTTATTGAATGAAAATATCAAATATGATGAGGAATAATATTGAATATTCCAGTAAAAAAAAGCATTAAATATATTATTTAAAAAAATTATTTTTATTAATAAATTTAATATGAAAACATATTCTGCGATTTGTCTAAATATATCATATTTTTTTTCTTCCGAAACATTATATTTTTTTGGTTACATCAGGGAAAGAAAAACAAAAAACAGTATTTGTTTGGTAATAAATATTTTTATTAAAAAAATTATTAAATAAATGTAAAAATTTTATGAAATTTATATTTGAAATTAAATTTAAATTATCAATAGATATGTTTGACAATTGGTTCAAACACTTCTTTATTCACAAATAAAATATATTTGTTTAAGTTCATTAGATTTATTCCATTTAGTTAAAATTTTAACATGACATTGTCTAAAATTATTAATTCTTTAACAATTGTATATTAATAATTATAAATTTGGAATTTTCTGTTTTAGAGTTATCATTTGAATGTAGGCTAAATTGTGTAATTTATTTATATATAATTTTTATGAATTCATATAAAACAAATTTGAAATTATCTTTCCGTAAATGCTTTTGTTATCTATTAGGTTTATGTGGCCAGTTATCAATTATTAAATGAGATTGATTCAAATATCATTTATACATGCTATAAACAAATACCCTTTATATAAATTTTCATCAATTGTATTAATAATTCATTCTATATATTATGTTAAAATGATAAATGATATAAGGCGAGTAGAGGGCCCCTTACCATGCATTGTGAAGTATCATTTTATTTTCAAGATATGTGTTAGAATCGAATGATAAAATGTAATATAAACTAATTTTGTTTTCAATTTGCACCAGTTTTATTTTCATTGACCCTGTGACAATTTCTTTTAATTAATTCCGTTTTCATGGCAATTAACAATTAATACGAAATGAATTTTCATTGACATACAATTAGCTAATTGCATCGTAAAGAAAAGTGATTAAATGTGCATTCAATTTGAAAATTAAGTTCAAAATTACTATCAATTGTTTTAAATGAAATTGTCAATTTAAAAAAGGATGGAATTATAAGGTCAATAACAATAATGTTGATTACAGTCAAAATAAGTATTGAACACATGATATTCCTGAATCTTTGCCATTAAACTTGAGTGGCAAAATTTCATTTTTTCTTTTGAAAAAGTAATATATTTTATTGCATGACAATGTGTTTTGTACCAATTCAAATTTTTTTTTGGGAAAAATTAATGGTATTATCAATTATAAAATGACTTTTATGAGTTCAATACAAATGACAATGTGATTTTGACAAAAATCACGTCACATGATAATTAAAAATATTTTTTTTTGTATAAAAATCTGTAATGTATATTTCTCGTTAGGGTTATAGAAAGAGAATAAATGAGAATTAAATGAGACAGAGAAGATTAAAGAGGAGAGAGAAAGAAATTGAGGTGGTACGAAATGAGGATTCTGCCCCTGTTTTACACTGAATTTTTAAGCGGTATTTTGGTTTCTTCAAATTAGCAACAACTTAAAGTTATAGAAAGAGAGCATAAATGGAAATTAAATGAGACAGACAAAATTAAAGAGGGGAGATAAAAAAATTGAGGTGGTGTGAAATGACAACTCTGCTCCTATTTTAGGCTGAATTTTTTGGCAAGATTTTTATTCATTTATATTAGTAACAACTTTTATATATAAAGATTATTGTTATGATATATTATAATGTATGAATTGAATTGTTTACCACGAGAGATATGATTTAATTGGATATGTATACCGATTCACATTTACCTAATTATAAAACAAATTTTCAAGTTTAGAATCTTTAGATTCAATATTGTAAAAAAAAGTTTGCAACTACCTGAGCCTGAGATGTTTTAGCCTTAGCAAAGAAAAGGGTACATCATATGTGAATAAGTGGGATACTTAGGGACCTTCCTATAAGGACATCTCTATAATATTTGAGTTATTATTATATACAAAAACCTAACACTCTTCCAACACCCCCTCTTTCTTTCTAACTCTCTTCTTATCATATCATCTATCTATTATATTTATCACTCCTCCCTCTTTTATTCCTATATCTCTCAAAGTGTCAATGGGTGTTGGGGTATCCACATAACATTTTTCATAACATTTTTGAGCTCCACCTACAATATATTATCTTCAAAACACCATATATATGGTTACGGAGACACAAGCCATGAACCTTATTACGCTTTCTTCTAATAATAGTTTAGACGTGTAAGAAAGACGTATTAGATTAGATAAATTAAAGTGATAATTATTTATAAATTTTAAGTTTTATCAATGACCTTTAATTTTAGCTAAATTCAAACCGCTAATTTTTAAATGATAATTATCAATATTACCCTTTATAAACAATCTTGGCATTTTTTTTTACCATTATTTCAACATCGAAAATTGACATAAAAAATCGACATCAAAATACGTAGTTAATACAGTTCAGAAACGTGATTAATGAAGTGTTGAATTTGGTTAATGGATATATCAATATGTCACAACTCATTAACCATCAACTGAACTTAATTAACCACGACTTTGAACGTCATTAACCATAATTTTTAAGTGTTATATATGAACACCTACAAATTGTGATTAATAATGTTCAAATTCGTGGTTAATGAAATTTAATTAATAATTAATGAGTTACTAACACTATATTCATTAACCAAATTTAATATTAAGTACGTGTGTTACCGTATTAACCTCCAAAATTGCCTTAGATTTTAGTGTCAAAATTTGAAGGTGAAATAACATTTCTCTCTCTCTCTCTCTCTCTCTCTGTACAATGTTTCTAGTACTCACTCAGTCTTTGGCTTTGGTGGCAATTGCATTGCATGAAATGGATAATAGGTTTGGGCGGTTACTGAATATTCCCGGTTTCTCTCTTTCTCGCGTCTAATCCTCACAATGCGGAGGTCAGCTTGCTCCATCACCAGCCATTCACAACACTTTCTCGGGCCATTCCTTTACTCTCATCTCTCTTCTCTCCTCCTCAAATTATATACATTTTTTTTAAAAAAAAAAAGAAAAGAAAAGAAAATTTCACTAGCCACCCCCTCACCCCCCAAAAAAAAAAATCTAGAACCAAATCATAGAGATACAAGTTGAAAACAAACAAAATTGTTTACATGCATGTGCAGCAGTATTTACCCAGAAAAAACAACAATGAAATTCACAGTGTAGGTGATTGGTGAAAAAGGTAGCGGTGAATCCATTTCATGATCTTATTTTGTTATCATCGTTATTATTTTGAACTGCGTTTCAATGCATCCGAAATTCTTTCAAATCACACGTCTCAATCCAATCGCATTTAATTTAATTAAATATTGATACTCTTGGATTGGAAGGCATTGACAGTGTGCTTGAACATTAATTGAAGACCAGAAAATGGCTGAGGACAGGGACCTTCTCTCATTGACATTGGAATTGAACATTAATTAAAATTTCTGAATTTGTTTTTTACCGTTCTCGTGTCTCTATCTGTGTGTGTGCGTGTGGGGTGGCTTTTTGTTGCCGTTGGTGATAAGCACGTTTGGCAAGTGGCATTCAACATTCCCTCCCTTTATCTCCATTTCCCCCTCTTATGAAACTACAATTTATTCTTCTTCCTCACAGCTGCGCAAGCATTTCCCCCTTTTTCTATTTCCAGTAAATCCTGTAATTCTATGCAGTTTTGGTCGTTATATTGAATCTGATTCTATTCTTTTGGTTTTCCTGGCATTGGGTTTTGAGTTATTTCTTCTGAGGATAAAGATTGTCTTATATCCGTGAGAGCTGTAGGGAAGAGAGAAATAGAAAGACAGAAAGTGAGAGATGTGATAGGAAGGGGAAAAAGGTGGAACAATAATTACTTACACACAATGTTTGTGTTTTAGTTTTTTGTATTTTGTAAACAGAAGTGAATTTATAGTTGCTTACACACTCAATAATGCCTTCCTGTTCCTTCAGCATGAGATATTGACACAAAACTTGTGGAACAATAATATACGGAAATTAGGTCTTTAAGTTTTGTACTAGAGGTTCTTAATTGCGATCAGTAATTCTCAAGTTGAGCACATTAACATAGGAAATCTGAATTTATATATATGGAAGTTTCCGGACAGCTAATGGTATTCTATATTTTAACCAACTATACCTTGGGGTCTTAAGGTAGGGATGATGTGGTTGTTGTTTTGTACAGGCCAAGATGAAGAAGTTTTTCTGATTTTTTCATTCCTTCTTTTAAACTCTAAACTGGGAGGTTAAATGCAAACAAAGGTCATGAGATTTTCCATGGATAATTCTTCCAATTGTTGTGCTACCAAATTTCCAAAGATATGCAGGATATAAGTTGATATATTTGAAGGTGAAGAGGTTATACGAGTGGTGGTGAAGGATGCACCCTTACTTGAGTTTATGTGGGCTATTAGCATCAGCTGAAGATGTGGCCAGAAGATTATTTGGGCAGTGAATAACTTAATATGTTAGTTAACTAGGATAAATTTAAGTCAGTAGCGGTTTTTATTGTTTCTCAGGAAACATGGCTGCATTTACTAGTAGCATAGAAAACATAATTTGGCTCCCCTTACAGCTGTATTTTTTATTGTCAGTTTTTGTATGCTGAAGGATCAATTAATAATGTTATCTATAAATTGATTTGTCTTCTTTACAAACAGTGTTATCCTGAACAGGAGGCACTAATTTAGTTTTTTCACCCACTATCATGTCAGCTTCAGCCCATAGACCACTGAGAGCTTACTTTTCTGGTTTCGTTATATGATTTATGGCTTCCTTTCAGGGCAATTGTTTGCTAGATTCAAGCTAGATCGTGGAACACCAAATAATAAAACAACAGTATGGCAGTTTCTATGAGAGATTTGGATCCAGCTTTCAAGGGAGCTGGACAAAAGGCGTATCCTGCACAAGTTGAAAATAATCTACTGTGCTGTTTACAATTTACTATTGTGTTTTCATCCTTACATTAATTCATTCAAGGTTGCTGCTTCATTTGGTTGGTATATTTAGTTTTGATTTTATGCCCGTACACTTTTCAATGCTTCTGCATTGTTCTCCTTGACCATATATAGTGGACTTGAAATATGGCGTATTGAAAATTTTAATCCAGTTCCCATCCCTCAGTCTTCTTATGGAAAGTTTTTCACTGGAGACTCATATGTGATCCTGAAGGTAAGCCATATGTTCCAAATGAGTTTTCATTCATAGCATGCTAGCCTCATGTTGATATCCACTTTTGCAAGAAGCTTGTATTTTTGTTTATTACCGTGTTACATGGAGTTTGAAATTTTAAAACCCTATCAGTTGTTCCCATCATGACAAGTTGTATTCGTATGCAATATCATATGAAATCCATTTTGGTCTTGTTCATTTTATTCCGTGTAAAACATTCAATACGAAAGTTATATTAAGACCTGCAAATGTGAAAACAAAGCCAGGGTTTATGTGAATAATTAGGGTGGTATAGTGCATCATGAGGCTCCCACTAGTAAGGGATCTAGGGAGGATCAGATGTGTGCTATCTTATCAAACAGCTCTGTTTTTTTCTGACAGCTGTGTGTCTAGCTCTCTTGCTGAAATAATTCTCCCCAATAAGATGGGAGTAACTTCAAATAATTACATTCATGCTTTGACATTTCACACTGTAACACCTCTTGATTTTTAGTATAAGAATAAAGTTACATGGATAGAAATTTCTTTTTGACAGAATTTAGCCCGAATTCAGTCAATTTCAAGGGTGGTTGTTGCCTTGTTGGATAAGACAAAGTGATAGGGACCATTAATTCATCCAAGGATCTATAATAATGCTAACTCATACTGTTTCCTATTTTGTCAAAAAAATTCTGGCTTATGTTGGTTGGAGGAATCCATTTACCAAATTAAAATGTGAGCATGTTTATGTTTATTATCTTTTTCTTCTTGAGATAGTCAGCATTATTGCAATTTCTGCTATGGGACTGGCACATACATAAGAAGGGAAAACAGGAAACTTAGAGATATACACAGCCAAGTCTTTTGATTGTCATTGTGAACTAAGAACGAAGCAACACAAGAAAAGGGCCAAGTCTTTTGATTGTTGTGTATGAGAATGAAGCAATACAAGAAAAGCGAAACTATGTTATAAGATAATTCTTATAGGAATCTGACAATCTGGGCCAGGTGTACCTTCAATAGGAACTTATGTTCTCTTAGGGTTTGTTTGGGAAGGGGTTTTAGGAAGGGAGGGGAGGGGAGGGCTTATTTTTCTTTTCAAAATTAAGGAAGCTATAACATGTTTCTAAAAACGAATGAAGTGTGATTGAAACATTATATGATTATCTATCAAATTGTTCTTTCAATTTTTTTAAAATCTCAAATACATATCAACATATAGATTTAGCCTTCCAAGACCCTCCCCTCCCCTCCCCTCCCCCCCCTAAAACCCCTTCCCAAACAGAGCCTTAGGTTTTGGACTTTTGGGACAGAATGATTGAAAGAATGATTTTCTGCATTTACAAAATATATTATTTTCCTTAAATATACATGAAGACATTGTTGGCTTCTTTCGCATAAGCTTTATTTATCTCTTATTGAGAAATATAATTTATTAGATCTTTGGTTAATCTCAATATATTCCTCTGGATCCCTTATTTAGGCTAAATTCACATTGTTTGATTTTTGTGGATACTTGTTAACCAATAGTTTTTAGTTTTCTTAAGTTTCTTGCACTTCCTACATAATATATGCAGCAATGTATTTCATCAGTATCGATGTTTTTATTTTTCCCTATCATCTTCATGTAGACAACCTCATCAAAAAGCGGTGCTCTGCGCCATGATATTCATTATTGGCTTGGTAAAGACACCAGTCAGGTAAGTTTTGGTGTTCATATATTGCTATTCCCTTTCACCTCTTTTTGGTTCAATATTTGATACAATTTCCTTCTGTCCATTTGCTCAATGGTGATCATAACTATAAATAGGATGAAGCTGGTGCTGCAGCCATCAAAACAGTTGAGTTGGATGCAACTCTAGGAGGACGTGCTGTTCAGTATCGTGAAGTACAGGGTCATGAAACGGAGAAGTTTCTGTCTTATTTCAAACCATGTATTATACCAGTAGAAGGTGGAGCTGCCTCTGGTTTTAAACATGTTGAAGCTGAAGAACATAAAATACGCTTGTTTATATGCAAAGGGAAACATGTTGTAAATGTCAAAGAGGCAAGTTTGATATTATTCCTCTGCTATTGATCCATTGAAGTTTGAGTCTTGTACATTATCATTACACACAGTTAGTCAGTTATACAGATATTGCATGCATATAAACATTAATTTCTACTTGTTGATTAACTATTTGTGTTGGTTATAGGTTCCTTTTGCTCGATCTTCGCTCAACCATGATGATATTTTTATTCTGGATACTGAGTCAAAAATCTTCCAATTTAATGGTTACAATTCATGTATTCAAGAAAGGGCTAAAGCATTGGAAGTTGTACAGTATATTAAGGATACCTACCATGATGGGAAATGTGAAGTAGCTGCTATTGGTAAGTGTACAAGTATATTCTGAAGTTCTAAAGGTGATTGCTTAGTATTGCTAATTGGATGTATACACTTGAATTTCCATGAAGAGGATGGAAAGTTGATGGCCGATTCTGAAACTGGAGAATTCTGGGGTTTCTTTGGGGGATTCGCTCCTCTTCCACGAAAAACAGTCAGTGATGACGATAAGCCAGCTGATTCTCATCCTCCAAAAATGCTTTGGTAATATGTTGTTTCAGTTTTCCCACTGGTATTTTCATTTTTATTTACAATGTCAGTATATTCCTTTCTTTTTAGCAATGATATAAGAGTGCAATTCATTAATGTTTGAATGTATTTGTAGTTATCCTCTTTCACTATTTTTGTAATTCCCTTCATCTGTAAACTTATGTTGTTTATCAATGTAAGAATGTTGAAAATTTACTATTTTTATAGCCCAAAGTTGTATAAGTTGATAATTCAGAGGATTTATTTTAATACTAATTATTGTGTCATCTACATTGATGAAATTTTATTGAAATATTAGATTATATAATGATCTAGTTATAACGAAATTATCACTTTTCCAGTGTTGAAAAGGGGAGGGCAGAGCCTATTGAAACTGATTCTTTGACAAAGGAATTACTGGACACCAACAAATGCTATATTTTAGATTGTGGGTTGGAGGTGTTTGTGTGGATGGGAAGAAACACATCTCTAGATGAAAGAAAAAGTACAAGTGGAGTTGCAGATGTAACATATCTTCTTTCTTTGTCAGTAATGTTGAGCATTTTGTTTGGAGTTTTAATGACTCTTGAATTTCTGTTGACCAAAAAACAGGAGTTAGTCAGTGGCACTGATCGACCAAAATCCCAGATAATTCGTGTAATTGAAGGATTTGAAACAGTGACGTTCAGGTCCAAATTCGACTCTTGGCCTCAAACAGCTAATGTAACAATGTCCGAAGATGGCCGTGGCAAGGTAGCAGGTTAGTTTTTTAAATAAATTTTGTTGTAATTGGCCTGAATTGGTTTCGTCAGCATCATTTGACCGATTGTTGTTACATTCTTCTAATATTGTGTCTTGTTTATGACTTCTAGCACTTCTTAAACGTCAAGGATTGGATGTCAAGGGCCTCTTGAAGGCTGATCCAGTAAAAGAAGAACCTCAACCCTACATAGATTGCACAGGACATTTGCAGGTACTAAACTAGTTTGTACAGAAAATAACTCAACAAAACTGATACCTCTTGATGCAACTTTTATCGGTATTTACGTTTAATTTCTCCTATTCCGAAGATGGTCATCAAAATGTGAAGCATAAATGTATTCTATTATATGCTTGAAATATATGAAATTTAGACTACTTTAGATTCATTTAGAACTTATTATGATTTTTTTGGGCCTAACTCATCCTTACAAAACCGGCTTGTAAGGTGAGGATTGCCTAGGCTTTATAAGCTCTTTTGAGACTTTATCTCTAGTCTATGTGGGACTTGGGTTTTTTCCAATACACCCCCTCACGCCCAACATTATTGGGCTTGGTGCGTGTATATGATGTGGTGGGTGGCCCAGTGAATCTAGGATAGGCTCTGATACCAATTGTTGGATCGGGCTCTGATACTATTTGTTAGGTTCTCAAATTCACAATCAAACAATAGAACAGTTAAATGTAGAAATGGAAAGGAACTCTGAATATTATTGATGATAAACAGAAATGAGCAGAGGAAACAAGCTTCCTGCTACTCCTGAGAGCTATGCTCACTACTCAGAGAATAAGTCTATTCTCTACTCTTAACTGTCAAGATACACCTTGATACCTTCTCTCCTCACCAGCCTACCTCATATAACAGAAAGTGTCTCACGCATTCTCATCCTCCTCTGCCACCTCACCATTCTCTCTCTTATTTCTATTTTTCCTAACATACACCCTCCATACCTTGGGGCGCCCCTGTGGATGACTAGACACATCATCACACCCCATGATCTCATCTCTAGCTCTATCATTACTCCCCCCTTGAGACACAGACTTGTCCTCAAGTCTGAGGGTAGGAAACTGAGTACGCATAGCAAATTCTTCCTCCCATGTAGCTTCTTCTACAGCCCTGCCTTTCCACTGAATGAGCCACTGCTTAACATCAAACCCTCTCTTGGTGATGGTGCGAGCTGCAAGCACCGATACTGGTTCCCATGTTTCTGCAGAATCGCATTCCAGGCCCTTAGGCAACTCAGTCTCGAGCCTATAATTCCCCACAGCCTTCTTGAGCAACGATACATGGAAAACAGGATGGATTCTTCTTTGTGGAAGGTAGGCTGAGTCGATATGCTCACGCCCTACTCTTTCAACTATCTCAAAAGGCCCATAAAATCTTGGAGCAAGCTTGGGATTAATTCGTGCCTCAACCGGGTTCTGAACATGTGGCCTCAATTTGAGGAACACCCATTCCCCAACCTCAAAGCTCACATCTTTCCTCTTTTTGTCAGCTTGGTTCTTCATACGCACGCGGGCTCTATCAAGGTGATACCTCAACTGTCTTAACGCCTCATCCCGATCAATCAATTCCCGCTGCACTGCCTCCTCTACTTTAGTTTCTCCTCTTAGAAAACGCGTGAGAGTAGGGGGCTGTCTCCCATAGACGACTTCGAATGGGGTGGAACCAGTAGACCTGTGGTACGTAGTGTTGTACCAATATTCGGCCCAAGGCAGCCATAACACCCAAGTTCTTGGCTGATCAGCTATAAAGCAACGCAGAAACATCTCTAAGCAACGATTAATGACCTCCGTTTGCCCGTCCGTTTGTGGGTGGTACGCGGTACTCATTTTTAACTGAGTACCCTGCAGTTTGAAAAGCTCACACCAAAAATTACTAACAAAAATGGGGTCCCGGTCACTCACAATAGAGGAAGGAATGCCATGGAGTAGCACTACCTCCTTTGTAAACACTTCAGCAAGCAGGCGAGCATTAAAAGGACGCTTGAGTGGAATAAAATGACTGTATTTGGACAGCCTATCCACCACAACAAAAATCACCTCAAATCCTTTTGATTTGGGAAGTCCCGTGATGAAATCCATCGATAAATCCTCCCAAATCTGTTCTGGAACTGGTAGGGGCTGCAATAAACTCCCAGGAGCAGCAGCAATGTATTTTTGACGTTGACAAACGTCACAGTCTGGCACAAACTTTTGGACAGTTTTCTTCATTCCAATCCAATAGACTTTCAAAGCCACACGCCTAAAGGTACGGTGGAAACCAGAATGGCCGCCCTGCGGGGTGGAATGGAACTCCTTTAAGAGCACGGGAATCCAAGGGGAGTGAGCAGAAACCACAAAGCGCCCATCATACAAGAGCACCCCTCGCACATAGGAAAAACCGCGTTGGACTGGTTTGCCTTCTTTCAGTGCAGTAATTATCTTCTTCAACTCAACATCTCTGTGAACCTCTTCAATCAATTCAGCCTTGCCCAACCATTCAGGTATATGGACTAAAGAGGTCAGTTCTGCTGTGTCGTGCATGCGGGAAAGGGCATCTGCTCCTTTATTCTCAAGTCCGGGTTTGTAAACGATGTCAAATTGGTATCCCAACAACTTTGCTGCCCAATTTTGTTGATTCATGGTGACAATCCTCTGCAACAATAACTGTTTGAGGCTCTTTTGGTCAGTGCACACCGTAAATTTCCTCCCTAATAGATAGGGGCGCAAGTGCTGGATGGCAAGAGCTACAGCCATGAGCTCTTTTTCATAAGCTGACTTGTTCAAATTTCCCTCTCCCAAGGCTTTGCTGAAGAAAGTGATAGGTCTCCCCTCCTGGATTAATATTGCACTCAGCCCATTCCCAGAAGCATCACTCTCTGTAATGAACTCCTTGTGAAAGTCAGGGAGTGCCAAAACTGGGGCTGAAGTAACCCTCTGTTTCAGCAACTTAAAAGCTTGCTCTTCACGGTCTCCCCACTTGAAGTTGTCCTTCTTGGTCAAATCAGTCAATGGTCTAGCCATCTTACCGTAATCTTTAATGAACTTGTGATAGTACCCAGTGAGGCCCAAAAAACCCCGTACGCCTTTAACACTCTTAGGAGTAGGCCATTGTAGGACGCTCATGACTTTGGCAGGGTCCATTGCAACCCCCTCTTAAGAAATGATATGCCCAAGGTACTCAACACTAGTGGTAGCAAAATGGCATTTCTTTTTATTAGCCACGAGACCATGCTGCTGCAAAATGCTTAACACTGACGCTAAATGGTGGAGGTGATCCTCCCAACTAGGGCTATACACCAATATGTCGTCAAAAAACACCAACGCATACCTCCTTAAAAGAGCTCTAAAAATGTCGTTCATCAAAGCTTGAAATGTGGAAGGCGCATTCATCAAACCAAAGGGCATCACGAGGTATTCGTAGTGCCCTTCATGGGTGCGAAAAGCTGTCTTGTGCACATCTCCACTCTTCACCCTCACTTGGTGATACCCCGACTTGAGGTCTAACTTGGAAAAGTAATGTGCCCCATGCAATTCATCCAAAAGTTCATCAATTACTGGAATAGGGAATTTGTCGGGAGTGGTTACCTTATTCAGAGCTCGGTAGTCCACACACATCCGGCACGTTCCATCTTTTTTCTTCACTAATATTACTGGGCTTGAAAAAGCACTTTGGCTAGGACGAATTACCCCTGACTGCAACAGTTCCCTTACTTGCTTTTCAATTTCGTTCTTGTGGTGGTGATGGTACCTATAAGGACGAACATTAATAGGACCTTCTCCTTCCTTAAGGTGAATGGCATGCTCCTGTTTTCTTCTTGGTGGTAACCCATGCGGCTCTGTGAACACCCCTGGGTACTGGTCAAGTAGCTGTTGGATTTGTTGGGTAGGAGAATTGATCTCTCCTGTGGCTCGCAACTCCTTATCAACCTGTCTCCCCTGTGCACTTGCTGACATAAACAGCCCTCCATACCACAACCTAGGCCTCCCTAGCACACTTTGCAATGCCAATTGGTTTTGATGTTCCCTGCCTTCACCTCTAAGCTCTACCCACTTAGAGTCAATTGGAAAACTCAGCACCCTTTGCGCCCAATCTACCCACATGCCCCCAATTGAAGTCAACCAAGACATTCCCAGCACAATATCGATGCCATCAAGATCAAAAAGCCACGCACCAATGGTAGATTTCATACTCCCCAAGTCCAGCGCCACCTTCCTGCAAACTCCCTGAGCCATCGCCTTAAAACCATCTCCCAACTTGATCTTGAGAGGAGTTGTTTCTTCTACAGGCCATCCCATAGACCTAACCAACTTGTTTGAAATGAAGTTGTGTGTGGCACCACTGTCCACAAGTACCAACAGTGGTACCCCCTGTACATGCCCTCTCAACTTGATAGTGTGCACTGACCTTGCATTAGTTGAAACCGCGTCGTCAATCTGAGCCAAACTCATCACACTGAGCTCGACATCCTCTTCCTCATCTTCACCCGCCTCAGCGTTTATGACTTGCGCCTCGCCCTCATCGGTGTCCTCATCCTCTGTCACCATCACCCGCAGCTGACAATCAGGGCACTGGTGGCGCGGGTGGTAGGCTCCGCCGCACTTGAAGCAGAGATTCTTCTGCCTGCGTTCCGCAATCTCTTGAGACGAGAGGTGGCGGATTCCACGATCGCGAGGAACAGATCGCCTCGGGTCCAATCGCATTTCCCCTTTCTGGTTTGACCCATGTCCTCCTCTCTCCGGGTTCTCCTTGGATCCCTTAATAAAAACCCAATCGTTGCCCCGATTTTGATTGGATCCCGATCCACCATTTGAAATGGGCTGAGAATGAGAGCCCAACCCGTTCTGGCCCTTAAGTCCATGGTCACGTGGCCCATTCCAACCACTCCTCTTCTCCTACACTTCTGCTTCGACTGCACGCGCGATATTCATTAATTTCGCGCGTGAAACGGAACCCAGTGCCTTCATGCTCCTCACGCGCCCTCGTATTCCATCTCGAAGACCATGGATGAAGTACCCAACGTACTGTGCCTCCGGTAAACGATCGACCTGTGAGACCAACCGTTCAAATTCCCTGATGTAATCCTCAACACTCCCTTCCTGTCGTAACGCAGAGAGTTGTTAAAAAACTTTCCCATCACCGAGGCCTCCATACCTCTCCAACAACGCATCTTTGAATTTCTCCCAGGTTAAATCTACCTCATGCTCGGCGAGTGCTTTGAAGAAATGGATGGTGGATCCATCCATACAAAGCTGAGCCAGACTCACCTTGATCTCTGGGCTTGTATCTTGGACTCGGAAGTAGACTTCAGCTCTCGCAATCCATCCAGCGGGATCGTCGCCGGTGAACATTGGGAGTTCAATTTTCTTCACCGATTGGCGAAACTCATCTAATGTCTCGCCCTTCAATTTTTGGAGCAACTTTTTAACCTGCTCGTTTTCCGAATTGCCAGAGACTTCGTCGTCCTTATGCTTCTCATGAACGCCACTGTCTTTGCTCTGAGTGATTAAAGAGATCAGCCTCTCTTGATCTGCTGCTGCTTGGGCCCGCATTTCAGCAATTGCGATCTCAAGGGTGGACATCTTGTTCTCCAGAGCTGTTGCCTTGGCCTCCATCTTCTTTGGTGGCATTCGAATCCCCTCCTTTCTTGCTGGTCTCCGATGAACGTTCCTTCACAACTCAGATTCGGCAGGTCGGACCAAATTGTTAGGTTCTCAAATTCACAATCAAACAATAGAACAATTAAATGTAGAAATGGAAAGGAACTCTGAATATTATTGATGATAAACGGAAATGAGCAGCGGAAACAAGCTTCCTGCTACTCCTGAGAGCTACGCTCACTACTCAGAGAATAAGTCTATTCTCTGCTCTCAACTGTCAAGATACACCTTGATACCTTCTCTCCTCACCAGCCTACCTCATATAACAGAAAGTGTCTCACGCATTCTCATCCTCCTTGCCACCTCACCATTCTCTCTCTTCTTTCTATTTTTCCTAACATACACCCTCCATACCTTGGGGCGCCCCTATGGATGACCAGACACATCATCACACCCCATGATCTCATCTCTAGCTCTATCACTATTAGGGATGTAGTTACACAAATCAAGGATTTGATTTGATTTGATCATTTGTAATTATTACATGATTGTATCCTGAGATTATAAATAAGACCAATGTGTGATCATAGGACACACACCATTCCTTCTCAATTTTCTTTACAGAACTAGTTGATTAATATTTTCTGTAGAAATTAATGTAGAATTAGGGAAGGGATTTAATGTAGAATAGGCAGCATGACATCTCATAGTTCCTACACAATTTGGATGTATAAGTATCAAATTTGTGATCCTTGTTTTTCTTGTTGATTTATCTGCTAATTATTATCCCTTAACCAGTTTATTATCACGTGTTTTGGTCCCTATAGTCTATTTTACACTTGATTATTTGCTAATTACCTCTTGATGCAACTTTTATCGATATTTATGTTTAATTTTTCAGTGGTCTAATATCCCCTATGTAATTGATTTCTCATAATGAGAGAATCTTTTAGAATCACAATCACTGTATTAAGTATTCTAAAAACTCCACCCATCTCCCATCCTGAAGATGGTCATCAAAATGTGAAGCATAAATACAATATAGCTGTATTCTATCATATGCTTGAAATATATGAAATTTAGACTACTTTAGATTCATTTAGAACTAGTTGATTAGTTGATTGATATTTTCTATAAGAAATGAATGTAGGATTAGGGATGGGATCTAATGTATAACAGGCAGCATGACACCTTGTAGTTCCTACACCATTTGGATGTATATTTATCAAATTTGCGATCCTTTTTTTCTTATTGATTTATCTGCTAATTATTATCCCTTAACCAGTTTATTATCATGTTTTTGGTCCCTAAAGTATATTTTACACTAGGCATTGGTCCCTACATTTTCACTAGTTTGGGTTTTGGTCTGTACATTAAAGTATTAGTTCTTTTTTTCCACTCATTTGGGTTTGCCCATATTGTTTCTTCTCGTTAAGGTATTGGTCCCTCTTTTCCACGAAGGATTGGTTCTTATAGTTTCCACTCGCTAAGGTATTGGTCCATGACAGACCTAAACCCAAGTCAATGGAGACTATATGGACCAAAACTGTAGAAATGTAAGGGACTCAGAGAAATAGAAGAGAGCAAATGTGCTCATTTCATTGAAGAACTCTAAAATTGAATCAACTAACTATTAATTATGTTGGAAGTTATCATAGAATCAGCAGAGGATCAGCACTGATTCTGTTTGTAAATATTAGCTAGCTGTCTTCCAGCTATTTACTATGTATTTACCATACTTAGAATTAGCATTTATAGTGAGAATTACTTCACGGATTCTTAGGCTAGAATAGTGCTCATTTGTCTGTCATTTCTTTCCTACAAATACCTTACATGTATTATGAACAAACTCAAGGAAATACATTCTTATTGCCTGGTGTGTTTCTTTCTATATGGTATCAGAGCGGCAACAAATCCCTAGGGTTTTTTGCTTCCGTCTTTTTCTGTTCCTCTAGCCGTCCCACATAATACCTGCCACCATGTCTGACTCTGAGTCCCAACTGCCTTCGAAACCCTCTTCGCCCAAACCTGAAATGTCTCAACCTGTCCGGACATACCACGAAAACCACCACCCTGTTCAGATCCCGACAATTCGACTAAACGGTGCTCATTACCTTCGCTGGTCCCAGTCCGTGCGCCTATATCTCAGGGGGAGAGGAAAAATTGGCTACATCACTGACGACAAGAAGAAACCAGACAAGCCAGGCGCAGATTATGATACCTGGGACGCTGAAAATTCCATGGTCATGACATGGTTAGTCAATTCCATGACTGAAGAGATTGGTGCGAACTATCTCTGTTATGATGCTGCAAAAGATCTTTGGGAAGGTGTCTCTCAAATGTACTCTGATTTGGAGAACCAATCCCAAATTTACGAACTAACTCTCCAGCTTGGAGAAATTCGGCAGGCTGAAGATTCGGTCACCAAATACTTCAATCGTCTCAAGCGTATTTGGCAAGACCTCGATCTCTTCAATGAGTATGAGTGGAAGTCACCTGCGGACAGCAAGCACTACAAGACGATGGTGGATGTTAATCGTATCTTCAAGTTTCTTGCAGGTTTAGATATTGAGTTCGATGAGGTTCGCGGCCGAATTTTGGGCAGGAACCTGATTCCCTCAATTGGTGAAGTCTTTGCGGAAGTACGTCGCGAAGAGAGTCGTCGCCAAGTGATGCTCAGAAAAAGGCAGCCACTGTCCCTCCAGCAGTTGAAGGATCGGCACTGGCTGTTCCTCAAGTCAATCGCAAGTCTTTCCCTAATCCACGAGGTAGCGACAAGGATCATCTGTTCTGCGACTATTGTCGGCGCAGCCGCCACACTCGGGAGACTTGCTACAAATTACATGGAAGACCAAACTATGGCAAGACTGGTAAGTTTGGTGACCGCCCTATGCCCACTGCCAATGAGGCCGACTCGTCTCCATTTACTAAGGAGCAGCTGATTCATCTTCGGAAACTTCTACAGTCCAATTCATCCCCTAATGTTCCTGTTGCAATTGTGGCACAAACAGGTAAGAATTCTTGGGCATTATCTGCCTTAAACCATTCTAACCCTTGGATAATAGATTCAGAGGCATCTGAACATATGACTAATTGCTCACATTTATTCAGTTCTTATTTTCCTTGTTCCGGGTCTGAAAAGGTTAGGATAGCTGATGGTAGTTATTCCAGTATTGCAGGCAAAGGCAGCATAAAAATTTCAGACCAAATTACGTTGCAATCTGTTTTACATGTTCCAAAATTTGCCTGCAACCTTCTGTCTGTTCATAAATTGTCTAAGGATATTAATTGTTCTGTCCTTTTTCGTTCTTCCACTTGTGTTTTTCAGAACCAGAACTCGGGGAAGATGATTGGTACTGCTAGAGAGATGAATGGACTGTACTACTTTGATGAAACTCCTCTTGGAAATACAACGCCTCTGGGTTTACACAGTATAAGTTCACCTCCTGCTTTAAATAAAATTATGTTATGGCATAAAAGATTAGGCCATCCTAGTTTCCATTATCTTAAGCATTTGTTTCCTGAATTTTCCAAAGAAATAAATTCCTCACAATTTCATTGTGACGCTTGTCACTTAGCTAAGGATCATCGTGTGTCTTTTACTCCAAAAGCTTATTCTACTTCAAAACCATTTTATCTAATCCATAGTGATGTTTGGGGTCCCTCAAAAATTAAAACTACTTCTGGAAAAAAATGGTTTGTGACATTCATTGATGATCATACACGGGTGTGTTGGGTTTATCTTTTGGAAAAGAAATCAGAAGTGGAACAAAGGTTTAAAGATTTTTCTCAAATGATTGAAAACCAATTTCAAACTAAGATTGGCATCCTAAGGTCTGACAATGGCACTGAATATTTCAATAAATATTTGAGTACATTCCTAGTAACTAAGGGGATAATTCATCAATCCACTTGTCGGGATACTCCACAACAGAATGGTATTGCCGAAAGGAAAAATAGACATTTACTTGAAGTTACTAGAGCTCTTATGTTTTCTATGAATGTACCTAAGTATCTTTGGGGTAATGCTTTATTAACTGCCTGTCACCTTATCAATCGTATGCCGTCTCGTGTCTTAAAATATGAAACTCCTGTACAAGTTTTACAAAATTATTTTCCGATGATCTCGTATTATTGCGGATCTTCCCCTTAAAGTTTTTGGTTGCCTTTGTTATGTCTACATCCCAAATATTCTTCGTTCTAAATTGGATCCTAAAGCTGAAAAATGTGTTTTTTTTGGGCTATGCTTCCAATAAAAAGGGCTACAAATGTTTTAACACAGTAACAAAGAAATTTTTTGAAAGTATGAATGTCCACTTTGTTGAAAACCAACCATTTTTTAATAAAAATTCTCTTCAGGGGGAGAATCTGTGTAGTGAAGAAGATAATTTTTGGGAAACTTTACCTGCTCTAGATGATAGTGTGGTTACAAATGATTCAAATGCAAAGATAATGGAACCTAGAATGCTTAACCTCAATTTGCAAGATAATATAGTATCTGAAACAGGGGGAGAAACACTGATTAAGGATCACGATCCTGAACAAGTGTATTTCCGGAAAAAGTTCCACAAGGGTACTACAGGTCCAATTGTCTCTCCAGCAGAAATCCAATCAAATTCACCAAGTGAAGGTTCTACGAATGATTCATCTTCTAGTTCTTATTCATTTGGTAACTCACCTTACTCATCCAATGATTTACCGGATTTGTCTTTTCCTGATATGAATCTTCCAATTGCTGTGAGAAAAAATATTCCTGACCTCAATATCCCAATTGCTGAGAGGAAAGGTACCCGAACATGCACTAAACACCCCTTGTCTAATTATTTGTCATATGACAAGCTATCACACACTCACAAGGCATATGTGTCTAGGATTTCTAATTTGTTTGTGCCCAGAAATATTCAGGAAGCATTAGGTGATCCGAATTGGAAGTTAGCAGTGAAAGAAGAGATGGATGCTTTGAGGAGAAATGATACTTGGAGTATCACTGACCTACCTCAGGATAAAAAGGCAGTAGGATGTAAGTGGGTCTTTATAGTGAAATGCAAGGCTGATGGAAGTGTGGAAAGGTACAAAGCAAGGCTAGTAGCAAAAGGTTTTACTCAAACCCATGGTATAGACTACCAATAGACGTTTGCCCCGGTTGCTAAGATTAATTCCATTTGCAGTAAATTTCAACTGGACACTACGTCAATTTGATGTTAAGAATGCCTTCCTGAATGGAGAATTACATGAAGAGGTATATATGAGCTTACCTCCTGGATTTGAAGGAAACCGTGGAGGAAGAAAAGTTTGCAGATTGAAAAAATCCTTATATGGATTAAAACAATCACCAAGGGCCTGGTTTGAAAGATTTGGAAGTGCTGTTAAGAAACATGGATTCAGCCAAAGTCAAGCAGATCATACTTTGTTCTTTAAACACTCACGTGAAGGTAAGATTGCTATCTTAATAGTGTATGTTGACGACATTATCATGACAGGAGATGATGTTAAAGAAATCAGTGATCTAAAGAGAAGACTTGAAGCTGAATTTGATGTCAAGGATCTTGGAAATTTAAAGTATTTCCTCGGAATGGAGTTTGCAAGGTCTAAAGAAGGAATCTTCTTCAACCAACGCAAATATATTCTTGATTTACTCACAGAAACGGGGATGACAGGGTGTAAGGCAGTAGAAACACCAATGGATCCCAATGTAAAACTCAAGACAACATCTGAAGATGAAGTGGTAGACAAAGAACGCTATCAACGATTGGCTGGTAGACTAATTTATTTATCACATACAAGGCCCGATATAGCCTTTGCAGTGAGTGTGATAAGTCAGTTTATGCATGCACCAGGTCCTACTCACTTTGAAGCTATTTTCAGAATTTTGAGATATTTGAAAGGAACTCCAGGAAAGGGGCTGATGTTCAAAAACAGAGGGCATTTACAGGTTGAAGCTTACACAGATGCTGACTGGGCAGGTGATATAAATGATAGGAAGTCTACTTCCGGTTATTGTACCTTTATAGGTGGAAACTTAGTTACATGGAGAAGTAAAAAACAAAATGTTGTAGCCAGGAGCAGTGCAAAGGCTGAATTCCGCTCAGTGGCTCATGGTTTTTGTGAAGTATTATGGATTAAAAGATTCATGGAGGAATTGAAGATCCCTTGCCCATCTCTAATCAAATTTTACTGTGATAACAAGGCAGCCATTTCTATTGCTCATAATCCTGTCCTACGCGACAGAACTAAACATGTTGAAGTGGACAAGCATTTCATTAAAGAAAAAATTGATAGTGGTGTGATTTGTATGTCCTATGTACCTACTACAAGTCAAGTAGCAGATGTTCTCACAAAGAATCTTCCAAAGAGACAATTCGATGACATGGTGAGCAAGCTTGCAATGAGTGATATATTCATGCCAGCTTGAGGGGGAGTGTTGGAAGTTATCATAGAATCAGCAGAGGATCAACACTGATTCTGTTTGTAAATATTAGCTAGCTGTCTTCCAGCTATTTACTATGTATTTACCATACTTAGAATTAGCATTTATAGTGAGAATTACTTCACGGATTCTTAGACTAGAATAGTGCTCATTTGTCTGTCATTTCTTTCCCACAAATACCTTACATGTATTATGAACAAACTCAAGGAAATACATTCTTATTGCCTGGTGTGTTTCTTTCTATAAATTACAATGAACCCAATATATATACAGGGCTCGATACTGAACAGAAAATGTCTAACTAACTAATCATTTAACCAACTAACTAACTGTTATGCACAATAATTAAGCACGTGGCTATTTACACTCAACACCCCCTGCAAGCTGGAATGGATGGAGATCATTCCAAGTAGGGATGGCAACGGCGACTCAGGAATGCTCCCTGTTCCCTCCCAGATTTTCCCCGCCCGTCCCCCGATCCTGCCACGGGAGTTTTCCTCCCCCATCCCCGTCCCCACGGATCCCCGCGGATACCCACGAGGACTCGAAAAATTAAAAAAAAATGCAAAAAAATACTGAAATTGCAGTAAAAGAAAGCAACAACAACATAGGAACTGACAGAAATTGAAGGAACAAGAACAACAACAACAATTTCAAAATCTCCCAAAGGACTTCCAGTTATAATGTAAATCATACAAAAATTAAAGCAAAAAGAGAAAATTCGGACAGAGGCGAGAAGAGTAAATCTGACAAAAATTAATCACGAGTAATAATTCGCCAGCCACTTCTGCCTATGGAATGCCACCTCCTTCCGCCGTCTCATCTTCGACGCCGTCAGTTGCGGCGCCAGCTCTCGCTACCACAGGAGAATAGTTCGAAGCCAAATGCGAGGTCGGAGAAGCTATCGGATCTACTGAACATGGCAGAATCGGAATCGTTCACGGAGGTGAAGAAGAAGGAGGAAGCACTGGAGGAACTGAAGCGACAGAGGCGTAGCAGCGGCGGGAAGGGAGAAGACACGCGAGCAGTAGCGGATACAGGGAGCAGAACCGCGAGAAGACGCAGTGGCAAAGGCGAGAACAGAGGCGAAGGCCAGAGACAGAGAGCAGAGTCAGCAGACGCGGCGGCTGGTTGCAGCTCTCTTCTTCTCCTTGCTGGCAGCTGGTGCGGCGGCAGGGTTTTTTTAGGGTTCATGAATCTGCAGATTGAGGAGGGATGACTGATGAGACCGTTTGTGAGGGATGAGTGAGGGAGAGATAAAAGCTATTTTGTTTTTTGATTAATAAAAGCTATTTTGTTTTGAAGCCAGCTGGATGAGAAAAAAAAATGAGGGAAAAGACCAAAAGCACCAGCAATTATAATATGATATATAAGTATTTATAGGGTTAATTATGTAATATGCTCGGGGTGGGGAACCCGTGGGGCGGGGGGTGTGATCCCTGTCCCCCTCCCTAAATCGACTGTGGGGGGATTTTCTCCCAGTCCCGCCCCCACTGGAAAAATTCCCCGCCCGCGGGGCCCCGAATGGGCGATCCTCGCAGGATCCCCACACACAGGTGAAAATTGCCATCCCTAATTCCAAGCTTGGAATCTAGATAAGAAAACGGTCCTGGTAAAATGATTTTTCTTCTTCTTAGGTATAACCTCATTTAAGGCTTGACAGAAGCTCTTCTGTGTAGTAGTATTCTTTTGCTTTTGAGAGTCCAAGGATTTTCCCACATTCCTCAACATTAGGATTTAAGGATTCAATGGAAAACATGTCGTAGTTTAGATCAAAATTATGGTGGAGACTTGTTGGCATCAAGGTGAAAGTAGTTTCCAGAGTTTTATGAATGGTTTTAGCTGATACTCATACGCTGGCAATATTTTGTATTGTTTCATAAGAATTTGATAGTTAGTATCCCCCAAGAATTTCAATAGATATGTTCTGTACTTCTCCCTATTTGGGTGGACCGATTGTTATTTGAGTATACTAAATTTCCTACATTTTCTTTTGCTTAATTGCTTCTGTTGTTGACAAGTGCTTTACCATAATTGCTCAGGTTTGGCGTGTGAATGGTCAGGAAAAGATTCTTCTTGCAGCCACTGACCAGTCAAAATTTTATAGTGGAGATTGCTACATCTTTCAGTATTCATATCCTGGAGAAGATAGGGAGGAGCATCTTATAGGAACATGGATTGGAAAGAACAGTATTGAGGTGAAAGATCTGTAATATTTTATTCTAGTTCTTCTTGAATGTGTGTGTGATGATTTATTGGCTTAAATATGAAATTGGTCTCTAAAAAATTTGTAAAATTCGTTGTTAATCCCCTAAAAAAAAATTGAAGGTTTTTAGTCTCCCAAATTTTAAAATGTTTTTCCGTTCGTCCCTCACTCTGATGTCGTTATGATTTTAGTCCCTCAAAAATTCTAAAAATTCGTTTTCAGTCCCCCAAAATTCTAAAAGTTCGTTTTTAGTCCCCGTCACAAGCGCCACGTACGCGTCACAAAACGGTGTCAGTGACAGGGACCAATGGAAAACCATTTTCAAATTTGGGGACTAAAAACCTTCAAATTTTTTTTGGGGACTTAAAATAAACTTTGTAAATTTTTGGGGGACCAATTTCATATTTAAGCCTGATTTATTTTATGCAGAAATCTCAAAATCTGGTTCTAACATATTTGTCTGGAGCTGAAAACTATACTAGTGAATTATAGCTTATCTATTTCATTACACCATACACAGCATTGGTAACTGTTTTGGGACCAGAAAGTGTTGAAAAAATGCATAAGATATTTGCTCTTGCTATAAATTTGTATTAACCTGCATTCCTTACAAGCTTTCTTTGTTGGAATTAGGAAGAAAGAGCTTCAGCTATTTCACTAGCAAGCAAAATGGTTGAGTCAATGAAGTTTCTTCCTGCCATGGTAATGTTTCTTCAAATTTGTTATTGTCAATTTGTTGAGAGATTATTTGTGCTCATTGCTTATGTCCTTATTGATATTATCCATCTGTAATTGATTGAAGGCTCGTATTCATGAAGGCAGTGAACCAATTCAATTTCATTCTATCCTCCAAAGCTTTATTGTTTTTAAGGTTTGTGGGATTCTGACACTGGGCAACTAAGAAAAAAGTTCTTTATATAAATTTAATTATTTTTTCTTTAATACCTGTCATTTATTCCAATTGTCTATCAGGGTGGACTTAGTGATGGATACAAGAATTACATTTTGGAGAAGGAAATTCCAGGTGAGACGTACAGTGAGGATGGTGTTGCATTATTCCGCATCCAGGGCTCTGGACCAGACAATATGCAGGCTATACAAGTTGAACCGGTATGTCATCTTTTCTGTTCATAGTGGCTATCCCTATCCACTCATTTTGTCTGGGCAATTTATACTATAATCACTACTTTTGTTTTCATATTCTTTTGTCAACCAGGTCTCTTCCTCCTTGAATTCATCTTATTGCTACATACTTCATAGTGGGCCCACTGTTTTTACTTGGTCTGGAAGTCTTACAACTTCAGATGATCAGGAACTTGTTGAAAGAATGCTGGATTTGATTAAGGTCAGTTATGTTCCAAGACAGCTAAATGTGAAACCTTTGATTCGTCCAAATAAACAGAAGTTTTTTTTGGTCAACATTTCATGTTGAAAATTTTTATATGTTGCATGTTTAGTATGGTTAACTATTCTGGTTATTGCCAAACTTTCCATTGGGCTATATAGGATTGCCTCAGTTGTCCAGGGTTTTGGGTTTGATCCCAGCAGGCAGTAGTTACCCCAAGCCACATTACCCAGCCTGGAAGTTATGCCAATATAAAAATATCACTGTTTATTAATCAACACATCTGCTTGCCAATTGTCTGCAGCCGGATTTACAATGCAAACCACAAAAGGAAGGGGTAGAATCTGAACAGTTTTGGGATTTGTTAGGAGGAAAATCAGAATATCCGAGTCAAAAGATTGTGAGGGATGCTGAAAATGACCCTCGCCTATTTTCTTGCAATTTCTCAGAAGGTAAGGACTAATTTCCTGTTAGCTGGGTAATTTTATCTGATATTCACCCACCCACACCCCTCTCTTCTTGAAGGCAAATGACTGACTTATTTATGATGGTTGCTTTCCCTCCCTGATCGACCGACGTGCAGGAAATTTAAAGGTGTGTACACCCACTGATCTGTTGATATGCATGATTTTTGAATATTCTGAGTTGTGTTGATCCCATGGTATGAAGGCATGTTAAAGAAGTTTTTGCCGTTGTCAATATTTCATATATAACGTGTTTCACTTTAAGTTGCCCCTCACATTAAAAAGCTCAACGGTGTAATTCATTTTCAGGACAAGTTATCTGTGATTCAGTAGGATTGAAAATTTTTTATAAAAAAAGGATTCAAAAAGAAGCTAATGTGATTAAACTGATAATACAGGAAAAACAGAAATCCCAGTCCTCAGGAATGATGAGCAATGAAAATGCTACAAAACAGGGATGACGTACTCCCTCCGTTTTCGTTTATAAGCAAAAGTCACTTTTTACATTCATTGAAAAATGTATGTATCTGGTCCAAATTTTGGACCAGATACATACATTTTTCAATGAATGTAAAAAATGACTTTTGCTTATAAACGAAAACGGAGGGAGTACAATTTTGCAATACACTTTTTCCAACATCAGCATTGATGTTTATAATGGCATTCAGTATGCGTCGGACCACTTAAATTTCCTGCAACATATTATAATAATACACTTACTAGTATCCCGTGCATTATACAGTATCTTTAAAATTTCAAAATATAAACTAAAACAAAAATTAAATAAAACACAGGTGGATTAGGACGATGCCTTTTTAAAATAAGACTTAGAAGTTTGAATTAAAAAAATTAAGAATATAGGATAATATCCTTTGATATAATTTATTATCATATTATTCAAGTTTCATATTCAACCATTAAATCTTATAATCATAAAAATGAGAATTATATACATGTGAGGCAAAACCTCCTATTAGCATGATGCTTTTAAAAAATTGGATAAGGATTAGAAGTTTGAATTGAAAAAAAGAAAGAAGGAATAGAATTTTTTTAAAAAGGAGGCCACATGGAAGTTTTTTGGAAAGTCATATGGCTAAGAGGAAGACTTTTGTTTGATATATATGTGTGTGTGTGTGTGTGTGTATATATATATATAGACACACATACAGAGGTTAGTGGAAAAGGATGCTGACATGGACAGTAAAGGTATAAGTCAGTGCATGTTTGTGTAGGCATTGAACCCCATAAAAGTGCATTGGTATGGACGTAGGAATTTTTTGCTCACTTTCTATGCTTCGTAACGTGTGTAATGCATCTCTTATATACAAACAAACACACCCTCAAACTCATAAATAGTTGGCATAATAATTGGCGAAATAGAATAAAATACAGCTAATCTGATCCATGTAAAAACATCATGTTAGGACTTGGGATACAATAATATTTTTGCAAAGTGGTTATGGCCATCTTTGCTTCCTTCAAAGACCGATTCTGGGTGTAGATGCTGACAGAAAGAACTGGCCAATGTGTTATTTTCACTTTCCAACACCTCAATTTATATAATAAAACCATATGTAAGACATGAAGTCTTAAGGGTGATTTTACAGCTCTATGATCCTATATAAAAAATGAATTTACAGCTATGCCTTATGCTTTGTTTATGAAGACACAAGTATTTGGATTTATTCTGCTGCAATTGAATCTGAAGCAATGTTTGCAGGTGACAGAGATACACAATTTTTCCCAGGATGATTTGATGACGGAAGATATTTTTGTCTTGGATTGTCACTCTGAAATCTTTGTCTGGGTTGGCCAGCAGGTTGGCCCAAAGAGTAGAATGCAGGCTCTTACAATTGGTGAGGTATAACTGGTTTTGCTTTGCCTGGAAGTCACAAACATACTAGTATACTTTAGTAACTTGTATTTCGAAGAGTTCATTATCAATCCAACTTCTTACCACCTGGTTAAATGTTCTGTCTTTTTATTTTTTATTTTAATATGGATTTAACTATGACAACTTTTTTATCATTAGAACACCATTAAGTATTTTAACTGCAATTTTGGCAGTCTTTTTTTTTTTTTGGAGGAATAATTTTTTATAGCTCTTATTTTCTTAAGCCATTGTTTTCTCAAAATAAGCACACTCATTGTCTTCTACGTATTAGTATTTCTGAAGTCAGGTTTGCAATTCTTTACTTATCTTTGGAACTGTACAGAAATATCTTGAGCATGATTTTCTGCTAGAAACATTATCTCGTGTTGCTCCGATATATGTTGTCATGGAAGGTAGTGAGCCGCCTTTCTTCACTCGCTTCTTTAAATGGGATTCTGCAAAATCTGCAGTAAGTTTTTCAGTGCAATAGCATAATTATATGACTTCAAATAGGCTTAAAATTCTGACTACTGAAAATTCCTTTTTTTTTGGTAGATGCTGGGAAATTCATTTCAAAGGAAGCTTGCAATCATGAAAAATGGGGGTACTCCACCTTTGGTTGTAAGACATCTTCTCTCGCTACCTTTACAATCATGAATAACTATTTTTTTGAAGAGTGAGGAATGACCACAGGAACTATTTCCTCTGATTCCATATTATTTTAACATCTTATTTCCACAAAGAATTCTGTCTCCATGCACCCCAAACGAAATTTACTTTTCATTTATCCCTTGCTCCTTGTCAGCAGTTTAAGGTATTAAACAGTGCTTATACACGGGGATTTTTCAAACCCATTTTTGATTCGTTAATGTAAAGATTACAGGAATACTCATGTATAAAATTTAGGAGTAGCGATTAATAATAACTGGGACTATGTAGATAATGATTATCAGACTAAAGTTGTGCACATTTAGTTCCACATGCCAATTAATAAATATAAATAAAATATTTATAAGGGTTAGATGTGGTGGTAAGTGAGCCATATTCCCAAGGAGAGGGCCAAAACTCAGATGGAGAAACCAGCTGTTGGGAGGATCTCCCAGTCGTGACAGTGCTTGACCTGTGGGATACCCTAGTAAAAAAAAAAAAAGTAAATACGGAGGAGTGGCACATGAGCATTTGAAATGAGTAAAACCGGACTCAAAAGCAGGATAAATGATAATTGAAAGAAACTGCTTCTTTTCTACAATAAATTGTTGCCTAATCTTATATTAAAGCTTCAAAATTTGTCAACATTTTGGTAAGTTAGAAAGTAAACTAGATTGGGTTGATTGAAGAGAATATATTATCCTTACTATTAAAATCAAGGATGTGAACTTGGTACTGATCCTTCATAGAGGGTGGGCATTGTTCTGTGTTGGCATTAGATCAAATTTGCATGATGTAGACACAAAACAATACTCTTCTGGGCACTCGTGTGTCAGATAATTCTAATGTTCCTCGTTGATAATTTGTTCCACCTTATTGCATTGTAAGGAAAACACTGGGTCCTCATTAATATTTTGATTGTATTTGCATTGATCTGTTTGGTTGATACATTTTCAGAAACCCAAACGAAGAGCATCTGTATCTTATGGGGGAAGGTCTGGTGGTTTGCCAGAGAAATCCCAGCGTTCCCGCAGCATGTCTGTTAGTCCTGACCGTGTTCGTGTGAGGGGCAGATCTCCAGCCTTCAATGCACTGGCAGCTACTTTCGAGAACACAAATGTTAGGAACCTTTCGACTCCACCTCCAATGATTAGAAAATTGTACCCAAAATCAATGACACCGGATACAGCAAAACTGGCACCTAAATCTTCAGCCATAGCTCGCCTTACTACTACTTTTGAACAACCATCGGCACGGGAAAATTTGATTCCCCGGTCAATGAAAGGTATGAAATAGATGAGTTCATTGAGATTTTTTGTTTCTTGTTAGAGTTTGTTCTTTTGTAAAATGCGTATTCTCTTCTCTCTGCTGCTGTGATGCGAAGCGAGTTCAGATACCTCCAAATCAAACCCCGAGACAAGTGACAAGGAGGATTCAACGAGCAGCAGAGGAGAATCTGATACTATACAGGAAGATGCGAAAGAGGGTGAAGCTGAAGATGATGAAGGTCTTCCAGTTTACCCATATGAACGCATTAACACAGCTTCTACAGATCCTATAACTGACATTGACTTGACTAAACGAGAGGTATAATGAAAATGTCAACATGTAGCATCATTATTTTGTTCTTTTCCTCCATTCTTTGCAAGTTACATCTTACAATTATAGCTTCATTTCATTTTCATTCTGACTTGTTTGAGCCTGATGCATGCAGGCTTATCTGTCACCTGATGAGTTCAAAGAGAAATTTGGGATGGCGAAGAATGAATTTTACAAGTTGCCAAAATGGAAACAGAACAAACTCAAAATGGCCGTTCAGTTATTCTGAGTCAAGTATACTTTGCCTTCTGCCTGCTCCGCCGTAGATGAGGTTCCAGTTAGAAGGAATCTTGTTTGACAAAGTTTACATATTTTTTCAATTTATCTCAGGGAGCTTGCTATTTGTTTTGCAGTGATAAACTGAAGATATGGAAGTGAAAGGGGCAGCATCAGTGTTTTTTAAACATAGTTGCTTCTGCTCCCAAGTAGCTTTCACGATGAAGAGAGAAACCAGAGATTTTTCTTTGCAGTGTTTTGATGTATAGGATTCTTTGTTTATAGCTCCTTGGTATTAACTTTATAGGGCAAGGGTAGTTCATGAGCTTGTCCATTTGGGGTTCCTTGTTAGTTATTTTTCATTCAAAATTTTTGGTGAAGCAATTCGGCTTGAAATACTGAGGTTGTGTTGATAGTTCAGGTATTAAATTTGTACAGCAGAGTGTAAAAGGCACTCAACTCATTATTTGTTTTGGAAACAAAAGTATGTTTCTTTTTCCTCCAAATTATTCTTCAGATTCCTTTCGTTTCATGTCAACAATTTTCTTGGTTATATACATTGAACGTTCAAGTACTTGGGTAGGTGGTGGGGAGAAAAAGTGGCTGTTTCTCGTCAACTTGCTCCCTTTTTTGCCCCAGTCCAATCTGTGGTGCATAATGGCTCATTTCCTTCGTTTCGTTGCAAGGATTGATGAGTTAATATTACTCCAGAAATAAAGAAAATAATTTTTTGTGCTCTGTTATGTTCACGTGCAACTGGTTAGAGTCCATTGAACTGGATAAAGGGTGGTCAAAGATAGTTAAGGGTGGAAAAATGATACGGATGTTCCACCCTTAGCTATCTATAACTACCCAAAATCAGCAATGGAGGCCATTGATGTCACCTATGATCTCACAACACCATTGAGGTTATCCGTGACACCACCATAGCCAGTAAATTCCAGCTGTTTTATCTGCATTGTTTAGGACATAAATGGCCCTGGTATAAATAGGGCTCATTGTAATGTGTTTTCAATCAAGAGTTGCTTATTCGAGTAATTGAGTGAGTTTTCTATCTGGCTTCAGAGTCACTCGTCCTCAAGTCAAGCTTTGCTTCATCATCTAAGTATGGTAAAAGATCAACAACATTGAACATTGCAGAGACTTCATAGGTAACTGGTAGTTGTACTTTGTAAGCGTTGTCGTTGATTTTTTGCAACATTCTAAAAGGATTATCAGCTCTTAGGGATAATATGACATTCAATTGATTTGAAAACTGCTCCTTTCGCAAATGTATGCATACCTAGTCTCTTTCTTTGAAAGTCTTCAATCTTCGATGTTTGTCTCGCTGAGTCTTATACCTCGAATTTTGGTTTTGAATTCTCTCACAAATCCTCTCATGCAACCTTTTGATTTCTTTTGCTCTTTGTGTAACATCTGCATTGTATTGTCGAATACTAGACTAAGGGGTCAAATCTAAGGAGTTGAGTGGACGTGTGTCGTAAACCACCTCGAATGTTGATTAGTGGAGTTGTTGTAGGCAAACTCAACCTTTGCAAAGATAAGATCCCATTATTTCTAATTCTTTCCAACGAAACATTGAAGAAGATTTCTCAAAAGTCTGTTAATTGCCTCTGCTTGTCCATCTGTCTGGGGATGACTAGCACTATTTTTGAAATGTAGTTCAATATCCATCTCCTGCCATGTGGTTCCCCGGAAGTGGCATAAGAACTTGATATCTCGATCAAAAGTGATGGTTTTAGGAATACCACGAAGATAAACAATAGATGCAACTTAAACAACATCATTATTCTTCTGGCATGGGATAAAGTGGGCCGTCTTTGAAAATCTATCTAGAAGTTAGAACCACCATTATGGAATCATCCTGTCGCTGGTCCACCCTAGTCTATCAATGTGATTACATTTTCCAAAATTTTCAACTCCAGCAATGAGATTGATAAGCTCTGATCCATCTTGTTTAATTAATATTGTGCACTTGTGCAGACTACATTTAAGTCTCCAAAGGCAATTCGCGGAGGAATTCCAATATGCTTTCCTCAAGTATGTACTTCTTGTTATAATATTTGTTTTCCATGATTACTTTCATCATGATGTGTTAGGAACCTGGTACTTTATTAGAAAAAATAGTAGAAAACTCCCCAATTTCACAGAAATATTGCAGAACTCTACACCTCCCTAATCATGCCTACATTTGATTGCACTACACAACTAAGAGGAGAGCAATTTGCAGCAATAATTCATAAAAAGCCATTCTTCTGTGTTTTATATCTGGGGACTATGAAAAGTTGAAAACCAAGATGTCCACAATTAAGGCCCAAGCTAAATAACCAGTCACTGATAAGAACAATTAACAGTCCAAATAGCTGAAACAGAGACAACTAAATGCCTGGCTTAAAACCTCCAAAACCAAAGCACTAAAAATACCCCTTGAACTGGAAATATACTATTTGCTTAAGCAATTCCTTGATAAGCTAATAACCCTAAACAATTATGATCAGGTATAGTTTTGGACTATTAAAATCAGTCCAGTATTTAAAAGTGAAACAAAACATGGAGATTCTTAAAGCTTGAGCCGTCTAGATTTTGCTCATGCCTCAGTCTCACTAAATCTGCAATCACTCAGAGATCCTAAAGGACAATAAAACCAATTAACCTAGTATGTATTCTGAATATTTTGTACATGCCCCTTCAAATTATCCTAGATTACATGTTCAAGGAAACTTGCTCTCTATTTGCAGTTTGGAAGCCAATGGTACCCTTGACAAGCATGGATTTTCTAGAAACCGGTTCTGGACAATTGGTGATGACCCTCCTCCGTTTCCAACAAATACTGAGTAAAACCTTTGTTAATTTGATTCTTAAACCCTCAGAAGATGACATGAAGACTTGACCTCACAAGTATATATAATATCATTCAAGTTTATATAGCCTATAACTTCACCTGAAGACCTCAGAAGTTTTCGGACTGTTTTTGCCTTTCGGAAGTTAACTTTCGAAACACGTATATCTAGAAGTTAAATTTTGAATTGGACTCCGAAACTAAAGATCAGGAAGCTAATAAAAATTATTTCACGAACACACTTTCTCCACTGTCTAAAAAAATTTCTTCTCTCTCACGTTTCGAAGGGGCCTGCTAGGGGAGGAGCCGCATGGGGGGTGCATGGGAGAGGAGGCTATGGGCGGTGGGGAGGTGCTGTCCGATGAGTGGGGAAGGGAGAGGCAAGGTAGGGGAGTGGCCTGGGGTTCCGAAAGTTAACTTCCGGCAAAGTTGGGGATGGGCGCCAGAAGCCAACGTTTGAGAATGGTATTCCAGAATAAAAGGGGTGCATTAGACAAAATTGGAGATGTAAATAGTAACCCCAAAATAATTCAAGGCAGTTATGACTACGGGGACAGTCTTTTCTCTCTTTCTTTTTTTTTTTTTTGGTGAATTTTGCCACATGGTTCAGGACAGTCTTTTCTCTCTTTTGCCTCGTCATAAGCTTTTTCTTTTGTAATTTTGTAGTTGACATCAATTTTAAATCATGTGGCTTTTTTCTGAATAAGTTTTCTTTCAACATGGTGAACCATGCAATATCAGTTGAAGCTGCCACAGGCAAGGGGTTAATATATTATTGTTGATTTGTTTTTTTGGTCCATTCGTGTTGTTGACTCAGATCCGTGAATTTCATTGCTAAATTAAACCACAGGTAAGTGAAACCATGTGTCAACTATATCAATTGGTCATAGTAGGATGATAAATTGATAATGATAATGATTCCGGTGGTAAGCATGAGTGAAGCGCAAGTCATGGTGTAGAACTCCGATGCATTACTTTTGTGGTAGCATAATAATTATTGATCCGAGGTGGATCTCGGAGATGGCTAGAGGGAATGGCCGAACACAGAGTTCGCGGCGAAATATGATGGCGTCACGGGTGGTGTGGTACCTGCAAGTACCCTAATGCCAAAGTCAGTAGCGGCACAAAAGTGTGAGGTAAGGAAATGGAGTATACCTAAGCGCCGAGAAGGAAGTTCCTTTATATAGGTGAGGTCGCTGAGTGGTTTTGACGGGAAAACCATTTGAAGGCACAACGACTTAGCGCAAAGTGCGGATCACGTTGGATTGATCTCGCGGTGATGAGGCGATAGCTTCTCGAATACTCAGTTCTAGTATGGGCCGATTAAATAAGCCTAGTTCGGATTGGACCTTCGCCCATTCCGAAACAATACTTATACATTACTATGTTGTTTTTATTAGCCGATATCATTGGCACATTTGTTGTTCGTTTTTCATGCTTTAATTGAATTACAGGAGCTGGCGTGTACTGTATATTGTTGTTGTCTTGCGCTGTCAAGTGTCAATTACTCAATTGTCATGTGCGTCGCCGACGATAGAAAATGCTTTCTGCTAATGTTGTGGGCTTATTTTCAGCTTGCATAAAAAACAATGTCCGTAATGAGAACATAATAATATCTTATTATGCTCATTGGAAAAATAGATTCCCTAATTAGTCTCTGGTCCTTACTTATACTATGTTTGGATGTACGAAGAAATGGGAAAAAACGAAAAACAGTGGAAAAAAAGTAAAGAGAAGAGAAAATGAATACAAAATTAACAAATATTATGTGTAATGTACAAACATTTTTGTAAAATAAAAAAAACTAAGTTAAAAATATTTTAAATAAGTTAATTTTATTGACAAAAAATATTTTAGCAGTTTTAATAAAATAATAAAATATTGAATAATTAATTATTAATAATTATTTATAAGTATTTTATTGCATTTAATGTTTAATTGAAAAGATTTAAATATTAATGAAAGAAATCAAGAAAAGTAAAAATTTTGTTTGAATAAATAGCTAAGCGTTAGGTGGTTTCACAAGTTTTAAGAATGAGGACTTCAATTTAATTCATACGAATGGATATATTATTATATTTAATACTTTTTTGTTGAAACCCTATGTAATTAGAGTTTTTGGCTCCTCTTTAGATTTATTAAGTATTCCCACAAGCTTAAGTCCTTTTGGGGCTGTTATAAGACTAATATCTACTCGAGTGCTTAGTTATAGCTTAGGTTTTTCATCTCTCTCCAATAATGTGTTATGCGGGAATCGAATTGAGGTTCCCCCCACAAACTTAGCCTGGGCAACCAACTAAGTCACATCCATTGGGTTATATTTAGTATTTGAGTGAAACAATATAAGTATCAATTAAAAAACCAAGAAAAATGAAAATTTTGTTTGATTAAATACTTAATTGAGGAGAAATTAATTAATTTAATATGAAAACTCTAAATCTATTCCATAATTCAAAAATGACACTCGACTTTATGACAATTTAGAATACGATAAGACTTTATAAGGTTCAAGAATAAAAATTTAAATTTAATATATAAAAATGGATGTATTGATTTTTAGGTTGTTTTAATTGAGAAAAAAAGTAGAATAAAATAAGTTTAATCACCCCCTCTTGTTTGATTGGATAAAAAATTGAGAAGAAATAAAATAGTATTGTGTGACAAAACATCCCTGTCCTTGTATTTGTATTGTATTGTGTGGGGTGGGTTCCCTCCTAAGTGAGACCCACGAAATATAATGTTTTTTTATTTATTTGTCAGATGTGTAAAAGATATGTGAAAGATATAGTGCAGATATGTTTTTTCAACAGAAAAAGGAAACAAGGAAATATGAAATATTTACAAAGAGAAAATAAGGGAAAACATATCTCAATAAATATAAAATATAAAGGTGTCATATCTCAACAGAATCAGATCAAAATATATTGTTTGTATTTGTTGTCCCTCTTCTATAAATGGATATGACATATGAGAGAAAAGTGTGATGCAAAATGTAGAGCGCACCCAAGAGAGAGAGGGGGGTAGCCGTGCAACACAAGCACGTGAGAAAAAAAATGTAAGGCGGGTTTCTAAGTTTCAGACCAGAAAACTTGTATGTGAGGTGAGTGTTATCATTTTTTGTGACTCTTGAGTGAGATATTTGGGTTTGTAAGGTGATACACAATTTGTGGTAGATTTTTCAAATTTGTGCCTGAAAACTTGTTATATTATGGGGTGGGTTACAATACAATCTTGTAATCTCTTTTTGTGATAATGGATTTTTTGTTGAGATGTTCCGTGGACGTAAACAAGAGGTGCCGAACCACTAAATTATTATGTGTCCTTTATTATTTCTTTTGTGTGTGTGGATATTCTCCAACACTGGTATCAAAGATTTTTAGGCACGTGTGGGTAAATCAGAGTGCCGCGTGCGAATTTTTCCTAACATAATTGGTCTATTGGATTTGTATTGTCTCCTTGTTTATGAGGATGACATGGGTATATCATATAGCTATGTGTACCCTTTCTCGCCAAAATTTTCGCATCCGAGCGAATAAACCAAAATGGTGGTATCCTTTATTGATTTTTTTCTCTCTCTCTTTCCTCCCCCAAATGACCCCTTTATGCAAAAGTAGTGGGAGGGACCGTGCTGAAAAATTAATGGATTTTTTATTTTATATTCTGTTTACACCAAAAAATAGTTGGCTAGATCATGTATGGAACCACTCGGCTAAAATGCAAGTATTTGCCGATCAGCTGAATCCTAGTCAGTTGAATCCATACCAGCAGCACTATGATCTGTTAACGGCTAACTCCAGATCGACTAAATAAAAAATCAGCTGATTAAGATCTATTGGACCAAACACAACTACTCAGCTGAGATAGGCAGTTGATGAGCACCAGTTGAGCATGATCAGCTGATGCAAGCTCAGCTACAGCTGACGCAGAATCAGCTGAACGTGGCTGCTAAGTCTAAATGGGCTTGGAGTCTGTTATTGGGTCTTATGGGCTCGTGTGAATGTTGATTAAGGGCCCAAGAGACTACAAATATATTTAAAAACGAAGAAATGACCAAATCAAAGTGCGACAACCACTTTCCTAGATTTTTGGGAAGAAGATTAGAGGTGGTTTCAGAGAGAGAATATGAAGATAAGAAGGTAACCACCTAGAATCAAGGGATAAGCAATTCAAAAACATGCACTCACTTCCTTGAAAATAGGGAAATGTAGAACATAGTCAAGTGGTGGATAAATTAGCCGTTATAGTGGATTTTTTGTCCATATCTTAGCTGATTGAGAAGATATGTGAATTCTATGAGTTGGCCAAGTCAAGAACGTGCATGAAGACTTATTTCCTTAAAAGTAGGGATATGGAGAACATGGTCAGCTGATGGGCAGTCAGCCGTTTGGCTCATAACTTAGTCGACTGAGCA
Source organism: Calophaca sinica (assembly GCA_037113605.1). Lineage (NCBI taxonomy): Eukaryota > Viridiplantae > Streptophyta > Magnoliopsida > Fabales > Fabaceae > Calophaca > Calophaca sinica. Next base: position 13,809,460 of record CM073731.1, read on the forward strand.
GATATACGAATTATATTAGTTGACTAAGTCAAGGACGTGATTGAAGGCCTATTTCCTTAAAAATAGGTTGACGTGGTCAGCTGATATGACAGTCAATACGTTAGCTGACTAAGCTTTTTTTGGCAATAACTTAGCTGACATGGTAGTTACTTATATTTATGTTGTTAGCCATGATCTTATAAGATGTAATATGTGAGTTAGTGGGTTAAGAACGTGGCAAATATGGTAAGTATAGGTTTCCTAGGTAGTCTTTGTCTATAAATACCAATTGTACAGATTGTATTCAATACATACATTCAATCAAAACAAGTCTTTACAATTCTTTATCGCGTTCCTTTATCGTTTTTATTCTTTATTTTCATGCAACCTTAGTTTAGTAGTTCAACCTTCTACACTAGACGCTTTCTGGAGTAGTCTAGTAACCCGCAGCTGAGGAACAGAGTTCCTTCCTCGGCATAATCGTTTGATCAAAAAGAGGATCACTGTTAACAGTGCGAGTTAGCTGACATATCATCTTATCAGCTGAGCAAACGCCTATTCAACTGAGCAAACGACTCATCAGCTGAGCAATCGGCTAGTCGGCTAATCACCAAATTCACATGACGCTTTAACATATTCTATATAAAATATGGAGATAGTGTGAATAAGTGTTGAATGAGTGATTGAAACATGAAAACATATTGAGAGCTTAAAAAGGATGGAAAAATTTTCTATCAGTGAATAAGCGTTTGTCATGTTTTTTTGGTTTGGTAGTACAAATGGTCGGGGGTGAGAGGATGGGGAGGGAAAAGTAGAGCGTTACGAGTTCGAACCCACATTTCTAATGTCCCGCAACACTTTACCATTAGTTTACTGTCTCTGGGACATAAGTGTTTGTCATGTGACATAACTGTATTTAAATTTCTTAATTATATATAATACCCCCTCCGTTACCTAATATAAGCAAAAAGCAAGCAAAATTTTTGTTGCCTAATATAAGCAAAAATTAATTAATGTCATCCTATTTAATGCTTAGTTTTCACAATTGCCCTTAATTAATTCAAAATTTGTTTTCCAATAACCCTATTTAACAAATAATCATCATTAAGCATAGTTTAGAAAATATACTTTTTTTTATGAGATTGAGAAAATTAATTACAGTTAACTAACTTTTTTAATAAACGTGAGTTTATATATTTTTGCTTATATATTAGGTAAATGAGGGAGTATATAATAGATAGATCTCTCGCTCCGATTTCTATTTTCTCAAAATCGTGCGAAGCAAACCTCAACGTATTAATTTATTAATCCAGCTAGCTGGTAGACTAGTACAAATACTATGCATTAATTGAATATTCAAATATTAAGATGCCATATTATAGAAACGATAAACGAAAGTCCTACTTGAGAAAATAAATCAAGGTCTTAATTAAAGTCGTCTCAAATTGGCCGAAATTAAGGCGCCTCTTGGGCCTTGGCTTGCTTGACAAAGACAAGCATAAAGAGTTTCATTTGCAATTCATTTTCCTCTTGGTGGTTTTTAAATAAATATTTGTGCGTTGATATAGGAAATCAATCATCTGATCAATTTTAATTGCTTTTCTCACGAAACATATATGTGCAGTGATATGATATACAAGTATCGAAAATGATAACAATGACGATGATAATAGCAGAACGCAACATGCATGGAAGGCATGTTACATATCATTTGATTTCGCACACATATATGGAATGAGAGGTAAAAATTATTATCAGGTGTCACTATTTTTATAGCATCTTTAATTTTTATTCCGGAGGTGAATGGTGTCACTGTCAACAATTTAATGGATTTTGCTGATTTGAAAAAATATTAAAAATAAAGATGTTTTGTTTGAAAAGATAATACCAACTTAGGTTGGTTTGAGTGGTAAGGGCTTTTAAAAAAGTGGTTACACTACCACAAAAGGTATTTTCAATCGCAATTATACGGTGATAATAATGGCTTCACCCGTAATTTGTTTGTTAAGTTAATAATTTTGTGACTAATTAGAGGTTTGGATTCAAAAAAAAAAAAAGAAAACAGAAAAAGAGGTTCGGATTCTGACTCTTGTGAATGGGGAAAAAAAATCTGGTTAGGAGGAGACTAACCACCTTGTGTGTCTTTAGGTTTTCTGACGGAGATTAGTCACTATTAACTACAGTGGATATTTCACACCTATCACATGAGTAAAAAAAAAAAAAAGAAGGGTTGCCAAAGGAATCATGTGTTTGGAGTAAGGATGACAAAAAAAGAAAACTTAAGTACCGACGGGTAAAATAAATAATTTTTTTGTCTACTTATCAACATGACAGGGGCGGGTTTCATGATACTTGTGTAGATAGGTACTCACATTTTTTAAATTACCCAAATACCTCTAATCAATAAGTTTATGAGTTTGAGTAGTGCTTCTAAATTATTGATTATTATTTTTTGATTGCACTAAATTATTTATTATTGCACAATAATGCTTCTGAATTAAAATGATTTTTTATTGTGCTAGTTGAGTTAATTTTAGAATTTTTATTTTGTTAATTTTGTTTTTAAATTTTTATTTTTTAAATTTTTGTAAGTATCCTTCGATACCTGCAAGTTTTTGCAAAATCCATTGGTATATGCTTAACAGATACCCATGTGGGTACAAAAATGATATTTGAACACCACATTTGGTGACACTTGTATAGATACCGTATGTCCGTATGGTACGGATATATACGGAACCGTATGGACATTCGTACGGATACAATTTTTTTTTTTGCAGATTTTTGTAAGTGGTTAACGCAGTTCATATAAGTGGTTAACAGAATCCACTAACTGGTTAATATAGATGCAGATTTTTTTAATTGGTTAACGCATTTCATGTAAGTGGTTAACGCAGTTCATGTAAATGGTTAACGCAGTTCATTAACTGGTTAACGATTACTCTATGTCTATTAACCAGATAGTAAACTGCATTAACCATTTACATGAACTGCGTTAACCAGTTAAAAGTCTGTATTAACTAGTTAGTGGACAACGTTAACCACTTATAAAAATCTAAAAAAGAAAAAAATCCGCATCCGCACAGATGCCCGTACGGTTCCGTACATATCCGTACCGTACAAATATACGGTGTTTATATGGAGTGTCACCAAAAGTGGTATTCAAATATCATTACTATGTAGGTATTAGACGGATTTTCATCACCCTTCCCTTTGCCATCTCTTGTTGGGAGTAGCTAGGATTTAGGACTCGGGAGAGGTGAGACCGTCTAACATGCAATTGAGTTGGCAATCTCTCGAGAAGACTAATAAACTGCCAACCTTGATATTCATTATATATATATATATATATATAGAGAGAGAGAGAGAGAGAGTCCACTTGTTCTAATTTTTTTATTATACTTATTTCGTTTGATAACTTTTCAAAGACCGTAATTCTTTTCAAGTAAAATAAATCTATAAATTTTTATAAAATTTCAAGATTATTCAATATTTTATCGAATAATTTTAATATAACGTGTAATATATTTTTTACAATACAAATAAATATTGATTATAAAATTATATATTCATTAATGTCTAATTTTTATAAATTTAGTGTGTGATCATTGGAATAATATCACAAGATTTTTTTGAGTAGGGTTCGGAATAGTGAAATATATTATTTACAATACAAATAAATATTGATTATAAAATTATATATCCATTAATGTCTAATTTTTATAAAATTTAGTGTGTGATCATTGGAATAATATCACAAGATTTTTTTGGGTAGCGTTCGGAATAGGAAAGCAAAAAGAAAAAAGAAAGAAAAACTACACTCTAATAAAAGCGACACTCGCGATGTTAGCAAGGAGAAGAGGACCCAACTCGAGAGGAGGGCGGTTGAGAATTCTCAAGTAATCGTCTCCGAGAGATCCAGATTTGCCCCAAAAATCAACACAAGCGCACTATTAAATAGAGTAAGAATGACAAAAGTTACTCTTACGCACACAAGTAGGAATTCCTTGATGCTCTATGCAGGGGCAGCTTCTCTTGCAGTGGTGAGGTAGCCATGATTACCCCAAAAAATTTAAAATATTATTGATTAGGTATATAATTAAATAAGTTATTCTAGCCGCTCAAAAATATATTATAAAATACAAATACAAATTTTGTCTAAGGAATGAGTTCTAAGTCATAAGATAATTTCTTGATTTGAGAAGTTGCGGAGTCTAAAAGTTAGTATTGAAATTCTGTTTAACTCTTTTATTAGTAAATTGAGTTGGGCTGCTTGTTCTGTTAAAATAGGGAGTTTATTATTTTTTTCTTAATTGCTATTTGTATATAAACTCGTAACACTTTTGTTGCTCTTATATTTAAATGAAGTTCATTTTGCCTATAAAAAAATTTACTCTTTATATTTGATCTCCTCATAAAAACCAAGCTAGTTCCGCCATTGGCTCTATGTAATTTTGAACGTACTTACACCACCTAATAACTTTATAAATGATGAATTTTTTCAATATAAATTCTAATAAAGCATTTTAAATCTACAAATTTTCATATAAAATTGAGACTATTTAAATCGTATCCCTTAATACGCACTCTACTCTTATCTAAGGATCTCTTTAGTTTGAGAAAATAGTTTCTTTTCTTATTTTCAATTTTTTACTTTAATTACGAAACTACCACGTTATTTAAATTTATTTTCTTGTTTACAATGTTTATTCCAGAAAAAATTGAAAAAAAAATATTATCTTTTATTATTTTCTCTACAAAATTTTGAAAACAAGAAATAAGGTGAAAAGAAGGTGGTAAATTTGTAATAAAAAGTGAAAAACCAAAAAAAAAAATCTGAAACCAAATAAACCCTAAATTATCTAAAATTTGGTATACATAATTATTAGATTATATAACAGGATTCTAGAAACAATTATTAGGTAATATAAGTCTTGACATATATACACCCCTTAATAAATTTTATTAATTAAACCATCGAATTGAAATTTCTTATAAAATATATTGAGTTTGTTTGTTTAGGATTTTTGCTTAACTAGCACCTTTTGTATAGTTTCATAATTGCTTTTCAAAATTCTTAAGAGGTTTGGGTAAGTTTTTTTAAGAATCGGAATTAATCTCAAAATAACCGGTTTTCGCTATTTCTAAAAAAACCACCAAAAAATCATTTTTGCACAATTTAAAAATTTATTTTTTAAGGTTTAAACAAATAGAGTTTATAAAATTTCATATATATAACTTTATTTGCTTACATTAGAAGATTTTTTTTTGGGTACATTACATTAGAAGATTTTTACCATTAAAGACTAATTGATACAACTTTAATATGTTATTCAGTATATGTGTGTATTAAATAAATATATATATATATATATATATATAAATAACTAAATTATTTTTGGTAAAAAAATAACTAAATTATTTAAAATTTAATACTATGTATCATCAAGTATGATAAGATTTAACAATTTGACTAATTGATACAACTTTAATATGTTATTCAGTATATGTGTGTATTAAATATATATATATATATATATATATATATATATATATATATAAATAAATAAATTATTTTTGGTAAAAAAAAAAACTAAATTATTTAAAATTTAATACTATGTATCATCAAGTATGATAAGATTTAACAATTTGACTCTTTTTTGTCAAAATAAAAAATTACAATTTGACTATTTGATTTCATACTCTAAAAAAATTATTAAATGATATGCTTAATTGCACTTTTAGTCCCTCAAGTATCACGATTGTGCGATTTTGGTCCCTCAAGTTTTAATTGCGCGAAATTGGTCCTCCAAGTATTGTGATAGTGCAATTTCGGTCTCTCAGGTTCTAATTATGCGAATTAGGTTCTTCAGTTATTGCAATTGTGTGAATTTATAATAAAAAAGCTGATGTATCACGTGTGAGTATAGCCTAGCACATAATTTGGTCTAGGTGACATATTAGTTGGCTTAAAAATTAAAAAACCTTTACAAAATTTGCATTTATAAATTAAATATCAATTGAGTAGAGGGACCAAAATCGCATAATTGTGATATCTAGATGACCCAATTTGCTCAATTAAAACATGAGGACCAAAATCGCACAATTGCGATACTTGGAGGACTCAATTCGCTCAATTAGAACTTGGGGAACCAAAATCGCATAAACACAATACTTGAGAGACCAAAATTACAATTAAGCCTAATAATATATAAGGTTGAAACTTTTTGGGTTATATACTAACTATTAGCAGGATGGGAGTGAGAATTCCTTATTAGTGAGGGGAGTGGAGATCAAACCCCACCTCCTAGTTTCTAACTCCTTAACATCCTTCAACTCACCACTTGAGCTGCTTGTTGGATCAGTATATTAATTCAAAACAAAAGGAGTGATAAGCTTTCTAATAGTAATATTCTTTTTTTTTGGGTACAATCTATGAATCTAATAGTAATATTCTAAAACTTATTTAAAAGAGAAAAGGGACATGCATCGTCGGTGTAAACTAGTTTTATATTGACATCCAATGAGAACTCACAATTATGCAATTATTTTTAAGAGTAAATACCCAAATTAGTTCCCAACAAAAAATATGGAGACCAATTTAGTTACTGAGAAATAAAAAATAACAATTTAGTCCTTAAAAACTTCAAATACGAGTCAAATTAGTCCTTTTTAGGGATATTTTAGTCCCTATTTAGGGACTAATTTAACCCACATTTGAGATTTTTAATGATTAAATTGTTATTTTTCATTTTTGATTCATTTTTTATTTTTGTTTGGGACCAATTTGAGTATTTATTTTTAAAATTCATTTATTAGGATGAAGTGACATGACAGAATAGTGGGCTCTTATTAATTGTGAGTATAAAACTGATTATAGCAATTTCTCCTAGTGGCTTCATAAATTAAATCTACTTTCGTTGTCATGAACATGCTTATCCGTGATCGTGCATACCTACCATCCCGTTGTTATTAATACTATTTTTCATATGATATATAAACAGTAAACTCTGGCTGCCCAAGCAACCCTCAACAGATTGTAAACGCAGTTTAGATGCTTCACGCAACTTATTATTTTGTATACTTTCAATTTTAAAAGGCTTATTTAATTTTTGTCAATGTCACCTCAATCATCCTCTATCGGATAACAATACGACACATACTTAATTACTTACTTATATCACCAGCCAGACTGTCCATGTAACATACCTTTGTTTTGATTTCCATCAATCATTCTTCAATTATTACCCCCTTAATTTCATATACTCTTTCAAGTATGAGTATGACCCATTTTATTTGTTATTCATTAATTAACCGCATATATGTCCACTACATTTTGTTCTGTTGCATAGACCAAGGTGGTGTCATATTAACTATATACTATATAATAGATGTTTGCAAGCAACTTGTAGAAGCAAAACAAAAACAGTTAGTCATCATGGAAGCACCAAGCTTTGTCTTCTTGTCTTTGCTTATTCTCCTTACTACTACTACTACTACAAGCTCAGCTCAACTCACTCGTGGCTTCTATGACAAAACATGCCCCAATGTGGAGCAATTGGTCCGTTCTGCTGTGACACAGAAGTTCCAACAGACCTTTGTGACTGCTCCTGCCACGCTTCGACTCTTCTTCCATGATTGCTTTGTGCGGGTGTGTACTGTAGACCAATTCTTAATCCATTACTACTAATTTTCATGCTTAATTATATGTGTAATGATGACAACAAATTAACTTGTTAATTTGTGCGCTGCAGGGTTGTGATGCTTCGGTTTTGCTTGCATCTCCAAATAATAAAGCAGAGAAGGATCATCCTGATGACGTGTCACTCGCTGGGGACGGCTTTGACACGGTGGTTAAAGCCAAGGCTGCCGTTGATAGGGATCCTAAGTGCCGAAACAAAGTCTCTTGTGCTGATATACTTGCTCTCGCTACTAGGGATGTCGTTAATTTGGTACGATTAATTTTACGTGTAGATCATCTATAGCGGGAGAACCATTGGATCAAACATTGTTTTACTTTTTATTCTCTTTCTAAATCTGATGGCTCTGCCGTGACTGTACTGGTGCGATCGCCGCAGAGGATCAAATCTTCAAAATTTTATGTATAATTACTTGAATATTTGCTTCGTGAAACTATTGACCCATAATTCTATTAGTTCACCTCCAAGCCAATTTCTGAGCCAACTCCAACAATGTACATTAAGTATTATATTGTTGCATCACTAATACTAATCTTATTGCATAATATTGTAGGCAGGGGGGCCATTTTATAATGTTGAATTGGGAAGGCGTGATGGGAGAATATCTACCATTGCCAGTGTTCAACACAGTCTTCCTAGCCCAGATTTCAAGTTGGATCAACTTAATTCCATGTTTAACTCCCATGGCCTCTCCCAGATAGATATGATTGCATTATCAGGTAATTAATTTCTCTGGCATAAAGTGGAGAGCTTCTGTTTTTTCCAACCACCCATCTTTGGGATAAAAAATTAATTAAGAATTTAATTTGTATGCACTGTCAGTGTAAAAATATTTTACACATCATTTAATGAGTAAGCATGACAAGTCGTATGTTTTTAAACTCATTAAATAATGTGACAATATATTATTAGATGAATGTGACAAAGCGTAGAAATTAAACTGATTACCTTAGCTGGTTTATACTTTTTGTGAGTTTTTTTAATTATAAAATAAAAAGTATGAAAAGTAATGTGTTTTGATTAATATGTTTAGGTGGACATACAATTGGGTTCTCTCACTGCAACCGCTTCTCAAAACGAATATACAACTTCAGCCCCAGAAGTAGAATAGACCCAACATTGAATTTACAATATGCTTTCCAGCTTAGGCAAATGTGCCCTATAAAAGTTGATCCTAGAATTGCCATAAACATGGACCCAGTCACGCCTCAAAAGTTTGACAATCAATACTTCAAGAATCTACAACAAGGAAAGGGTCTATTCACTTCTGATCAGGTGTTGTTTGCAGATGCAAGGTCAAAGGCCACAGTAGACTTATTTGCATCAAATGAAAGAGCTTTTCAGAGTGCTTTTGTTGAAGCTATTACTAAGTTGGGAAGGGTTGGTGTTAAAACTGGAAATCAAGGTGAAATTAGGATTGATTGCACAAGGCCAAACTAGAAAAGTTCTATTATGGAGAGTCATCATTTCTTTTGGGGGCTTACGAGTTATATGTATATTTGATTGATAATTCGTTGTTGTATTAATAATTGATGGAGTTCTTTGAGCTCTATTCGGGGCTTTAAGTTACCAGATCACGTTATAATTAATGCATAACATTTTTTTTTTAAATTAAAGAGCACTGAATTCTTTTTCCCCCTGTAAAATAGAAGCAATGATAATTGATTCGATCCCTATGATTGCTCTATTATATGGCACTGAAAGCAACACATAAGCCGGGGTCGTCATAAGTGGTTAATGATTCGTAATTGAGCTCTCATTGTCCTCATGGGGTGACGGTTCGAATCCCCTAACCGTGACTGCTTGCGATTTGGGCCTGTACAGTACAATAATCATGTAGGTTGGGGCTTTATTGGCGGTCCTGATATGTCATTGGTGTCTTGCCCGATAGCCTTGGGCTAAATGCCAATTTCTAGGGGAAAAAAACAACACAAAATAAATAAGTTAGTATGAAGACTATCCAATAGTGATTTTCAGGGGGGTGAGTTTCAAGAGAGTGGGGGTTGAGGTGGGGTGGGGGAGTGGGGGTAGGGACCTCCGGTTGGGAGGGGATGGAGAGAGAAAAAGGGGGAAGAGAGGGGTATTTTAAGAAAAGTGTAGGAGTGGGGGTTGCTGTTGGTAAAAAGAGAGGTGTTGGAAGTGCAACTGCAAATCAAATAATCTATGTATGTACAGAAAAAGGACACTTAGAAGCAAGGTATTAAAAACCGGACCGGGCATTGAACCGGAGAGGGCCTGGGTTCAGGGTTTTTGGGTTCGACCGGGGTTAGACCGGGGTCGAACCGGGTTCGATTAAATATTATTAAAAAAATATTTAATACAATATATAAATAAATAATAAACAAAAAATAAACTGATATTCATAACTTTACATCATAAAAATTATACTTCACTTAATATTTTCTTAATAAGTCGACATATAACAAAAAATCACACATTCATCCATCTCAAATATGACATAACTATTACGTTCAATAACACAAAATATGAAAAATGGCGCAGGTAGTCGAGTTTGAGAAGCAAAATGGCGCAGGAAAAAAAACAGTTAAAATATAAAATGTAAAAAAAAATAAAAATTTGCGAACCGGCCGGTTCTGGCAAAAAAACCCGGTTTTTACCGGTTTTTACCCGGTCCGGTCCGGTTCTTAACCGGTTCTTCAACAGAACCCCCCAGTTCTCTGGCAACCGGTTTTTAAGGGTGAATCGGACCGGACCATGGCCCGGTTCCCGGTTCAACCGGTTCAACCGGCCGGTCCGGTCCGGTTTTTAAAACCTTGCCTTAAACTGCTGACAAGGAGCAAGGGATAAATGAAAAGTAAATTTCGTTTGGGGTGCATGGAGACAGAATTCTTTGTGGAAATAAGATGTTAAAATAATATGGAATCAGAGGAAATAGTTCCTGTGGTCATTCCTCACTCTTCAAAAAAATAGTTATTCATGATTGTAAAGGTAGCGAGAGAAGATGTCTTACAACCAAAGGTGGAGTACCCCCATTTTTCATGATTGCAAGCTTCCTTTGAAATGAATTTCCCAGCATCTACCAAAAAAAAAGGAATTTTCAGTAGTCAGAATTTTAAGCCTATTTGAAGTCATATAATTATGCTATTGCACTGAAAAACTTACTGCAGATTTTGCAGAATCCCATTTAAAGAAGCGAGTGAAGAAAGGCGGCTCACTACCTTCCATGACAACATATATCGGAGCAACACGAGATAATGTTTCTAGCAGAAAATCATGCTCAAGATATTTCTGTACAGTTCCAAAGATAAGTAAAGAATTGCAAACCTGACTTCAGAAATACTAATACGTAGAAGACAATGAGTGTGCTTATTTTGAGAAAACAATGGCTTAAGAAAATAAGAGCTATAAAAAATTATTCCTCCAAAAAAAAAAAAAGACTGCCAAAATTGCAGTTAAAATACTTAATGGTGTTCTAATGATAAAAAAGTTGTCATAGTTAAATCCATATTAAAATAAAAAATAAAAAGACAGAACATTTAACCAGGTGGTAAGAAGTTGGATTGATAATGAACTCTTCGAAATACAAGTTACTAAAGTATACTAGTATGTTTGTGACTTCCAGGCAAAGCAAAACCAGTTATACCTCACCAATTGTAAGAGCCTGCATTCTACTCTTTGGGCCAACCTGCTGGCCAACCCAGACAAAGATTTCAGAGTGACAATCCAAGACAAAAATATCTTCCGTCATCAAATCATCCTGGGAAAAATTGTGTATCTCTGTCACCTGCAAACATTGCTTCAGATTCAATTGCAGCAGAATAAATCCAAATACTTGTGTCTTCATAAACAAAGCATAAGGCATAGCTGTAAATTCATTTTTTATATAGGATCATAGAGCTGTAAAATCACCCTTAAGACTTCATGTCTTACATATGGTTTTATTATATAAATTGAGGTGTTGGAAAGTGAAAATAACACATTGGCCAGTTCTTTCTGTCAGCATCTACACCCAGAATCGGTCTTTGAAGGAAGCAAAGATGGCCATAACCACTTTGCAAAAATATTATTGTATCCCAAGTCCTAACATGATGTTTTTACATGGATCAGATTAGCTGTATTTTATTCTATTTCGCCAATTATTATGCCAACTATTTATGAGTTTGAGGGTGTGTTTGTTTGTATATAAGAGATGCATTACACACGTTACGAAGCATAGAAAGTGAGCAAAAAATTCCTACGTCCATACCAATGCACTTTTATGGGGTTCAATGCCTACACAAACATGCACTGACTTATACCTTTACTGTCCATGTCAGCATCCTTTTCCACTAACCTCTGTATGTGTGTCTATATATATATACACACACACACACATATATATCAAACAAAAGTCTTCCTCTTAGCCATATGACTTTCCAAAAAACTTCCATGTGGCCTCCTTTTTAAAAAATTCTATTCCTTCTTTCTTTTTCAATTCAAACTTCTAATCCTTATCCAATTTTTTAAAAGCATCATGCTAATAGGAGGTTTTGCCTCACATGTATATAATTCTCATTTTTATGATTATAAGATTTAATGGTTGAATATGAAACTTGAATAATATGATAATAAATTATATCAAAGGATATTATCCTATATTCTTAATTTTTTTAATTCAAACTTCTAAGTCTTATTTTAAAAAGGCATCGTCCTAATCCACCTGTGTTTTATTTAATTTTTGTTTTAGTTTATATTTTGAAATTTTAAAGATACTGTATAATGCACGGGATACTAGTAAGTGTATTATTATAATATGTTGCAGGAAATTTAAGTGGTCCGACGCATACTGAATGCCATTATAAACATCAATGCTGATGTTGGAAAAAGTGTATTGCAAAATTGTACTACGGCATCCCTGTTTTGTAGCATTTTCATTGCTCATCATTCCTGAGGACTGGGATTTCTGTTTTTCCTGTATTATCAGTTTAATCACATTAGCTTCTTTTTGAATCCTTTTTTTATAAAAAATTTTCAATCCTACTGAATCACAGATAACTTGTCCTGAAAATGAATTACACCGTTGAGCTTTTTAATGTGAGGGGCAACTTAAAGTGAAACACGTTATATATGAAATATTGACAACGGCAAAAACTTCTTTAACATGCCTTCATACCATGGGATCAACACAACTCAGAATATTCAAAAATCATGCATATCAACAGATCAGTGGGTGTACACACCTTTAAATTTCCTGCACGTCGGTCGATCAGGGAGGGAAAGCAACCATCATAAATAAGTCAGTCATTTGCCTTCAAGAAGAGAGGGGTGTGGGTGGGTGAATATCAGATAAAATTACCCAGCTAACAGGAAATTAGTCCTTACCTTCTGAGAAATTGCAAGAAAATAGGCGAGGGTCATTTTCAGCATCCCTCACAATCTTTTGACTCGGATATTCTGATTTTCCTCCTAACAAATCCCAAAACTGTTCAGATTCTACCCCTTCCTTTTGTGGTTTGCATTGTAAATCCGGCTGCAGACAATTGGCAAGCAGATGTGTTGATTAATAAACAGTGATATTTTTTTATATTGGCATAACTTCCAGGCTGGGTAATGTGGCTTGGGGTAACTACTGCCTGCTGGGATCAAACCCAAAACCCTGGACAACTGAGGCAATCCTATATAGCCCAATGGAAAGTTTGGCAATAACCAGAATAGTTAACCATACTAAACATGCAACATATAAAAATTTTCAACATGAAATGTTGACCAAAAAAAACTTCTGTTTATTTGGGCCGAATCAAAGGTTTCACATTTAGCTGTCTTGGAACATAACTGACCTTAATCAAATCCAGCATTCTTTCAACAAGTTCCTGATCATCTGAAGTTGTAAGACTTCCAGACCAAGTAAAAACAGTGGGCCCACTATGAAGTATGTAGCAATAAGATGAATTCAAGGAGGAAGAGACCTGGTTGACAAAAGAATATGAAAACAAAAGTAGTGATTATAGTATAAATTGCCCAGACAAAATGAGTGGATAGGGATAGCCACTATGAACAGAAAAGATGACATACCGGTTCAACTTGTATAGCCTGCATATTGTCTGGTCCAGAGCCCTGGATGCGGAATAATGCAACACCATCCTCACTGTACGTCTCACCTGGAATTTCCTTCTCCAAAATGTAATTCTTGTATCCATCACTAAGTCCACCCTGATAGACAATTGGAATAAATGACAGGTATTAAAGAAAAAATAATTAAATTTATATAAAGAACTTTTTTCTTAGTTGCCCAGTGTCAGAATCCCACAAACCTTAAAAACAATAAAGCTTTGGAGGATAGAATGAAATTGAATTGGTTCACTGCCTTCATGAATACGAGCCTTCAATCAATTACAGATGGATAATATCAATAAGGACATAAGCAATGAGCACAAATAATCTCTCAACAAATTGACAATAACAAATTTGAAGAAACATTACCATGGCAGGAAGAAACTTCATTGACTCAACCATTTTGCTTGCTAGTGAAATAGCTGAAGCTCTTTCTTCCTAATTCCAACAAAGAAAGCTTGTAAGGAATGCAGGTTAATACAAATTTATAGCAAGAGCAAATATCTTATGCATTTTTTCAACACTTTCTGGTCCCAAAACAGTTACCAATGCTGTGTATGGTGTAATGAAATAGATAAGCTATAATTCACTAGTATAGTTTTCAGCTCCAGACAAATATGTTAGAACCAGATTTTGAGATTTCTGCATAAAATAAATCAGGCTTAAATATGAAATTGGTCCCCCAAAAATTTACAAAGTTCGTTTTTAGTCCTCCAACAAAAATTTGAAGGTTTTTAGTCCCCCAAAATTGAAAATGGTTTTCCGTTGGTCCCTATCGCTGACGCCGTTTTGTGGCGCGTACGTGGCGCTTATGTAGCGGGGACTAAAAACGAACTTTTAGAATTTTGGGGGACTAAAAACGAACTTTTAGAATTTTAGAGGGACTAAAATCATAACGGCGTCAGAGTGAGGGACGAACGGAAAAACATTTTGAAATTTGGGGGACTAAAAACCTTCAATTTTTTTTTGGGGGACTAAAAACGAACTTTGCGAATTTTTGGGAGACCAATTTCATATTTAAGCCAATAAATCATCACACACACATTCAAGAAGAACTAGAATAAAATATTACAGATCTTTCACCTCAATACTGTTCTTTCCAATCCATGTTCCTATAAGATGCTCCTCCCTATCTTCTCCAGGATATGAATACTGAAAGATGTAGCAATCTCCACTATAAAATTTTGGTAGTCGTTGGTGGCAAGAAGAATCTTTTCCTGACCATTCACACGCCAAACCTGAGCAATTATGGTAAAGCACTTGTCAACAACAGAAGCAATTAAGCAAAAGAAAATGTAGGAAATTTAGTATACTCAAATAACAATCGGTCCACCCAAATAGGGAGAAGTACAGAACATATCTATTGAAATTCTTGGGGGATACTAACTATCAAATTCTTATGAAACAATACAAAATATTGCCAGCGTATGAGTATCAGCTAAAACCATTCATAAAACTCTGGAAACTACTTTCACCTTGATGCCAACAAGTCTCCACCAGAATTTTGATCTAAACTACGACATGTTTTCCATTGAATCCTTAAATCCTAATGTTGAGGAATGTGGGAAAATCCTTGGACTCTCAAAAGCAAAAGAATACTACTACACAGAAGAGCTTCTGTCAAGCCTTAAATGAGGTTATACCTAAGAAGAAAAAAAATCATTTTACCAGGACCGTTTTCTTATCTAGATTCCAAGCTTGGAATTAGGGATGGCAATTTTCACCTGTGTACAAATTTAATACCTGAACTATCAACACAACCTCAGTATTTCAAGCCGAATTGCTTCACCAAAAATTTTGAATGAAAAATAACTAACAAGGAACCCCAAATGGACAAGCTCATGAACTACCCTTGCCCTATAAAGTTAATACCAAGGAGCTATAAACAAAGAATCCTATACATCAAAACACTGCAAAGAAAAATCTCTGGTTTCTCTCTTCATCGTGAAAGCTACTTGGGAGCAGAAGCAACTATGTTTAAAAAACACTGATGCTGCCCCTTTCACTTCCATATCTTCAGTTTATCACTGCAAAACAAATAGCAAGCTCCCTGAGATAAATTGAAAAAATATGTAAACTTTGTCAAACAAGATTCCTTCTAACTGGAACCTCATCTACAGCGGAGCAGGCAGAAGGCAAAGTATACTTGACTCAGAATAACTGAGCGGCCATTTTGAGTTTGTTCTGTTTCCATTTTGGCAACTTGTAAAATTCATTCTTCGCCATCCCAAATTTCTCTTTGAACTCATCAGGTGACAGATAAGCCTGCATGCATCAGGCTCAAACAAGTCAGAATGAAAATGAAATGAAGCTATAATTGTAAGATGTAACTTGCAAAGAATGGAGGAAAAGAACAAAATAATGATGCTACATGTTGACATTTTCATTATACCTCTCGTTTAGTCAAGTCAATGTCAGTTATAGGATCTGTAGAAGCTGTGTTAATGCGTTCATATGGGTAAACTGGAAGACCTTCATCATCTTCAGCTTCACCCTCTTTCGCATCTTCCTGTATAGTATCAGATTCTCCTCTGCTGCTCGTTGAATCCTCCTTGTCACTTGTCTCGGGTTTGATTTGGAGGTATCTGAACTCGCCGCATCACAGCAGCAGAGAGAAGAGAATACGCATTTTACAAAAGAACAAACTCTAACAAGAAACAAAAATCTCAATGAACTCATCTATTTCATACCTTTCATTGACCGGGAATCAAATTTTCCCGTGCCGATGGTTGTTCAAAAGTAGTAGTAAGGCGAGCTATGGCTGAAGATTTAGGTGCCAGTTTTGCTGTATCCGGTGTCATTGATTTTGGGTACAATTTTCTAATCATTGGAGGTGGAGTCGAAAGGTTCCTAACATTTGTGTTCTCGAAAGTAGCTGCCAGTGCATTGAAGGCTGGAGATCTGCCCCTCACGAACACGGTCAGGACTAACAGACATGCTGCGGGAGCAGCTGGGATTTCTCTGGCAAACCACCAGACCTTCCCCCATAAGATACAGATGCTCTTCGTTTGGGTTTCTGAAAATGTATCAACCAAACAGATCAATGCAAATACAATCAAAATATTAATGAGGACCCAGTGTTTTCCTTACAATGCAATAAGGTGGAACAAATTATCAACGAGGAACATTAGAATTATCTGACACACGAGTGCCCAGAAGAGTATTGTTTTGTGTCTACATCATGCAAATTTGATCTAATGCCAACACAGAACAATGCCCACCCTCTATGAAGGATCAGTACCAAGTTCACATCCTTGATTTTAATAGTAAGGATAATATATTCTCTTCAATCAACCCAATCTAGTTTACTTTCTAACTTACCAAAATGTTGACAAATTTTGAAGCTTTAATATAAGATTAGGCAACAATTTATTGTAGAAAAGAAGCAGTTTCTTTCAATTATCATTTATCCTGCTTTTGAGTCGGTTTTACTCATTTCAAATGCTCATGTGCCACTCCTCCGTATTTACTTTTTTTTTTTTTACTAGGGTATCCCACAGGTCAAGCACTGTCACGACTGGGAGATCCTCCCAACAGCTGGTTTCTCCATCTGAGTTTTGGCCCTCTCCTTGGGAATATGGCTCACTTACCACCACATCTAACCCTTATAAATATTTTATTTATATTTATTAATTGGCATGTGGAACTAAATGTGCACAACTTTAGTCTGATAATCATTATCTACATAGTCCCAGTTATTATTAATCGCTACTCCTAAATTTTATACATGAGTATTCCTGTAATCTTTACATTAACGAATCAAAAATGGGTTTGAAAAATCCCGTGTATAAGCACTGTTTAATACCTTAAACTGCTGACAAGGAGCAAGGGATAAATGAAAAGTAAATTTCGTTTGGGGTGCATGGAGACAGAATTCTTTGTGGAAATAAGATGTTAAAATAATATGGAATCAGAGGAAATAGTTCCTGTGGTCATTCCTCACTCTTCAAAAAAATAGTTATTCATGATTGTAAAGGTAGCGAGAGAAGATGTCTTACAACCAAAGGTGGAGTACCCCATTTTTCATGATTGCAAGCTTCCTTTGAAATGAATTTCCCAGCATCTACCAAAAAAAAAGGAATTTTCAGTAGTCAGAATTTTAAGCCTATTTGAAGTCATATAATTATGCTATTGCACTGAAAAACTTACTGCAGATTTTGCAGAATCCCATTTAAAGAAGCGAGTGAAGAAAGGCGGCTCACTACCTTCCATGACAACATATATCGGAGCAACACGAGATAATGTTTCTAGCAGAAAATCATGCTCAAGATATTTCTGTACAGTTCCAAAGATAAGTAAAGAATTGCAAACCTGACTTCAGAAATACTAATACGTGAAGACAATGAGTGTGCTTATTTTGAGAAAACAATGGCTTAAGAAAATAAGAGCTATAAAAATTATTCCTCCAAAAAAAAAAAAAGACTGCCAAAATTGCAGTTAAAATACTTAATGGTGTTCTAATGATAAAAAAGTTGTCATAGTTAAATCCATATTAAAATAAAAAATAAAAAGACAGAACATTTAACCAGGTGGTAAGAAGTTGGATTGATAATGAACTCTTGAAATACAAGTTACTAAAGTATACTAGTATGTTTGTGACTTCCAGGCAAAGCAAAACCAGTTATACCTCACCAATTGTAAGAGCCTGCATTCTACTCTTTGGGCCAACCTGCTGGCCAACCCAGACAAAGATTTCAGAGTGACAATCCAAGACAAAAATATCTTCCGTCATCAAATCATCCTGGGAAAAATTGTGTATCTCTGTCACCTGCAAACATTGCTTCAGATTCAATTGCAGCAGAATAAATCCAAATACTTGTGTCTTCATAAACAAAGCATAAGGCATAGCTGTAAATTCATTTTTTATATAGGATCATAGAGCTGTAAAATCACCCTTAAGACTTCATGTCTTACATATGGTTTTATTATATAAATTGAGGTGTTGGAAAGTGAAAATAACACATTGGCCAGTTCTTTCTGTCAGCATCTACACCCAGAATCGGTCTTTGAAGGAAGCAAAGATGGCCATAACCACTTTGCAAAAATATTATTGTATCCCAAGTCCTAACATGATGTTTTTACATGGATCAGATTAGCTGTATTTTATTCTATTTCGCCAATTATTATGCCAACTATTTATGAGTTTGAGGGTGTGTTTGTTTGTATATAAGAGATGCATTACACACGTTACGAAGCATAGAAAGTGAGCAAAAAATTCCTACGTCCATACCAATGCACTTTTATGGGGTTCAATGCCTACACAAACATGCACTGACTTATACCTTTACTGTCCATGTCAGCATCCTTTTCCACTAACCTCTGTATGTGTGTCTATATATATATACACACACACACACATATATATCAAACAAAAGTCTTCCTCTTAGCCATATGACTTTCCAAAAAACTTCCATGTGGCCTCCTTTTTAAAAAAATTCTATTCCTTCTTTCTTTTTTTCAATTCAAACTTCTAATCCTTATCCAATTTTTTAAAAGCATCATGCTAATAGGAGGTTTTGCCTCACATGTATATAATTCTCATTTTTATGATTATAAGATTTAATGGTTGAATATGAAACTTGAATAATATGATAATAAATTATATCAAAGGATATTATCCTATATTCTTAATTTTTTTAATTCAAACTTCTAAGTCTTATTTTAAAAAGGCATCGTCCTAATCCACCTGTGTTTTATTTAATTTTTGTTTTAGTTTATATTTTGAAATTTTAAAGATACTGTATAATGCACGGGATACTAGTAAGTGTATTATTATAATATGTTGCAGGAAATTTAAGTGGTCCGACGCATACTGAATGCCATTATAAACATCAATGCTGATGTTGGAAAAAGTGTATTGCAAAATTGTACTACGGCATCCCTGTTTTGTAGCATTTTCATTGCTCATCATTCCTGAGGACTGGGATTTCTGTTTTTCCTGTATTATCAGTTTAATCACATTAGCTTCTTTTGAATCCTTTTTTATAAAAATTTTCAATCCTACTGAATCACAGATAACTTGTCCTGAAAATGAATTACACCGTTGAGCTTTTTAATGTGAGGGCAACTTAAAGTGAAACACGTTATATATGAAATATTGACAACGGCAAAACTTCTTTAACATGCCTTCATACCATGGGATCAACACAACTCAGAATATTCAAAAATCATGCATATCAACAGATCAGTGGGTGTACACACCTTTAAATTTCCTGCACGGCGGTCGATCAGGGAGGGGAAGCAACCATCATAAATAAGTCAGTCATTTGCCTTCAAGAAGAGGAGGGGGTGGGCGGGGGAATATCAGATAAAATTACCCAGCTAACAGGAAATTAGTCCTTACCTTCTGAGAAATTGCAAGAAAATAGGCGAGGGTCATTTTCAGCATCCCTCACAATCTTTTGACTCGGATATTCTGATTTTCCTCCTAACAAATCCCAAAACTGTTCAGATTCTACCCCTTCCTTTTGTGGTTTGCATTGTAAATCCGGCTGCAGACAATTGGCAAGCAGATGTGTTGATTAATAAACAGTGATATTTTTTATATTGGCATAACTTCCAGGCTGGGTAATGTGGCTTGGGGTAACTACTGCCTGCTGGGATCAAACCCAAAACCCTGGACAACTGAGGCAATCCTATATAGCCCAATGGAAAGTTTGGCAATAACCAGAATAGTTAACCATACTAAACATGCAACATATAAAAATTTTCAACATGAAATGTTGACCAAAAAAAACTTCTGTTTATTTGGCCGAATCAAAGGTTTCACATTTAGCTGTCTTGGAACATAACTGACCTTAATCAAATCCAGCATTCTTTCAACAAGTTCCTGATCATCTGAAGTTGTAAGACTTCCAGACCAAGTAAAAACAGTGGGCCCACTATGAAGTATGTAGCAATAAGATGAATTCAAGGAGGAAGAGACCTGGTTGACAAAAGAATATGAAAACAAAAGTAGTGATTATAGTATAAATTGCCCAGACAAAATGAGTGGATAGGGATAGCCACTATGAACAGAAAAGATGACATACCGGTTCAACTTGTATAGCCTGCATATTGTCTGGTCCAGAGCCCTGGATGCGGAATAATGCAACACCATCCTCACTGTACGTCTCACCTGGAATTTCCTTCTCCAAAATGTAATTCTTGTATCCATCACTAAGTCCACCCTGATAGACAATTGGAATAAATGACAGGTATTAAAGAAAAAATAATTAAATTTATATAAAGAACTTTTTTCTTAGTTGCCCAGTGTCAGAATCCCACAAACCTTAAAAACAATAAAGCTTTGGAGGATAGAATGAAATTGAATTGGTTCACTGCCTTCATGAATACGAGCCTTCAATCAATTACAGATGGATAATATCAATAAGGACATAAGCAATGAGCACAAATAATCTCTCAACAAATTGACAATAACAAATTTGAAGAAACATTACCATGGCAGGAAGAAACTTCATTGACTCAACCATTTTGCTTGCTAGTGAAATAGCTGAAGCTCTTTCTTCCTAATTCCAACAAAGAAAGCTTGTAAGGAATGCAGGTTAATACAAATTTATAGCAAGAGCAAATATCTTATGCATTTTTTCAACACTTTCTGGTCCCAAAACAGTTACCAATGCTGTGTATGGTGTAATGAAATAGATAAGCTATAATTCACTAGTATAGTTTTCAGCTCCAGACAAATATGTTAGAACCAGATTTTGAGATTTCTGCATAAAATAAATCAGGCTTAAATATGAAATTGGTCCCCCAAAAATTTACAAAGTTCGTTTTTAGTCCTCCAACAAAAATTTGAAGGTTTTTAGTCCCCCAAAATTGAAAATGGTTTTCCGTTGGTCCTATCATTGGCCTTGCGTTTTGTATGCGCGTACGTGGCGCTTCTGTAGCGGAGACGAAAAACGAACTTTTAGAATTTTGGGGGACTAAAAACGAACTTTTAGAATTTTAGAGGGACTAAAATCATAAGCGCGTCAGTGAGGGACGAGCGGAAAAACATTTTCAAATTTGAGGGACTAAAAACCTTCAATTTTTTTTGGGGACTAAGAACGAACTTTGTGAAGTTTTTGGAGACCAATTTCATATTTAAGCCATAAATCATCACACACACATTCAAGAAGAACTAGAATAAAATATTACAGATCTTTCACCTCAATCTTGTTCTTTCCAATCCATGTTCCTATAAGATGCTCCTCCTATCTTCTCCAGGATATGAATCTTGAAAGATGTAGCAATCTCCACTATAAAATTTTGGTAGTCGATTGGCTGCAAGAAGAATCTTTTCCTGACCATTCACACGCCAAACCTGAGCAATTATGGTAAAGCACTTGTCAACAACAGAAGCAATTAAGCAAAAGAAAATGTAGGAAATTTAGTATACTCAAATAACAATCGGTCCACCCAAATAGGGAGAAGTACAGAACATATCTATTGAAATTCTTGGTGGATAGTAACTATCAAATTCTTATGAAACAATACAAAATATTGCCAGATATGAGTATCATTAAAACCTTTCATAAAACTCTGGAAACTACTTTCACCTTGATGCCAACAAGTCTCCACCAGAATTTTGATCTAAACTACGACATGTTTTCCATTGAATCCTTAAATCCTAATGTTGAGGAATGTGGGAAAATCCTTGGACTCTCAAAAGCAAAAGAATACTACTACACAGAAGAGCTTCTGTCAAGCCTTAAATGAGGTTATACCTAAGAAGAAAAAATCATTTTACCAGGACCGTTTTCTTATCTAGATTCCAAGCTTGGAATTAGGGATGGCAATTTTCACTGTGTACAAATTTAATACCTGAACTATCAACACAACCTCAGTATTTCAAGCGAATTGCTTCACCAAAAATTTTGAATGAAAAATAACTAACAAGGAACCCCAAATGGACAAGCTCATGAACTACCCTTGCCCTATAAAGTTAATACCAAGGAGCTATAAACAAAGAATCCTATACATCAAAACACTGCAAAGAAAAATCTCTGGTTTCTCTCTTCATCGTGAAAGCTACTTGGGAGCAGAAGCAACTATGTTTAAAAAACACTGATGCTGCCCCTTTCACTTCCATATCTTCAGTTTATCACTGCAAAACAAATAGCAAGCTCCCTGAGATAAATTGAAAAAATATGTAAACTTTGTCAAACAAGATTCCTTCTAACTGGAACCTCATCTACGGCGGAGCAGGCAGAAGGCAAAGTATACTTGACTCAGAATAACTGAACGGCCATTTTGAGTTTGTTCTGTTTCCATTTTGGCAACTTGTAAAATTCATTCTTCGCCATCCCAAATTTCTCTTTGAACTCATCAGGTGACAGATAAGCCTGCATGCATCAGGCTCAAACAAGTCAGAATGAAAATGAAATGAAGCTATAATTGTAAGATGTAACTTGCAAAGAATGGAGGAAAAGAACAAAATAATGATGCTACATGTTGACATTTTCATTATACCTCTCGTTTAGTCAAGTCAATGTCAGTTATAGGATCTGTAGAAGCTGTGTTAATGCGTTCATATGGGTAAACTGGAAGACCTTCATCATCTTCAGCTTCACCCTCTTTCGCATCTTCCTGTATAGTATCAGATTCTCCTCTGCTGCTCGTTGAATCCTCCTTGTCACTTGTCTCGGGGTTTGATTTGGAGGTATCTGAACTCGCTTCGCATCACAGCAGCAGAGAGAAGAGAATACGCATTTTACAAAAGAACAAACTCTAACAAGAAACAAAAAATCTCAATGAACTCATCTATTTCATACCTTTCATTGACCGGGAACCAACTTTTCCCGTGCCGATGGTTGTTCAAAAGTAGTAGTAAGGCGAGCTATGGCTGAAGATTTAGGTGCCAGTTTTGCTGTATCCGGTGTCATTGATTTTGGGTACAATTTTCTAATCATTGGAGGTGGAGTCGAAAGGTTCCTAACATTTGTGTTCTCGAAAGTAGCTGCCAGTGCATTGAAGGCTGGAGATCTGCCCCTCACACGAACACGGTCAGGACTAACAGACATGCTGCGGGAACGCTGGGATTTCTCTGGCAAACCACCAGACCTTCCCCCATAAGATACAGATGCTCTTCGTTTGGGTTTCTGAAAATGTATCAACCAAACAGATCAATGCAAATACAATCAAAATATTAATGAGGACCCAGTGTTTTCCTTACAATGCAATAAGGTGGAACAAATTATCAACGAGGAACATTAGAATTATCTGACACACGAGTGCCCAGAAGAGTATTGTTTTGTGTCTACATCATGCAAATTTGATCTAATGCCAACACAGAACAATGCCCACCCTCTATGAAGGATCAGTACCAAGTTCACATCCTTGATTTTAATAGTAAGGATAATATATTCTCTTCAATCAACCCAATCTAGTTTACTTTCTAACTTACCAAAATGTTGACAAATTTTGAAGCTTTAATATAAGATTAGGCAACAATTTATTGTAGAAAAGAAGCAGTTTCTTTCAATTATCATTTATCCTGCTTTTGAGTCCGGTTTTACTCATTTCAAATGCTCATGTGCCACTCCTCCGTATTTACTTTTTTTTTTTTTACTAGGGTATCCCACAGGTCAAGCACTGTCACGACTGGGAGATCCTCCCAACAGCTGGTTTCTCCATCTGAGTTTTGGCCCTCTCCTTGGGAATATGGCTCACTTACCACCACATCTAACCCTTATAAATATTTTATTTATATTTATTAATTGGCATGTGGAACTAAATGTGCACAACTTTAGTCTGATAATCATTATCTACATAGTCCCAGTTATTATTAATCGCTACTCCTAAATTTTATACATGAGTATTCCTGTAATCTTTACATTAACGAATCAAAAATGGGTTTGAAAAATCCCCGTGTATAAGCACTGTTTAATACCTTAAACTGCTGACAAGGAGCAAGGGATAAATGAAAAGTAAATTTCGTTTGGGGTGCATGGAGACAGAATTCTTTGTGGAAATAAGATGTTAAAATAATATGGAATCAGAGGAAATAGTTCCTGTGGTCATTCCTCACTCTTCAAAAAAATAGTTATTCATGATTGTAAAGGTAGCGAGAGAAGATGTCTTACAACCAAAGGTGGAGTACCCCCATTTTTCATGATTGCAAGCTTCCTTTGAAATGAATTTCCCAGCATCTACCAAAAAAAAAGGAATTTTCAGTAGTCAGAATTTTAAGCCTATTTGAAGTCATATAATTATGCTATTGCACTGAAAAACTTACTGCAGATTTTGCAGAATCCCATTTAAAGAAGCGAGTGAAGAAAGGCGGCTCACTACCTTCCATGACAACATATATCGGAGCAACACGAGATAATGTTTCTAGCAGAAAATCATGCTCAAGATATTTCTGTACAGTTCCAAAGATAAGTAAAGAATTGCAAACCTGACTTCAGAAATACTAATACGTAGAAGACAATGAGTGTGCTTATTTTGAGAAAACAATGGCTTAAGAAAATAAGAGCTATAAAAAATTATTCCTCCAAAAAAAAAAAAAAGACTGCCAAAATTGCAGTTAAAATACTTAATGGTGTTCTAATGATAAAAAAAGTTGTCATAGTTAAATCCATATTAAAATAAAAAATAAAAAGACAGAACATTTAACCAGGTGGTAAGAAGTTGGATTGATAATGAACTCTTGAAATACAAGTTACTAAAGTATACTAGTATGTTTGTGACTTCCAGGCAAAGCAAAACCAGTTATACCTCACCAATTGTAAGAGCCTGCATTCTACTCTTTGGGCCAACCTGCTGGCCAACCCAGACAAAGATTTCAGAGTGACAATCCAAGACAAAAATATCTTCCGTCATCAAATCATCCTGGGAAAAATTGTGTATCTCTGTCACCTGCAAACATTGCTTCAGATTCAATTGCAGCAGAATAAATCCAAATACTTGTGTCTTCATAAACAAAGCATAAGGCATAGCTGTAAATTCATTTTTTATATAGGATCATAGAGCTGTAAAATCACCCTTAAGACTTCATGTCTTACATATGGTTTTATTATATAAATTGAGGTGTTGGAAAGTGAAAATAACACATTGGCCAGTTCTTTCTGTCAGCATCTACACCCAGAATCGGTCTTTGAAGGAAGCAAAGATGGCCATAACCACTTTGCAAAAATATTATTGTATCCCAAGTCCTAACATGATGTTTTTACATGGATCAGATTAGCTGTATTTTATTCTATTTCGCCAATTATTATGCCAACTATTTATGAGTTTGAGGGTGTGTTTGTTTGTATATAAGAGATGCATTACACACGTTACGAAGCATAGAAAGTGAGCAAAAAATTCCTACGTCCATACCAATGCACTTTTATGGGGTTCAATGCCTACACAAACATGCACTGACTTATACCTTTACTGTCCATGTCAGCATCCTTTTCCACTAACCTCTGTATGTGTGTCTATATATATATACACACACACACACATATATATCAAACAAAAGTCTTCCTCTTAGCCATATGACTTTCCAAAAAACTTCCATGTGGCCTCCTTTTTAAAAAAATTCTATTCCTTCTTTCTTTTTTTCAATTCAAACTTCTAATCCTTATCCAATTTTTTAAAAGCATCATGCTAATAGGAGGTTTTGCCTCACATGTATATAATTCTCATTTTTATGATTATAAGATTTAATGGTTGAATATGAAACTTGAATAATATGATAATAAATTATATCAAAGGATATTATCCTATATTCTTAATTTTTAATTCAAACTTCTAAGTCTTATTTTAAAAGGCATCGTCCTAATCCACCTGTGTTTTATTTAATTTTTGTTTTAGTTTATATTTTGAAATTTTAAAGATACTGTATAATGCACGGGATACTAGTAAGTGTATTATTATAATATGTTGCAGGAAATTTAAGTGGTCCGACGCATACTGAATGCCATTATAAACATCAATGCTGATGTTGGAAAAAGTGTATTGCAAAATTGTACTACGGCATCCCTGTTTTGTAGCATTTTCATTGCTCATCATTCCTGAGGACTGGGATTTCTGTTTTTCCTGTATTATCAGTTTAATCACATTAGCTTCTTTTTGAATCCTTTTTTTATAAAAAATTTTCAATCCTACTGAATCACAGATAACTTGTCCTGAAAATGAATTACACCGTTGAGCTTTTTAATGTGAGGGGCAACTTAAAGTGAAACACGTTATATATGAAATATTGACAACGGCAAAAACTTCTTTAACATGCCTTCATACCATGGGATCAACACAACTCAGAATATTCAAAAATCATGCATATCAACAGATCAGTGGGTGTACACACCTTTAAATTTCCTGCACGTCGGTCGATCAGGGAGGGAAAGCAACCATCATAAATAAGTCAGTCATTTGCCTTCAAGAAGAGAGGGGTGTGGGTGGGTGAATATCAGATAAAATTACCCAGCTAACAGGAAATTAGTCCTTACCTTCTGAGAAATTGCAAGAAAATAGGCGAGGGTCATTTTCAGCATCCCTCACAATCTTTTGACTCGGATATTCTGATTTTCCTCCTAACAAATCCCAAAACTGTTCAGATTCTACCCCTTCCTTTTGTGGTTTGCATTGTAAATCCGGCTGCAGACAATTGGCAAGCAGATGTGTTGATTAATAAACAGTGATATTTTTTTATATTGGCATAACTTCCAGGCTGGGTAATGTGGCTTGGGGTAACTACTGCCTGCTGGGATCAAACCCAAAACCCTGGACAACTGAGGCAATCCTATATAGCCCAATGGAAAGTTTGGCAATAACCAGAATAGTTAACCATACTAAACATGCAACATATAAAAATTTTCAACATGAAATGTTGACCAAAAAAAACTTCTGTTTATTTGGACGAATCAAAGGTTTCACATTTAGCTGTCTTGGAACATAACTGACCTTAATCAAATCCAGCATTCTTTCAACAAGTTCCTGATCATCTGAAGTTGTAAGACTTCCAGACCAAGTAAAAACAGTGGGCCCACTATGAAGTATGTAGCAATAAGATGAATTCAAGGAGGAAGAGACCTGGTTGACAAAAGAATATGAAAACAAAAGTAGTGATTATAGTATAAATTGCCCAGACAAAATGAGTGGATAGGGATAGCCACTATGAACAGAAAAGATGACATACCGGTTCAACTTGTATAGCCTGCATATTGTCTGGTCCAGAGCCCTGGATGCGGAATAATGCAACACCATCCTCACTGTACGTCTCACCTGGAATTTCCTTCTCCAAAATGTAATTCTTGTATCCATCACTAAGTCCACCCTGATAGACAATTGGAATAAATGACAGGTATTAAAGAAAAAATAATTAAATTTATATAAAGAACTTTTTTCTTAGTTGCCCAGTGTCAGAATCCCACAAACCTTAAAAACAATAAAGCTTTGGAGGATAGAATGAAATTGAATTGGTTCACTGCCTTCATGAATACGAGCCTTCAATCAATTACAGATGGATAATATCAATAAGGACATAAGCAATGAGCACAAATAATCTCTCAACAAATTGACAATAACAAATTTGAAGAAACATTACCATGGCAGGAAGAAACTTCATTGACTCAACCATTTTGCTTGCTAGTGAAATAGCTGAAGCTCTTTCTTCCTAATTCCAACAAAGAAAGCTTGTAAGGAATGCAGGTTAATACAAATTTATAGCAAGAGCAAATATCTTATGCATTTTTTCAACACTTTCTGGTCCCAAAACAGTTACCAATGCTGTGTATGGTGTAATGAAATAGATAAGCTATAATTCACTAGTATAGTTTTCAGCTCCAGACAAATATGTTAGAACCAGATTTTGAGATTTCTGCATAAAATAAATCAGGCTTAAATATGAAATTGGTCCCCCAAAAATTTACAAAGTTCGTTTTTAGTCCTCCAACAAAAATTTGAAGGTTTTTAGTCCCCCAAATTTGAAAATAGTTTTTCGTTGGTCCTTGTCGCTAACGTCGTTTTGTGGCGTGTACGTGGTGCTTTTGTAGTGGGGACTAAAAACAAACTTTTAGAGTTTTGGGGACTAAAAACGAACTTTTAGAATTTTTGAGGAACTAAAATCATAACGGCGTCAGAGTGAGGGACGAACGGAAAAACATTTTGAAATTTGGGGGACTAAAAACCTTCAATTTTTTTTTGGGGGACTAAAAACGAACTTTGCGAATTTTTGGGAGACCAATTTCATATTTAAGCCAATAAATCATCACACACACATTCAAGAAGAACTAGAATAAAATATTACAGATCTTTCACCTCAATACTGTTCTTTCCAATCCATGTTCCTATAAGATGCTCCTCCCTATCTTCTCCAGGATATGAATACTGAAAGATGTAGCAATCTCCACTATAAAATTTTGACTGGTCACAGGGTCGCAAGAAGAATCTTTTCACGACCATTCACACGCCAAACCTGAGCAATTATGGTAAAGCACTTGTCAACAATGTAGCAATTAAGCAAAAGAAAATGTAGGAAATTTAGTATACTCAAATAACAATCGGTCCACCCAAATAGGGAGAAGTACAGAACATATCTATTGAAATTCTTGGGGGATACTAACTATCAAATTCTTATGAAACAATACAAAATATTGCCAGCGTATGAGAATCATTAAAACCATTCATAAAACTCTGGAAACTACTTTCACCTTGATGCCAACAAGTCTCCACCAGAATTTTGATCTAAACTACGACATGTTTTCCATTGAATCCTTAAATCCTAATGTTGAGGAATGTGGGAAAATCCTTGGACTCTCAAAAGCAAAAGAATACTACTACACAGAAGAGCTTCTGTCAAGCCTTAAATGAGGTTATACCTAAGAAGAAAAAAAATCATTTTACCAGGACCGTTTTCTTATCTAGATTCCAAGCTTGGAATTAGGGATGGCAATTTTCACCTGTGTACAAATTTAATACCTGAACTATCAACACAACCTCAGTATTTCAAGCCGAATTGCTTCACCAAAAATTTTGAATGAAAAATAACTAACAAGGAACCCCAAATGGACAAGCTCATGAACTACCCTTGCCCTATAAAGTTAATACCAAGGAGCTATAAACAAAGAATCCTATACATCAAAACACTGCAAAGAAAAATCTCTGGTTTCTCTCTTCATCGTGAAAGCTACTTGGGAGCAGAAGCAACTATGTTTAAAAAACACTGATGCTGCCCTTTCACTTCCATATCTTCAGTTTATCACTGCAAAACAAATAGCAAGCTCCCTGAGATAAATTGAAAAAATATGTAAACTTTGTCAAACAAGATTCCTTCTAACTGGAACCTCATCTACGGCGGAGCAGGCAGAAGGCAAAGTATACTTGACTCAGAATAACTGAACGGCCATTTTGAGTTTGTTCTGTTTCCATTTTGGCAACTTGTAAAATTCATTCTTCGCCATCCCAAATTTCTCTTTGAACTCATCAGGTGACAGATAAGCCTGCATGCATCAGGCTCAAACAAGTCAGAATGAAAATGAAATGAAGCTATAATTGTAAGATGTAACTTGCAAAGAATGGAGGAAAAGAACAAAATAATGATGCTACATGTTGACATTTTCATTATACCTCTCGTTTAGTCAAGTCAATGTCAGTTATAGGATCTGTAGAAGCTGTGTTAATGCGTTCATATGGGTAAACTGGAAGACCTTCATCATCTTCAGCTTCACCCTCTTTCGCATCTTCCTGTATAGTATCAGATTCTCCTCTGCTGCTCGTTGAATCCTCCTTGTCACTTGTCTCGGGGTTTGATTTGGAGGTATCTGAACTCGCTTCGCATCACAGCAGCAGAGAGAAGAGAATACGCATTTTACAAAAAGAACAAACTCTAACAAGAAACAAAAAATCTCCAATGAACTCATCTATTTCATACCTTTCATTGACCGGGGAATCAAATTTTCCCGTGCCGATGGTTGTTCAAAAGTAGTAGTAAGGCGAGCTATGGCTGAAGATTTAGGTGCCAGTTTTGCTGTATCCGGTGTCATTGATTTTGGGTACAATTTTCTAATCATTGGAGGTGGAGTCGAAAGGTTCCTAACATTTGTGTTCTCGAAAGTAGCTGCCAGTGCATTGAAGGCTGGAGATCTGCCCCTCACACGAACACGGTCAGGACTAACAGACATGCTGCGGGAACGCTGGGATTTCTCTGGCAAACCACCAGACCTTCCCCCATAAGATACAGATGCTCTTCGTTTGGGTTTCTGAAAATGTATCAACCAAACAGATCAATGCAAATACAATCAAAATATTAATGAGGACCCAGTGTTTTCCTTACAATGCAATAAGGTGGAACAAATTATCAACGAGGAACATTAGAATTATCTGACACACGAGTGCCCAGAAGAGTATTGTTTTGTGTCTACATCATGCAAATTTGATCTAATGCCAACACAGAACAATGCCCACCCTCTATGAAGGATCAGTACCAAGTTCACATCCTTGATTTTAATAGTAAGGATAATATATTCTCTTCAATCAACCCAATCTAGTTTACTTTCTAACTTACCAAAATGTTGACAAATTTTGAAGCTTTAATATAAGATTAGGCAACAATTTATTGTAGAAAAGAAGCAGTTTCTTTCAATTATCATTTATCCTGCTTTTGAGTCCGGTTTTACTCATTTCAAATGCTCATGTGCCACTCCTCCGTATTTACTTTTTTGTTTTTTACTAGCGTATCCCACAGGTCAAGCACTGTCACGACTGGGAGATCCTCCCAACAGCTGGTTTCTCCATCTGAGTTTTGGCCCTCTCCTTGGGAATATGGCTCACTTACCACCACATCTAACCCTTATAAATATTTTATTTATATTTATTAATTGGCATGTGGAACTAAATGTGCACAACTTTAGTCTGATAATCATTATCTACATAGTCCCAGTTATTATTAATCGCTACTCCTAAATTTTATACATGAGTATTCCTGTAATCTTTACATTAACGAATCAAAAATGGGTTTGAAAAATCCCCGTGTATAAGCACTGTTTAATACCTTAAACCAAGGTATTAAAAACCGGACCGGGCATTGAGCAGAGAGGCGCAGGTTGAGGTTTTTGGGTTCGACCAGGGGTTAGACCGGGTCGAGCAAGTTCGATTAAATATTATTAAAAAAATATTTAATACAATATATAAATAAATAATAAACAAAAAATAAACTGATATTCATAACTTTACATCATAAAAATTATACTTCACTTAATATTTTCTTAATAAGTCGACATATAACAAAAAATCACACATTCATCCATCTCAAATATGACATAACTATTACGTTCAATAACACAAAATATGAAAAATGGCGCAGGTAGTCGAGTTTGAGAAGCAAAATGGCGCAGGAAAAAAAACAGTTAAAATATAAAATGTAAAAAAAAAAAAAAAAATTGCGAACCGGCCGGTTCTGGCAAAAAAACCCGGTTTTTACCGGTTTTTACCCGGTCCGGTCCGGTTCTTAACCGGTTCTTCAACAGAACCCCCCGGTTCTCTGGCAACCGGTTTTTAAGGGTGAATCGGACCGGACCATGGCCCGGTTCCCGGTTCAACCGGTTCAACCGGCCGGTCCGGTCCGGTTTTTAAAACCTTGCTTAGAAGCGTGTGTATAAATAAACTATTCGTTTATTTGAATGAAACTAATCTAGGAATGTGAATGCATAAACCATCTAAATTCTGTGGTCCATGTAGAGTTGAAAGGTTACAAATAACAAAGAAACAAGTTAAACTGCTGCTATTTAAGCTGTAGACCTTGAGAAACTCATTGGTGTGGCCGAGTCACTGCATTCTCCTATTCTATCTGATGTAAGGGAGGCACAGGAATTTAGCTCCAAACTTTTCCCATTAGGTGAGTGTAAGCATGCTAATTGAGGCATAT
This sequence comes from Calophaca sinica, assembly GCA_037113605.1. Lineage (NCBI taxonomy): Eukaryota > Viridiplantae > Streptophyta > Magnoliopsida > Fabales > Fabaceae > Calophaca > Calophaca sinica. The sequence continues at coordinate 13,842,022 of CM073731.1, forward strand.
GAGAGTTCTTAACCTGGCTAACTCCTATACTTAGTGTCAAATCAACTTCCATTTCTTCGTTAGAACCACCACCACCACAAGTACTTGTTTTACAACCCTGAATAAAAATGTCTTCCTCAGCAGGCTTTTCAAGATCAAAACCTCTTTGCATTTTTTGTTGTCTAATTTGGTGTTTGAGCTCTTCCATCAGCATCTTTTGCATATTGTATACCCGGTGTAGTTCTCTTACCTGCAATTTCCAAATTCTCATAATTGCTACCTAGTAAAATCATCAAATTCCTTCAGATCATCAGTGTCATTGCATATTTGCATTTGCATTTTACATGCAAAATCTAGTGGCCTTCAAAGATAAAGAAAGGCCACAGAAATGGAAAGCCTCTCATTCATTCTGAAATGCTCTTGAATTCATAGCGAAAAATAGCCTAATAAGACACTTGATTGACCCTATTACTATGGTTTTACTTTTCATGTAACGTAATCCCTCCGGATTCGAATATAAGCAAAAAAAAAAAAAATCAATTTTGTGGTCCAAAATATAAGCAAATCTCAATTAATTATACTATATTTAATTATATCATTCCTAAAATATCCTTCAATTAATTTAGATTTCATTTTCCAATAACCTCTTGTTTTCCTATGAAACAAGTTTTCATGAAGGATATTTTATAGAATGCAATTACTATTTTTTTATTAGACCAAAAAAATTAAATGAGATTAACTAATATTCTGAATTAGTGTGAATATTTTTTTGTGTTGCTTATATTCGAAACCAGAGAGAGTAACATTAATTTGTGGCACAAATTGTATGGCAACCTGAATTTTGTATTTGTGAAGATAAGAAGTTCAATTATACCACATCTTCAGGATACCTGGTGTTTGAAGATGTCCTCATGCATCAGCATTGTCTTTTTTATGGATTCTATGTTGTTTCTGTCAAGCATCCTATGATCCATTGGATCTTGCAATTTATTGATTCCAGTCCTGTGACGGTTATTGCTCAGCCGCCCTTTGTTCTGATAATAATGCTCCCACACATCCACTCCACCCACTGCTAACTTGTTGCTGTCTACTAAGGTTGCTAGAAGATTTATGGAACATTCAAGTTTTGTTCCCATGCCTAAATAAAAATTAAAACCATTTATTTTATTCATTTTCTACACTTTGTAAGACTAATGTCATGCCTTAACAATTAGAAAATTGCTTTCTAATGTGCAAATCCTTGAGAGAAGTAATGAATAAAACATGTTGTTCCTTTCTTCTTTTTCTAATGCAAATCAATGGAGTTATGATCAAGGTTCTAAAAATAGGTATGCGACCCTGATATGGGCTGCAACATCAAGAATTTTGACGTCTCTGCGATCGCAGTGTGACCGCAATTAACACTACATCAGTCGCATTTGACCATGATTCTCCGTAGTATCAAGGACCGCGACGCGACTGCGACCACGACCATGATCGCGACCGCTATTTAAAACATTGCTTATGATCTCTCAAGCTACAATGTAAAGGTGGGGACAAAATTCAGTTTGGAAAAAAAAAACCAACAAAGATTAACAGAAACTTGAAACTCAAATTTAGGAACTGTTTGGTTAAGATCTCTCAAGCTACAATGTGAATGAGGGGGCAAAATTCAGTTTGAAAAAGACAACAACAAAGATTAACAGAAACTAGAAACTCAAATTTAGGAGTTGTTGAGACCCAAACCGGTAGTAACCATGTATACCTGATACCACAATCAGTTCCATGACAAGAAAACAAAACAAAAATCCAATAGGACCAGTCATAATAAGCTGACATTATCCTGTAAGATACTGTCTACTGCCTTTTTTGCAGCATAGATGCAGGCAATATATGGGAAAGTTTCTAGCTTGTTTTGTGAGATGATTTGTCCAAAATAGGGGCTTCCACTTAATAGATGTAAGCAACAGTGAAACAAACTAAGATGTTGGTCTCTGATTGTATGATGACAGTAGCACTAGGCACTAGCCAAAAGGACCATTTTTGAGCTAGTCTAAAACAACACAACTTTAGATCCCTTGAAGCTAAAATATGTACTACAAAAAAGTTCAAAGATTATTTTACATACACACACTAGGAGGAGTTTACAATTACATGTCAAGGACATACATGTGCAAGTCAACTTATGTTATTATTGGAACTTTTGATGTATCATCATGGATGGATAATTGATAAGATATCACTTCCATGGCAATTGAAACTATAAAAAATGTGATGAAATACTTAAGAAGCATCAAATCTGAACACCTTCACACACCATATATGTTTGAAAACTCCACATAACAAAATGTATTAATTAGGATTTGATACCTAATTCAAGTTATCTCAGGTGCTAGTGTAGTGGTGACTGCTTAGTCTTGTAATCTCAAGGGACTGTATTCAAATCCCTTAGGGGACAATTTGAATGGCCTAAGTGCCTCCCCTCCCCCTATTAATAAAAAAAATACCTAATTCAAGTTAATTAGATCTAATACCTGTGATAAGAAGTACAAGAATTGCAGCTTTCTCTGGTGAAGGTCATTGAACATGTTCCTCCCTCATGCCAGCATTTTTACACACAAGTCAGCCTCACATATAAGACCAATAGTAATATGACAAGGGGTATATTCTCTCATGATTCTCCTTGAATCATTTCCAAGACAAAGGAGGATTCAACCCAAACAGTGCACACCATCTGGGGAATCCAGAGAAGGCTCAAAGAAAGCAATAAATCTCTTGGCAGGTAAGAACCATTCAACCCTTTACTAAGAAACAACAAAGCAAACAGCTCAAATTTAAAACTATTGTAACCATGGGGTTAATAATTCAGGCTTGACAGGCTGTGAGGGAAGGAGGCAAGAGAAAAGATGGAGTTGCAATGTGTCTGTATATGTAATGTATGAGTGACTATATGATATTTAGACAAAGATAGAGATGTGAGTTCATATTTATAATATAAATATTTTTTGTATTTGACATGTTTACTGTAGTTGATTGTATTTTATTGTTGCTTCACTGTAATGTGGGAAAGGATAGGAGAGAGGGGAGGGGACCACTAAGTTGTTGTATAATAAAAAGAAATGACACTCCTAAACTAAACATGAGCCAATAATGTAGGCCAGGGAAGAACAAGATATTCCAGACAGAGTCTTTCAGGACTTAAACCAAGATATGCATAATGAAAGTTACTGCTTCTTTACTATAGCAATAGAATCTCTCACTCTCTCTCTATACTTGGTTGTTTTTGGAAATTCAACAATTGGGATTTGATTATGCAGTGAAAATTCCACTGGCTTGGGATTTGAAATTGATAGTGACTATTTCCACCCACATACACTGGATGGTGATTGGTGATCACAAGTTGTGTTTTGAGGATCTAGATCATGCATATGTTTCGTCTCTACCTGTGGAAAAATTCTCAACAAAATTCATCCTTAACTTCAGATGAAAGGAAAAAAGGAAAAATTATATTTTCCTTAATTATATTCTGCTATATATAAAACAGTTTTCATTATGGTGGTTATTAAATACAAGCAATTCAAATGCAGCCCTCTTGCAAAAAGCATTTAAGTGAATTCCACCCATTTTGTAGAATAAAGCATGAAATAATACCTTGGTTGAAAATGCGAAAGTCTTTGATAACTTTTATCTGTCTGCTCATAACGATATGTCCAATACCCTGAAAGGATGTAACTTGGATCTTCTGCGGTGCTGCATATGGTACAGCTGCTGCAGAGCCGTTGGATCTAAGTTCAGAATTTCTTTCTTTCAAATCCAACGGTTCTGCAGCAGCGTTATAGAGGATCCAAAGTGAAAAGGATGTACATCCTCTGGTCTGAAATATAAGCAAAAAATCTCTCTAAAATATAAGCAAAAAGTCTATGTATTTTGTTCAAATTTTGGACCAAATACATAGACTTTTTGCTTATATTTTAGAGAGTTTTTTTGCTTATATTTCAGACCAGAGTAGTATACGTATATTGTACTAGTATTGAGGACAGAAATTCGTTGAAGAATTGTTTCGTTTGAGATGTAACGATATTGTATAATACATCACAGATACATTGCACGGGTTTCATTTGAAGTTCTATAAATTCATTGGGTGATGAATTGCATATTTTTTTTATAATACAAATTGTGTATCTTACGATATAAATACAAATACTAATACATATTCTATAGAATGTATAAAAAAAGAAACTAAATTTGTGGAAGTCAGCAGAGGTTAAAAATGAACTTGTGAGGACTTTTATTGGGCATGAGATGGTTGGCAAACTTATTACTATTATATTGCTTAAATGATTCATAAATTTTGCTTACAAATAACATAAATATCGCTAATAATGATTCAAACAAAAAAATCAATTACTAATACACATGTACTTCTTGATAAATTTCACCTCATTTGATACATCAAATTCCCCTACTACAAATCTCATGTCAACATCTAGGAAAAGAAAGCTTGTCTAATGATGCATCCAATGGATATTCCCACTTCACTCGCACCCTACATTCACTCTTCATTAGTTTCTCTACAACCTTTTTTAATTAAAGATTTATTACTATTATTTTCTTGTTAAAAAACGTCAACAATGTTGCCTTAATTGACTTGTTTTTGGCTTTGTGTAGCAGGTTTTTTGGTTCTGATTCATGGCACAATTGTGCAGCATATCGTGTCTTTGTATTTTTTGTTGCACATGGTCCGACAGTTTACGTCGAAATTAATGTTTTAAAATATACATTAAAAATTAAAAAAATTCAAATAAATTTATTTTAAAGTAACATTAAGGAAAGCTTGAGAACCAACCCCACATGACAAACAAATGAGGTTATCGATCAACGGCAAAACTAAAATATCACCGAGAGAGAATCCCTTTCCATTTTCTTGGAGGATGATGTTGTTCCCTATGCGACTACATTGTTCTTTTTCTATTGAAACCACCTATTATTTTCTATGCACCGAGAGATCTGTGTAGCAGACACCAACAGGTGGTGGACATCAAAAGTTGTCAAAATCAAAGATGAGATTTGCTTGACTTAACAAAATCAAGATATCTCAATTACTTTAACAATTTGGTCAGGTTTATGTTTTTTTTTTTATCGGGTGAGCGAAAATCAGATCCACAGACACATGAAATATGCTGAACATGATTCGCATACCGAACTCCTCTTCAGGATGTTTTCATCGTGATACCTTTTTTTTTTTTTTGATATAAATTTCATCGTGATACCTTGAAAAACGACCTACTACACTACGACATAAATAACCCGTACTACTACCTTTTTTTTTTTTTACTGGAGTACTCCATCCGACTCAAAAAAAAATATTTCAAAATAACTGTCGTTTTATCTTTCAATTGTAACGTTAATTACTACTAGTATTTTCTAATTGTATTTCCAAATTAATATTGTATGCATCACTCCCAAGTAACTATATTTTACTATCCATTTATAACAACCAATAATTACCAAGAATAATTTTATAAAATTGTTATTTATATTCATTCATTTATTATTTTTTTTGTGTGAAAAAACTTTAAACCACACTTATTTTTTAAAAGAGTATTTTACAAACTTCAATTAAACCCCCGTTTTGGGGGGAGATAGAGAGGGTTCGTATGCATCATTAAAGAAGAGTCCTAGATTTCAACTTGCATTCAAATTGGATGACGAAATGCACGCACGCGTTGTAGCCTTACAAAGGCACAAGCCGTAAAGAAAGTAGACCCACCCACCAACCCGCTTCATTTCAACTACTCACCTCTTTTTTTTTTTTTGGTTTAAGTCAACTACTCACCTCTATGACTAATATCCACACACTAAGTTATGTTACAAAATCATAATTCACACATATCAAAAAATTGTATTAAAATTTGTTTTTCTTAATTAATACTTCTAAAAGTTGAGTTTTCTTCCAAAACTATCAATTCTATGAAATGATATATAATTAATACATAGGAAATAGGTATATCTCGTTAATATAAGTCTCGCATTAAATTAGGGGATAAAAATAAAAATTAACAATTAATGTATTATAAAATTGATGTTTGTTTTTTATAATTTGGATCAAGAAAAAAGATATATTTATTTCTTATAATATGGACAAAAAAAGTATTAAATAATTTTATTCATCAATCACTATCATCCAAAACACATAAGAGATTCTTTTCTCATGATAAATCCGAATGAGTACATAGTCACTCTCGTCACATAAACCTTCTCATTCCCTAATTGCAGTTTTGTTCTCTAGTTTTTGTTTCTTGGCATCTATTTGTATTAATTAGTGCATGATTCTCATAGCTTTTAAGTCTTGTCAGTTTCTAAAAATAACACTCGACTAAGGGCGACCATTATCATATCTAGAGACCCGTCCTGTCCGTCTTGGCAACGGATTGTCCATAGTAATTGTGTCACACAGTTATCAATTCCGGTCGTCTCGTCTCAAATCAATAGTAGATATTCTCTCTGGTCATAAGTATAAAGAATAATTCACACATATCAAAAAATTATATTGAAATCTGTTTTTTTAATTAATATTCTTAAAATTTGTTTTTTTTTTAAAATTACTCATTTTATAAACCAACTCACTTGCATAGAAAATAGATATATCTCATTAATATGTTTCACTATAAAGAAAAGTATAAATAAAAATTAAGTATTTACTCCTAATGTTTTTTAAAATTGATATTATTTTTTATAATTAGGATCAAGAAAATAAATAATTTTATTTCTTATAAAAAGAACTGAGAGAGTATTATTTAAAGCCGATTTAATAAAAGTGTAATGTAAGCCATCCAATCTCAAATTAATGGTTGATATTGATTACCTCAAGACACAATTACCATAGTGAATCCGGTTCCGTCTTTTCCACCGTCAATAGCTTTTCTCAATTCTAACAACTGCGTGGTTAAAATTAATCAACCAAGAGGTGCACTCTTTTTTTTTCCCGGTTACAACCAAGAGGTGCACTCTATCTAATGACAATTCTATCTATCTATTGATAATAATAAATCTTGAATTGGATCTCAATCCCGAGCATATTTCATTCTTGGTGGGGCCATTGTATAATTTTTTTAAATACTAACACAATATGATTGGTGACTTTAATTATTCCCTCTAGTCTTTTTCATAAGAAAAAAAAGGTTCTTTTTTCGTGTCCTAATTATAAGAAATAATAGTTTTCAAATGTATTAAATGTCTAATTTTTATTTATACCCTTTGTTAATGCACGAAATGGTGCAAGGTCGTACCTTTACTCCTCTGCCTGGTAGTTGGGCGGTGAGCTCCGTGGTGGGTATTCCTCCTCCGGGCGTGATGTCCTTCCTTCTTCAGATCGGCGGGTGGGGTACCTGCAAAAGGCACTCCGATGCCTAAGTTAGATAGGGCTTTTTAGGGCGAGCATAGAGCTCGCATCATAGAGATGAGTTTAGGGTTTAGAGAGAGTGTAGAGAATATGCAAACCTGGGGGGTCAAGCCCCCTTTATATAGTGGAGTCACGTCGAAGGAGGGTGACCACCGATCCGGAATCTGCGCGCGGTAACTCCTCCCTCACGCTTCAAGGATCAGCTAATCTCTTCCTGATATCTCGCGCCTGCCAAGTCCGTCACGTCTTGACTCGTGATCCCCGATCTTCGGGTGGCGGCGGCCCCGAGCATCGTCTCGGTGTATCTCTTCTGGAAGGCGAGGGTCGTGAGTCGGCTCGCCCATACGCTTTCGGTCTTTGCCCAGGCGATCGTCTGGGAGGATCGGTTTGGCGCCTCGGGGGTCGGATGTAGCTCGTAGAGCTCGAAGAGGTCGGGCAAGGCAGGCCAGAAGCTTGGTTTGGTGGACCATTTGGAACTCGCCTCGGGTGGTCCGTAACACCTTTATATATGAGTGGTAGTTCGGGGTTATGTGCTAGCTTCCTTCTTCAGAAAGTATTATTTGGAGGGCATTGCTAGATCAATGGGCTCGGATATGGTTGGGCTCAGCTCGGTGATTCAGTTAGGAGCCCAGCTCGGGCGACCCATAACACAAGCCCCAGGACCATTTGCCTGAAAAGGTCTGAGGTCTAATTGTTTTTCGTTAGGTCGGGTCGAGATGGGTGGAAGGCCAAGAAAGAAAGTCGCCCAAGTTCTCGAGTTGACCTCTTCTAACGTCTTGACCGCCTCTCTCTGCAAGGTCGCCAAGAAGTGATCCTGAGGTTCTTCTCGTCTATCCCCGTCCACCCCTAGACTTCTTTGGCCGATTAGCTGAGCATATATTTAGAGTGCAAGTATTTGGTTTTCTCCAAATACCTTGTAGGAGTTGATCCATCATAGAATTGCTCTTGTTGAGCTTGAAATAGTATAATTACTTCTTGAGGGTAGTAGGTCGAATGATCTGATATGCGAGGTATGATATCAAAAACCTGAGATGACTATGAGGTATGGTGGTATCGATCTGTGACTTGAGGTCATCCAATTATCTGCATAGTTTGAGATCATCCGGATCATTGCGGTCTTCCAATTATCTATCCAGGTTATCTCTTGAACACGGGAGCTTAAATGCGGTCGAGCTTTGAACTGGTTGAGTCGAGCTCGGATGAGGATGAGCTCCGAGCGGTCGAGCTCGGTCGGGATGAGCTCAGGCGGTCGGGCTCTAATAAGTACTTGTGTTGAAGTACAAGGAGAGCTTGTAAATAGGTTTGAACTATGGGTAGAGCTTCGACCCCAAACTTGACCTATGACTTGAAAATTAAGATAGGTAGAACTCCAAACAGGTTTGGGTATGGAAGTCTCTGCATTGGTCGAGCTCGACCTATGGCGGTCTACTCCCACCTAAAATTTGTACTTGAATTTGAAGAATTGAAGTGCATGTTGAGATATAGACCTCTACATTTGAAGTGCTGACGGGGAGCTGGTCTTCGTTGGTGAGCTCATGGAGAGCTGCCTCTTGTTAGTGAGATCACGGAGAGTTTTACTTATCCGAGCTCGTGTAGAGCTGGTCTTTGTTGGTGAGCTCGCGGAGAGCTCCACCCTTACCGAGCTCATGGAGAGCTGGACTTCATCTCGAGGGGTAAAAAGGCTTCAGCGCTCCCCACTTTTAAGGAGGGTTTTGATGGTGCCTGGCCTAAGTGAAAGTGATCGCTCCCGATCTTGTTAATGAAAACCAAGGGAATGCCCTTGTGTAACTTGTGCTTTTTTGCTTTTTGTTTTTCTTTAGTTCCGATCTTGTAATTGCTCATCCTAGAACCACATCTTGCAATTCCTTTTCCTATGAATGAAATTTGACTAAGTGATGATGACTTACTTTACTTTCTTTTCACGCTTTCCTGTAGTCCTTGGGTAGTATAAGGTAGTGTAGTCCTTGGGTGGCTTCCCCTCGAAAGATTTGTTGCAAATTGAAAGTTTGGAACATTAGTCCCTCGTAACTACATTAGTCGGGTGCTTGTCTAATCCGAGCATCGTTTCGAGCTGCCAGGTCTCTATGATGGTTGGAGTCGGTTAGGTTTTTCTTCAGGTCGAGTTATCATCTTCTAAGCTGCTTTAGAGCTCGCCGGCCTCTATGCTGACCTGGAATCTTTGGAACCGCAGGGGTTAGTCTTTGTCGCGCAACGTTTGAGCTCGCCAGGCCTCTATCCTGACCTGGAATCTTTGAACTCCCGAGGGTCGATTTTAGGTCGAGTAGGACCTTCCGAGCTGCCTTAGAGCTCGACACGTCTTTATGCTGAAGTGGTGTCTTTGAACTCACGGGGGTCGATTTCAGGTCGAGTAGGACCTTCTGAGCCACGAGCGAGCTCGCCAAGTTTTTATGCTAACTTGGGTTTGGGACCACAGGGGTCGAGCTGTGAACGAGCTCACCAAGCCTTTATGCTGACTTGGGTTTGGGACCACAGGGGTCGAGCTGCGAGCGAGCTCACCGAGCCTTTATGCTGACTTGGGTTTGGGACCACAGGGGTCGAGCTGAGGCCGAGCTTCTTCCAACACTGGGTGCCGAGCTCCATGGCGGGCTCAACCTTTGGTTTTGGGGCACTGTTCTTCCCTGTGAGAGTAGTTGATTTGGCTGTCCAAGCGGCAAGGTTGAGGTCATCAAATAATCAAGGTCAACAACGTAGCCGAGTTTAAAGCCGTCTGAATATTGAAATTGTTGAGGTGGGCCTGGTAGGTCGCCCGAGTACTGGACTGGGTATCCACTTGTTGGTTGTCTATATACTGATCTGTTGAGGTTAGCCATCAACAATGTGAAAGTACATCATCCATTCAAATGACAAATTATACCTTGCTCGAAAGTTTGGGCAAACACAAAATGTCATGCGAGAAGACCTTATACAATGCCCCAGGTAATAAAGAATAAAGTGACACGAATCGTTGATGGTTTATAGTTAAGGATGAGATGCTGAAAGAAACATGGAAAAATAGCACCTGGTTTTGAGGGATGTATTTGTGGTCGTCCGAGTTGTTGAAGTCAGCAATGTGGTTGACTTGAGCTACTCCAAATAACTGAGGTCATCCGACCGCCAAATGCGAGTTAGTCGATTCGGATATCTGAATAGTTGAGGTCATTTCGGTAGTTGAGATGAGGTTGACCAGGTGAGTGGTTGAGCTTTGTCAGGCATATATCTTAACCTCTCCCTTGATTTGTGTGGTCAACCTGAGCTCCTAATTCTTAGGATATTTAAAGACTTTGTCTTTATAATGATCTCTCCAAAATAGTTAGTAAAAGATATGATTTTAAATATCAGGATAGGAGATATGATTTTCAACAAAAAGTCTTAATTTAAATTCTTGTTCGAATTTAAATTTGAATTCCGAATAACAAATCGGCGATGATAAATGCCTTTATTCTAATTTATTTGAGAAAAAGTGGGACCGTATAATTTGATGCAGCGTGTTTAATGTTTATCCGTGGTAACCGATCCTAGGACATTTTTCAAAGGTAGAAAGATTTGACTCATGTAAACATAAGAGATTCGGATAGGGATACACCTGAATATATTCTCATCGTTACCAAAACTGGCCTGTTCCGAGTTAGAGTAGAAGAGGCAGAATGTCGCCGTTTTGAGTCTCTAGTTTTGCCATCAATAGCTAGCAATGTTTATTCTATTTCTCGTTTGAGATCTCCCGCATGGTGATTTGCTCGTCAAGGCGAGATCTTTGTGTTTGTTGTACTCCTTGTTTGCTCAAGAGTTGCAATGAACGGTAAAAATTTGATCTTTCTGTGTAGATTACTTCTCGGTGATTGGTCAACCATGGTCGATCTGCTTCCAAGATCGGATCTTTAGGTGGTTGTTGGCTCTGGCTGACAGTGTTGTAGCCTGATTCGTCCTGTGGCGATGGATGGTTCGTCGTGCTCCTAGTGTTCACCATCTTGCTCGGTGGTTTCCTTGAGGCCCAGGCCAATTTTACCGGGCCCCACGGTGGGCGCCAATGTTAATGCACGAAATGGTGCAAGGTCGTACCTTTGCTCCTCTGCCTGGTAGTTGGGCGGTGAGCTCCGTGGTGGGTATTCCTCCTCCGGGCGTGATGTCCTTCCTTCTTCAGATCGGCGGGTGGGATACCTGTAAAAGGCACTCCGATGCCTAAGTTAGATAGGGCTTTTTAGGGCGAGCATAGAGCTCGCATCATAGAGATGAGTTTAGGGTTTAGAGAGAGTGTAGAGAATATGCAAACCTGGGGGGGTCAAGCCCCTTTTATATAGTGGAGTCACGTCGAAGGAGGGTGACCACCGATCCTAATCTGTGGCGGTAACTCCTCCTCACGCTTCAAGGATCATTAATCTCTTCACGATATCTCGCGCTGCCAAGTCCGTCACGTCATCGCTCGTGATCCCCAATCTTCGGTGAATGCGACCCAAGCATCGTCTCGGTGTATCTCTTCTGGAAGACCGAGGGTCGTGGTCGGCTCGCCCATACCTTTCGGTGCTACCATCAGGCGATCGTCTGAGGATCGGTTTGGCGCCTCGGGGGTCGGATGTAGCTCGCCGAGCTCGAAGAGGTCGGAGCCAAGGCCAGTAGGCTTGGTTTGGTGGACACGCTAGAACTCGCCTCGGGACCGGTCCGTAACACCTTTATATATGAGTGGTAGTTCCGGGTTATGTGCTAGCTTCCTTCTTCAGAAAGTATTATTTGGAAGGCCTTGCTAGATCAATGGGCTCGGATATGATTGGGCTCAGCTCGGTGATCCAGTTAGGAGCCCAGCTCGGAGGCCGGCCCATAACACCCTTATTTATAGTGAGACTTATATTAATGAGATAACATATTTTCTATGCAAGTGGGTTAATTCATAAAATGACACTTTTGGAAAAAAAATTAAATATTTAACAATTTTAATTTGGAAAAACTATTTTCAATACACCTCTTTAATCTATATGAATTATGGTTTTGTTTCTTATAATAAGAACCAGAGGGAGTAGTTGCTTTAGTTTCAATAAATGGCTGTCACGGTAGTGCCATTGTGATCCATGGATTCATATGATCACATTCGTATACTCCCTCCATTACCTAATACTCCCTCCGAACCTTTTTACTTGTTGATTTTTAATAAGAAATTTGTTCATTTTTATTTGTTATTTTGATAGTTTAAGGTTACATTAATTAGTTGTTTCTCAATTATACCCTTAATTATTTATTGTAGAGAGATAAATAAGTGTGATGGACAATAAACAATTAGGGGTATCATAGGAAAAAGACTAACAACTTTATCAAAAACAACAAAATTTATTAGTTTTTTGATTTGTGTGAAATAACCTTAAAAGACAAGTAAATTTTATGTTGCCTAGTATAAGCAAAAGTTAATTAATGTCATCCTTTTTAATGCATAGTTTCCATAATTGCTCTTAATTAATTCAAAATTTGTAAATAAGTAATCATCATTAAGGGTAGTTTATAAAATATACTATTTTTTATGAGATTGAGAAAATTAATTACAGTTAATTAACTTTCTTAATAAACGTGAGTTTATGTATTTTTACTTATATTAGGTAACAGATAGAGTACCTTACTACTCTCTCCGTTCTTTTTTACATGTCAGTTTTTTTAGAGAAATTTTGTTTTTAATTACTTGTCATTCTCAAAGTTTAAGGTTACATTAATTACTTTTTGTTTGTCAATTATACCGTTAACTATTTATTGTAGATAGATAAATACGTTCTATAGATAATGAATGATCAAGAGTATCATAAAAAAAACTAATAATTTTATTAAAAACAACAAAATTTATTAATTTTTTAATTATCGTAAATTAACCTTAAATGACAAGTAAAAAAGAAAAATGTACGGACAGTACTCCCTAGCGCATATATATGGCTTCTGGATAAGGTATGACAACAAAATGTTGGGTGACATGGGGTCCAAAAATTGTGGGGGTGACACTTGTCAGTCACCCGACCATACAAAATGATTCTTGTAACTCGATGTTTCCATGTTCCAACCGAGTGCAGCGGATCTAATGGTCACGTTGGGATGACTTGGCCTGTATTGGGATCAGTCGTTGATAAGATACTCACTCCGATTATATGAAAAAAATATTTAAGTTAAGTGACTCCAATATAAGTAAATATCAACTAATTTATCTATATTTAATATTATTATTTTAAAAATACTTTTAATTTAATTTATTAATGTTATGAGAAAATGTCCAATATGATTAAAGATAGTTTAGTAAATGTATTTTTTTACATGAAATCAAGAAAATTAAATACACTTAACTATCATCCTTAATAAGTGTATAAATAGTATTTTGCTTATAATTAAGTCCGGAAAGAGTATAAGATATTTTTTTCACGAGGCTTCACTTCTATGAATAGACCTTTTCATTTATAGATTTTTCTATCATGTGCAATGTTGCAGATGTTAAGAAATCTAAAAATAGTAACTAATTATTGAAAACAACAAATATTTATTAAAATGTTTAGTATTTAATATAAAATACACAAGTTCTAATATAAATTTACTATTTTGAATTTCTAACCTGTACAACTTTACACATGATAGAAAAATCTTTCATTTATTGATAAAAAAAAGTTTAGGCAAAGACTCAATTGATTAAGGCCAAAGGAGGTCGTTGCTTTGAGATGAATAAATCCCACGAGCATCATGCATGCCTACTTTAAGTCTTAATCTCGCATAACAGTAGTTAATTAAATTAACGCCGTACTTGCACACAAAACATGATTAGATCATGAATTTTCTTTATTGATGAAGACTTGTTTGATTATGCCTCATATTTTCAACTAAAATACAAAGAATTCAACTATTATGTACTAGTATCTTATCTATATAAAATATTTGTCAAAAGAAAAAGTATCTATATAAAATAGCAATAAAATATAGCGACGCCAATCTATATTTTGATATTTTCAAAATCACCGGGGTCTTAGCATAATGGTGTGCAAGTGTGCTTGTAAACTCTGGGATGTTTGTAAAGGAGTTTGAGTGTCTGTTTGGTTTCGCGTTGAGCAACGATCAACGCACGTTTGAAATAGTTAATCGCGATTTTATAGAAATGGAAGGATGTTTGGGTCTTGAAAATGGTTTTCTCAACTCATGTCGAGCACCGTTTCTGGTGTTGGCGTAGTGACCTCTGTCTCTAGGTTAGAGAAGGGGAATTATTAAATGCACCCAATAAATTGCTGGGTACACCCAACACATTCCAAAAATGCCCTTGGTAAATAATAAAACTCTACAGTTTTTTATCAAAATTTTTCTAAAACTCGCAAATAAGAAATTACCATGCGCAAATAAGGAAACTTCGCGCAAATAAGCTATTTGCGCGTGTACGAATTTTTAAATTTTGTAAACGCGCAAATAACCTATTTGCGCGTGTGATATACATTTCTGTATACCACGCGCAAATAAGCTATTTGCGAGTAAACAAAATTTTTGTACACCCAGCCTGCTCCTCTCATGTGTGGCATAACTGAAACGAAAAAAAAATTAAAATCAGACTGTTAATTTATTTTTTATTTTTTTGAAAACACACTCGCAAATAACATATTTGCGCATGAAGGAATTTCAGAAATTCCAACACGCGCAAATATGCTATTTGCGAGGAAAACAAACGCAAATATGGTATTTGCGTGCAAAGGAATTCCAGAAATTCCAACGTGTTTTCAGTAACTCGCAAATATGTTATTTGCGCGTGTTGGAATTTCTGGAATTCCTTCAAGCGCAAATATGTTATTTGAGATGGGAATTCGAAAATACCTAATTTGCGAGTGAACAACAAAATTTGCGCGCATGTTTTTGTTATTTGCGAGTAACCAGAGAAATTTTCGCGTCTTTGAAATTAGGAAAATTGTGAGGGAAAGAATGAAGGGAAAAAAAATTTCACTTTTGATAATTTTACCAGAAATATTTTAGTTAATATACGTAAATATTAAGTGTACCCAATAATTTACTAGATGCATTTAATAATTCCCCAGGAGAAGACGAGGAATTGGGTACAATGGCCCGTTTATTAATTTATATAACATAAAGTGAAGTGAATCAAAGACCCATTTGCTTTGGTTATTAGTGTACGTGTTTTTGGTTTTTTCGACGAAGTTACGTTTCTTAACTAATTGTCAAATTTAACTGACGGGTTTATTTATTTAAAATTATTTACAAACTAAATTAACCTCATGGCTAACGAATATATTTTTTTAAAAAGGGGCATGGGAAGGGTATATTATTATTTCAGTGGCATTAAAGGTCATATTACAACTATTCCAAGAGGATTTGAACCATATTCCTTGGAGTTACAAGGTCAAGCTCCTACCACCGAGTTAGCGCTCCATGGACAAATGGCTAACGAATATATATATTTATTATAATATTTATATCACATTAAATAAATTAACATAAAGCAAAAAAAAATTAAAGATAAATAAATAAAATACAAAAGAAATCTATGCAAAAAAAGTATTATGAATACTTCCAACCCCTTTTGGTAATTAGACACTTAAAAGCAATTTTGACTAAAACAATCCAAACAACATTTCTTTATAAAAATCACTTTTATTGTAAACGATCCAAACATAAATCACTTTTCTTTGAACTCACTTTTGATCAAAATCAATTTTATAAAATTAATTCTTTCAAAATCAATTTTACTCTATGTGGAACCAAACACACGCTGATTCTTATCTTAAAAATATATATTTTAAAAAAAAAGGACATTAAATTAAACTGTTTTACTAGCGTAATTTGCTTTCAAATTAGTGTCTTCCTTTGACAAGTCATTATTTCCTCGAGAAAAATAGAATTGCACTTTATTCGGTAAAAATAATATATAAGCAAGCTTATAGCTGATATGCTATCTTATAGTTAAAAAGTTAGCTAATGATTTATAGCGGATAATCGATAGCTTATAGCTGAAAAACTAGCTGATTAAAATTAAAGTGCTTGATAAAATTAGTTGTTGAACATCAAGAGAGGTTATTAGGGAGACCCTCAAGTACAAAAGAAGGAAGGCCAACATGTCACCTTAAGAAAGGTCACCATCAAGTTTTCAGCCTTAATAGGAGTGCACCCTGTTGAAGGAATGGATAGACGGAAATAAACTCCCCCATCAGTTCTCAGTTATGTTCATCATTCATTTTACTTTTGATAGGACAATAATGGCGTAAATGAAATGGCCACAAGAGATGTAACGCACAGACCCCCTGCCTACCGGCCCAATGACCATTGCCCAAAGGCCTCGGCAGTGGCTGCCACGCACTCACGATCTTCACCAATCCCTTAATTGGTGTTTTTGCCTCCGTGGGGGTTCGATCCCATGCCCAAAGGGATAAAGGCTTTTAAGAAGCACCAACTCTCGCTTCGGCTAGTAGCGAGTTGGTAGTGAGAGTGCTTCTTCGCCTTTATCCCACTGAATCAGGCTTTACCGAGGGCAGATTTAAGGAATCTCAAGTCTGTAAGTTAACCTGACGGGGTGCATGGACCCAGTCGATGTATCTTTGAAATTTGAGGCTATGTGGTCGATGGGTCGAGGCGATTGCCATTCTGGCGCTAAAGCGTGAAGAAGGGTGGGCTGTTACAAGAGACATAGGAGTGTACCGGTGTATTATGTGCTAGAGCACCTGTACACGTTATTTAACTCATTGATTAGTTACTCAGTTAGTTAGTTAGATCAGAGTTAGTTACTGATTATTTTGGCTTGTCTAGTTGTATCAAGCTATATGTATATGATCTATATTAAGAATCAATTAATGAAATTCATTTTCTTCCCACTTTGCATTTCAATACATAGAGGAGCTCAAAATTTGATTATTTTGTATAAAAATCATAGAAGATAGAGTAATGATACAACTCTGATATTTAAAATAAAGATTGAAGAAGTGTCCAGCTCAATTTTCCTTGGCAAATCAATCTCATGTTTCTGCATGTTTAATATTAGACAAATTTAAACTAGATAAGACCATATCAGCATGTTCAATCCTACTTGAAGAGTGACCAAATAGAGCACTCAAAAGGTTTTTGAAAAAATGAATGATATAAATGCTCAGGCGTAGCAAAACGATATCAAATGCAATAACAAAGGGGAGGAGAATCACCTGTCACAATCGCAACACGACGGTGTTACGACTGCAACAACCTGGACAACACAACAGTCATAAGAAAAACACTTGTGACAGTCCCGCAACAGTTTTATTCCCCAAAACCGCGTTTCAGAATCAAGCATTTTTAGACAGGATAGGATAAAAATGGAAACTTTTTCAAATGTAGAGAAGCCTAGTCACATCGTGTGCTCTCTGCCACCATTGTCACTCTCGGCTCCACGTCCATGTGCTTGCGTTTGCACTTTCCGACGACTTAATAGAAATTTGATAGTGAAATCAAGGTGAGTGAGGGAGCGAGGCTTGATGGCAATGAGGGAACGCTGAGAAAGGAAGACTGTAGTCACTACTTCCTGCAGTCATTGTAGTCAATCCAAAGTGAGCCATTGGATCTATTTATCTCATAATCCTAACCCTTAATTTGATTTGTCCAACAAAATAGAAAAATGCAAGTAAAGAGAGATACACATGCAGCGAATTTGCTTCCAGAAACAAGAGGGAGAAAGGGTGTTTTAGACTTTAGGTGGGTCACGTGGGTGGGTGAGGGAGGGAAAAGCTTTCAACCTCATGGAGCTAATTCGTGTGGGGCTAAAACTTGATTTTTGACCCTCTTTGAATTGAATGAATGGACTTTTGGACATTTAGATATTATAATATTTTGTTGATTTTTAGGGAACTGAAATGGTGAGTGAAAATTTGAGAGGAACTATATCGGTAGTTAGGGTGCCGTCTAAGGTACACAAGTTAAAACTTGTGTACCAGTACATATCTTGTATTTCAACCGTTAGATTTACAAAAGTTTGAACCAAGGGTCCAGATTAAAATACAAGATCAAGGGCACAATTGTCATATTAACTTTGTCTCTTTCTCATCCACCCTTCTCTCTTCCTCCTCAATCCTCTGCCTCCCCTCCAAATCCTTCCCCGTCGTCGCCAGAAGCATTAAGAGGAATGTCACCACCATCGGTGCCCGGTCTGAAAAATTGCAAAGCGGTTAAAACTTGTGCGCAGTCTAGAGAAGGTTTACAGTGTGAAGAGGTGGAGAGTGTTGTCATCGAAAGTGGTGAGGAAACAAAAGCCATCGGGTGATCTGAAATAAATGGAGATAGCATAAAGTTGAAGTTGAGTTGGAGAGAGAGAGTGGAAGATAAGAGTGAGAGTGAGGAAATGGTGTTATGTGAATCTTTTAACGGCCTTGAGGAAATTGTTAGTGTTAGTGGGAGAGGTGAACTGGCGGTGGAAGTGGTAGGTTCTATGCGGAGGGACATTGAACCGAAGCACCGGCCACGAGTACTCTTCGTTGGGGATAGGTACATTGGGTTGGGATTGAACCACCTCTTCTTCTCCCATTGTTGCTGCTAGACACCGGAGACCTGGGTTGGGGTTGGTGGTGGAGAGAAGGGAGGGGAAAGCCATGAGATGGGAGATGATGTGGAGTCTATTTTCTATTTTACCCTTGTGTGTACCAGTCCGTTTTTTCTCCTTGTGCACCCTAGGGGTGTGTTTGGATTGGTGGTATAGGGTGAAATGGAATGGAATGAGATGGAATGGTATGGGATGTCATTCTAATATTTGGGTTTCTAAAAATTCGATGGAATGGAATGGAAGGTGGTGGTATATATTCCACCCAATTCCACTATCATCCCTCATTTTTCTTCCCCCCCAATTTGGGGAGTATGGGATGGAATCATCTACCATAATTATTAAATTACCAATTTGTCCATCTTTTACTTTCTCGCTCGAACAGATCTATACGATGGCGAAGACCGAGACGTTCGCTTTTCAGGGAGATCAACTAGCTTCTCAGTCTCATCATCAAGAGCAAGCTCGATGTTCTGTCGTCGCTACTCTGCGGTTGATTGAAGACAAGATACGAGTTGATGAAGCTGCTATGGACAAAGCAACGATTCACACCCAGTACGACTTCAATTTTTTTAAGGAAATAGTACAACTTCAATTAAAAATTGACATATATATATAATAAATATGTACATATATATATATATATATATATATAATAAATATGTTTTCGAATAGTGTTGGCACCTGTCGTTTGTGCTTTTGAAGGAGGATGTGATAGTCTGGGTGGAATATTTTACAGCCTTGTATTTTAGTGCATGGTGGTACGTTAATAAATTGAGAGAGTTTATAAGTTATAATTATAATTATAATTTATATAATTTGGTTTTCAGGTTTATATTAAGGGCAAAAAAGGAATAAAAATTTTATAACTCGTTCTGTTCCGTTATAAAATACCCAAACAATGGAACAGAAACTTTGTTCTGCTCTATTCATTTTAAAATATCCAAACATACCATAGAATTCTCCGGTAGTTAGAGGGAACTTTGAGAGTGTGATTGGTTGTGAAAAGAAATTGAGAAGAGAGAAATATAATAGATTTAATGTATTGATTGATATAAGAGAAAAGAGAAGAAAGAAATGTTGATTATTTATGAAAATATGAGAATTAATTTATTTTTATTTAAATTCAGTTAATTAAATTATTAATTACTTAGTTTAATTTTTTATTAATTTAATTAATCAGATAAATTTTGTTAAATGATTTAAGATAATTAATTTAATTATTATTTTAGTTATTAATTTGATTTCAATATTATTATTCTCAACACTATGAATGTTCTCATCTAGGTGTTGTTATCAATGCAAGGGCATACAAGAAAAAAAAAATCAAAAAATAGGGCACTTTCTCCCCTTTCTTCGCACAACTGTGAAGAAGGAAAAAAAAACTCAGGCCCCACATCATTTTAGTCACTCTCCCCATTTTACAGGTGTGTCAATCAAGAGAAATGCTCTATTTCTGCACTTAATCTCTCGTTCCTCGGTCTCTGGCCGGTATTTCCCCTCGACAAATCAATACGCTGGTGATAAAAACTTTAAGGAAGAGGGGTCACTAAAAAATTATGTTAATCAAATTTTAAAATTGAAAAATTTGATATCTTATATTAAAAATATTATTTACACAAGTTAAGTATATGTTGTACAATATAATAAATATTATTTGTGTTGTTCCGGACAATCCACACTACGACAACCGCAATTCATATCGTAGCGATACCCGTAATCACGAAATCCGTGACGCGACTACTATTTAAAAACCAGTATCATTTTTCCCAACTTTTATAAGATCAGGATATTAGGAATTTTCAGTAAAAAAAAAAGTATATTAGGAATTTTTTAAATGCAACAGAAAACTATTAGTATCGTCGCTTGCTCTATTAAGTGGACAACTTCTAGCTTCTTTTTTTTTGGGGGCAGGGGAGGGGGGATATTTTATTTCTAGCATAATTTGATCTCTGCTAAAATATACGGGGATTAACGGGAATTCAAACTTGCGACATGTCGGATAAAAGTCTTGTCATGCTCTACTAGGCCAATATCTTAGGGTCCGTTTGGTTGGGGGTTTTGGAGGAGGAGAGAGGTTATTTTAAATTTTATATGTTTGGTTCATTTTTTTAGAAGGGAGAGGAGGGGGGTAAAATCCCTCCTAAGCCAATTTTAGCTCCCTTCCAAAAGTGGGGTTTTTTGGAAGGGAGGAGAGGAGAGATTAAATCATTTAAAATAAAATTACTTAAATATCCTTATATATAATATAATACAAAATGCTATAAAGATATACAAGTAAATTAACCCCCTCCATTAAAATCCCTCCCCTCCCCTCCTGAACCAAACAAGAAAAAGCTTCTCTCCCCTCCTCTCCTCTCAACCAAACACAAAATCAAATTAAATCCCTCTCCTCCCCTCCCTTCCCCTCCATTAAAATCCCTTCCTTCTCCCCTCGTTTGAACCAAACAGACCCTTAAGGTGTGTTTGGTTGGGGGTTTTGGAGGGGAGAGGAGGGTTATTTTAAATTTTATATGTTTAGTTCATTTTTTTAGAACGGAGGGGAGGGGAGGGAAGCAAAATCCCTCCTAAGCCAATTTTAGCTCCCCTCCAAAAGTGGAGTTTTTTGGAGGGGAGGGGATGAGAGATTAAATCATTTAAAATAAAATTACCTAAATATCCTTATATATAATATAATATAAAATGCTATAAAGATATACAAGTAAATTAACTCCTCCCTTCCATTAAAATCCCTCCCCTCCCCTCCTGAACCAAACAAGAAAATGCTTCCCTCTCATTCCCTCCCCTCAACCAAACACAAAATCAAATTAAATCCCTCCCATCCCTTCCCCTCCATTAAAATCCCTCCTCTTTCCTCCCCTCGTTTGAGCCAAACAGACCTTTAAGGTGTGTTTGGTTGGGGGTTTTGAAGGGGAAGGGAGGGGAACAAAATCTCTCCTAAGCCAATTTTGGCTCCCCTCCCAAAGTAGAGGTTTTGGATGGGAGGAGATGGGAGATTAAATTATTTAAAATAAAATTACTTAAATATCCTTATATATAATATAATATAAAAGACTATAATGATATACTAGTAAATTAATCCCTCCCCTTCATTAAAATCCCTCATCTCCCCTCCTGAACCAAACAAGCAAAGCCTTCCCTCCCCTCCCCTCCTCTCCTCTCCTCTCAACCAAACACAAAATCAAATTAAATCCCTCCCCTCCCCTCCATTAAAATCTCCCCTCTTCCCTCCCCTCGTTTGAACCAAACATACCCTTATTGTATTTTGTGAAAAATTTTCTTCTACTTCTTGTATGTTTACTTATTACCAGGAATTCATTTAAAATTAATATTATCCCTGGCTCTGTATTTTGAACCTTTTCTTATGGCAGTGACATGAGAAGAACTCAGGGTTTATACTTACTATAGGGACATTGGTTATAGGAAATGGAAGTAAGATCTTCACCACAATTTTTGGTCTCCCTCATACAGGTTGTTTGAGACCGTCCGTCCTACAATAGATACAAGAGGCGAGAACTTTGTACATTAACCCCACCCCCCAAACAAAAAATTAATGAAATATATTATGGTTATTTGAATAAATATTACCCGACGACCTGTCCTGTCCCAGCTTGATTTAACTTCTAGTTTCCATTCATGAATCCTATTTTCCACCCTTACTATAGCTGTCCTCTAATGTGACAGTCCTATTAAAAACAAGCTTTTCTGAAGTAGAGTGCTGGTCGACCACAAAATAGCCTGGAATTGCAGACACAAGGATCATATGCTCAGCAACAAAAAAAGAAGGATGAAATAAGGATCAAATTTAGGAACGAGAAGTTATCAAAGTAAATTACCTAATCTTTCAAACCGGAAACTGTCTCCAACTTTCGCATCCCGGAGTGAGGACACACCAAATGCATTTGGAATTACCACTTTGGAATGAGGGTTTAGATCGCTAAGCCAATTGTCAAGTTCGGCAGGATTCTATTGCGGTAATTAAGATAAAAGGCGCAGGAAAATAACATCATTAGGTAACAGAATATAAATGTGAATGAATACTCAGACATGAAAGATAACTAACCTCTGATAGGAGCAGCCTGTCAAACAGCCTGACTTCGACCTTCAATGGATCAACTCCAGGAGAAGATTGTGCAACCCAATGGAGAACACCCTGTAAATAAAAATTTGTATATATCACCAATCTGATCTTACAAACTCTTAGAGACATCAATTTAGACTAACACACTTAACAAAACTGGTAAACCTTAGGCTTTGTCTTCTTTGTGTGAATAAGGAAATAACGAAGTTTGTAAATAGTAGATTTATTTATGTATTCGGCCCAGACCCGTTAGGTTGACACATAGAATAGCTTATTTAAACTCATTAGGGTTTGTACTCAAGACAGGAAAGACACAATCAATAAAACGGAACTACAGCTGCTCTGTAGTCGCAGACGTAGGCAAAGATTGGCCGAACTGCGTGATCAATATTGCATCTCATATTTCGTGACATGGTATCAGACTAGTTCCGATCAAAACCTTCTCACTTGTTTGATGTTCGTGATCTGGTCGTGACTTTTGTTCAAGATTCTGGTTCTCGCCTGCGTAACTTCGTTCTTGATCGAGGTGTTGCTCGTACCTCACTCTTGGTGATTTTGTTTCTTGGTTGCGAGATCCTTTTGTTCTTGGTGTCTTCGCACGTTTTCCCCACATCGTGCTTCGTTACTCCTGGTTCTTGTGTTTTGCGGTTCTCTTCTTGGATTCGTGTTTTTTTTTGGATCGTTGTTGCTCGTTAGTTTCTGGTTTGTGGGTTTCCCTGTGGTTTCTCCTGCTCTCGGTCAGTGACCCATACTTACGCAGTGCTACATCGTTGTTCCATCACTGCAGTAGAAGGAAGAAATAATTTTAATTGAATTATGTCTACTGCTCCGATATATCAAGTTTATTTTGATGCAAAACCAGTGTGCATGTTCTTGCTCTTGTAGCACATGAGGGACCGTCAATGATCAAAGCTTCACACATGCACTTTCCAAACGAAAAACACTACAACCAAGTAAGAATAAGAGGATGAAAATTCAAGTAAACAGAACGCAATGTAGACAGTGAATTACTTAATTTGGCATTTGTTGTTGAAAATATCTTGGAATATTATTACTTCATAGCATGCAACTGAAATTGCAAAATATTTCTGCTTTTCACTTTATAAAGGATACTCATGGTTAATTTCATATAAGGAAAAAAATTAAAAAGCAATGTCAAATATCTTAATAGTATACACCCTTACACATATGGTAGTGAATAAGCTTAAAACACAAATGTTTTCATAAACTTAACGTGAGAAAGACCGAGTCATTTGATGCTATGACTTTCTCTTTTCAAACGAAATACAACACTTGGCAAGGCGTCAAAGATATGATGTACAATTACGGAATTTGGATTGATTAGCCAATCTAGAGTCTTTATTCATGTATAACTATGAAAAAACAAATTCAGTAAGAACTTTGCAAATTCAGTGGTTAAAAGAGATTTAAAAACCTATCAATTTGATCTAAGGATAAAGCATTATCAAATCTTAGTGGCTCGAAACTTTCAACATCCTTGTGACTTAGGATAGAGCAAAAATGAAAATAAGAACAACTTAGATATGAATTACAAAGCAAAGTGAGTCATGTTTCAAGTGCTTTTCTGCATTAATAACTTAGAAGTAATATTATCATACAACTTATTGCAAAATGATCATAAATGCGTTGAAAATTCATATCCTACCTTCTAGTTATTCCTATTCCTCGGACAAATGAATTGATTGCTGTCGAAGTTATGCCTCTACGCCGCAAACCGGCTAATGTCATCAGGCGAGGATCATCCTACCCATCAACCCACTTCTCCGTAACTAGACGATTTAGCTTCAATGAAGAATAATTCAAAATTAGGGACTGAAAAATTATAAACATTATAACATAGAAGTCGACACATTAGCACAATGTCCAAAATTGTTGCCTCACCTTGCGCTTTGACATAACCGTGTTAGAGATATTCAACCTTGAATATTCCCATACATAAGGTTGGCAAATACCTAGTGAGTGTAACAACCAATAGTACGATGCACGGCGTGTGTAACAGCCCATTTTGAGTATTTTAGTTCTCACATAAATTATACACATTGTAACGTTATTTTCACGTTTCTGTGTGATTTGCTTATCTGTTAAATAGCTGTATTGAAATTTAATATTTAGAGAACTAATCTTAGAAAAGTGAGTGGGTAGATAAAACCTACATCAGTATAGTAAGTCATGGTTAAATTTTGAGCTATCACTTCACCCGGTTTTTGGACAGTGTATGCAAACGCTGTACAATTTATACCGAATGAAATATTCAAAAATATTCAAAATAATTTATTTTTGCTTTTATTTTTTCAGAGATATTATTTCTAATTTTTAGAAATTTTTATATTAAGCATGTGAAATGTCCAAAATACCCCTAAGCGTGAGGTCATGGCTTACATCAATTTTTATTAAGTGTGAGGTCATGGCTTACATCAATTTTTGATGACTATGCTAATATTTAATTATTTATGTGAAGGTTATTTTGTAATTAATTTGAAGGGTTTTTGTGCAATTAACCACAACATATTTTTCCTATAAATAGAAGGCCCATAATACATCAGATTGTTTCCAGGTAAGAGAGATGGAACTTATCTCTTAAATACTAAGTCTTACTTTAGTCAGAACTTTTCAAGACATGTAATATTTATCAAAAACCCTTCAAGGCATATTTTATGGTTAATTGCACAAAAACCCTTCAAAAATTACTTAATTACAAAATAACCTTCACATAAATAATTAAATATTAGCATAATCATCAAAAATTAATGTAAGACATGACTTCACACTTAATAAAAATTGATGTAAGCCATGACCTCACACTTAGGGTATTTTGAACATTTCACAAAGCTTTAATATAAAAAATTCTAAAAATTAAAAATAATATCTCTAAAAAAATAAAAGAGAAATAAAAGTAAAAATAAATTATTTTGAACATTCTTGAATATTTTATTCGGTATAAATTGTACAGCGTTTGCATACGCTGTTCAGAAACCGGGTGAAGTGATAGTTCAAAATTTAACCATGACTACTGATGTAGGTTTTATCTACCCACTCACTTTTCTAAGATTAGTTATCTAAATATTAAATTCTAATACTGCTGTTTAACAGATAAGCAAAGGACACAAACATGAAAATAACACTACAATGTGTATAATTTATGTGAGAACTAAAATACTGAAAATATGAGCTGTTACGGCGTGTCTCGAACTCAAGAGAACACAGCTGCACGAGATATTCATAGATTAGCTATATATTGTACACAGATAAATTATCACAATAAACACATGAAGTTATTAGTCATAGCATGCATTAACACTAACGGCAAAATATAGTGATGAAGCATCAAGAAAATACGCATTACATCACCTTATTAAAAGCATATGAATGAATTGGCCCAGCAAGTCAAGATCAAAAGGCAAAAATACAACTAGTAATCTCACTAGTTAGCGAACCATTTGTTAAATCGGGCAAAACAAAAATCAAAAGGTTAGTGAAGCATTTGTTAATCGGGCATCACCCTTCAATTTTACCAATCACCAACGTAACCCTGCATGAAATCAATAGGTTTGCAATTCAAGATAGAAAACAAGAGCAATTTGGTGTCTAATATTGCAGTGCATAAATCGTTATATGAAAACCGGCCCAAATTTCTTATATCATCGAATTGTCCATAGTTATTAATAGTACATAGCACATTTATAGCAACAAAGCACCAATATAATGAATGGTACATTGTGTACTGCACAGAAGCGTTATTTCAGATATATTTGGTATGACTGATAGAATTTAAAATTAAAAATCATAAGAATGTGTATATGAAACTACTAATTTATAGGAGTCCCACACACAATTGAAATAACTCCGACTCAAAAATCTTCTGACGTCTAACTATAACCATAAAATATCACCAAAAACTTGAACATAAATATATTAATGCTGAAGGAAAATTTAGGTGTCCAGCTTCCTAGGCTGTATCTCGAGATATCCAAACATTATCATCTTTTCTGAAGGGGAAATAACCACAGAAATTACCATAGCTTTTAATATAGAGTAAGAAATTACACAAAATTTAGTTGATGAAACTTACTGAATGTGTGACATTCTCAAGAGAATCCACAATGCAGTGAGCATAATCGTAACTTGGATAGATACACCATTTGTCTCCAGCATGAGGGTGTGGAGTAAACTAAAGGCAGAAAGCATTCATACCATAAGATATTGTTGTCCCCGTGGAATTTTGTGAAATCAAACACATAGTTGTGTTCTTACCTTAATTCGATATGCAATGAGGTCATACATATTGTAGTTTTCACTCTGCATGTCTTGCTTCATTCGAAGTGTGGCTTTTCCTTCTTCTACAAGACCATGTCTCATATCCCCAAAAAGTTTCAATGATTCTGAAATTGGTCTGTCTCTCCAAGGACTGTTCAATTTCTTCTCCCTATACTCCTTTATCTCATCAGGTGTCTACAACCAAATCATGAATAAATAATGTTTATTTTGTTGCAAAAACTGCAAATAGAATAACTTAATGTAATTATCTCATCCTCCACCGTAATTCCACATTAATTGTTTTATATTGAATGATACATTCCACACAATTAAGATTCTCACAGCTCAGATTCAACTACGTTTAGAATTAGTGCTTTGAAATTAGAATGATTCAATTATAGCCAATACATGTATTACATCCACCAAAAAGGAAAAACCAATGAAAGGTTTAATGACACCAATGAACAATTTAAACACTTGTAATTATAATTTATTTGCATGTTGAGATACCAACCTGATGATCAACATAAGCATGACCCCTTCTTATAAGCTCCACGGCTAATTCATACAATTCTTGGAAATAATCACTTGTGTAAGTAATCTGCACAAGTGCAAAGGTGTTCAACTAAAAGGCTAGTTCAGAACAACACAGGAGGTGCAAACCAACAAACATACCTTGGAAGGTTTCCAGCCCATCCACTGGACAATTTCTTCAATGTGATCAATATACTCTTTCTTTTCTGCTTCAGGATTTGTATCATCATACCTGGAAGTGCAACAAGCCATAAAACTCAACAAAAAATATGGTATATTGAATGTCCAATGACAAATATCAGATGAAGGCTTTTGTATATAATTTGCTAACTATAGAAATACTTATTGAGTATTGACACATATTTAATCCTAATTCCTTGCATGCAACAAGTTCATAAGGGAAAAGAAGACTTTTTAGAAAATGGGTTAAACTAAAACACAAAGGTGTGCTATAGTTTAGCACAACGCTTGTAGTACAACACAATACATTGGATAATGCCCAAAACTGCTGCAACAGTACTAGCGCGATTAAATCTTATATGCTACTCTTACACCTTGGGGGAACATTTAAGATCCTTGATCTCCTTATCCTTAGTAAGTAAATCACCAATCATAGGATTCAGCAGATAGTGTTGCTCATTAAAAACAGAACTGAAGTCGGGAAAAAAATTAACACATCCTTACAAGTTACGACATCATCAATTCAGGTATTGACTGTACGAAACTAGCAAATTATCTCAGTTCCTTGCCATATTTTATAACGAGTTTGATTTATACTTTTAAAACTTGTTGATACTGAATTTGACACAAAAGCATACTAGAAATACAACTTTTGCATACTCCTTAGTAAGTAAAATCAACTCTCAGAACCTCACTGTTTTAACTTTTACTACTCTAGACTAGATCCTAGGTGTATCGTACCCAAGTCTTAAGAGGCAAACTCTTATTTGTAAAGGTTCTAAACTCTCATTCTTAACAAAACAGAATCCACATATTCCAGTTTAAGGACCTCTATTTCAATTCATTGAACTACCAAAACATGCAGATTCAGTAGTTATGCAAGACGGAACTCACATACAACTTCAAATCACAACCAACATCAAATTTGATTATGCACACCACCATATTTATACTCGGATTCTTAAATCCTTTGGGCTAAATTAAATCAAGTTTTGCCCCATACTGTAGATCTAACATTCTGCATAACTAATGAATGCATTCAAATGAATTTCTTAAAACCTATCCAAAAAACATAACAGAATCATGGTAACAATCCAAACTAATACAAGGAATTTTAAGCTCTCATTTAAAATAGGAACTATTACAGTAAACGCAGAATACACTAGCATACTCAAAATCATCAAGACCAATCAATTCCTTTTGTATTTAATGTAACACATCCTTTGTAAGTGCACATGCGCTCAACACAATCACACATAACATGTCACATAATGTACACCATACACCTAATGAGTCATCTTCATAACATGTTATCACCTATACACAACATCAAAACAGCAAGTAGCGCATTTATGCAGGAAAATTCAAAGTTCAAGAATATCACACAATAACATCTATCATCGACATGTCATTACTAAAGACACTACAAACCGTTGCCACTATCCTTCTGCTTCTTAACAAAACCTCAACCACCAACACCCTAAATCACTACATTAAACCATTCTAAACTCAAAATTCTAGGGTTCCACCCAACCAATAGTAATTACACATAATTCTCTTGGCACACATACAAATAATTTCTGCTGCAGAATTTTCTGCAGAAATGTTGGACAGCAATTAAATCCTTAAGTTTGACCTAACCTTTAGCTCTTTATTCCTAATACTCCATTCAGGAACATCTCCATACATGCTAAATGCATCCAGTTTAGATGTGGTGGCAGTGAATGCCACTGGCAAAACTTGAGGTATCCCTCTTATTTCTAAGTCATCATATTCAACCTTCCATAATTTGCCTTACCTACCAAATCACGTAGGAAACTCAACGGTGTCGAGAAAAAGAATTTATAATTCAAGTCTTACGAATTCCCGTGAAACTTTCACTGAAGATCTTCCTAAGCTAAGGAGTGGGTTCTTCCTACACTTAATAAACTCATACCCGAAATTAGGGCCCCACGTCCTACTGTCATGAAATCAGCCAAAACAATATTTACCTATGTTCTTTATTGGCAAACAATATTATACCCATGTCCTAGTTGTCACACTTTCTTTCGCCTTGAACACGCTATTGGGTTGATCAGTCCCAATAAGCTGTATTCAAGGCAGTCAACAGTTCTAACAACGATACAAACTGATCCGCATATACCTTCATGAGCCATTTCTTGCTCAATTACCAACAGAAATCCTGTCATGTGTCAGATCCAAAGATAGACCGATCTCTAAATCTCTCTTAATGGTTTGACCTATAGTTCCTCTCAGTATCTCTCAGTCTCTAACTAATGATATAAAGTTCAAATATCTTGTATAACCAAAATGCTGAACACACCCATAGACAATCCCTAAATGTTTCATGTCCCGTCCCCATGAGCAACCCCTTTCACTTTCAGCAGAAAAGACACTACAATGGTGGCACTAACAATATACCAAACAAAAAGGAAAAAAAATACGCACCTCAGGTAGCAGCCTCCATCACTGTCTTTTGCCAACCCAAAATCAATAAACATTGCCTAAGCAATAATTATTTAGTTTAAAAATAATAATAATAAATCAGAGGAAAAAATAAACAATTATTCAGCAGAACTATTATCATGTTAGACATTGCATACCTTGGCATGACCAATATGCAAATATCCATTTGGTTCAGGTGGAAAGCGGGTCAAAATTTTACCACCAGTTGCCATCAAGTGCTTGTCAAGAAGCACCTTTGTAAACATCTAAGAATATTACCATCGCTAAAAGGAACTTCAGTATGCACCTGAAATCAACGTGATACTCATGATATGTGCAGATGCAAATTAATGAAAACAGAAAATTTCAAGCTGAAGCAGGAATACTGGCATCAAGGAAATTTCTTAATTTTGAAAACCATGCAAGAACAATGTCCCTGACCAGAAAGGTTCAATAAGTTTACTTAGCAGACAAGTGTGGAAACACATGAATGTCATGACAAGAGCAAGCGGTAGAGTAGATGGAAACGACTCCATACAACATAAGTACGCAAACAGTGAATCTTTTGGTTCACATCATGAACAAAATAGAATGAGGATGCAATTAACTTTTAAAATTAGGAATTTAAATACCTTCAAATTTTCCTCTGGATTAGGGAATATCAAAAACGGATTCAGATCTTCTTCAGGTGCCTTTTCAGGATTAGCAGGTGCTGTCTTATCCTAAGTAAGCAAGTGGAATTGCAAACAACCAGTAAGCCATGTGATAAAAAGTAACAGAAAAGAGGGAAAATAACTGTAAACAAACTCACCTCTACTTTAGTAGGTTTCTCCTTCTTCTTTCTAGAAGGCTTTTCATCATCTATTGTTGTTCTATCACCAAGTAGCTCATATAATTTTGCATCAATGATAAGTTAGAATTTATCTAGTTTTTTACCTTGCTTTAATAGGTTTTATTAGTAGTTTATCTTTATTTATGTTTTATTTTTATTACCTTTTGGTTTATATTTTGATTTGTAGGAAAAAGAGTTGAAGAGTTGATGAATTTGATGCAAACAGAGAGAATTACGGCCCCCCAGTGTTGAAGAACATGGCCATAATTCGTGGGAAGCAGTTGGAAGGTCAAGTGAAGAAACAGAGAGAATTACGGCCCAGGTGTTTTCCAACATGGCGTAATTAGTGGTTACGTGTTTGAAAAGTCACAGCTTGAAGATGTTATGCATTACGGCCATGTTTATGGCGAATTTTTATGTGATTCAACTTAAGTCTTGAAAGCTGTTGGCTTGATTTAGAGGGGTCTTAAAGGGGATATAATAACACTTGATTGAGGTAGAATTAGGCTATAAATGGAGGCTTTCAGAGCACGAAATTGTATCATCTTCCTCTCCATTTTTCTTAGCTAAACTTGTGTTCTTTTGTGTTTTTCTTCATGTATGTTCAAGCAACTTTTCTATGGCTTTAAGTTTTGAATGAATTTCAGTTTCTATTACCTTCTAATCTTCATCTTTTACTTATTCAAGTTCTGAATGTTTAATTTACATTGTCTTATTTACATTCCAATCATGTGTGAGTAGTTTCTTTTATCTTGGGATTGATTATATTTCAATGATGAATTATTGTTAAGTCTAATTTTCTTTCCTTAGATGTTATGAGCATTGTTCTATTCTTAATTTAATCTTGAGTTTTACTTTCTCTGCAATCATAACTAATATGATTGTATGAATCCTAAATATCTTATTAAGCACTGAAAGGTGAAAATTCGATATTGGAATTACAAGATTAAACAAGGGGATCAATTGATGAAAATAGAATTGGTTTCCTTGAGGCTTAGAAATAATTGTTCTTAATGAGTTTTATCATTCTTTCTATCATGAAAATAGGTAGATTTTATGGTCTAAAACATGTTATTGTACTTTGAAAGAAGACAATAATCACATTTGATTATTTGGCCTTTAAGAATTCATTGTTCATACTCATAGGAAAGTGATGAAGAATTGGCTTAAGAGTAATTTTCATTTGGAAAAACATCAATCCCAAGAGCCTTTTATTTTCTAAATTAAACTCATTTTATTTTCCAGCAACAACAATACCATTCTAATTTATTCCTTTAGCTAATCATCTTAGTGAGAGAAATTGGTACTCAATTCTAAGTCCTTGTGGGAACGATATTTTACTACGCGATAAAACCGTGCACTTATGCCTATCAAGTTTTTGGCGCTGTTTGGGACTTATGCTATTGATATTGATTTCCTTTCACTATTTCGGTTAGACTAATTTTTTTCTTGTTATTATTTTCCTTGTTATTTGCACCATATGATGAATAAGCATGTATTTATATTCTCTAAGGAAGAATGGGAATCATTTTTGTCATCTTTGCCACCACCACCACCGTGCTTACAAGTGATATCCAAAGAGCCTCACGAAACACAATTTGAGAAAAATATTATTGCAGGGATAGATCAAAATGATGATGAAATGGTAGTGGAAGGTGGGTCACAAGAAAAAGAACAAGAAATGGAGAGAAAACAAGCACTGTTTTCTACAAATCCTTGGGAAAGAACAAGTGACAGGGCAACTCATGTGGAAAACACTTACCTCACCATGTTAACTAAGAATTGTGAAAACTTTGAAATTGATAAGTATATTGGTTTACATGCATCTGTGGATGCTGCAAAGTTAGCCTATTCATCTCATTTCTCACTTTTCTTTGTAGAAATACCGTTTGATCCAGGAGGATTTGAGGGTAGACTTATATTGTTTCCGCGATTGTTATTCTTTAAGCAATGTGATCCGGGAATAAGCTTTCATTCTTCATGTGTCACTTGGCCTTTATCCTTCAAGAAATGGGACCCTAGTAAAAAATTATCAATTTTTATGCTTCTCCATATCCCAGAGTAAGATAAAAAAAAAATGAGGACGCTACTGATGGTGGCCTCAAAAATTAGGGGAGTATTGTTTTACTTTGTTTTGTTTCTTTTAGTCATGTGTTTTTTTCTTTTTGCTTTTGTTAGTGTTAGTTTTCTAGCTTTTATCTTTCTTCCCATGTGAAATCTTTGTTGTGAAAATTTTCTTGAATTGGCCTCTTTGGAAATCCTTGTTTTTGTGGCACTACTTGGTTAATTAATTGGTATTCAATGAGCATAGTTGTGAATGTTGAAAGCTTTACTGCTTGTTGGGGCCACACACACAACTTAAATGGGTTTTGGCATTAGGATAATTGGGAAGAACCTTGCTTTGATATCTAATTATTGGTTCCCTTGGTGACACTCACTGCATATTGGTTACTGGAGAAATGTCTGTGTTGAGCTAGAAAAAAGAAAAAGAAAAAAAAAGAGTGGGGTTAGTTAAAAAGAAAAGAATAAATGCTGAAAAAAAAGAATAGAAAAATTAGCTCAACACCCCTTTGAGGTCATAGGTTACTAGGGAAATACTCTTTGTACCCTTTTGAGGTGATTAGCTCTTTGGGAAACAAAGGCACTCCTTTGAGACCAAGTGTGGCAATTGCTTTGTTTGCATATGAGTGGAGGACTCAAGCAAAAGTGCTGGGAATCTAAGCTTAAAAATGAAAAGATCATAATAATAATTTAGGTCTCACTCAATGTTCTGATGCCTTGAACCATCTGATAATGCTATGCACTAGGTTCCAATAAGTGGTGTGTTGAAATTTTGCAAATTGTGTCATTGGATATCATCAAAGAACTTTGATATGGTGTGGTTGAAACAAGGCATTTCCAAGTCTGGCCATTTGTTGGGATTTGCTTGAGGACAAGCAAAGATCTAAGCATGGAGGAATTTGATAAGTTAGAATTTATCTAGTTTTTTACCTTGCTTTAATAGGTTTTATTAGTGGTTTATCTTTATTTATGTTTTATTTTTATTACCTTTTGGTTTATATTTTGATTTGTAGGAAAATGAGTTGAAGAGTTGATGAATTTGATGCAAACAGAGAGAATTACGGCCCCCCAGTGTTGAAGAACATGGCCATAATTCGTGGGAAGCAGTTGGAAGGTCAAGTGAAGAAACAGAGAGAATTACGGCCCCCCAGTGTTTTCCAACATGGCCGTAATTCGTGGTTACGTGAGCTGAAAAGTCACAGTTTGAAGATGTTGCGCATTACGGCCATGTTTATGGCAGAATTTTGTAACAGTTCAACTTAAGTGCTGAAACTGTTGAGCAGTTTTAGAGGGGTCTTAAAGGGGATATAATAACACTTGATTGAGGTAGAATTAGGCTATAAATGGAGGCTTTCAGAGCACGAAATTGTATCATCTTCCTCTCCATTTTTCTTAGCTAAACTTGTGTTCTTTTGTGTTTTTCTTCATGTATGTTCAAGCAACTTTCCTATGGCTTTAAGTTTTGAATGAATTTCAGTTTCTATTACCTTCTAATCTTCATCTTTTACTTATTCAAGTTCTGAATGTTTAATTTACATTGTCTTATTTACATTCCAATCATGTGTGAGTAGTTTCTTTTATCTTGGGATTGATTATATCCCAATGATGAATTATTGTTAAGTCTAATTTTCTTTCCTTAGATGTTATGAGCATTGTTCTATTCTTAATTTAATCTTGAGTTTTACTTTCTCTGCAATCATAACTAATATGATTGTATGAATCCTAAATATCTTATTAAGCACTGAAAGGTGAAAATTCGATATTGGAATTACAAGATTAAACAAAGGGATCAATTGATGAAAATAGAATTGGTTTCCTTGAGGCTTAGAAATAATTGTTCTTAATGAGTTTTATCATTCTTTCTATCATGAAAATAGGTAGATTTTATGGTCTAAAACATGTTATTGTACTTTGAAAGAAGACAATAATCACATTTGATTATTTGGCCTTTAAGAATCCATTGTTCATACTCATAGGAAAGTGATGAAGAATTGGCTTAAGAGTAATTTTCATTTGGAAAAACATCAATCCCAAGAGCCTTTTATTTTCTAAATTAAACTCATTTTATTTTCCAGCAACAACAATACCATTCTAATTTATTCCTTTAGCTAATCATCTTAGTGAGAGAAATTGGTACTCAATTCTAAGTCATTGTGGGAACGATATTTTACTACGCGATAAAACCGTGCACTTGCGAGCCTATCAATCAACAATTTGCTGCAGCATAAAAAAAAAGGAAAACAACTAAACAGTATTAACAAGACTTGAAATAATAAACCAACCATCCAACATATTAGGTTCATCTTAGGTATCACCTTGACAGCATTTGCATCAGCCCACGGGAGCCTCTTCCGCACGTGCCCAAGTAACTCGCCCACTAGCAAGATGAAAATTAAGATATCAAATGTTTTTTAGTCTGAATAGATTAGTAGTTAATTAATTAAATATAAAAGGAAAAATCATAATTGTTGAATCCATTAGAAGGGAAAATTGAGCAACTACCATTTGTTCGATAGCGTAGTTCCAGAATCGAAGCCTTGTTCTCCTCAAAAACTTCATTAACAACGTGTTTGATATCTTCTGTTGAAACCTCAACACCTGCACAAATATGCAGCAAATTGAAGACATATTTGGCAACCTCAGAAAAGTTGGGACACTACAGTGCTCCAAAACTAAAAGTTGATAGCCGATCTAAGTGACACTAAGCAGAACTATCAAAAGCAAATATAAGTTGCTGAAGTTCTCCCTAGTGAACTTAAACACGTACACGATAAATTACCAACCAAACTAAGCATTGAACATTAAGGTCAATTTCATATGACAATAAACTTTTCTACCATCGCCATGCCAGAGCTAAAGGTCAATATTATATATAAGACTAAAGGTCTCTCTATCATACCAACACCACAAGCTTCTTCAAACTTATTAAAATAAAGATTCTCCAAACCTGTAGTAGCAAGAAATGATAGTGTTGCATCAAACTGCGCTGTTGTTTTCACCTGCAATGATAATCCAGGTGAGAAGGGGAATAATTTCAACGTAAAGATTCGCCCAAACCAATAAAAGACAGCCAATTTTACGACAAACCTTGACAACCAAACAAGAAAAATGATAATAGAATCACACAAGAACTTCATTTAAACAGTTAAATCACGTTACATGTCAATCCTAGAACATAAGAAGACCGCAATGAACAATCTATATATGGTGCACACCTTGGATGAAACAATGTATTGCAGCAATGTTGGAAGATGAGGCAAGGCATTTCCAGGGTACTTCGTTGCAACCTGCCGCAATAAAAAAGGAACATGTTCTCTATAGTACTATAAACTTGAAGCATTTCAGCAAGTAATGCAGCATGCATAATGCAAAACATATCTTACTGTGTAAAGAAGTTTTCCAACCGTTCGGCTGCACCATCAATAACACCTGCCTTCAAAAAGCATCGAAAAGCCACAGAAAACAAATACAATTAATAAAGTGCAAGCATTCCAACAAAAGAACACAAAAATAGTAGAGAGAATAGTTAAAATGTTGGTCTTGATTAGTAGACAGTTATGCCACATTCAATGACTGATAACATAAGAATTTCATGTATAGCAATTTGTTACCACTTAAAGCTACATCATTCTTATCTTATTATCTAACTTATATTTTGCATATGCTAATGATCTCAACTACTGAGGTACACAGAACAAAATCACAAGCACCTACTATTTAAATGTTTTAAATACAAATGAATTACTACTCTTACTATCCATTATTATCTTAATTTCTGCAATAAAATAAAAACGCATCTTATATTAAACTATATTTCGCTTATCGTGCAATGACAAAATGAACAAACCGCACAACCCGTGCGTATGCACGGGTATACCGCTAGTACAATTAATAAAGTGCAAGCATTCCAACAAAAGAACACAAAAATAGTAGAGAGAATATT
Source organism: Calophaca sinica (assembly GCA_037113605.1). Lineage (NCBI taxonomy): Eukaryota > Viridiplantae > Streptophyta > Magnoliopsida > Fabales > Fabaceae > Calophaca > Calophaca sinica. The sequence continues at coordinate 13,879,227 of CM073731.1, forward strand.
ATAGAATAAATACCTCGTGGATAACAGAAGTGAGATTGGAGGTGACTTCGTTGTTGGCTATGGTGTTTCGAGCGGTGCGCTCGTCTAAGCCGATCTTTAGAAAGAGATCGAGACACTTCTCCTTCTCCAAGTTGTCGTCCTTTGAAGGCATCTTCTTCATCTTCATGGTTTTGCTCTTGTGAGTGTGCCAATGCAAACTACATTAAGGGGAAAAGTATTTAAATAATTCAAACAATAATTCAATTGGGGCGTATTATGCATAATTCAACGCATTATGCATAATCAATTAAAAGTATTTAAAAAATTGTAAAAAACAGAAAATGAAATTAAAATAATTCAAACAATAATAATATTTTTGTGTGTTAATTTAGTAGGGATGTCAACGAGCGGAGCGGGCACGGGTAGTAGTCCCGTTACCCACCCCGCTGGATAAATGCCTTCAGATAGAGAGATATGCCCCTAATAGTGCATGCACCAAGTAGTCAGTAATTGATTATTGGCTCTAATAGAACATGCACTACGTAGTCCCCCATTACCCGCCTCACAAAAAGAACCCAAGTTTCCGAAGCCAATAATAGCCTTCAGAAAGATCCTCTTCAGAAAATGAAACCACTTCATAAGCTGCCCCTAATAAAACATGCAACAGATAGAACTAAAGATGAAGCTTGTAAAAAACCAAATGTCGGATGTTCTTTCTCTCTCTTTTGGACTGTATAAATCAATAAAAATATATAAACCACAGAGATAAACCATTAAATGAATCAATAACAAGCAGTACAACCAGAGAGATAAAACATCCAATCCACAGAGACCCCCCATCCAATCCAAGAGACTATAACTAACAACCAAATTCACAAACACACAAGGACCTCAAGCAGGATATGTGAAAATGAACTATCTTGTTCCCAAGGAAAGAATCCAAATTCCTTGACTATAATGTACTGTTTTGCGACCAATATTTCAGAAGACAGATAAGTAATTGAAAAAAGAAGGCCTCTACATTCACCGAATCTCAGTTTGATGCCCTTCAATTTCTATTGAAATTAAATACTCATAAATGCTAAAGGAACCAACCTTGATCAGCAAATATCTGGTAAACTATACAATTATTTTCCTTTTCAGTCATTTATAGTACTAGAACAAGATGATTTTGCATAGCAGTGTATGTGAGCAATCACCTTCTTCACCTTTCTATGTTGAAGATTAATCTAATAATTTTATAAGATGTTCAAAAGTTTTCTCACGATTTTCAAAAGCAATCACCATAGGGCCGCCATGCAGAGGCGGCGAGAAGAGAAGAGCCGCGAAGGGGCGTCAAGAAGAAAGGCTCTACCGGACATAGTGATATGGAAATTACCTTGTTAGTCTTCCTTGTTCTCTCAGCCGGATTCGCAAAGGAGGAGCAACATACGAGTATGACCGGCGGCAGCTTACACGGAGAGATACAAAAGTTTAAGGGCAAAACAGGAAATGACTGTTTTTAAGTATGGGTATGGGTGTAATTGCCCCTGCTCCCTATCTCATACACACAGCGGGATTTATCCGCGGATTTATACCATCATACATCTTCCGAAATGAATTATAAGCACATAGAGCTAAATTTAGTTCATTGAATAACCAATGTATTTGGTCTATTTCAATGTATTTGAACTATATTTTAGACCAAATACATTGGTTATTCAATAAACCAAATTTTAGCTTTATGTGCTTATAATTTATTCCAGATGGAGTATTAATTAGTCATTTTGATTACAAATTTCTAGTAGTTCGTTTAACCCGCAGGATCAGATCTATAACCTGCATTTAAACATGTGGGATTCTCATACCCAGATGAGATTCCTGGTAATAAGTGCCCTTATGATATTGGTTAAGGAATAAAAAAAATTATGATTGTATGAGAAAATGATGTATTTATTATATCAAAAAGTGTTTTAACTTTTATTTTCAAGACAAACTTTCCTTTTATGAATTCATTAATCAATTCTCTTATGACACTCGTTAGTAAAACCCTTGCAAGAATCATTTCATTTCCGAGTTTCGACTTCGCTTGACTTCTGTCATTTCAGCTTAGGCATCAAGTCATGTTTTTATATCTACACTAGACCATAGACCCCTGCGATGCACGGGACAATAATTTGTGGATAGTACAATTTTGTATTTTTATGGAATAGTATTGCTTTTGTAAATTACAAACTGAAGGATGATACATTTAAGACCTAAAGGCTTGTAGTTGAAGTTGAAAGCAAAAAAATAGAGTATATTAGTATATGTTTAAAAGGCAGCATTAACACACCTTATTTTTCCCTTCTGATTCTTTTTTAGATCTAGCAAAAGGAAAATGTGTTAAGATTAAAAAAATAGAACATAATAAAATAGTGTTAGTAGTGTTATTTGACAGATACTAATACCATGCTTTGGAATAAATTATGTTGATTCAATTTAAGTTCTGCAGCTAAACCAAACCACAAAAGAAATGGCTAAAGTATTAGCTCTAAAATTATTGTATGAGTGAATATATCTTGGAAATCATTGTATCCTTAAGTATGAATATGCAGTTCAAAAAACACATTAAAGCACGCATCAGAGAAGAAAGGAAAAACAACTGCCATTATGTTACAAAATGCTCCAAACGTGTCATTTTCGAATGATGCTCTTTTTCAACTAAATCCTGTTTATATTATACTGGCCATGATGCTTTGAGGTTTGGAATTAAAAGTTAAATAAACTCAACACAAATGGCAGATACTCTGCCAAGGCAACTGGAAAGCATCAACATGAAGAAAGTATCATATCACAATATCACAAGTATCACTTCTTAAGGTTTTTTTCTCTCTATATATCTACCCCTCTCTCTGTGGTGCCATTTCCACCCTATCTCCTCCACCATTGCCTCCTGATTTGAGGTGCGTTCGCATCTTTTTTTTTTTCTCATGAGATCTCTGGTTTTTCGGAGTCCTATTGCCGGAATCATCCGGCAATAAGCATTCGGACGTTCATATTTCCGTATTAACTGTTTGCTGATTCCGGATTCTAAAATCCGGTAGTTTATTTTGTGTTTGGAAACTAGAATCCGGATTTTGGAATCCGAATTTTATGTCAATTCGAATTTTGACATGGCTTTTCCAGTGCAGTTTCAATGGAAGACAATTTTCCCGACACCCCAATGGCCAGTGTTCCTGATGTTACAGAGGTCGTGCCCATGTATTGTACTAGTACACTTACTACTACGAGGGTACTTATTTTGTTGATTAGTTTTGTTAAGATTTGTTGGATGAGTTGGTAAATCATATATGTTGTCGTTTTCAGGTATTTTTACTCGAGATGACCTATTGGCATGGGCACGAGATGCTGGTAAATCTATTGGATGTGTGGTTGTTATTTCAAAATCAGAAAACAGGCGATAAAGCAAAAAGACATTTGTGATGTTGGGTTGTGAGAAAAAGTGGCAAGTATAAACCTTACAAGACTATGGGTTTGAAGGCTACTGACTAAGGTTATCAAAACCGGACTAGACACTGAATCGGTGTAGGCACTGGTTCAAGGTTCAAATGTCGGACCGGGGTCGGATCGGAAATGAATTAAATTAAAATTTTAAAATTTTTAATATAACACATAAAGCACTAATAAACAAAAAATAACATAATATTCATAACATCACGATATAAAAAATTAAACTCTACTTAAAATGTTATAAGTCAACATATAACATGGGAAAATTACATATTAAACTAAAACAAATATGTTATAATAACATTCTAATATTCAATAATCACAAATATTGTAATGTAAGTACTCTCATAATAATATTAATATATAAATTAATTTTAAATTTTATTATAATATTTAATTTAATCCATCGACGTGAAAAAATATGGATAAAAAATCTCTTATGTGTAAAAAATAATGTCATTTACCATTTTTTTAAAAAAATAAAAAATAAAAAATTATTTTTTTCTGAACCTCTCGGTTCCCGGTTTTTCCCCGGTTTTGGCCGTTTTTTCTACCAGTTTTCCGGTTTTTAGACCGGTTCTTGGGCAAGTCGGTTTTGAGGTTCAATCGGACCGGACAGGGGTCCGATTCCCGGTTCAACCGGTCGGACCGCTTGGTCCTGTCCGGTTTTGACAACTATGCTACTGACACTAAGTGCCCATTTAGATTGAAAGGAAGGCTGGTGAAAGGTGCCAGAGGGTGGGTTTTGAAGGTAATGTGTGATATTCAAAATCACGAGTTAGTCAAAAACTTTAAAGGCCATCCATATGTCGGTCGTCTAACTTCTGAAGAGATGTCTAATTTGAGTGACATGACATTGAACATGATCAAGCTGAGAAATGTCTTACTATCATTGCAACGTAACAACCCAAACAGTCACACTACAATTACATCAAAACAATATAAGTCAATTACATTTATAAATAAGTAAAAATAAAGTGTTACTTACCTCGGGCTCATCCCACAATCGTGCGGCCACATGGTCTCGTCCATAACTGATGAGAAATGATTTGTCGTATGGGCCGCCAGGGAATGACTCAGGGTCCTAATGTGCAGGCTCCTTATGGGCAGACTCCTGATGCGTCGGCTCCTGATGCGTGGCCTCCTGATGTGGTGGCTCCTGATGAGCGACCTCCTGATGTGTCGACTCTCCATGTGCATCATCCACGTGTGCAGGCTCCACGTCAGCCACAGCCTCGGGCACACCCTGCAGAAGTCGGCGCTGCTCGTCCTGCTGCTTGTGTGCCGACATGGTCGACCTCCTCCAAGGGTCAACACGAGCTGATGCTCGACCCCTTGCGGGTGCACCATCCCTCGTACATGCCATACCTATGAAAAATAAATTCAAAAAATTAAGTTTATATCATTTTTTTAACAAATAAAATATAAATCTAAACTATGTCATAAAACTATGATTAATTTATTATTTATAAATAAAATATAAATAAAATATTATTTATAAATAATAATTTAGAAATATATTATTTAGAATAACTTATGTATTCTTGTTACCGGACTCCTCAGTAAACAAGAATACAAATTTTCAAATTTAAATTTCCTTTTTTGAAGGTCTGTATTCTTGTCTACGGAAGCTTCGGTAACAAAAATACGAAAGTGTTATTAAACTGAAACTATAATTTTTTAAGATAAATTATTTCTTTTGACCCAAAAAAAAAAGATAAATTATTTCTAAATAATTTCTAAACCCTAAACTATAATTATTATAAAAATGAAAGGCTATAAATATTAGTACAAATGTTCCAGAGAAGACTGCTAAGTGGTAAAGTGCTGGGGACATTGTGAACGCGGGTTCTAACCCATAACGCTCCACGTCTCCCTCCCCACCCCTCACCCCGTGACCATTTATACTAAGGACAAAAAAAATGATAGATAAAATAATTATTAAAATGTTATCTAGAAATATAAATAAATAAATTATAAAATGTATTATTCCGGATTCATGTTTACGAATAGATCTGTAAACAAGAATACGAAAGTTCAAAAATTAACGATTCAAATTTAAACATCCGGATCCATGTTTACCGATAGATCTTGAAGTATATCTCTTTCATTGTTTACGGATAGATACATTTTTGTCGACACTTAGATTGAAGCTAGATATTTCAATCGATGATGATTATTTTATTGAAGCATTACGTTATAAAATTATATGGTTTCCCATTGTTCATGAGGGTGTTTGGGTTTTTTTAAAAAGAAGTTCATTCAAAATTTAATAATGTCTAAAGAGGGGTGTATTGGCTGGTGCACAAGTGGTATCACATGAGGAAAAAAAAAATTTCATTCACCCACTCAAAACTATTTTTTTTCGGAAAACTAAATTCCCCCGAATTCTCATACCACAGTGCTTTTATTTTCAAGAACTGTGGTTTTACACGGGGTTCACTGTTACTAGTAGTGCTCGGAAAGTTCACATCTATTATGATCCTTATCTAAACTCTTGTTCCAAATTCTCAAACTTAACTGTGATTTTTATCGAGTCTATTTAATTGAATAGAACGCTTAAAGTTGAACTACTGCATCGCACCATGTAATAAGACAGATTGCTATCAAAATCTTGGTCCAAGTAAAATTTTATGGAGAATAAGCAAACCAATTTCATTAAATTACATTGTCAACTACGCTGCCCAAAATATAAATCTAAAAATAAGATGAGAATAAAGTATTAATTAATCAGAGAAGAGAATGTCTACAATTAAATAAATATTTACCTATAAAAAGGTAACTTGGAGAATTTTTTTTAGTGATCTGAAAAGTTTAATTCTTACCCTCATTTTGTCATCATTGATGGGTAGTAGGGACCTCATCTTAAGATTTGTCTACCCTAAACTTCTGAAGTCCTGAATCTCCTTCTTTGGAATGAGGTATGTACAAGTTTTCTTACAATGAGCAATGAAACAACTAAACCCCTTTTTCCATTTAAGTGGGTTTGCTCAAGTTTTCTTTCAGGAAGTCAATATGCCAAAATCAAGGCAAGGTAGAAAAGGGTTGATAGTGGTCACAATACCTTACATTATATGTCGTCTCTGCACACATTCACCTAATGAAACATATAGCCATGATTTGAAATATAAACAAGCTAAGGATTGGTCCTGGTACAAAATAGCACATTGTGTAACTAGTACTCGTAAGTTTTTTTTTTTTTTTTTTTTGTTGATAAAATGACAGCAAACCAGATTTTTTTTTCCAGTAACATAAACTTGAGCAGCAAACAAATTTTTACAGCAAACCATAATTTGGACAACAACTAGAAATTATTATAATTTTTTTTTTTTTGCAACACATACTTGAGCAGCAAACAAAATTTAAACAGCAAACCAGAATTTGGACAGCAACTAGCATTTTTTTTTTACAGCAACATAAACTTGAGCAACAAACAAAATTTGACAGCAAACTGGAATTTATGGTATGGCCTTAGTTACTATAAAGTAAATATTATTTAATCAAATCTGTTCTGCTCAAGCATACAGTTCACCGTTCATAAACTTATTATGACCCAACTAACTGGTCATTAAGTTTTTAAGTATATGTTGAAACTTAAATTATTACAAGATTGATTAACCATGCAAATCTAAAATTCAGTGCATGTGCCGTATCATTGAAAGAAAAGGAACAATGGAAAACATAAAAAAACCACATGAAGGTTCGAAATGACAATTAGCTTGTAGATCTCAAATCAAAGACTAGCTTCCTTCTGGCCATTCCGAATCAATGATCTGGGGTGTCTGAACGAATGGCTGATAAAAATAAAAAAAACAATTGAAGAGAACAGTTTGATTAGAACAGAAATAAATAATATACAGCGAATAAGAGAAAGTGAGATGGTGAATAATAGAATCGAATTGATAAATAGAAGAGAATGAAGAATGAATCGTAATCGTACTGGGTTTTTCGGGTTTGCCGTCGATCCATTTGGAAAGTGAGAAATGAACCTTCTCGCGAGAGAGGGCTTCGGTCTTGTAGGGTTCCTTCAGGCAATTCCTCACAAGATTCGCACATATGTTTGAGTACGTTATGTACGTCATCCCCGCCGCCCTCCAAAACGGCACCGCTCCTCCTCCTCCTCCTACTGCGTTCGACGCCATCGATATTAATATATTATTCTCTCTTTCTCGATAGTTTCTCGCTTCTCTTCTCTTCTCTTCTCTCCGACTCCTACCCCTACCTGATCGGTGGACACTTGACCCTTTTTTTTTTTGGGGTCCAAAACAAACATGGACACTGCTGGTGCTACTACTATCTCCCCTCGGCCCTTGCATCCTGCACCCCACTTGTTTGCTGGCCAAACCCCTCCCCCCCCCCCCCACACTCCTCTAAAAATTTTGAAAAACCCAAAATATCCCCACTCACTTATGTTTCGGTAATTCAATTATCGGAATACATTTTCAATAGCATCCGGCAACTAGTTACCGAAAGCTGTTGAAAATGTATTCCGACAACTGAGTTGCCGGAACATATCATAATTTTGGAAAAATATGCTTCCGACATATGTTCTGGCAACTGAGTTGCCAGAATACATTTTCAACATTGAAAATATATTATGACAACTGAATTGCCAGAGCATAAGTGAATGGGGGTATTTTGGGTCTTTCAAAATTTTTAGATGATAGAGTATTAATTTAGAAACTAAATTCAGGGTTTACTCATTATTTTATTTTTATGTACAAGTCCAAATCATCACTCAAATGAATGTCAAAAAAAAGTAATAGTATACAAATGTGTTAACCTATGCGACCAGGGGTATTTTGAAAACTAAACATATTTAGCCTTAATATCACTTTTATTCCCCTACGTTTTGAAGTAGTGTGATTTTATCACTTCATGTTCTAATTGTGCGAATTAACATAACACCATAATAAATATGCACGAGACGGGGATAATAGGCTTTTTCTTTTTGGTCAAAGGGGGGATAATAGGCTAAGGGCTCCAACGTTAGATGATGACACTATGTACTTAGCTTACTTTCATTTGAATAATTTCTAATTGCCATTATTTTGAATGGCCGAAAGAATCATCAAGAAGTTGAAAGGATGCGAATTTGAATTTGTAAAACAATATATTTCTTGTTTTTCTTTTAAAATTAGTGTAATTAGTGTTAATGAAAACTTCCCCTGAATGAGCAGGATGGATCTCTATTGCTTCATTGTTCCTTGTTAGCTATACTAAGGGTCGTCCCAAGGATAAGGCGAGACAAGTCCATGCTTTAGGCCTTTAGCCCACCCTATAGCCCACTAATTTTATGGCTTAATCTCTATTTTGATACCTAATAAAAATTGCACGAGATCCATTCTCATGATTTGTCCACTCTAATCTAGCTTTAGGTCTCTCCTGTTGGAATTAAGTCCCACATCGGTGGGAACTTGATTTGGGTGCTCCCTTGGAGCCTATATAAGGAGGCCCAAGTGAAATTTTTATATCATCCCAATCACTTCTTCTCTTCTTCCTTTTATTATTTCTTATACTCAATTTGAGTATTGTGAGAGTATTTGTGAGGTATTTTGTGAGAGGTATTCTTGTAATATTTTCCCACATAGTGAAATTCTTCTGGCCTTGTCCCGTGGTTTTTCCCTTATTTGTTGAGGGTTTTCCACGTAAATTTTGTGTGTTCATTTCCTTATTTTCTCGTCTCTTATTTTAGCCGTGACACCATTCATAGACTCCTACGGTACCCAACAGGTATCGAGCTCCAAGGTTGTTGTGATACTATTCACAAGCGTCACTCTAGGAAGGTGTCGGTTCTTAGTATGCTCTGTAGTTTGCAAAGATTGTCCGATCTTCCACATCGAAAGAATTGTTCTTTGGAAATAGTGTGGTAGTGTAGAAGTGCATGTCTAGGAAAAGTTACGGCTAAGGAAAGACTTGGTATTTAAGCGTGTCCATTGGTGACCCACCTCTCTTTTCCGGGAACTTACCCGTGTACTATTTACTTCGGTCTCACGTCACTATTCCGATTATCACGATACTATTCCCATATACTACTATTCATACGATGTGGTTGTATACTTTACGTGTTAGTGTATACTAGATTTGTTCCGGTACGGGATAATGCATAACATTCCGCATTCAATCTTTACCGTACTATTCACTTGAAATAAGTGTAATCCTGCTCGTTCAGTAATACAACCATGGCAAAATTTGAGATAGAAGTTCAACCCGGGAGTAACTTCCTGCGGGAAATTGAAGGTGGCAGTTTTGAGGAAGGATAATTGCTTGGAAGCAATTGAAGCGCACTGCAGATATGACTTATGAAAAGTGGAAAGAGAAGGATGGCAATCTTTGTTGCCAATTTGCACCTAGCAATGGCGGATTCGATTTTGTCAAGTGTTGCAAAAAAGAAGACCGCAAAGGAGATTTGGGATGTACTTAACAAATTGTACGAGGTTAAGTCACTTCCCACAAGAATATTCTTGAAGAGGAAACTCTACACTCTTGAATGAGTGAATCCACATTGGTGACGGATCACATTAACACCTCAACACGCTATTGGCTCGGCACTCACGGTATCCGATTTCAAAATAGCGTAAAATGACGTCTTAGAACTTTTACTTGAGTTTACCAGATTCGTATGATCAACTCATCATCAACATTACAAACAATAATGTTCTTGACACTCTTCACTTTGATGATGTTGCTTGGTGCAATTCTTGAAGAAGAATCCAGCAAGAATAAGGAGGAAATGTCGAAAGTTTGAAGCAAGCGTGCTTTATCGATGATCGAGGCGGATCAATCTAACGCGTGGCCCAAAGGGAGCCAAGATCATGGTAGATCAAAATCTCGAAGAAGAAAGAATCTCAAATGCTACAAGCGTGGCATGAGAGCAACTTAAGAAGGAGTGTTGGAACAAGAAGAATGGAGAGAAGACCTCAGAGCATCAACCTCTCAAGGTCAGTGTTGCAAGTACCTCGGATGATGGAGAAATCTGATAATGCGGGCGGCAAGAAGTCCTAAAGGTGGAAGGAAACTCAATGATGTTTGGATAGTGGACTCAAAGTGCGACATGGCACATGACTTCACAAGTGATTGGTTTTGTACTTATGAGCCTGTCTCGGTAAGATCCGTGTTTATGGGAAATGATCACGCCTTAGAAATTGTTGGAATCGATGCATCGGAATAAAAGATGCAAGATGGCAATCTTGTCAGCAAGATACAAGGGGTACGACATGTGAAGGGCTTGAAAGGAATCTATTGTCCTTTGGGCAATTGGATGACCTCGGTGCAAGATCCATATTGAAGGTGGAATCTTAAAAGTAGTGAAGGGCAATCTTGTGGTGATGAAAGCGAAAAGATCACAAGCAATCTATACATGCTTTTGGGAGATACGTTGCAAGAGGCGGATGCATCGGGCCAGAATCAACAGCCATGAAGAATCAGCGATGATGTGGCATCGCAGGCTAGGCCATATGTCGACGTGGTTTGAAAGTTCTTGCGAACGCATAATCTCTTACCCGGGCTCAAGATCGTAACTTTACCCTTCAGATAATCGTGGTGACAAGTAAGCGATAGATTGAAATTTGCAAAAGTAGCTACCGTAGCAAACGATACTAGACTTCGATACATTCGATGTGTGGGAGTCGCGAAACATCCAATGGGGAGCAAAGTATTTTGTATCATTCATTATGACTACTCCCGAGGAGATTGTGGGTGTACCCAGATCAAGAAGAAGTCGGATGTGTTTCCAAGATTCAAGGAGTTCAAAGCACAAGTAGAGCTTGAACCGGGAAGAAAATCAAGTGCTTCGAGATTGCATAATGGAGGAGAATATGTAGATGGTAACTTTCATCATTCTCGCAAGCAAGAGGGTATTACGAGACAATTCAGCATTGCCGCATACACCTCGTGAATGGTGTAAGAACAAGAGCTATCTTGAGAACATCGATTGGCCAAATCTTTTTGAAGCGTATCAAACCGCTTGTTATGTGATAAATCGACGCCATCAACAAAGCGATTGGTTTGAAGTCACCAATGGAGATGTGGAAAGGAAAGCCCGATGGGTTATTCTTCTTTACATGTGTTTGGATGTCCTTAAATGCGTAATGTACAACTCCCAAGAAAGAACAAAATTGGATCCAAAATCCGTAAAATGTATATTCTGGGTTATCTTGTCGACAATGTCAAGGGGTATCGCTTGTGGGACCCCCTTTACCCGCAAGCTTATTTGTTAGCAGAGATGTAGTCTTTGCGAAAATGAACCGCAAAGTGGCGAGAAAAATGACAAGACTTCAAGGAGATCCGCTATAGTGCGGTTGGAGAGAAAGACTCAAGAAGATGATTCTTCCAAGGCGAACTGCAGCACATAGAACAAGAACCGATGAGGTCAATGATGAAGGAGTTCGACGATCAACACGTCGAGATAACGGCACCATCATGGCACTCGGACTATGTTATGGCGCCATGATGCATAACCGTCTTTGGCCAAGAAGAGGTGAACCATCGGCTCTTCAAGAAGCGTTGAGCTCGAGATGCTTCTCAATGGATGACAAAGAATGCAGAAGAAATGGAAGCCCTACATAGAAATAAGACTTGGGAACTTGTTGAACTTCCAAAGCGGCCTGAAAGCCATCGAACAAATGGGTGTTCAAAATTAAACGAAGGACTCGGCAATGATCAAGTGGAACGGTATCGTGCGGACTTATAGTCAAAGGTTATGCTCGAGAAAGAAGGAATAGACTTTGACGAGATATTTTCTCCAGGTTATCGGACTTACTACTATTAGGGTAGTGTTGGCAATGTGTGTCTTGCATTTGATTTACATCTTGAGCAGTTGGATGTAAAGACTGCTTTTCTTCATGGAGAACTTGAAGAAGAAATTTATATGCTCCAACCGAGAGGCTTTAAAGAACAAGGAAAAGAAAACTTGGTTTGTAGGTTGACCAAATCTCTGCATGCGGTCTAGCAAAGGCGAGATGTTGGTACAAGAGATTTGATTCCTTCATAATTAGCCTTGAATTTACAATGATCGAAGTTGAACCTATCAGACATACTACAAGAGGTTTGATGATAATGATTTCATCATTTTATCGTTGTATGTGGATGACATGTCGGGTGGTAGGCCCCAACAAAGATCGAATCCAGGAATTGAAGGCACGGTTGGTAGGGAGTTTGATATGAAGGACTTGGGACCCGCAAACAAGATTTTAGGGATGCAAATTCACCGAGACGTAAATGATAGGAAGATTTGGCTTTCTCAAACGAATTATCTAAGGAAGGTGCTGCGCTCAACATGCAAGATCAGTAAGCCAATTTCTACCCCGCTCTCAATTTTAAATTATCCTCACGTATGAGTCCTAGCAATGAAGCTGAGAGGATGGAAATGTCTCGAAAATCGTATGCATCAACGGTGGGAAGCCTTATGTATGCCATGATATGTACAAGACCGTGACATTGCACAAGCAGGGAGCTTTGTCGGTTTATATGGCAAATCCAGGTAGAGAGCATTGGAACATGCATTAAGAGGATCCGTGAGATACATCAAAGGAACCTCGAGATGTTGCATTATGTTCTGAGATCAATTCATTATCGTGGGTTATGTTGATTGATTTTGCGGGTGATCTTGATAAAAGGAAATCCACCACCGGGTATGTATTCACAAATAAGGGGAAGCCAGTGGTGGTTATCTGCTTACGATCATTGTAGCTTTGTCTACTACAGTGGCAGTACATGTAAGCACCAGGCTTGCAAGCTATCCTGATTAAAGGTTTAATGGAGGAACTGGGCACAAGCAACAAATGATTGTGTTATTGTGTGTATCAGACGAGTGCGCATATCGCAAGGAATCCAATTTTTTCATTCCAGACAAAGCATATAGATACCCGTGATCACTTTGTTCATGAAGTGGTAGAAAGGCAGTGGATATGCAAAGATTCACACCAAAGATAACCTCCGGATGTGATGGCCAGGCCGATCAATCTTGACAAGTTTATTTGGTGTCGATCCTCCCATGGCTGCTCGAAACGTAAAGCGACATGGAATGGCAAGGCGAGAAGAGTGGTGTGAAGATATGATTGACTCGATCAAATCTTCAAGTGGGAGAATTGTTGAATTAAGTCCCACACCGGTGGGAACTTGATTTCGGTGCTCCTTGGCCTATATAAGAGGCCCAAGTGAAATTTTTATATCATCCCAATCACTTCTTCTTCCTTTTATTATTTCTTATACTCAATTTGAGTATTGTGAGAGTATTTGTGAGGTATTTTGTGAGAGGTATTCTTGTAATATTTTCCCACATAGTGAAATTCTTCTGGCCTTGTCCCGTGGTTTTTCCCTTATTTGTTGAGGGTTTTCCACGTAAATTTTGTGTGTTCATTTCCTTATTTTCTCGTCTCTTATTTTAGCTGTGTGACACCATTCCGTTACTCTGGTACCTAACATCTCCTTACTTAACAACCATCTAAAATAGTACAATAGAAAGCACAAGATTGCTTCTCTTTCAAGTATATATAATATCTCAAAATACCAAATTAATTGGTCACTATGTTCAATCTGCCATTTCTTTAAATATCTATTTAACACTGTCTCTTCAAGTATTAAAAAGCTTTTTGTACTGCTAGCTAGTAGTCGTCATCATCTTCATTTCTTGACCCCAAGAATCTCCTCACAACTGCAGCAGCAGCACCAAGAAGCATAAACAGAAAAATAGTTTCAAATCCACCTCCAATGCCTATAGCTACACTGGGACCTGGTGCAAAGAAAGAAAACGGAGACCATCCCCAGCCACCGCCATAGAATGGCACACCGTAGCCATATCCACCAACTAGTGGAGGTGCCACTCGAGGATTTACATAGATATTGGTCCTGTCAATTGACAAAAATTTCATAAACATGATTCCAAAAAGATGAGGCAGGTGAAACGTTACATCTTCTTTCAGTTATACAAGTGATATAATATGCATTAATGAAGAAAAGTTCCATCCAATTACAAAAGACATTCCTTGAGTTCTCCCAATAATATCTCTAATGATATACTATGAAAATTATATATCAACTATAATCAAATAGAAAAGATGCATTTATTTTCAGCATAACAGTAAACTTTTTCTTTTTCTTATATGGAATCCTTCAAATGAAAATCCGTTAAACGGTGAGAGATGGATGTATGTGGAAAATCTATTTACTATAGATATTAAACTCATCAACATGTTAATTATATGCAAAGAGAGAAAAGCAAATTAGGTAGACATGACTAATCAAGAGTCAAGACATAGGCAATAACAGACCAACATAATCCACTGCTAACAAAATCTTTTTCTATTATCTATTTAAGAAATTTAACTGCACACACGTGATAAAAACCCATTCATCCGTTTTCTCGTCAAAAACTATTTCCCACAGAAAACTTAACTGCACCGTGGGTTCTGTTCTGTTTTTCTACGGCACAATTCTCTCAACTGGTTTACACATATATCTTCATACCTTTGCGCCTGTGATAGATTTTTAAGAAGGCAATATATATGATCAGGAAACTAAGCCTACCAATTAAAACAAAACAGTGTGACCTAGGATGAATATTAACAATTTCCTATCCTAATAGCTGAAAAGAGGGGCATCGGTTAAGTGAATTTGCAATAATCAATATGAACACCCTCCTAAAAATGTAATTAATTTACCTGGAATTGTTGTTGATTCTTGGCGAGGAGCGAGGAGCCGATGACCTGAAGGCCTGACCACCAACTCTGCCACCAGTTTTTGCAGCTGATGCATCATGAACTGAGCCAAGCGTTAACACCCCAGCAGCCAGTGCAACCATCGCTAACTTTGCTAACTTGTTCTCATTCTTCCTGTTATTAATATTAATTACAAAAACCCAAAAACAAGGAAAAATAATGGATTCAAACATGCAAGACCAGAAATTGAGACTACAATAACAATACAACAACAGCGATATATAAGGAATTAAACACTAACTAGGGTGTTGTGTTTGATTAAGTACCTCGGAGGAGTTGGAGATTGTTGTTGGTCATCGTGTTGTGGGCAACTGCAATAGAGGACGGTTGTCCTGCTGCTGCTCCTCAAGTTTGGCTTAAACGGAAGTGGAATGAGGGCGTTGGTGAGGAAGCTTTGCTGTGAGGAGGCTATGCCTATGCTGCACATTTTTTGGTAATGTAATGTTATCACACAAATTTTGCTGTTCGGTCGAATGGGAATTCGATTCTTCCTTCCTGTTTTGTTTTGCCACACACAAAACCAAGCTCAAGCTCAATCTCTATACTCTCTCTACGGATATTTTTGCCTTCATCTCAAAGCTCCCCCTTTTTCCTGGTCCTCGAGTTGCCACGCGGCACAATTCTATTATTATTTTTTTGTTGGACATTATTATTATTATATGCTACAAATTTAATTTAACTGTCGTATAATAAAATCAAATTCTTCTCCTTCTAATTGAAAGGAAAATATTTTTTTTGTATGCTTTTATCATGAAGTCGTGTGTTTTTATTATTTGGTAATATATGTATTTTAAACTAAATGAGATTTATCTCTTTGAATTAGTTGTTCGCTTAAATAATTTTTTTATTAATATTTAGATTTAATTTATTAATATTAACCAAACGAAGATTTTGTTTGCCTCAGATTGTTTTGACCGCAAAATCAAAAATTTCGATTTCCAATGCACATTATTCGCTTAAATGAAAAGCAACTCAAGTACAAATTCTGCTTAACACGAAAATTGACCGCAATTCTGGAGGGTAACAATCTGATACAAACAGACTCTAAGCATGTGATTGGTTGAGGTGAATTATAGAGGAGAGAGTAAGAGACGAGAGAGATTAAAGAGAAATGTTGAATTTCTTTGGTTTGGTTGCAAGAGAAGTTGAGACGAGAGAGAATAAATCGATGAGGCCCAGTGCTTTTTTGTTTCTTCGCTAAAGTGAGAAGAAAGAGGAAAGAAGTGAGCACTTTCCTGTTATACCCTTAAAATATTAGTGATTTGAACTTTGCGGTCTCTTAAAAAAAACGTTGTCACAAAAAGACAAAATTGTGTCAGTACCTACCTGTACGTGTGAATGGGTGTGCGGAGCCGGAGAGGGTTATTTTTTTTTATAAAACAAATATTTGACCACATATTTGATAAAACAAGTTCTCCACGTTTTGATTGATAAAAAAAAGAGAATATGACTATATTCTATTTGAATGCATATTTTAATTAAAAATAAAATAAAAAAATTATATTAAATTACTGAATTGATTTTATTAAATTGGATTAAGTATTTACTTAAATTAAAATTTAAAATTTAATAAAATAAAACTGTATGTTGAATTTTTTAATACAAGGATATTTTTGTCTTTTCAAAAACTAAACACACTTCTCTCTATTCTATTTCTCTTCTCTTTTTCTTATACCAAACAACACTACAAATCTACTCTATTTCTCACATCTTTCTCTCTTCTCTCACTCTTTCTCACATCTTTCTCTCTTCACAATTTCTTCTGACAACCAAACATAGCCTAAAGCATTTATAAATTATCATTAAAATAGTATTTTACTAATTAAATTTGTTTTAAGATTTTGAGAACTAAAAAGTTTTAAGCGATTGTATTTTTATATTTTAAATTATATTTTCATTATTAATGAAATAATTTTTGTCAATTAAACTAGTATTCATTGAAATATTTTAAATATTTATTTATTTATGTATTTATTTATTTTTATATATTACTTTGATTTACAAGCATTTGTACAGTTGATGTAATTTTAGTTTATACAAACTAGTTTATACAATTTTAAAATATTATATATCATAAATACATTCACGTATTATTAGTTTGATCTTATCCATTCATAATTTTTTTTTTGTCAAGAAAATCATATCCATTGCATGGACAAAGCCCCAACGAAAACGGCATCTACATCAAACTGACCTATAACTCTGTTGTCTCGAATATCAATTAGCCGCAGATCGGCTAACTTGCACAACGATGATTTCCTTTTCTTCAAGCGATTACGCCAAGGAAGGAACTCTGTTCCTTAGCTATGGGTCCCTTAACTCACTCCAGAAAGGTTTAAGTCGATGAACTAAAATAAAACTGGGACATAAAGGTAAACTAAAATGCGGATAAAAGCTTGAGCGAAAAATATAAGTTGTTTGATTGATTCGTGATGATTTCAAATGTATGTACAACTTGGGTATTTATAGTAACACCTAGGAACTACCCCTATATGCCACGTTCAACTGGCTAACATTGATAAACTCCTAGTTGACAGTTATTCGGCTGAGAAGTGCCTTGTTCCACTAACCACGTTCCTGAAATCTAGGTGCATTACCGCATCGTGGTCACGTCTTCTCTCCCAACGGTCTCCTTAGTATTGACCTTATCTCGGATTCCCTCGCTCAGCTCCTAGAAACGTGGAGAAAAATCTTGACTCCGTTTAGTCTTGAATTTAAATTAATTCAAAATTATTTCCACGTCATTCGGCCCGTGGAGCAAGAATCTGATCCCATACGTGACTCCATGCTATCCCTATGGGCCTAAATATCTTTCTTAAAACCCAATAAGTCCAAGGCCCATGTATAGCCTCCGGTTTCCTGCTTTCGACTCTATCAGCTGTCATGCCATATCGACTGGTAAGCACATCGGCTGACGTCCAATCGGCTATTCGATCTATTTGACTGGGACTAGCTTCGGCTGATTCTGATAAATATTTTGGGTGTAAACAATTGCCCCCTACGCTGTCTTAGCCATAACACCCTAGGTTTAGGCTGGGGCGGCGTAATGATTTAAGTCAAATCACCCTCATGAATGCGAGGTCATCCATTAACAACAACTTTTTGAATAGTGCAACGGCAAATCCTCCAATATGCCTTCCCACATAGTGGGGTAATATCTCTTAAGATGTTTTCCATTGATGCTTCTATTTAGTTCTTCGCCTTGCATGTTGACTAGCCGATAAGCACCACCATGATAAGCTTTGCTAACAATGAATGGCCCTTCCTAATTTGGTGACCATTTCCCAAACTTAGGATCCTTGATCCCAATAGGTAGTATGATTTTCCAAACAAGGTCTCCTTCAACAAACCTTTTTGGCTTCACATGTTTGTTATAAGCCCTAGCCATTTTTTGCTTGCTATGCTCAATTTGATCTAAGGCCATGAGTCGATCTTCGTTAACCGAATCTAACTCCATTAACATGGCCTGTTGATATTCATCCAGGCTTAGCAGGTTTTGTTTTGCTACTCTTAGTGAAGTAACATTTATTTCTAAGGGTAACACTGCGTCTTGGCCATATGTTAGCCGATACGGAGTAAATCCAGTCGCACTACACTTGGAATTCCTCACGGCCCACAATGCCTCATTCAGTGTTTCATGCCATTTCCTTGGCTTATCCTCAATGTTCTTCTTGATTATATCAATAAGAACTTTGTTGGTGGCCTCAGCTTGCCCATTGGCTTGAGCATAATAAGGGGATGAGTGAATTAACTTAATCCCAAATTGTTGTGCGAAGGCCACCACTTTCTCCCCAGTGAACATAGTGCCTTGATCTGTGGTGATGGTTTCAGGTATTCCAAATCTATAGATGATTTGGCATTGTATAAACCTAATCACCTCCTCTTGAGTCATATTCACCATCGGCTGGGCTTCTACCCACTTGGTGAAGTAGTCAGTCGCAACTATGATAAACACATGCCTCTTGGACGAAGGTGGATAGATTTTGCCTATTAAATCCATTGCCCATCCCCTGAATGGCCAAGGTTTTATCACGGGGTGGAGGTTTTCGGTTGGAACCCTTTGAATTGGACCATGCAGCATGGCATCAATTTTATAGAAAATTTTGAAAAAAATGCCAAAAAGGCGAACTACCGAAAATTCTCCAAAAATTGGGAACGTGTAGCTACAAGTTGGATATCCCCCGGAACACCCAAATTTGCCATGAAAAATGATGCGACTCAAGCCTAAGAAGGCTTGGGCATGCATGGGGGGCAAGCCCCATGGCACCCCTCCACACGCCCTGGGGGCCTGCGCAGGGAACAACCCAAGCTCATCGCGTTGGGACTCATCTAACACCTAGACCAATGAGCACCGATGTTCTGGGGATGAATAAGGGACACGAGTTACACATCCTTTGACATATTGATAACAATCAGTCGTGATGGTAGGCCAATAATATCCATGTCTGTATATTAGCCATTTCATTATGGGTCCAGCCCTGTGAGATCCACAGATTCCTTCATGTACTTCCCCCATGACCTTCATGGATTCCTCTTTACCAATACACTTAAGTAGCACTCCATTGACGGCTCTCCTGTAAACTTCATTGTCTACCAATACGTACTTGAGTGCTCTCTGCTTGAGCTTGAAGTCAGTACTGCTTGAAGGATCTTTAAGATAGTCAATTAACTCTTGTTTCCAAGAGTCGATCGCTCCTATTGGTGCACATTCCCAGATTGGGTACTCTTCATGTTTTACTTCGACTATCATATCTTTGTACCCTGAGGCCTGTTGAGCCAAATCATTAGCCTCTTCATTCTCTTCCCTAGGGATGTCTTTGTACTCTGCATCGACAAACAAAGCCTTGATAGCTTGCTAGCCGTTTCATAGCACTCTTTTAAGTTAGGGTTATTACATCTATATTCCCCAGTTAGCTGTTTTATCACCAACTGTGAATCTCCTCTAATTTGAACATAATTTGCTTTCATGGCTGCCAAGATCTTAAGCTCCAAAATAAAGGCTTCGTATTCTGCCTGATTATTAGAATTCCCAAGATCCAGCTGACACATGAATTTCCAATTTTTCCCTGCTGGGTCCGTAATGGTGATGCCAGCACCTACCCCCTTTTGCGTTCTTGACCCGTCAAACGTCAGCACCCAAGGCTTCAAGTTTATACATGCAACGTGTTCGGCTAATGGGTCATTGACTTCGACACAAGGGTGTTGAGCCAGAAAATCGGCTACTGCCTGGCCTTTCATTGCTCTCAATGGAACGTATTTTAACGCGAAAGCATTTAACTTAATGGCCCACTTCATCAGTCGACCCTGTAAGATAGGCCTATTAAGCAAATACCTAATAATATCAATTTTGCACAAAACCAATATTTCCTTAGGTAACAAATAATATTCGAGTTTTGTACAAGCATAGAACAATGATAAACATAATTTCTCAATAGGGGTGTATCTGGTTTCTGCATCATTCAAGGTGCGGCTGAGATAGTATACAGCTCTTTCCACCCCATCATCAGCATCCTGCGCGAGCAAGCAGCCGATTGACTCTTCTTCAGCAGCTATATACAATTTGAGTGGCCTTCCTGACACTGGAGGCGTTAGTACAGGAGGTTTGGCCAACACTTGCTTAATTTGATCAAAGGCTTGTTGTTGCTCTTTCCCCCATACCATATCCTCCGTGATATGATCCAAAACGGATGCATATAGTTTTTAACGGATCGTCCTCGAATTGAATCTTGTTATAAGGGTTAAAACAGTATAAAAATGAGAACTTTAGGAATTAGAATCCTTAATCCTCAAATTGTCGCCTTATTTGAAGAAGGAAGAACAAATACTTTGCTCTTGAATTAAGATGGCGCATACAAGCAGTAGTGCAAGAAGAATGAAGTGCTAAAGGTGCAAGCTTTAAGGAAAGTGGCGCATAAACAAAGAACTAAGCAAGCGAATTAAAATAAAAAGATGGAATTGAGGCGAAATGAAAGAAAGAGCGCCACACTCTCGAGAGTGATAAGTCGATGAAGATTAGCCACCGAGAATGGAAGCTCTTGATAAGAATCGAAATGGTTCATCAAAGAACTAAGAGGCTTAGCTCTCCTGAGCTCACGATGGAGTGCAAAATAAATTACGATTCAAAGGTCTTTGAATTAGAGTGTACAAAGGCTATTTATAGCCATAATGGTAATCAATTCCTCACTCCTTTCCTAATAGAGTGTGGCGGACCAACCTACTTGGTGGAGCCAGCAAGTTAGCGCTCCCAGTCTGAACCTGGCTCATGGATATGGGAGCTGACTGATATTGAAAGGCTATGACACGTTCTAAGATCCTATGTGCTTAGTTAGCCCCAAAACAAGTAGGACCTTATTACAAAAATTATCCCAATGGAAAATACAACCAAAGCTGAATTTAAAAAAGTTCAAATACTTAATCTAAATAAATTAAAAGGAACAACTAGGGTGATATCATGCCCCCGTATTGGGTTCTTCATCGACTTGGATTATTTGGACTATCTTGAGAGTTGGGCCTTGAGTTGGTTTGAGAGATAGGAAATAGTTGACTTCTTTGTCAAGCCTCTTTAGCCTTTTAGTCCTTGACCTCGTCATTGGGCCTCCAAGTCCTTGTAGAGCATCATTGGGCCTTGCATCTGATGGATGGTCTCCATTTGAATTTCCTGGACTTCATCATGTTCTCCCATTCGAAAGAATTAGGTCCTCAATTTGATCCTTCGTCACCTACATCAAAGGACTTAAGTCGGCCACATTAAATGTTGCACTAACTCCATACTCACCTGGTAGGTCAACTTTGTAGGCATTATCATTGATCTTTTTAATGATTTGGAAGGGACCATCTCCTGGGTGAGAGCTTTGATTTCCTCTGTGGCGGAAACCTTTCCTTCCTCATATGCACCCAGACCAATCTCAGGGCTCAAAGACAACGCTTTTTCTTCCTTTGTTGGCTTGCCACAGCATATTGCTCCATCTTTTTCAATTTGGGACTTGAATTTCTCATGGAGCTTCCTCGCATATTACGCGCCCGCTCCAGTCCCTATGATTCAAAGAAAAATATCGGGTAGAAGCTGACAAATCGAGGGGTGTGAGGGGATTAAATCCATACACAATTTCAAAAGGAGAAAAGCTAGTGGTAGAATGAACCACTCTATTATAAGAAAATTCAGCAGAGGTAAGCATTAACTTCCCATTGTTTTGGCGTTCCTCTTGATGATTGACCATGACAAGGTCGAAAGGGTCCTATTCACCACTTGAGTTTGCCCATCGGTTTGTGGGTGACAAGTGGTGAAAATAACTTGACTTGGTCACTAATTTGTTCCAAGGGTTCTCCAAAGTGGTAGGAACTTAGAGTCCTATCGAGAGCTATGCTCTTGGCGCATCCCATGTAGTCTTACAATTTCCTTGAAGAACAGTACGCCACATGAGTAGCATCGTCCACCTTATGACAAAGGAATAAAGTGGGCCATCTTGGAAAACTGTCAAACCACAAAAATTGAGTCTCTCCCTCTTGGAGGCGGGAAGACCTGCTGAGAAGTCCATAGACAAGTCGATCCAAGGAGAATGGGATAGGTAAGGGGGTATAAAGTCCATGGGGCATTACCTTTGACTTGGCCTTTTTACAAACAATGCATCTATCCAGAATTCTATGCACATCATGCTTACCAGGCCAATAAAATGCTCATGCAAAATGTCCAAAGTCTTTTGGATCCCAAAATGTCCCATTAGTCCCCTCGTGTGCTTCCACTAAGTAAGAGTTCCATAGCGAACATTTAGGCACACATAAATATTTTCCTTGAATAAAACCCATCGTACCTAAAGAACCCATTATCATCACTTTTTTCACAAGCAGCCATATACTTTGGAGAAATCATCATCATGCACATCTGACTCTTTTATGTGTTCAAAACCAAAATTTTTTGTTTCAAGAGTGGAAAGTAAGGTATACCTTCTAGAGAGTGCATACGCCACTACGTTCACCTTACCTTGCTTGTGCTTGATCACATAGGGTGTTCAAGAAATTCTACCCAGCATGCCTTTTGTTGGCTTACCTTGCCACTTTCAAATATTTTAGTGACTCAGATCACTATGAATTCACAATTCCTTTGGCAAAAGATAGTCTTTTGCCAGTGTGCCAAAGCCACTTATAAGTGCATCTGACTCTTTATCATAAGTGGAATAGTTCAAGCACACCATGCAATTTCTCACTAAAATCACGCAATTGGATGCCCCACAGGTAAAACAGCCCCAATACCCACATTAGATGCATCACATTCAAGTTCGAAATGACATAGAAAAATTAGGCGATCTGGTATGGCGCATGGGTAAGTTTTCTTTAAAGGGTGTTAAAGCTTCTCTCTTGTGCTTCCACCCACTTAAAGCTCACATTCTTATTACAACCTCATTCAAAGGCGTATGGTGCTAAAGTCCTTCTGAACCTTACATAGAAACTAGCTAGCCCGTGGAAGCTTCTGCGCCTCAACTCCTTTGACTTAGGGGTGAGGCCAGCTCACTAATGGCTTTAATCTTTTCTTCATCCACTTGTACTCCATAGCACTTACAACAAAACCTAAAAACACCACATGGTGGGGTACAAAAGACACACTTCTCTAAATTAGCATACAACTTTTCTTTCCTTGCAGCTCATCACATTACAAGGTGTTCTAGGTGCTCATCCCCAAGGTTATCTTGCTATAGTGAGAATGTCATCAAGTACACCACTACAAACTTGCCTAAACTCTCTTAATACATGGTTCATCAACCTCATGAAGGTGCTAGAGCGCATTTGTAAGTCAAAGGCATTACCAACCATTCATACAATCCATGCTTAGTTTTAAAGGCTGTTTTCCTCATCCCCTTCCCTCATCCTAATTTGATGGTACCCTTTCTTGATCAACTTTAGAAAAAATAACAAGCACCGTACAATTCATCAAGCATATCATCTAGTCTAGGGATGGGGTGTCTATATTTCCACAGTGATATTATTTCTGACCTACTACGATTTACACATGCGCCAGTCACCAGTCCTTTTTAGGGACAAGAATAGCGGGAGCGGCACAGGGCTCAGCTTTCTCTTTTGACCTTTTTGGAGCAATTCCTCCAGCACTTGCTTGAATTTCCTTTGTTTTCCTGGGATTGGTCCTATAGGCGGGCCTATTAGGCAAAAAGGCTCCGGAATGAAGTCCATTTGATGCTCGATACCCGCCCTTAAAGGGAGGTAGTCAGGAGGAACACTCTTTGGGAAGACATCTTGAAAATCCTGCCAAAGAGACTACCTCACTTGGTAGAGGGTAGATTATGATTCAAATATAAATCCTTGTACACTGCATAAATGTACATCTCTTGCCTCATAAAAGCAAGCCCTCTTTATTTCACTTTCTCCTGGCAATTAAACATTCAATATCTTTTTGATCCACTTTTTTCCCCATTTGACTTTCCGCTTGTGGCGCCTTAACTTCTCTCACGAGTCTGGCGCCACTTGGTCTTCCTGAGCTGTTTAGGAGTCAAAGGCACAAGGGGTAATTTTCAAGAATTATGCACAAGAGTATTTATTAGTAAAACCATCATAGTAGCACGTTTATCAAGCAGCGAGGCCTACCAGTAAAACATGGCGCTCCATGGGAACAACATCACATAAGACATCATCTTGATACTTACCAATGGACAAGCTTACCAACACTTGGCGATTGACTAATGGCTCACCATTTCTCACTCAACCATTGAAGTTTGTATGGCTGGGATGGGGAATAGTTTGAAGTTCAAGTTTTCTTACGAAGCGAGTCTTTGGCCACATTTGTGCAACTTCCCATCGATGATTAAAGAGCAGACCTTTCCTTGTATGATGCATCTTGTATGGAAAATGTTTTCCCTTTGGTCTAGCTCATTTTGCAATTTGACTCTAAGAGTCTCTTTATCGTGTGAGTCACCATCATGAGCTAAGGTTTAGCCTCTTCTTCCTTCTGCGCTTTCGGCGGAGCCGCTTACATGACTCACTAGAAATATACCCCCTTTCATGGTCATTGTCCTTTTGTTTGGGCACTTTCATGGAGGCCGTCTGACCTTTTCTGAACATTTGAAACATAATGTCCACTGTGCTTAGAAAGCGAAGAAGAAAGCGTTAGTGGAAGGAAAAGTTTTAGAGTTTTAGAGTTAAATACCTTCCTTAGGTTGTGTAGAAACCTCCTTGGGTTGCTTATCCTTCCAGCGAGGGTTTTAAAGGTGGAGGAGATTTCCTCCATTGCCTTCCTCTTGAGTTGTTGTTCCACCTTTATGGCTTGGTGGACCCAGCTCTTCAAGCTCTTCATAATGATGCAACTCCACAATGTCTCTATCTCACGGTTTGGCGTGAAGGAAAGCGGGGACATGGTAGCACTCCTATCTTTATTGATGTTTGCCACTTGCAGGCCACCTCCATCTCCTTATGGTACTCATCCACTCTTACTCCACTTAGGTAAGTCTTTGGAGTTTATTATGTAACTCGGTGGTACCACCAGAAGGTACAAACCTTTTCTCATGAAGCTTTCATCTCACTCCCAGTATCTACAGGGTAATCCTATTTCTTTCCTCTCCTTTTGTACTTGGTCCCACAGTTAGAGCATGTCAGAAAACTCAAGAGTGCCACCTTCACCTTCCTCTCTTCATTGTATGAGTGATAGGAAAAAGATTTGTTCTATTTTGGTCTCCCGTTCTAGGTAGGCTTGAGTGTCATTCTTTCCTTTGAAAGAGGGTGCTTGGATCTTAACTCTTCTAGTTCTCCTTCCCTCTCATTACTCCTATACCTCCTATGTCTCCTATCATCATGCCTCCCATGTCTCCTTCTCAGATCATGGTCCCTCACAGGTCTCCTTTTCCTACCGAATCATAATCATATTCATCCTAAATGCCGAGGCCTCGTGTTGAGAACCCTACTCCTTTCATCAACCTTGTGTTAAATTCAGCCCGAACTTGGTTTAACCCTTTGTCTAACTCTTGGGCTAGGAATTGCATCAATCAGGCCGGTCCTAGGGGATGGGGGTGTGCTTCCTTCACTTTCATCTTTGGATTTTTTTTTTATAGGGTTAAAAAAATAAAATAACAAAGGCCACTCCACTTTCTTCTCACGTGTTTACACTCTTGAATTTATCACTCGTGTTTCACTCTTAGTAGGCTTTTTTCTATAATGTCCTCTTGCCTTTTACCTCTCAAGTCTCTTTGAGTTCTTAAATAAACCCTCTCGTGTTTCAATTACCAAGGGTTCGTTTCTAGTAATGAACTTCACAAGAGTTAATCACCCAGGAATTTGAAGAAAGGAAAGAAACTCTAGACAAAACTTAAAAAGAATTTAAAGAGACAAACAAGAAAAGCTAACAAGGAAAAGTGCAACTCAAAGGAATGCAAAGAAGACAAAGGCTGGAACAATGAGAAGACAATTAGAAGAAAGTTATGAATTCAGTGACAACTCTGATGGCAACAATTTAATCTTGTTAAGTGCAAGAGCTCTTTTCTTTTCCTTTTTTTGTTTTTTTGTTTTTACGGAATAAAAAGGATTTTTTTTGTAGATCACGCCCCTTACTGTTTTTTTTTGCACTTAAAAATTGGTTGTGCAATATCAAATTGAATTGTTGTGCCAGCGTGTGATTAAAAGTTTCCTTTTCAATTCAAGTGCTATAAACATCACTTGACAACCAATATGGAAATAAAGGATTAAAGGCTGTAAATTGCGCAAAGAATAAATGACTAGAATGAAAACAAGAAACAAAAAATGAGAATTAAAGAGCGGAAATTAAAAGCACGCAATTTAAAGGCTAAGAAAGTAAATGACTTAAAGAAGCGAGAATGTAAAGAATTTCGCCCGATCCTTGGAAATGGCCCGATCAAGATATGATCCAAATGTGTACAAATATGGCACTCAAGCAAGCTGTAGCAGTGTTAGAAAGCAATAAGAACGATACACAATAAAAACAAGAACTTTGTCGATTCTAGGATCAGGGCTCTAGATACCACATGATATGATCCAAAGCGGATGCATATAGTTTTTAGCAGATAATCCTCGAATTGAATCTTGTTATAAGGGTTAAAGCAGTATAAAAATGAGAACTTTAGGAATTAGAATCCTTAATCCTCAAATTGGCGCCCACTTACATTTGAAGAAGGAAGAAACAAATACTTTGCTCTTGAATTAAGATGGCGCATACAAGCAGTAGATGCAAGAAGAATGAAGTGCTAAAGGTGCAAGCTTTAAGGAAAGTGGGCGCATAAACAAAGAACTAAGCAAAGCGAATTAAAATAAAAGATGGAATTGAGGCGAGGAAATGAAAGAAGGCGCCACACTCTCAAGAGTGATAAGTCGATGAAGAAGTCGCCACAAGAGAATGGAGCTCTTGATAAGAATGAGAAATGGTTCATCCAAGAACCTAAGAGGTTTAGCTCTCCTGAACTCACAATGGAGTGCAAAATAAATTAGATTCAAAGGTCTTTGAATTAGGAGTGTACAAAGGCTATTTATAGCCGCTAATGGTAATCAATTCCCTCCTCCTTTCCTAATAGGTGTGGCGGCCAACCTGCTTGGTGGAGCCCGATGAGTTAGGCGCTCCCAGTCTGAACCTAGCTTTCATGGATATGGGCGAGCCCAGTGTAAAGGCGCGACACATTCTAAGATCCTATGTGGCTTAGTTAGCCCAAACAAGTAGGACCTTATTACAAAATTATCCCGAATGGAAGAAATACAACCAGAATTTAAAAAAAGTTCAAATACTTAATCTAAATAAATTAAAAGGAACGACTAGGGTGATATCATGCCCCCCATATTGGGTTCTTCATCAACTTGGATTATTTGGACTATCTTGAGAGTTGGGCCTTCGGGAGTTGGTTTGAGAGATAGGAAATAGTTGACTTCTTTGTCCAAAGCCTCTTTAGCCTTTTTAGTCCTTGACCTCGTCATTGGGCCTCCAAGTCCTTGTAGAGCATCATTGGGCCTTGCATCTATTGGATGGTCTCCATTTGAATTTCCCTGGACTTCATCACTCCGTATCTTTTAATTTCAGCAAGGGAGAAAAAGCCTTCATTTTCCCAGCCGAATTAGCTACGAACCTCCTTAGGAAATTGATCTTGCCAATCAAACTTTGCAGCTCCTTCTTGTTCCTAGGAGGTCTGGCTTCCAAGATAGCTTTCACCTTGTTCTTGTCTACTTCTATTCCTTGATGGTGGACCAAAAATCCTAGGAAATTGCCAGCTGCCACTCCAAAAGCACATTTGGCCGGATTCATTTTTAGCCCATGGGCTCGCATCCTTTTTAGGGCCTACTCTAGATCGGCTAGGTGGCTTTCAAAACCCTCAGACTTGACCACCACGTCATCTATGTATACTTCCATGGTTTTGTCGATCAAGTCATGAAAAATGGAGTTCATGGCCCTTTGATAAGTGGCTCCTGCATTCTTGAGCCCGAAAGGCATGACCACCCATTCATAGATTCCCAATGCTCCTGGGCACCTGAAGGCTGTCTTGTGAGTATCTTCTTTTGCTACAAAGATCTGGTTATACCCTGAGTATCCATCCATAAAGGTGAGAATACCATGTGTGGCTGCTGCATCGACTAACATGTCAGCCACAGGCATAGCATACTCATCCTTTGGAGTGGCCAAGTTCAAGTTCCTGTAGTCTATACATACTCTTATCTGGCCATTCTTCTTGACGATAGGAACTATGTTAGATAGCCATTCAACATACCTGGCCGTTCTTATAAAGCCCGCCTTGATGTCTCTCAATTTCGACTTTAATTTGAGGCATCAGTTGGGGATTGAACCTGCGAGGCGCTTGCTTGAACGGTTTGTATCCTGCTTTGATAGGCAACCTATGTTCCACCAACCTTCTCGCCAAACCAGGCATTTCGAAGTAATTCCAGGCAAAGCAATCTTTGTACCGCTGGATTAATTCGACTATCTTACCTCGTTTGTCTTCCTCAAGCAACCCACTCACCTTCATGATTTTGGGTTGTTCTGGCGTACCCAAATTGATCTCAATTAAAGGATCTTCTGCCTCAAACGCAGGAGCCGTCTTGTGAAAAGGGGAGTGCAATTCCACAGGCTCGGCTGCACACACCTCATCAGGCCTAGCTGCCCCACCTTCTCCCTGGAGAGTAGTATCTCCTCTTCCTCTGCAGAGTCATAATCTTCCATCATGGCATCCATCGCTTTGTACTCGGCCTTAAAGATTTCTAGCCGACCCAAAAGATCTTCGAGTACCTGAGATGCCCTACTCATTAGTTGCCTGCGCATTGGTAGTGGTTACCTGAGATCTTAGCTTGAATCCCTCGTTAGTAAGGTTACATGCTTTCCACCCTTCTTCATAATCCTGCAGGATGGCAATAGGACCTAGGTGTGGGGAGTAGAACAGGGCTTCCAACATTTTTACCTCGGTAGAAAAGGGCTCTTTATCCGCCTCGATTGTCTCCACGTTGTCTCCAACCCAAAACATAAGCTCCTGATGAAGAGTGGAGGGGACACACTGACTTGTATGAATCCAATCCCTTCCCAGGATCACGCTATAGGAAGGTTTGCCATCAACCACAAAGAAAGCGCTTTGATGGTCTTGGGGGCCTCTTGTGACTTCTGGCTATCAAGACTCCAAGTGCCTGGAAGGTTCCCAGGAAGTTGGACATTTTCATGTTGGTAGGAACGAGGTCCTCAAGACTCTTTCCCGATTTTCTCATGGTTGTCACGGGCATAACATTTAGCACGCCCTCCATCCACGAAGACCACTTCCAAAGATCTTCCGTTGATATAGGCCTTGATATAAAGAGGCTTGAGATGTTTCACCATTTCCTCTGTAGGTTTCTCAAACACTACCTTGGTAACCTCATCACCGGTAGGTGTATCGGCTAACTTGCGGCCCGATTCTCTCCTCGTGAAACACGTCTCCCTCGAGCCTCCTGGTTGTGGGTTGTTTGCCCAGAATTCTTCTGGGAATAAGCTGATAGCCTCTATCTCAGCCAGCAGGCCATCAGCCTCTTCATTGAACAGGAGATCCAACAAGGAGTCTTCCATGATATCATCTTGTTCCCAATGCATCTCTGGGACTACTGAGCCTTCTATGGTGATCGCCTCTTCATCTACATCGACTGCGGCGATCAGACCCTCTGCTTCAGGAACATGTTCCTGTTCAGTAATTGGCTCTACATTTTTGGGCACTTCTTCTTTCCCTGGGAATAGGCTCTTCATCAATCCTGGGTAAAGATAGCCTACCACTTTCTCTAATGGTTAGCCGATCTTGCCCCCCAGTTTTTTCGACAGGTGCCTTGCCTTTCTCTTCGTCAGGCTTCCCTGTTAGGGCCTGGCCATGTGTAATGTATTGTTTCACCAATTCCTGGGTGAGCCTACCTGGTTTGGGTGGCTTGCCCCCCTGCCCACGTCTTGCTTCTGGTTGGGGATTTCCCAACCTGTCAAAGACAGAAGCCCTGGCAGCCTGAGGTCTCAGTCGATCAATATGGGTTGAATCGGCTGGTCCCTTTTTTGGCCTCCAGACTTGTTGCACAGATATCCTGCGCTTGTGGCTGGGCCCTTCGTCATCAAGTCCTGAGAATGAGACCATACCTATCCCAAGGGCAGGGAAAGGATCAGTATCCACTGTCATTTCCGCGATTCCTTTGTCTGCAAGTTTGAACCTCCCCTCTTTTATCCCCTTCTGAATGGCCTTCCTGAAAACCATGCAATTTAGAGTTGCGTGATTATAGGAGTTGTGCCACTTGTAGTATTTCTTGTCCTTTAACTCCTCAGCAGGTGGGATTTTGTGCCCATCCAAAGAAATTAATTTGCTTATCCCTAAGCAGGTAGTCAAAGATCTGATCTGCCTTGGAGATATCAAAGGAGTATTCTGGCTTGCCATCTCCTGAACTTGACTCTTTTCCTTTGGCAGCTCTTAGAGCAGGGCAAGTATAGCCTTTACCCTTCACTATTTCAGCTGCCATGATGTCTGTCGTGGAGTCGGCTGAATCATCATCAGATTCTTCAGCTTCTACAATGGATACCAACTGAGGGCATCTCCCTCTACTGGCTCGTCTCTTCTCTTTCTCCTGGATAAACTGCTCAATGCGAGTAGCCCTTGAGACTAACTGGTTTATGTCAGTGCAAGCTTGGCCAACTAGATTTTCCTTGAGTTGGGGATGCATGCTGCTAATGGCCATGGCTGCATATTCTGCCTCAGGGAACTGCACTGAACATTTCCCAGCCATTTTCCTGAACCTCTCCACAAAATCAGCAGCGATTTATCTACCTATTGTCTCAGGTTCATGAGATCGGTAGCGATGACTTGAGGTTGGGGCGGTAGAATCTGTCATGAAAGCACCTCTCCATATCGACCATGTTTGTATAGAATTAGGTGGTAAAGAGGAATACCATGTAAAAGATGTTCAGGTAAGTGACAAGGAGCAGTGCAATTTGTGGTACTCATTCTGGTTCCACTTCACCACATTGGGCGATAAGCACGCCTACATGCTCCATAGTCGATTTACCATCTTCCCCGGAGAAAGTAGCGAAATCTGAGTCTTATATCCCCTGGCAGAGGTACCAATCTATCCACCCACTCAGTATGGTTTCTGTAGATTGGGCGATCCAGAGGCTTCACCGCACACCAAAGTATTTCTTAATGGTGTCTGCAATGATGGCTGGGTCTAGCAGCTGTGAACCCCCTGGCCTTACTTCTCCCCAGTTAGGAGCAGCCGTTTGTGGTTGTTGTCTCCACATTGGGGGATGTGCCTGGGAAACTTGTTCTGGAGGATTGGGGTAGCGTGGTTGATTAAACGATGGAGGTGGGTAAACTCCCCATGGCTGCTCCATGTTCGCCTCACCAGGTGCCCTGTATTGAGTTCCAGGCATACTTGTGTTAAATGGTAGAGGTGGGATCTGTCCCCATGACTGCTCTGCCATCAAACCAGGTGCCCTTGGAGGAGTTGACCCCATTTGAGCGCCTGCAGATACTTCAGGTTAGGATGGGTAGAATGGAAGATTAGCCGATACAGGTGGAACATAGTTCCATGGCTGCTGACCCGCATATCCCCCAGGTGGTCTTATACCGCCCAATCCTGTACCAAGAGTTTGCCCCCCAGTGTGCTGTGGGTTAGTCGCCTGCACAGCAGGACCATAAGGCTGAGCACATGGCATAGCTTGCGGCATACCAATTGGTCCCACTGCACCCGGTGGCCTCCTAGCCATCTGCACCTGTCCAAAATGAAGATTAGCCTGGTTGTTCTCATCATTCGCCACCTGTTGCCCTCCAGTGTTCAACGTGGCAAAAGCACCATGCTGGGAATTAATTGGATTAGGAGGTACCTGTCCTATATTCGGCTGAACCTGAGTAGGTCCGGCCTGAATGTAGGTAATTTGGCTTCTTTGTGCACTGCTGAGTCATGTTGGCTGAACCTGAATTAGTCCCGCTGAGATACACTCAATTTGGATGACGAGTCCTGCTGGGTAGGGTACCCACTGCGTTGGGATAGCGAATTGATAGAGCCTTCACTTGCGTGAGCCTCCTGGCCTCTATCTCCCTGGCTTCTTTGCGCCGTTATGTACCATGGGTTTCACAATATCGGCCAATTGTTGTGACACTTGGTACATGATATCATTTATTCCCAAATCGAGTTGTTGGCGTATAAGCGAAGTGGTCATCACCACCGGGTCTCATTGAGCTCGTTGGGTTGAGTTTGACCTCTATCTCCGCTTGTATTTGCTCTGGTGGAACATTGCTTCCACGGGATGGGCTTCCTTCAACCGCTTTTGGGATTGCTCTTTGCCGTCATATTGCTCAAACTCTTGCCGACGCAAGTGCATACGCCATCGTAATCGACCTGGGGATTGAGCGTGTTGATCCGTTCACCTTTGGTCCCACCGGCGTGCCAATTTTGTTGTCTCGAATATCAATTAGCGCAGATCGGCTAACTTTCTAACGATGATTCCCTTTTCTTCAAGCGATTACGCGAGGAAGGAACTCGTTCTTAGCTATGGAGTCCCTTAACTCACTCCGAGAAAGGTTTAAGTCGATGAACTAAAATAAAGCGGGACATAAAGGTAAACTAAAATGCGGATAAAAGCTTGAGCGAAAAATATAAGTTGTTTGATTGATTCGTGATGCCTTCAAATGTATGTACAACTTGGGTATTTATAGTAACACCTAGGAACTACCCCTATATGCCACGTTCAACTGGCTAACATTGATAAACTCCTAGTTGACAGTTATTCGGCTGAGAAGTGCCTTGTTCCACTAACCACGTTCCTGAAATCTAGGTGCATTACCGCATCGTGGTCACGTCTTCTCTTCCAACGGTCTCCTTAGTATTGACCTTATCTCGGATTCCCTCGCTCAGCTCCTAGAAACGTGGAGAAAAATCTTGACTCCGTTTAGTCTTGAATTTAAATTAATTCAAAATTATTTCCACGTCATTCGGCTCGTGGAGCAAGAATCTGATCCCATACGTGACTCCATGCTATCCCCATGGGCCTAAATATCTTCCTTAAAACCCAATAAGTCCAAGGCCCATGTATAGCCTCCGGTTTCCTGCTTTCGACTCTATCAGCTGTCATGCCATATCGACTGGTAAGCACATCGGCTGACGTCCAATCGGCTATTCGATCTATTCGACTGGGACTAGCTTCGGCTGATTCTGATAAATATTTTGGGTGTAAACAAACTCTAGTCTTTCAAATAGCATATGCAATATCTCATACAATGATACAAATCTTACACTACAAAACAGGACAACTACTGTTGTTAGAACACCAAACATTCTCAAAAAGAGCACCTACTTCTACCAATGACGTCCAGACTAGACTCTATCTTCAGCTGATGGTTAAAACACTGGACTAAACACAAAGACGTTACTGTCAGCCCTCCACACTTAACCTTGTCCGCTTCCAGGTTGGCAGTTACTTCTTCCACCCCACCACATTGTTGCCAACAGCCCCCCATGACTTCACTAAAATTTTAAAAGTACCCCCAAATTTAATTTTTCCCCCCTCCCATTTCTTCTTCTTCTTCCTCCCATCCCTCCTCCACCACCTCCACCACCAAACACCGGAGCACCATCCCTCCACCACCACCACCTCCCCAAAATACCTCCATTCCTTCTTCTTCCCATCCCCCTCTCCACCACCGGAAAACTCGCCGGAGCCACCACCCCTCCAAACACCGGAACACCTCCCTAAAGGCCACCGCGACCAACCCAGCGGCCACTGATGCTAAACCTGTCCATTTTCGTGATTCTGTTTTTTTTCCCCGAAATTTTACAAGTTTCCGGTAATTAAATTACCGGAACATAAATATGTTTCCGGTAATTCAATTACCGGAACATAAATTTCAATTACCGGAAGCCTGTAAAATTTCGAGAAAAAAAAACAGAATCGCGAAAATGGACAGGATTAGCTCTGGTGGCTGAGGGTCGCTCTGGGAGGTATTCCTGTTGAAATGGAGGGTGGTGGCTTTGGCGAGTTTTCTGGTGGTGGAGGGGGGATGGGAGGAAGAGGGAAGAAAGAAAAATGAATAGAGGTATTTTGGGGAGGTGGTGATGGTGGAGGGGTGGGGCTCCGATGGTTGGTGGTGGAGGCGTGGTGGAGGAGTGCTGGGAGGAAGGAGAAGAATAAAAATTAGCTTTTTTTGGTAGGGGTATTTTTGGGATTTCATAAATTTAAGTGGGGGTGGGGGGTGGTGGCGGCATGTTGGTGGGGTGAAGGAAGCAACTGCCTTCCAGGTTTCTGAGACGTGGCTCATCATTTTATCCATTCGTGTTGGGTTGCAAAAATGGGATGGGCTTACTCATGGGCCACATACAACTTGTACTTGGGGCGACTTGGGGCACCCCTCATTTTTTCCTACAGCACCTTCACCCCCTGCAAAACTACCCCTATTCCTACCCCTAACACCCCTTAAACTCTCCCTCTTTTTTTTTTTTCCTAAAAAAAAAAAAAACTTTTTCGACAATATCTCTTAAAGTTACAACCATTGTTAACAGAAAGTATGATCTAGCTTAAAGTTAGTGTATACTCAGCCTTGGAGTATTGTACATTATTTCTTTATTTTCTTTCTTGTTGCAGAACCATCACCACAAGATTTACCAACACTTAGTGGTGACTTGAGTCCGGTGAATGTTTGATTCCCCTTCCTTCCGTTAAAAAATGTCTACCTTCGAAAATCCAAAAGTCTAGCCCCTCTCTCAGCCTCATCATGAAAAACTTGTTTAGTGCCTGAGCATTAATGATATATATGGCTCCTTTATAAAGGACTTCAGAAAAGATCATTTAAGAAACCGGTGAAAAAGCTAGCTAGTGGTGTCAACAATTTTTACCTGCTGGCAGAGGTCTTAATGATGCATGACTTTGCTGGTCGATAAAGGACAGTTCGCGAATGCGTAAACAAGGCCAAAACAAGCATTCGGAGAAATGGCAGTAGCTAGTAATAATTAAAACAAACTAGAGGATTGAATTCAATGCAATAACTTTTTGCACTAATTTAAAGTAACTATCTAAATACAAATGAAAAATATAAGTTACCTGCTGTTATTAGTTTCTGCAGTTAGTTTAACTTACAAATCTTTGTATGTCTAAATGACCAAACTGCATTGTCATCCATCTTATATGCTTCCGTACATGTGTGTGTCTAAGGACTAAGGAGAATAACTTTTAAGCCAAAACTAGTTGAGAGAACTCGTGTTCAGCACAAACGGTAAAAAAAAAGGAACTTACAGTGTAGTTAAGTTTTTTGTAGGAAAATAATTTTTGACGAGAAATTGAATAAATAAGCTTTTGTTAGGGGTGTTCTTAGTGTAGTTAAGTTATGGATAATAGATAGATTAATATCTTCATTGCATTGGAGAGAATTTATTGGAGAAAGAACCTTAGTTACTACTCTCTTCTTCTGGTTTCTGTTCCCTTCCTTTCTCTCCTAAACAGGTTTGAAAAATATATGTAACAAATTACAACAGCAGTAAAATATATGTAACAAATTAAATGCATGACATATCAATCAAGGCGTCTCTGAGAGCAGGCATTGAAGAGCATTCACCTGCATTTGCAAACAACTTATATAACTTTGTAGTTCAGTAGCAACTTGTTCATCACACATTTCTTCTCCTCCAGGTATCAACCTTCTTAGGGTCTTCAACTTGTCCTCATCTTCATTATTATCTTCTCTGCCTAAATCCTTTTCCATTTCCAGCATGTCTTTGCTCATAGACTTGTTGCTCCCCAAAATGTGAGACTCAGATTTTGAGCCACAATTTGAAGAGAAATCAAGTGGGACAATTTCATTTTCACTGGTATCTTCATTCTCAAAAATGCTACTACTGCTTGGAGCTGCATTGACATGATTTTCCCTTTGAAGCTTGACTTTAAGGCCATTACTCCATGCAAAACCTTGGGTTGAGGACACCATTGCCATGTCCACTTCATACTTCACATTCTTAATATCACTATGACTGTTATCTTTTTCAGAACTTTTTTCCTGTATCCTCATCAATGCTGGCACTAAATAGCTTAAATAATTTCTTGCAAATATAGATTGCACTATTTTGTTTGGTTCCAGAGAGTAAACACGTCTGCGTTTAGGTTGTTGAGCCTCCATTTAACTAGAAATTGGGAAAACAATGTTGTCTCCCCCAGCTGAGAAAGAAGGTTTGGGGTGATGAAATCAGAAAGACCTTAGTTGTTGTTCTCTGAAAAGAAACAAATAATAATAATAATATAGTTAAATGGATTAAGGAAGAGGAGGAAGAAGGATTGTTGGTGATAGTGGAAGTTGTAATAAGATAAAGTGATTAAGACAAAGCAAAGAAATAGAACTGCTAGAGTAGAATGGAGGCAAAACAAGCTTTTAACAAGTGCTAGTTCCTGGCATGGTTACTATTGAAGGCAGTTCAAATTATAGGCTATCATAAAATTAAGTTCACCTAAGGTTATAAGTCCCGGTCACGTCGCATTCCTTAATATTGTGGAAAATCGCGGTTTATGAGGTTTGAATTGCAGTCACATTGCAGTCGCGGAGACCCCAAAAGCCTTATTTTCATGACCCTGATCGCAGTTACTGACCTTGATTTAAAACCTTAAATTTATTAGTTTTTTCATTTAATTCACCAAATTTTTTTTTTTACATGGGAGGCAAGCACCCAAACTAATTGGAATGCTAAGGAAATAAAATATTATGATTACTACATCAACCAAGTAAAGAATGAAGGCACAACAAGTACAGAAAGAAAACAACAGACCTTGAAACTGAGTCCAGGGTAAGAGGGATCACAGGAGAGGTCAGTAGTAGCTATAGTGACACAGGCACACACAGCACAAAGATTTGAGTGCAAAATGTTGGGAGTGGTCTATTTATTTAGATTGGCACATGGTCTCACATGCTTGTTGCTTTTCACAACTACCCACAGAAACAGACTCTCTCCCATGTGCACTAGAAGACAAAAACACCAAAACCCCACTATATAAATGCCCTCACATGACTCCACCTCTTTAAGTGGTACTCTTTCACTTTGCTCTTCCAGCCTCTCCCCTACTTGCAAACCTTTTCCCCTCATTTCAAATCAACCAGCTCATCCTACTACTCCTACTCCTTTTCCACTCTCTATATAGTTTTCTTTTCCTTTACAAAATTGTTGTTTTCTGTTAGATATGTGCTAATATAATTTTAATTGCTACAGTGTTCATCAATCCAAATCAACCAACAATATGGGACTAATATATAGCTTTCCATAAATTGAACATATTAATGAGAAAGTTAGTGCATGCATATATAGATTGACAGAGATAGACACAAACACTTTGAAAGGATATATACAAAAGATTGAAAATCTAAAAAATGTCCCTACTCTAATCATGTGATGATTACAAAGCAACGATGATAAAACTTGGAGTCATGTAATTAAGGTCAAAATCTTGTCTTTATTGAGAAAAAGCGAAAACAAAAAAGGTTCATATATATCAGGAAGGTAGCTAGATAACCTGATCAAATCTTTGACCTTCTTGCTTGTTAATATAATCACAAGTCCTATGAGAATATCTCATCCCATTTATGTACTTGGTCATTCCAAAGAGAAAAAATAAAACTATTACGAAGAAGAAGAAGAAAGTTATGACCTTTTTAGATTGACTTATGAACAATTTATTTGAGCTAATCTACAGATATAAACACTTGTCTGAATATTTGAGAGAGTTTATAAAAACAGCTTATGACACGCCTATAAGCTATTTTCAGCTTATTTCAATAAGCACTTCAGAATAGCTTATGAAAACAGCTTATAGCCTATATAAAAACAATTTAACTATACTTTCTCTTTTATTATAGAAATAGTTTATACATAATCGTGTTGGAACCTAAACAATTGACAAGTACATACCCTCAATAATTTTGATGATAACAAAGTATCTATGTGAGAATAATTTACGTTCTGATAAGCCTTGAAGTGTGTAGGAAATAAAATTACTCATATTTATAATATCACTCAAGCAAGAAGAAGTTTACAAGAAGATGAGCACATTATGAGTGTTTGCATTTGGTTCGCCTCTAGCATCTGGTATATGTACTCTAAGCGAGCATCCAGTTATCAGAGATTAAGACATAAGGAATGCAATCAAAACCAGTGAGCATCTTATACATTTGAGCGAACATCTGGTTGTTTAGTGAAACACGTGCAAATCACGCTTGGCCCTTTTCACTCACTACCTCAGCGTTTCCTGTATTAAATTCAAATTTGTTTTGTGCGCTCAATTTGATGGTACAAGGAATTAAAGGTGTCACATTTAGCTAAAGGACAAAATTCGTATACTTTTCAAATTTTACCAGACTGCCAATGATTGGAAAAGGAAATAGTACAAACGGTCATAAAGCTGTACTAATTCGAATATTTCCATGGAAAGGGAATAATGGATATTTTCCTAAAATTACCCCACTCAATGACTTCGAGCTGATGGATTTCTTCAACGGTAATATTTTTGAAGAAGTCTATAAATACACCAAAACAAACATTGAAGAAGGTTACAAAATTACAATTCAAGTGAGCAACCTAAGATTTTGTGACAAGCTTTCTGCGAACCAAAAGTGAACAAGTCTTCAGCGTCTTATTCTTTTTTTTAGAAAGTTATATACTTTATGCTTAAAGTTTTTATTCTCTCTTGTCGAGAGTTACTTCACTGTATTCAAATCATCTTTGTAAAACTTGTAGTGCCTTGTGATAGGTTGTTTTCCTCAAAGACTCGAACGTACTGAGTCGTTTTGAGAAGTTGAGAGTATTGTCAAGGTTGTGACAGTAGAATACTCTTGAGTGTTTTGTATTCAGTGTGATTATAATGAAAAATCATTCAAGAATGAAGGGACTAGACGTAGCTACCAGTTTGGTGGTGAATTAGTATAAATCTATGTGTCTCTTTATCTATTGCTTTAACTTTATTTTTGACTTGCAAAAAAAATAAGTTTTCACTGAGTTTATCTCAGCATCCGGTTTCCTTTCAGCGTCCGCTAGTAAACTTTTTTCAAAAGAACTTGTTTTCAAGATAGTTTTAACTTAAAGTTTGCGAAATTTTTTTAACACAATTTAACCCCCTCTTGTTGTGTTCACATTCAAATCGCTTATATAAGCACTTTATAGGATAAACGTTTAATTAAGTTGGTTTCCCAGACAAGCTGGTCTAAATTTTTTAAGCAGGGGATGGGAACCTATACATGATGGATTCAAAGTCTAAAGTAAAACTAAATGCCAACCACCCTTTGAACGTTTTGTGGGACAAGTATGCATGTGCAGGGTCTCAGAACTGAGATTATTAGCATAAAAGGTACGCTTCTGATTCTCATAGTTAATAATTGTTACTGATGTTATTCTTTCTAGCTAGCTCTACCTGAGGCAGAAAATGTAAGGCTAAGAAAATATTCATTTGTAATATTATTGTGTAGGGATGGATGGATGACATAACCAGCTGTGTTTCTTGTTGGGTGTAGGGCCATTTTGGCATGTCAAAGTTCAAAAGCTAGCATGGAAATAGCGGTGCCAGGAAGAAATCATGCATTAACATTTATTGAATATTGTTGAAGGACTAGTACTACTGGAGAATGCATTGACGAGTCAAGCATAAATATTATCAGGTTAGTGAAATTGTCAGTGTGTGATTAATTGATTGGTATGTGGTGGTGGTAGCACTCGTGAATTCTGAGGATGGAAAAATAGCAACACAATACCCATTGAACAGCGCATTTACTAATCAGATCATATATACGTACATTAAATTGGAGGGAAAAACATATGTAAAATTCGGAGAAGCTTGATCCTTTTTTTCCCTTTCATATATGAAATATTAGAAACAGAAAATAAGACAGAGAAAATTTTCTCCCTGGGATCTGTGATTTGATGATCTATTAATTCATCTTAATTTGTCAGTTCTTCAATACCTCTTCAAGTGATATCGGCAAACCGAGTCAATGTCATCCTTTTTTTTTTAATCTTGTTTATGCATACTTTATATAAATGTAATATTGATTTATTTTATCGAAGCAAACAAATTGCTAACTTATCAGTGATATATAGTGATCACTGGAATTAGGTCTTTTTTTTTTTTTGATCGCCACTGGAATTAGGTCTTAAGGCTACGAAACATGGGCAAATAACTTTTTGAGATGAGTAGGATCGATTCTTTTTATAAAATTGGAATTAAAGAAGATATTATAACACGTGCTTGGATTTAGAATTTTAAAGACGGAATGTACTTTTTAAAAGAATTTTAATTTTAAAATGACTTCATTGAAAATCCCGAGGCATTTTTATCAGGTATTGTTTTATACACAATGAATTTAACATTCCACAACAAGATGGACTTTTAAGAATCCGGCTAGGGCTGGATAGCGATCCAGCACCCAGCCTGAAATTGAAAAATCTGAGACCAAAATCAAGCATGTGGGCGGGTTCTTACGCGTCGGTGGGTCACTAGATAAAAGAATTCGGTTGGGGCGGATAATAATGGGCAGATAGATTCGTGTCTGTTTAAAACATTTCGTATGTGCTTGAACCCGACCGCTTGGGTTCAATTAGAGACGTTTCAGGATTGGGTTATAGCATTCACGACATTTTTGAAAGAACCAGAGTTAAACCTACTTAACTCATTTCATTTCTTCTCTTCCCAAAAAAGAAACCCGAGTGCCACTTAATAGAGCTCTTTGCCTCTCTCTCGAATCTCAAGCTCGCGCCATCAAAGTAGCTCTCTGCCTCTTCTCTTTCCCAATCGCGCAGCTCCATATGGCCATCTCTTACCATCAAGAGGAATCTTCGCCACAAA
This sequence comes from Calophaca sinica, assembly GCA_037113605.1. Classification (NCBI taxonomy): domain Eukaryota; kingdom Viridiplantae; phylum Streptophyta; class Magnoliopsida; order Fabales; family Fabaceae; genus Calophaca; species Calophaca sinica. The sequence goes on from CM073731.1 coordinate 13,920,663, forward strand.
CACAGCTGCTCCATTGGTGTTTTTCCATGAGCTTCGTTGCGATAACGCAACCTGTCGCTTCTCTGCATACGCCATATCTGCCGCCACTCGCATGAAGGGCCTACTCCATGGTTCCTTGCGGTCACCGCCTTCATCTCCTGCGACCAAGAGCCAGTAAAGTCCCCTTATTTGGTTTCCCTTTATGTTAGAACATTGTAATAATAGTATTGATGGCTTTTTACAAAATCATGGCATTTTAATAGTGGTTTAAGACAAGCACCAGGTGGGTATCCTTTCTTTCTATGATAATTTTTTTTCTTTCTTCTCGTTTTTTAATTTGGAGATGGAATTTGTGGGTGGAATTTGTGGTTCAGATATCCACAAATTGTTTTAGAGAATTTGTTTGATTCAAAATTGTGTCAACCCACCCCTCAACCCGCATAATCTACCACTTGTTCAATCCATTATCCCAAACAGATGGAAATGGGCCAACTATTATCATCTTCGATTTTCTTGGCATTGAGATTTTTGGGTCCAAATCCGACTGTAATCGACCGCTTTTGAGCCCTAATCCCGACTATCTTTCTTAACCTATTCAATGAAAGTCATGGCTTCACCTTTCTCCTAGTACCTTTGAGTTTTCTTTTTCCTCGTCCTACATTATTTGTGCTGGGATTTGTTTTTTAATGAACAAACCCATGATGAATTCTTGTTTGGATTATAAGAAAATAGAGGTAAAGAAGAGAAAATTTTAGCTTTTCTCAATTTTCAGTCGTCTAATATAGGGCTGGCCCAAGCATAAGGTCAGCCAAATCCTTGCTTTAGGCCTCCATCCTACCTCATCTAGCCCCTACATAACCCACTAATTTTATATATACCCTACAAACTTGATATATTAATTAATGAGATGGGATAAGACTATGGTTAAAAATGTGTTGAATTATTGAACCTGATTATAGGATATTTAAGTAAATGAGATGAATTTTGAGAAAGTGATTAATCATAATATTAGATGATAAATAAGATAGTTATATTTTGAAAATCATAAAATAATATGCTTTCCAAATTGATGATTGTACCCACAAAACCAATATGGGACTTCTCAGCGTGCTTTATCCTCACTCACATGCTTACTTATAAAACTTTCCAAGAATTCACTTATCCTAGAATAACTCTAAGTCAAAGACACTTACCTGCAAAGTTTCTAAGAATTGATATATTTTGAAGGACGGTTTTGTAATATTAAGTTTAAATTAATTGGCTTTGTCTAGATAATAAGATATACTTTTTTAAATATAAATATATATACTTTTTTAAATATAAATATAGATATATTTTGTGGGTTGTATACTTTTTTTTTTGGTATTCAAAACGAGGTGAACCGCCCAAGACTAATTACAAGGGTTAACTCCATGGGGTATAGAAACCCCAATAAAATCACCAAACAGGAGCCTAGCGAGATCACTAGGTGGACTATCAATGTAATGTATCCCTAACAGTTGGGATAAAGCCCAATTGGTAAGTCAATCTGCACAGGTATTGTCTTCCCTATATTAATGCATAAATGTAATCTCCCAATCCCTTTTTACCCAACTACAAATATGATCAAAAAAATTACTCCATTTGAGAAGCCATTTCTGATGGCAGTAACAATTGATGCATTATCAATTTCTACCACAATTTTCCCTTTCCCACTTCTCCTTTGCACTGTGGGTTGTATACTTTAAATAAACTCTTGTCAATGGGAAAAAAAAAATTCACTTCTCTCAAAATTAGTTTTACTCACCACAAATTATCCAATTTGATTCCGAGAAATACCTAAATGAAAAGCCTACCCAAACTATCTCCTTCCCGTAAAATTTGATTTTGGAGGTAAACAAGAGCTTGTTCCATCATGCACTAATTCGATAGGCACAGATTGCTCCACGGTCTCCAATTCTGAATCACATGAAGCTCGTTTGTTTATAGATATTAGTATATTTACTCGTGCTCACACGAGTTATCTAAATTTTATGACGTGCAAAGTAAAATAAATCATTTATTTATTTTTTGACGAAAAAATAAATCATTTATGAAAAATTATAAAATTCAAAGTAACTAAATTTGTATAGTAAAATAATGGTGAATAGTGATTGATAATTGATATAATTAATAAATAAAAATATGTAAGTCATTTAAAGATTTTCATTGTGAAATTATTGTTTGACATGAGGTAATAATGGTTACTATAATTAAAACAATAACTTAAAAATTAAATTGATTTAGGTAAAAAAAAAATTAATGATTCTTATGTTATCATATTACTTAGATAATATTTTGATTAAATGACAAATGTTCAGATATGAGAATTAGATGATTGATATGCTTTAATTTATTTATATTTTGAATTTAAATTTGATTTAATTCAAATTTGATTGAATGATAAAAATCTAGATATGAGTATTAATTTATTGATATGTCTTAATTAATGAAATATCATGAATTAAAAAATAAAAAATAAAATATTTTTCATTTAGTCGGAAAAAGAATGAATATAGAGGCATGAGTCTACGTGACAAAACTCCATTTTATATAATACAGTAGATGTATCCGTATATGTGCAACTTCCCCACTCCTTGAATATCTCAGATTTGACAATTGCCATGGCTCCACTTACCCCTCTTATGATTAGAGCATGACTTGCGGTGAGTGATTGGCGTACATTGACGCCCCACACGAATGGTACATTTCAGTTTACCTGTGGTTTACTTAGAGCAACGTCATCGCATGGCTCTTAAACTATAAGGATCGTCCTTATCGGGTATCAACATAGGAAGAGGTATACCAAGCATCTATGGTGTAAGAGTTGTTCTTGTACAAGAGCAGAACAAGAACAAGAAGGGTTAATAATAATTTATCAGCATTAGTGTGAGGAAGTGTGAAAAAATCCAACAGATAGACCCATTTTATGTTGTTTATTCTTGCAGTGTTGGAGTGAAAAGGCAAGCCCAAAGTCTTAAACATGATGTGTAATTATATAAGTGGCCCAAACAACAATAATATCATGGGATTTTATTTTCCCACCTCTCTCACTTAATTTTCCCACCTCCCCTATTACATGAAAGGACAAAATTGTCCATCCTCTTTTTCCCCCCACTCCCTCTTTTTCTTCCTTCTTCCCCACCTCACCTCCCCTCCCTCCCACTCTCTCAAGCGATCCTCTCTCCCACTACATCTCTCTCTCGTTGCATCTCTCTCCCAACGCCAACCTCACCGTCACATTGTCCCTTCGCAGCCGCTGCGGGCATCACAGCCACCGCCACCCGTCAATGCAGGTTCGTCTATCGTCTTTTTTTTTCTGCAATTTCAAACTTTCCGAAATCTTGTTTCTGGATACCTCCGGTAACATGAATCCGGTAGTTAAAAACAACCAGATTCATGTTGCCGGATGTATCCAGCAACAAGATTCCGGGAAGTTATTTGTTTTTAAAATTCCGGATTCATATGGCCGGTGAGTTCCGGAACTTAGTTTCCGGTATTAAGTCAGTTTTGATTTTGACAGATTTTTGTGTGTGTTGCAGATAGATTACCATGGAGGGAAATTTTCCCGACACCCCAATGCCTAGTACAATGGATATTACAGAGGCCGCAGATTGTACTGATTTGGATGTAACTGAAGTCGTGGATTGTACTGCGGTGGATGACACATTACAGGATGCGGATTGTACCGCAATAGAACTTACACAGGATTGTACTAGGGCATTCACTACTACGACAGTACTTACTATTTTGTTGATTAGTTTTGTATGTTGTTACTGTTGGATGAGTTGTTAAATCAACATTTTTTGCGTTTTTAGGTATTTTCTACCCGAGATGACATATTGGCATGGACACGAGCTGTTGGTAAATTTATTGGATGCGTGCTTGTTATTTCAAGATCAGACAACGGGCGATCAAGTGGCAAGACATTTGTGATGCTGACTTGTGAAAAAAGTGGCAAGTATAAATCTTACAAGACAGGATTGAAGGCAACTAGTACTAGAAAAAGTCAGTGCCAATTTAGACTGAAAGGAAGCCTAGTGAAAGGTGTTGGAGGGTGGGTTTTGAAGGTAATGTGCGGGGCTCACAATCACGAGCTGATCAAAAACATCGAAGGCCATCCATATGTCGGTCGGCTTACTTCCGAAGAGAAGTCTTTTCTGGGTGACATGATAAAGAATATGATCAAGCCGAGAAGCGCCTTACTATCATTGCAACAGAACAACCCAGACAGCCACACTACAATTAGGCAGATTTACAATGCACGTCAAAAGATCCGGTCAAATCTTAGAGAAGACAGAACTGAGCTGCAACACCTGATGAATCTAATGCATCGCGATCATTATATCCACTGCCACAAAAAAGCGGATGGTGCTGATGTTGTGAGAGATATATGATGGGCACATCCAGAAGCCATGACGCTTCTAAATTCGTTTAACACTGTTTTGTTGATTGATTCCACTTACAAGACTAACAGATATAAGATGCCACTACTTGAGGTTGTCGGTGTTACCTCAGCTGAGATGATGTTCGCTGTTGCGTTTGCTTTTGTGGAGTCTGAAAAAATGGATAACTTCATATGGGTGCTTGAGAAGCTGAAGAGTATGTTATTGAAGGAGGATGCCTTGCCAAAAGTGATAGTGATCGACCGGGATCTTGCATTGATGAATGCAGTGGCTAAAGTTTTTCCCACGTCATCTAACCTGCTATGCCAATTCCATATCCGCAAGAATGTGAGGGCCAAGTGCAAGACTTATGTGTATCCACAGGAGAAAATTGAGTTGGTCATGACTGCATTTGATTCAGTTATTGACTCCCCTGACGAGGATGCGTACGCGCACCGATTGTCACATTTTGAGGATGTATCAGCACCGTTCAGTAACTTCAATGACTATGTCAAAACCACTTGGCTGAATCCTCACAAGGAAAAGTTCGTTGCAGCATGGATAGACCGGGTAATGCACCTTGGAAACACAACAACCAACAGGTATGCAACTTTTGATTACTCGTATTTGTTGGTGTTTTGTAAAAGTTTGATTACTCACGTTTGTTGGTGAGTTTGATTTTTAACAGGGTTGCGTCTGCACACTGGAGGTTGAAGAGGTTGTTAGCTGATAATAGAGGAGACTTATGTGGCTGTTGGGATGCTATGAACAACATGATCAGGTTGCAATACACTGAGCTGAAGGCTTCATTCGAGCACAACATTAGTAGACAATAGCATTGTTATAATACTCCAGTCTACAAGGCTTAAATGGACTTGTGGCGAGGAGTGCATTAGACCACATTGCAGATGAGCTTCGTCGAGTTAACACGGTTGGTATTGATAGTTTTGCATGTGGATGCGTGGTATGGTACACTCATGGGCTACCTTGTGCATATGAACTGGCCAGATATAGAATGCACTACATCCTAATCCCATTGGAGTCAGTCCATGTTCATTGGAGGAGATTGAGCTTCAACAACACCTGTGACTCCGACAGTGGCCATGGTGGTTCAGAACTAAGTATACAGGTTGAGCTAGTAGCATTGACACGTAGGTTCCAGGAGCTCGATGTTGCAGGCAAGGTAGCACTGAAGGCAAAATTGCGCGAGTTAGCATTTTCTGACACCACTTCCATGTGTCCACCCCCTTGTAAGGTGAACCCAAAGGGAGCACCAAAGAAAGGAAAGAGATTGTTAGTAGATAGTTCGACAAGACGTGATCCATCTTATTGGGAACGTGTTGATGACTTCTTTGCCTCCCAACATGACAACACGTCAACTCCAACTTCCTCTAAACGGTCAGCTCCTCTTCAATCCAAGAAGTCAAGTACCCCGACACCTCCACCTAGAGTTTCAGCTTCATCTCCACCTAAAGTGTCAGCTTCACCTCCACCTCCACCTCCACAGCCATCTCCTCCTCCACCGAAGAAGTCAGCTCCACCTCCACCTCCATCGAAGAAGTCAGCTCTACCACCACCTCCGCTGCCAGTCTTGCCATTGATACATCAATTCCCACATGAAATTCATAAATACATTGAGAACATTATTGATGTAGAGGCTGATGGTAATTGTGGATATCGCAACATTGCTGCTTTACTTGGTATGGGTGAAGATTCTTGGCCTTTAATCCGCCAGGATTTAATTACAGAGCTTCGACAAAACCGTGATAACTATGTCGGTGTGCTTGGTGGCGATGAGTACGTGGACGAACTAACTCGATCCTTATATCTTGAGAACGTGGGTAGATGCAGGCCTAACAAGTGGATGACGATGCCAGATGCAGGATATGTCATTGCTAACAAGTATAAGGTGGTCGTTATATGTTTAGAATCGAGGGGAAGTTACACAATTTTCCCTCTTCAGCATGCATCACCAAGAGATCGTAATACCCACCGCGTCATTTGCCTTGGGTATGTACATAGTATGCGACATTTTGTACAGGTACGACATCTATGTGTCCTATTTATTTCTCTGACATTTAATTGTCTTTGATAGATGATAATACTAATTTTGTTAAAAAATGACATGTCTCTAGGTATATTTCAAGAATGAGGCTCCAATACCACCTTCAGATCGAGTTTGGGAAACTTTTAGAAGCGACAAAGCTAGGGAATGGTAGACTGTATATGCACATCGCATACAAGATTGGAAGTCGATATTTTTACCAACCAGAACAAAATCTTATGTAACTATTGTTGATTGAGTCATATTCTTGTATAAAGACATCATAATTTGTTGTGGAATTTTCTGAAGTAGGTTTTTGCTCATGAATTCTATATAAACTGATTTTGGTCACCTAATATGATTAGAAATGGGTTGGTGTTGATTATGAATTTCTTATGTTGAATATGTTGTTACCCAATTTATGCCTCTGCAACATTCTGAAATTTTTAATTTGGTTTAATCTGGAATTTTTAATTTGGTTTGATCTAGACTTTTAATTTCGTTGAAATTTAGTTTAGAATGAAGAGGAATAGAGATTGGAAGAATTTGGAAAGAAGCAAAGTATGTCCCTGTAAGATTAAGCAAAAATATGCATTCCGGAAACAAGATGTCCGAATAACCCGACAACATGTTGCCGAAAATTTTCAAATTTTATAGCAACCGGTTTCTTGTTGCCGGGTTATTCCGACATCGTATTTCCAAAATTTATATTTTTTAAAAACTAAGATCTTAAAAGGACCGGAGGTTAGGATTTTAAAACCATCAGATATTTGTTGCCAGATAATTCCGGCAACATGTTTCCGAATTGTACGTTGTTTAGAAACTATTATTTGAGCGTCCGAATTCTTATTATCGGATGTTTCCAGCAATAAAGAGCCGAAAAATCTAAATTTGCAGGAAAAAAAATTACGCATTCTGGTGCGTAAAGTGGACAAAGGAACAACGACTAGGAGCGACGATGGACGGAGGGATGTGGCCGATGTCACGAGGGAAGATGGACGGAGGGAGGTGGCGGAGGGAACGACGACGGAGGTGGCAACACCAACGAGGTCGGAGGTGGGGGAGGTTTCGAACGAAGAACAGAGAAAAAAGGGTGGGAAAGGTTAGGAAAAGCTGGGGGGGTATTTTTGTCATTTTGGGGGGTTGGGGAGGTGGGAAAATTAAAATGGGGGGGTGGGAAAATCATGGCCCTAATATCATGATTTCATAACACTGGAAATCAAACTATTTTAAAATCTGAGTACCCTTCGTCGTGTTTGACAAAATTTGGCCCAAACTATTGAACACCCTTCGCACAAAAGCGCAATCTCCCTAGTTTCTTTCACATGTAGATTTATCTATAAGCATTTATAAATGCTTATCTTATTTTGATTCCTCGCAAATAAAAATTTCAGATTGAAACCTTCCAAAATCTCTTATTCGCCCACCATAAAAAATCCCTATATTGACATTATCTGAGTACTGCCACCTTCATCATGTGGCATAACAATTAAAATGGAGAACAAAGAAATGACGAAGCACCCAAAACCATATAAAAAAAAAAAAGCAGGAGGGAAATCAAGGACTGAACCTGACACTACTTTGTTCCTATCATCCAAGTGAAAAAAAAAAAAAAAAAAAGACCTCCATCCATTTAGCCAGAACTGAAGTGAAAATAAACGGGACAAGCTATATCACAGGTTAAAGTAGTTAGGCCTGCTCTTTGTCCTTTTATTATTTCACATATCCCGTTGAATTTTGGCCTTTCTGTTATCTACAATTTTAGTGTGCTTTTCACACTGTGTAGTGCTGCTGGATTGTATCAATGTCAAGACCTTTCAGCTTCACCACAGACTCAACATGTCCCTTAAGCGTGTGCAGCTCACGAAGCCTGTTATAAGCATAGTAGATAGATGGGATCAATCTTTGTACAGTGATAATGATTACTTATTGTAATCTCATACTATAAGTGAAAAGGACTCAAAGGTGTGCTTGCTTGATTACCTTGCAACTTCAGCTCTTCTCTTGGCCTGCTCAGCAATCTCAGAAAGTTCTCTATAACTGCTTTTCTCGTTGAAAATTCCAGAAGTTTCTGGTGGTTGAAGTCCATGCAGGGTCCTCTGAGCAAGAGCCCACTGAGCTTCCCTCTCTTCTTTTCCATAGTCTTTCTTGGTAGTGAAGGCAGTCTGTCACGCATTTCGAAACAACAATTCAATTATGTTCTCACATGAAAATCTTCACCATTAGGGAAAGAGAAAAATTAATCAACCAATACCTTGTTTTCTAGCAGATTCAACCAAGCCTTGCCACTCAATATGTAGCGGATGGCAAACTTCATTAAGTCGAGAGGAAAATAGAAGACAATACTGTATAGCCAGATGACTCCTGCCCAACCCCAACCAATTCCTTTGACCTTTGCGAAACCCCAGTCGGCATATACTGCTATTAATGTAGCAATCTGCAAGAAGACCACATCATATATATGGTCAAAATATTATTCATTTTACCATTATTTTCTCGTATGAGTTATCACAAGGAAACAAGTAAGGTCCTGTTTGGAACACATTTATTTTAGTTGCATGCCTACAAACAACTCTGGAAGATTAAATGGAGCAACATTCTTACCAGCTGAGCAATGACGAAAGCAACGAGTAATAGCATTCCGGGGCGTTCAATAAAGGACCAACTACGGGAACGGGTTACAAATATGAGAGCCTGGCTAACTATACTGACTTGTAGATACAAAGCAGACATCATTTCATCATGAGTCAGGTGCCTAACCCCAAATTTATCCTGCAAAAATAATCAAGGGTATGTTATATGTTTGATCCAAATCAGCAACTTGACTATAGGCCAGTTAAATATTTCTTACAGGGAAGAAGTCATTTTCTTTCATTGCCCAGAAGAATATGACAGTCATCAGTGCTAAGTAACCTCCAAGAACAATCCCAGTTGCAAATATTTCTTGCAATTTCCAGCTATCAGGCAAGGGAGATGGCTTCACCCTATCTTTTGAAATTGTCATGATTGTTCCTATTAGAATAAAAAAAAATATTGTATCAGACCTTCATTGTCAATCAGCATCGTCATGAAGAGAATTCAAGTCTTATTTAGAAGAATATCTGCCAAGAGCTTTACCATCATTTAGAATGGCAATAATCAGAACCATGAAAGGAGAGAAGTCAAATTTCCAGATCAGTGCAATGAACATGAAACCAAACTGCATTCAGGAAGAAAAAAGAATGAAAACCCAAACTGATGATTATTCATTCATTTCTTGTCATAACAAATTACATAAAATCGCAACATTATTATCCACTTACCACTATACGGATAGTGATAGATACTGCATATATCTGAAATACAATGAAAACAAATGCAAAGTGTTAATTTAGAAACAACCAGAGCAAAAGAGATGATGTTTATGAAGAAAGCAGACAGCAACTAACCGTGTAGTTTTTCATTCTTTGGAAAATAGCTCTACTAGTTAAGACTGCACTGATGATAACACTCAACCCAGGTTCTGTCAAGACAATATCAGAAGCACTTCTTGCAGCATCAGTAGCATCGGCAACAGCAATTCCAATATCAGCCTTCTTCAAAGCCGGAGCATCGTTGACGCCATCTCCGGTCATTCCACAAATGTGCTTCCTCTCTTGCAACTTTTTTACAATTTCATATTTGTGCTCTATAGGTATAAACAGGAGATGATAAGGAGAGAATTAGAGAGTATACACTTCAAAGAAAGTAAGGAGCAGAAAAGAAGAAAACCAAAAAACATCATAGGGAAATGGCAAAGCATGAACCTGGAAATACTCCAGCAAATCCATCTGCCTTCTCAATCAACTCTTCAACTGGAAGTGCAGCAATACTTGCATCTTTGTCTTGACCAAGCAATGAAGCAGATGGATACATATTAGTTCCCATCCCAAGTCTCCGGCCAGTCTCCTTTGCTATGGCAAGCTGATCACCTGGAGAGCAGAAGAAAAGTCAGGATACTAACTCCAGGATGCTTGATAATAAATACCATTACATGGAAGAGACTCCTTTTGAGGAAAGGGGGGATGGGAGGGGAATGAATTAGAGTAGTTACACTTACCAGTAATCATCTTGACATTTACACCAAGATGAAGAGCTCTCCGAATAGTTTCAGCACTGTCATGCCTGGGGGGGTCAAACAGTGACAACAAACCAACAAACTGCCATGGACCACCAGCACTTTCTCTTGTTTTCTCAGGAACCTCCTGCAGAAGTAGCACAAGAGACCAAGGGGCTCAGTGAAAGGAAATGCAAATTTTCATTACAAAATTCAAACGTGAAGACTAGCTATAAAAAAACCTGTCTAGCAACACCAAGTGAACGAAGCCCTCTTTCTGCAAACTTGTCAATAATAGCGTGAACCTTCCTCTTAGCATCTTCCCGGAGGTTACACAGGGTCATGATCTGTTCACCACATAAATATGTTCAGATTAATAGAGTAACTAGAATTCTCACTAATATGGAACAAACTGAATCATGAGGTTACCTGCTCAGGAGCACCTTTGCTTGCCCGGTGCCAATTTCCATTAGCATCAATGTAAGTCAAAGCAGTTCTTTTGTCAACGGGATTGAATGGTAAGAAGTGCACCTCTCTTATCCCAGCCCTTGCCTGCACAGGACATATATATATATATATTCAATATAAACAGTCACATCAACATTTTTCTAACAATAAACTTAAGTATAGCAATTGATGCAATTGAAGAGAAGTTAAACCTCTTTTGGGTCAGCAAGTGTTCCAACAATGGCAGCGTCTATTGCGTCCTGGTTTTCAATCCTGGAAGCCCTTGCAGCAAGAAGCATAACCTGTTCCTTGTCACAACCCTTTTCAAAGACCTCAATCAAGTTCTTGTCAACACTCAGCTTGTTAAGTGTGAGTGTACCCGTCTTGTCACTACAAAGGACATCCATACCAGCCATTTCTTCAATAGCAGTCATTCTTTTGGTGATAGCACCTTGCTGAGAGAGCCTGTGAGAACCAATGGCCATTGTTACAGATAACACAGTAGGCATAGCAATGGGAATTCCTCCAATCAAGAGGACCAAAAGGTTATCAATTCCATCTCTGTACTTGCGGTGCTGAATTGGGTACATGACTATGATCTCAGCCAACATACCAACTGCAATGGAACAAATACAGAAGTTTCCAATTGCTGTAAGCACCATCTGAAAATGTCCAACTTGGTTGGTACTATCCACCAGGTGAGCTGCTTTCCCAAAAAAGGTGTGGACACCAGTTGCAATGACAACAGCTTCAATTTCACCTTGTTTACAAGTTGAGCCAGAGTAAACCTCATCCCCAGGATTTTTAGTCACGGGAAGTGATTCTCCAGTTAAAGCAGACTGGTCAATCTTTAAAGGATCACCCTCAAGAAGACGAGCATCAGCAGGAACGATATCACCTAGTTTGATGCTTATGATGTCCCCAGGGACTAGAATTGAAGCTTCTTGCTCAGTCCATTTACCATCTCTAAGAACCTGCAATGGGGTGGGAATTTTGAGTCAGTCCTTAAAACAAGTTTGTTACTTCTAAATGCCCATGCAGTTCAACAGCAAATAACCTTGTAACAAAACAATAAATCAGAGTTCATAACCAATTTCGTTTTGTCCTTTTTTTGTTTCCCACAGGTATCTTCCACCGCAGACAATGTTGTTCGAGGCAAGACCGAGTACTAAATGTGAACCCCTCTCCAAGCGGTATTCACATTCAGTGACCGACCATGACTCAATCAGTATTGCTTCCAATGGAGGATACTTGTGGAAAACAAAAAATATAATCAAATTTACCCACATTTAGTCTTTTTTTTTTTTTACAGATGAGATATATGACCTCTCATTTTTCTCTTTATAACAGGGGAAACAATTATAAGCCTCAGAAGCCACACACATATATTTATCATCAGGTTCAGATGCATTCGTAGTTACTTGGTGCAGGACACAAACATAAAATTCAATTTAATACCTTTGTCTTGGGAGCAAGACCAGCCATAAGAGCAGCAGCAGCATTACCAGCATTGTTTTCTTCAATGAAACTGATGGTGGAGTTGATGACCAACAAGCAAACAATACCAACAAAATCTTGCCAATCTGGGGGCTTCCCATCACCATTTGCAAGAGCAATTGCCATCAAAGCAGCAGCTTCCATGACCCATGACAGAGGATTCCACATAAACCCAAGAAACTTGAGTAGTTTGCTTTCCTGTATCAATTAAAATTGTTACCAATCAGCAATTGCATTAGTAATTGTATCTTGGAGACATGTTAGCCATTAATGTATGATCAAGGAAGAAACCTTTTTCTCCTCTAGCTTGTTTGGCCCAAATATTTGAAGCCGATTGGCTCCTTCCTCCGAGGACAATCCTTCTTTGGTACATTTTAGTTGCTCGAACACTTCCTCCACAGGAATACGTTCCTATAAATAAATTAACAAATGCTATTAGAAAACTGGATTCAAATTGAGTCCCTTCTTGATTACCATTTAGCTATTACTTGTTCTTTTTACATTTCAAAGCTTCATGAATGTAATTGTTTCTTCTTTATGTTCATTTAATTTTTTTCTGGTATGATCATTGTTGTTGTAGCTTTGATATATTTTTTTTTTCTTTTTGTACTTGATTTAAAAATCATAATACCAAGACCGGGATCATGAAGTCAACGCTAGAAGTGTAGGACTGTTTTAATAATATTTTACAAAATATTTAAAAACTTGATTTATTTTTAATGTGAAACTTCCTAGACGATCATTCACAATCGGAAATAGCCATAAAAGTAGTATTTTTTTGGTAGAACATAAAAGTAGTATTTGTTCCAAAGGAATAAATAAGTTTCTACATTCTAAAAAAAATATGAATAGAAAAAAAATCTAGGAGATCCGTTTTTTATTTTTTTTCAGTGACAAAAGAAGAAAATAATTTATTTTCCAAGATTTTAAAAATAATAACTTTCTTTTTTCACGTCGATTTTTTTTTTCTTTTTAAATTTATTACTCTTTTTTTTTTGGTCGAAAATAATTTTTTTAAATTTATTACTCCTAAAGTTAGAACGGGGCAGCTGACAACGGTGGAATGAGAAAGATAGAAGCCAAATTGGCCCTTGAGCTCCCCCGGACGCACGGTCGGTGGCTCACGTACACCAGACGCCAGCCAATCAAAAAAAGCGTTGACTGATGCGCTTGATACCACCCAAACAGTGTCTTGTGTCAGACGAGACAGTACAACTAGCACCCCATGTGTGACACCTTGCACTGCCTTCCACATCTTAGGATCCGTTTGTTTCCATTTCATTACTTTCGTAATTTCATTATTCATTATTATTATTATTATTATTTCAACAATTTAACAATAACATGAAACGTAGCAAGTTGGCCTAACGATCAACCATCAATCACGGATTTAAAAACCCGATTCCCGAGAAAATATCTCACAATTCATACCCCTTTTTTAATGAAAAAATTAATTTTAAATTGAAACAACCTTCCAATTTTTAATCACAAAATCAAATCAATTCACACGGACTAGAGAACGAATTTTAATTAATAATAATAATAATAATAATAATGGTTTAGTCGAAAATTGCACAAGAGGTTGAGGGCAAATTGGACAGGTAAAAAATGAAAAAGGATGGATCCTGTTGTGTCAGAATTCAGGATCGTTAAATCATAAATGTCAGTGAGAGTTTTTATGAAAACCGTTGATCCGATTGGGGCGACATCCTCAGAAATTAAAGAGGGTAAAAAGCTGAAGGTACCACGGAAAAGTACTTAAAAATTCCCTGCTGCCAAACAAGGCGCAGACACAGAAAGAGACAGATGATTAAACATAGAAAATAATAGGTACAGTACACACCTAAACAAATAGGAAAATAATAAAAATAATAACAAATCGTATTTTTTTTTGGTCAATTAATATATCGTATTGAAAAACGTAACTTATCTGCAGCTTTCACGTTTGGATCCAATCATTCTCTATAGAGTAAAAAAAAAAAAAATAGCAGAGAAAACGAAGGAAATTTCTTTTTTTTTAAAAAAAAAAAAAGAAAAAAAAGCTGTATCGTATAGTTGTGAAATGCTTTTGGAATCAAACTATGTCCCTTTCGGAACATGTTACTTCACCTAAACTCAGTTCTTTACAAATGAAAATAACAAAAAAAATTGATCCCTTTTTATGTTAGAAGAACAAACCCTCTTAGAAATTAAAAGCTATGATTCAAGACTTGAATAAGCGAATTGAGAACCCAGAAAAGTTGTTATTGTGAAATAAATATTTCTCTCTGGTTTTAAGGGTAGGTAAAAATGACCTTGAAGTCAATCAAAGAGTCGTAAATGAAAAAAAAAATCGAAGCTTTATAAAGATTTTGGTACAGAAACACCTAAAGACATAGCAGCAACAGAAATTCTAGAAAAAATAAAATAAAATTGGGGATGGAGCATATATTACCAGATCAACAGTCTCGTTCTTGATTTCTTCGAGGGTGATTGTCTTGTCGCTCGCCATGTTTGTTGTTCAGATTCTGAAAAGGAAATTGGAATCAGTGGAGGAATAGAAGAGGAAAAAGGGTCATCAGGATTGTGGCCCTTTGCAGTGGCGAAATTGGAGAAGCAAAAGAGAGTGGGTGGGTGGAGAGGATGAGGATTACACACCTCTGTTTTTATACCCAAGAGAGCCTCAAAATGAAGACTTGTTGTGAAAGCGTTTTTCGCTCTCACAATAATGATGTTGACTATGGTGATGCCTTGGACTTCGAAACCTCTCTCACTACCCTAACAATGGTAGTACTAGTAGTATTTTTTATATTTTATTATATTTTTATTTTTTTAGGGTTTTTTTTTAGGATTATTTTAGGGTTTTGTTATGTGAATATGAGACTGATGATCCGGATCGGTGACAAAAAAGAGAGAATATGTTTGATGAGAAAGAGTAATAGATGGGAGAGGGAAAAAATTACTCCCTTCGATCATTTTTATAAAAGATAAAATCCTAATTCACACATTCAAAAGAATATCATTAAAATCACAATTTTTTAATTAATATACCTAAAGACATAAATTTCTCTCTAAAACTATTCTTATTAAAAATTGTGGCTCATAGTTCTAATTAATGACATTTCCTTAATTACTTCCACTAACATAAGACTAAAATAAGGGTATAAATAAAATTCATCATTTAATGTATTTGACTTCTTCAATTGAATTGGTTGGCCTAGTGGAGCATGACAGGACTTGTATATGATATATCGCGAGTCCCCACTAATCCTTTATAGTGAGGTAAATGTAATTGCTTTCATAAGCTCTCAAAGAGCTCGAAGGTCTTCCCCCGTGAACCGGGGGCGTCATTCTCTCACCCTAAATTTTTTTCTTATAAAAAAAATAAAAAAAAATCTTCACGTTTATATTTTTCTTTTTGACAAATCACGATTATATTTTTTTAGGCTGTCCAATTTTTTTTTTAATTTTGGTAAGATAAGATTAGTTTTTTTTTAATGAATGAATGGGGCTAAGCCCACAAGGAAAGAACAAGAAACAACAAACTAAGAGACGCTGAAGGAGTGCAAGCTGGAGGTCCCAGTTTCAAACACAGAAAACTAACAATTCTAATAATTACTAATAACTAATATTTACGGTGGCATCTAGGGTGGACCATGTAATAGATGGTTCATGGGTTGACCAGTTGATTAACGATTAGATTTTGAAGGTCTACCAAATCTTATAATGCACTACACACATCAAATTTTTTTCTCTTTCTCTCTCTCTTTTATGTTGTTATTAATTGTGTTTGTTTAAGCTTTTCAAGGATATCATTTAAAAAAAATAATTTTTATGGATAAAATAAAAAGCTATTTGTGTTAACTTTTTGGGATAAGAATCATTTTTTAAAAAAAATATGATTTTTATGATGGTATATTAGAGATTATGTTTTAGAGATTTTTTAAAAAAGCAAAAGCCAAGAGCTCTTTATTACAGTTTTTTATTAAAAAATCACTTTTTGTAAGTTAAAAATCATTTTTATTGTTATTAATTGTGTTTGTTTCAGCTTTTCAAGGAAATCATTTTTATGGGTAAAATGAAAAGCTATTTTTGTTAGCTTTTTATGGGTAAGAATCCCATTAGTTAGAGTTCTTTTTTATGAAAAAATTACTTTTTTAAAGTTAAAAATCATTTTTAGTGCTATTAATTGTGTTTGTTATAGCTTTTCAAAGAAATCATTTAAAAAAATCATTTTTATGTGTAAGATGAAAAGCTATTCTCATTAGCTTTTTTGGGTAAAAATCAAATTTTTTTTAAAATGATTTTTACGATGGTAAACAAACACAAAATAGATTATGCTTTTCTTAAAAATCTCTAAAACATAACTCTAAAATCTTGAATGTCAAAATCACTTTTTTCTTAATTCATAACAAGCGGGCCCACATTTTTTTAAAAATAATTTTTATGATAGTAAACAAACACAAAATAGATTCTGGTTTTCATAAAAATCTCTAAAACATAATCTCTAAACTTTTGAATATCAAAATCACTTCTTTCTTAATCCGTAACAAACAGGCCCTAAATTATGTTTGTTTACAACTATAAAAATTGCTTTTAAAAAAATGATTTTTATCTTGTTACGATAAAACTACTTCTACGTGGTTGTATCCAAACATGATAAACTCATTTTTTTAAAAGTGATTTTTGTGGTTGTAAACAAACACAATTTATATTTTATTTTTCTTAAAAATTTCTAAAAAAATAATTTTTAAATTATTTTTGATCAAAATCACTTTTGTTTAATCAGTAACAAACAACTTTTAATTTTTTAATCCATAAAAAAACCTTTAATTTTTTAACTAGTCATTTTTTTTTGTAGTTATAATGACAAATTCCAGCATTTATTGAAAGAGATTAGGTGGGGAAAAACGTAGGTGTTACTCATTTTTTTCAAGTCATCTGAGTTATTGATTAAATCCAACGGTATATTATAAGTGGTTCACCGGTGAACCATATGGTGATAAGTTCACCCTAGAAGCCACCAATATTTACCTATAAAAAAAACAGCAAACTAAAAGGAAAAAAAAATCCCTACAAGTCAGCACCAAAACAAAAGCCGCTAAATAATTGAAGGGAAAATGCTTTTTGGTACAACAAGCCTACAAACGAATGTGTATTTTTTTCACCAACTCTTCCGTTTTTTCTGCCAAGTAACTGACCGGGTATGGTTACCAAGTACATGATTGGTCAAAAACTGATTCGTATGTTTTTGACGAAAATCTCTTCGTACCAAATAGCATTACACAAATTTTAACTGAGGCCAAATTTTGAAAGGCTATCTGCTGCATAGCTGGGCGAAGCATGTAAGAAACGGTAATGTTTTCAAAATTAACCTGACATGAGCTCACGAATGTCCCACACTGAGCTGAAGAGAAGATGAAGAGAATAGCATCCTACCTTTGTAAGTTTAATTGCAACTAAGGAATCAGACTCTACAGTTGGGATGAGAATAGGTCAGGCCGTCCGACAGGGACTTACGGCAGGCCTAGGTCAGGCCAGACTTTTTTTTTTAAAATAGATAAGGTCAAAGCTTTTTGAAAAGTCTATTTAGCTAAAAAGACCAGGCTTCGGGCCACCCAAAAAGTCTTTTAAACCTAATAGGCCGGCCTATTTAAGTAATATAAATAATAATTTTATATTGTTATTATTATTATATTTGATTTTGTACATTGTGATCATATACTTGTTGATTTTTTCAATAATTTAAGCATATTGGCTTACATAATTTTTGAAATATTTAAATGGCGTATTGCAAAATAGAATTTAAATAGATTATCACATAAGGTTTGATTCTTTAAAAGGTCAGGTTACACATTACAAAAATTTATATCATACAATAAAGCAGAATCAGACCTTATAAAACTCAAATAGGCTTATTCAAAGACGTTAATATCAAATAGGCTTTTAAGTAGGCTAACAGGTCATACCAGACTTTTAAAAAGGCCAAGTCAAGCCTAAAAAAAGCATATGATAAGTAACAGACTAGGCTTGGGCCTTGAATTTTTTGATTAGACCAGGCTTGAGCATTATAAAACCCAATTCGACCCAACCTATTTTCACTCCTACTGTACAGCCACGTTAACATAACTTTTCACTTTAGCTAAACTCACGTCCATAAAAATAGCCCACAACTTCGCAACGGTAATTGAACATAAAAGTTACTTGTAAAACCAAGGCAACTTCTAGGGTGGGAAAGCATGGTGGGTAACACCACCATGCACAATTTCTCTCTACCATTGGATTATGAGTACCCCACAGTAATATTATGCACCCTCTCCACCAAATCATTTCTCTTTGAAAAATAATTTTTTTTTTGGAAAATGATATTTAAACAACACTTTTCGCGACACCCATTTCGACACCGTATATATGTGTACGAACAATATTTTTTTTCAATTTTTTTTTAAATTTCTTCAGAAAAATAATTTTTTTCCAAAAAAAAATATTTATAAAAGTGGTTAACACGGTACAAATAAGTGCCCCTCTATTTTTATTAACCACTTTTATAATAATTTTTTTTTTGGAAAAAAGTTATCTTTCTGAAGAATTTTTTTTTTATTTTTTGAAAAAAAAATATTGTCCGTAAGTGTCCCTCTGTTAACCACTTTTATAATTATATTTTTTAGAAAAAAATATTTTTCTGAAGAATTTTTTTTTTAAATTTGAAAAAAAAAATATTGTCCGTACATGTACGGATATACGGTGTCACAATGGGTGTGGCGAAAAGTGATGTTCAAATATCATTTCCAAAAAAAAAAATACGGGACACTTATTTGTACTGCGTTAACCACTTTTATAATTATTATTTTTTGGGAAAAAAATATTTTTCTGAAGAAATTTTTTTAAAAAAAAAAAGTTGAAAAAAAAAATGTTCGTACACAAATATACGGTGTCGAAATAGGTGTCGCGAAAAGTGATATTTAAATATCATTTTCCAAAAAAAATATTATTTTTCAAAGAGAAATGATTTGGTGGAGAAGGTGCATGGTATTACTGTGGGGTACTCATAATCCAATGGTAGAGAGAAGTTGTGCATGGTGGTGTTACCCACCATGCTTTCCCACCCTAGAAGTTGCCGTAAAACCAAAGCACCCCGAAGATAAGATTAGTTAGTGCTCTTGTCTGGATATATCACAATAAATTTTTAAATAAGTTTATTTATTTATTTGTTTAAAAATTAACTATATAACTTATATTTAAAAATTATTTATATAATTTGAATGAATGAATATCTTTTTAGTAAAAATAATTGTTTTTAGTCTTATTCAACAACAAAAATTTAAGAAATTATTAATTCTTCCTCTTAGGTTAAGGATCTGAATTATGGTAACAAAAATCAGACCGAACCAGCCGGTCAGATCGGTTGGAGCGAGAATCGGGCCGTTGTCCGGTCCAGAACACCTAAAAAACCGCTTGGCAATGAACCAGGCTCAAGAACTGGGAAAATCAGCAAAAACCGGGTTTAATCCGGTCCTGGGCGGTTCGAAAAATGATAGCCAATTTTTTTTTTATTTAAAAAAAGGCAAAACGAGGAAGAAGAAGTAACGAGGAAGAAGGCCACCAGAGCTGGATCTTAAAAAAAAAAAAACCACCACCAGAGTCATTTTTTGTGTGCGCAAATCTGAAAGGGGTAAGACAACCGCCGCATCGCCTCCCTCATCTCCGCGTCGTGGAAACCCCCTCGTGCTTCTTCTCTCCCTGTAAGCGACGACGGCGTCGCTCTGTCTTCCGTCCTCGGCCGACCGCTGTGATCGACAACTCTCTTTCCCGTGGCCAAGGATGTCTCCTGCTTCTCAACAGTGAGGGGTTGGATTATCTAGCTGTAGGTACTAAAGTATTCATTTCTCTGTCATTTACATATGAGAAGTTGTAGCAGAAATGGAAGAGTGTGTTAAGTGAATAGATGGAGTTTGGAAAGGATTTTTTTTTTCAAAGAACTGAAGTTTTTATTTTTTTTACAAGTCCCAACTCAGTGTGTTACAACTGTATTCTTTATTTTAGAATTAGTTTAGAAATTTAAAACAAAAATAGTGGTGTATTTCAAAAACACTGTCAGCCTGTGTCACAAAGGATTTGACCCCATCCCAGTTAATCGTACTAATACTTTACAGTTGTAAAAAGGAAAATCATATTTTATGGTACACCTACTTTGTCTTTATTAATTCAAGGCCACAGCAAGTTATCTTACCACTAGGCTACATGTTATTTTGTGTATAAATTGAAATGTTATGTATATATATTATATATTTGGTGTATATATATATATATATATATATATATATATATAAAATAATATTTTATTAGTTTCGGTTCGACTCCAGTCCGACCCCTGAACCCTAAACCCTTGTCTACTCCGGTTCAATACCCGGTCCGATTTTAATTACCTTGATCTGAATCATGATTAACCACAAGAATCATGTGTTTGTAGAAAGCCACTCTTGCGCTAATAGTGCAGCTGGAACCCTAGTCTTGGTTCCGCAGCCACTCCAGCGTGGCTCTGCCCACCACCACGATTGCTCATTACTAGATCTATGAATCGATCCCATTGGTTTCTTTTTTCCCTCTTGCACGTCTCTGTATACTCGAGTATCCTTGTTCTCTCGCGGCTCCATTACAGCACTGCTACGCGCGACCACCAGATTGGATTTCAGCACACAATCACAAAAAACTCCATCCGCTACTGATCCTGCACATCGACCTGTTCCACAATTCTCTGATTCTGGTTGCAGTGCAGGTTGCAAAAGGAACTAATCTACGACTATATATATTGGGTATGGCTTTCTAATCTTGGCCAGCTCTGCTCTAGAAACGTAACTACAAATCACTTGGGGGAAACAGAACCCATCAGCTATCCATCGCAGGGTTCTCATATTCCACTATTCGCAATGCCTTTTATTCTTCCATACCATGAAAACTGTTCCCCATGGCTGACATCACGTCAACAGTGTAATTACAAATAACGTTAATCTTAACGCATTTTGATGACATATCAAATGATCATAGATTAATATTAAAATTTACAGATATGATCTATATGATAGTAACTTTCAATCCAAAAATTGATTTTGGAAAGAAAAAAAAAGTATGACGTGGCCCAATAGTTGAGAGTGTGTTCAAAGGAGTGTGTCAGAGGGTGTGACGCTAGTATTCCTCTTTTGGTCATTAATCAACATTCATACAAATCCATCAAGACCCAATTAAGAGCCTCTAAGTCCATCTAGATTTAGCAGTCACGTTTAGTTGATTTTGCTTAAGCTGATTCTGCCCAACTGTTGTTTTTCAGCCATGTGTCTCAACTGAGTAGTTGTATTTGGTCTAACAGATCTTAATAAGTCGATTTCTGGTTTAACCGATCTGGAGTCAGTCAATCTGGATTTATCCGATTTGGATTAATTCGATATTGAGTTAGCCGACCGTGATTTAGTTGATCTAGACTTAGTCAATCTTAGTTCAGCTGATATGGATTCACCTAATCATAATTAAACTGATTGACAAATACTTACACTTCAACCGAGTGACTTATTATATGATTCGACCAACTATTTTTTGATGTTAATGGTGGCAAAATCTTCTTTATGGAGTAATAAATAATAGATAAATGGTTAATAAAATTTTGGCTTAAATACCATTTTGGTCCCTTAACTTATTTTTGAGGTTCAATTTGGCTTGTAACTATTTTTTGGGTCAAATAAGTCCTTTAATTTTTAAGTTGGGCCAAATAAGTTCTTTAACTATTTTTTCGGCCAAATAAGTTCTTTAAGTTTTTAAGTTGCGTCAAATACAACTTAAAAACTTAAAGGACCTATTTGGCCCAACTTAAAAACTTAAAGTACTTATTTGGCCGAAAAAATAGTTAAAAGACCAAATTAAACCTCAAAAATAAGTTAAGGGACTAAAATAGTATTTAAGCCTAAAATTTTTACAAGTAATGAAGGATGAGTATCTTGCACGATATAAACCATTACAATAACTCTTACGGACACTTTAGTATAAAACTTTTATTTATGACAGGGGATAATTTTAAAAATGATACTTTTTAGCGATACAATAAAATATAATTAAACAATAACAAAAAAACTTAATATTTATTTTAATTTAAATTAAAGTATATTATTATAGTGGTGTCCATTGTGATTGATCTTTTTTTGTTTGATTGTTACTTTAATTGTTAAAAATCCAAATAAATAATAGGTGTGTGATTATTCGCATGACGTAATGAATGTGAAAAGCGAAAACCTACCTTGTGAGTTTTTTTTTATATTTTTCTGTCTTTTTTCCTTTTTCTGATTATAATGGTGAGAAAAGATGCTATGTATCACGCAAGGATAATGAAATCGATTCTTTGAACCCATATAAGCATCTTTCTTTCTTTTTTGACAGAATGCATCTTTGATTAGATATTTATCGGCTATTTAAGGAGTATATTGAAAACTTGTGTTATTTTTTTCTGAGTTTAATAATTATATATACATAGTATAAATAATTTTATATGGACATTTAATCATATTTCAACATATATATGTTATAATATTATTTTGTGAAAATCAATGTATACTGTGATAAAATTAAATATGTTTCTTTGTAATTTACAGTACGAATATATAATTATATATTATTTTCTATTTTTAAATTTTGTCAAAATTTTTTTTTCTATTTTTTAATCATTCGTCTAAAAAAGGATTTAAGGACCATAAAAGTTCAAAATCTTGGTCAAGTAAATTAATTATTTTCTAACTTACCGCCGTGCTTATTTCCAATTTTTGCAAGAATTTAAACATTCAAGTTTTATAACTATACACCATCAGTTTTTTTTAATGACAAATATTACTCCTTCGGTTTCTTTTTTACTTGTCGGTTTTTAAGAAAAAATTTGTTCCTTTTTATTTGTTATTTTAATAGTTTAAAATTACGTTAATTACTTGTTTCTCAATTATATCTTTAATTATTTATTGTAGAAAAAAAAATAAGTGCGATGGATGATAAACAATTAAGGGTATCATAGAAAAAAACTAATAACTTTATAAAAAATAATAAAATTTATTTATTTATTTGGTTTGTGTGAAACAACCTTAAAAAACAAATAATTGAACACAATACGATAAACCACCAAACCAACCGTATAACTCCAACTATACACCATCATTATAAACATGTTTTACATAAATGTTAAATCATACTATTTTTTTTTGTCTCCCACTGTTAGTCGCTTTGGCAATTTCAGCGACATGAGGATGTTGGAACTGAGGTTCGAACCCGGGTGTTGCCGTTTAGATGTGAGTGTGTTTGTTGTTTACCATTTCTACTAGCTAACAAAAAAAAGAATACAACATTTTTTTAGCAAATATTATAATATAATTAGACAGAGTATAAATTTACGCTGTAATATTATATAATTACTAAGCTCTCATTTTTTGTTGACAACAGAAATTCATATCATTTCATTTATAATAAGGTTGGTAACAAAATCAGGGACATAATCAAAGATAAAACATTTGCTGGTTTTGATCTTTAACCAAAAGTACTTATTTTTACTAATAATAATAATAATAATAATAATAATAATAACAATCGTCATTAAAATATAAAATGGGTAAATATATTATCATTAAAATTATTTAAAGCCTTTTGGACGCTGAAGTGGACATAAAGATATCATTTCAGTCCTTAGTTACCTTTTTTTTTATTTTTATTTTTTACAAACACTCCTTAGTTACTAGAGTAAGATTCGTGGAAGTTAACGAGGACTCTTTCCAAAAACAAACGACGACTCTTCAAAAAAAAATTCGTTCAATTTTTTTATATGACATATATCAAATCAAACAGTTAATCCTCTCCTGTATCAGTAATAAATTTGTCTTTTTCAATCAATTTTTTTTCTGAAATGTGTAACTTTGTACGTAATATTATCAATTTTTTGATTTATTTCCTTAATTAATCTCTCTCTTCTCACCTAATTATCAATTTTTTGATTTATTTCCTTAATTAATCTCTCTCTTCTCACCTAATTGAAAAATTGATAATTAATAAAAAGAACATCACAGGTATTTAAGGAACATTAACACATGCAAAGTTGTATATGTATGAAAAATCGTTTCTTAATTAAACATGATACGATAAACACTTTTAAAATTATGGATTTTAATTATTTTTTGAGATTCAGTAAAAAAAAACTATTTTTTGAGATTAATACACATTTGTCCAGAGAGACACGGCCAAGTGGTAAAACATATGAAAGTATTGTACGGACACTATAAGCACGAGTTTGAACCCACAACACCTCACTTCCCCTTCCCCCTTAATCACATGTATCATACCAAAAAAGGATTAATACACATTTAAACAGTTAATTAAAATAACATTATTGATTATCGTAAAGGGGGGTTAGTAAAGTTGGCATGAGTGTTACCCTTTCACTTACCATCATCATCGATAAGTGTCAATAATATATAAATGTAATTTGTTAGGTATTTAAATGTTTAAAAATAAAGAGAGAAGAAAGAAGAAAGGGGAAAGAGAAAGAGAGGGAGCCATGAGTAAGAGAGGGAGATCTTAAGGGGGAGGCTCAAGAGGAAGCAGAGAAAAAGCAAAGGAAGAATGGAGAAAGGACTTTAAAGAAGCAATAAGAGGAAGCTAGAGCAAAACCAATAAAAGGCTAGGGTTTCCATTTCTTAAAGGTGAGTCTCATTTCCCTTGTTTGTGGTTATTGATAGCTTGGATAACCATAAATCTCAAAGCAAAGTGGCTAGATGTTAGGGTTTTGGTTTGGGGATTTCAAGATGTTGCTTGCATGTCTTTAATTATGTTTAAATTGATGTTGCATGTGAATCTATTGGTGAATTTGTCACTTAATAGATGTAATGAATGTTATATGTATGTCATTAGGTTTGATTCTCGTATACTCTAGTCGTCCAATGATTTTATGGCTGTCGAGGTTAATGATTTTTGCATAGACCTTACTGTTTTTCATAGAAAATCCATACTTAATAAACTAATTCTCGGGACATAATCGATTAAGTGCTCTCTAGTTTCAGTACAACATTTCAAACCCAGATATAATCGATTATGATAGAAATCCTACGTCCTGATTCTCATTCATTTGGTGAAACATATACATGAGTACATGAGTGTTATTAGGCTACAATTAAGGTAACGATTATTTACATTCTAATAATAAAAGATTATACAGAGATTATTTCCATAATCTAACACAGCCCCCAGTCGAAGCGGGAGGTTGTCGTACGCTGAGGCTGTCTCAAAAATCATCAAAGAGTATGTGTGGAAGTCCTTTAGTGAAGATGTCGACAATCTGATAACGGGACGGAACATGAAGAACACGAACCTGTCCACGGGCAACTTTCTCGCGTATGAAGTGGATATCCATTTCAATGTGTTTAGTGCGCTGATGTTGAACGAGATTTCCTGAGAGATATATCGCACTAACATTATCACAATAAACCAATGTAGCCTTGTGGACCGGACAATGTAGTTCCAAGAGAAGGTTCTGAATCCAGTAGGACTCGGAGACAACATTGGCTACCCCTCTGTACTCGGCTTCAGCACTAGACCGAGACAAAATAGGTTGACGCTTAGAGGACCAAGAGATCAAGTTGTCTCCAAGAAAAACACAATATCCAGAGGTGGAGCGTCTGGTATCGGGGCATCCACCCCAATCAGCATCAGTGTAAGAGATGAGATCAGAAACTGAAGACTTGTAAAGATGTAACCCATAGTCAAGAGTGCCCTGAATGTATTGCAGAATTCCTTTGAGAGCATTCATATGTTCATCCTTCGGGTCATGCATATGTAAACAAACATGTTGCACAACATAGGATATATCTGGTCTTGTGAATGTAAGATATTGCAATGCTCCCGCTAAACTACGATAATGTGTAGGATCTTCGTAGGGAGATCCCGAAGAGACACTCAGTTTAGCCTTAGTATCCACCGACGTGGTTGCAGGCTTACAAGAGGTTATGCCAGCTCGTTCAATAATCTCCTCTGCATATTTTCTTTGACAAAGAAATAACCCACCTGCATATCGTGTAACTGTAATGCCCAAGAAATAGCTCAGAGGGCCCAAGTCCTTCATAGCAAATTCAGAAGCAAGGAGTGACATAATAGACTGACGAAGAGCATCAAATGATGCAGTGACAATGATGTCATCAACATAAAGAAGAATGTTTGCCATGTCATTTCCTTGTCAAAAAATAAATAGAGAATGATCAGATTTGCTATGTGAGAAACCAATAGTGGAGACAAAGTCAGCAAACCGTTGATACCAAGCGCAAGAGGCCTGTTTGAGGCCATATAGAGATTTCCTCAACAGGCACACATGCTCTGGATGGACGGGATCTCTGAAACCCATCGGCTGGTGCATGTATACGGTTTCATGAAGCTGACCATGCAAGAATGTATTTTTAACATCCAGCTGATGAATGGGCCAAGATTTTGACAGAGATATACTATGAACAGTTCGAATAGTAGCTGGTTTCACCACTGGGCATGCAAGAATGTATTTTTAACATCCAGCTGATGAATGGGCCAAGATTTTGACAGAGATATACTATGAACAGTTCGAATAGTAGCTGGTTTCACCACTGGGCTAAATGTTTCATCACAATCCACACAAACCTGTTGAGACCTGCTATCACCAACAAGACGGGCTTTGTGCCTCTCAAAAGAACCATCAGATTTATTTTTATGACGAAAAATCCACATTGAACGAATAATATTAACATCAGGAAGATGGGGCACCAACTCCCACGTCTTGTTTTTAATAAGAGCATCAAATTCGTCTAACATCGCCACTTTCCAATTCGGGTCGGACAAGGCAGCTTTCAGGTTATGGGGAAAAAGGGATGTCATAATCGATGACGTCAAATTGAATTGACGTTTGGGCCTAAAAATCCCATGCATGTGTGGGTTGCAATGGACTAAGATGAGGCTTGGCTTGTTTGGTTCTGCTGTGAGCTAGGTGAAGAGGCTGATGGTTTGGCTGTTGTAGGTGGAATGAGCCGTGGGGAAGTATTGTTGGACGCGAGCTGAGATGTGGGCGAGGAAGTGGGACGTGAGTTGGGCCCAGATGAAAGAGAGGGTTAAGGAGAGGCCGGTTCTGGGCTGGGCTTGCTTGGAGCCGGTTGGGGAGGTTGGGCTACAATGGGCTCCGGTTCTTGCTGGTGGACTGGGGTAGGTTGACTTTGAAGATGATGGTGCAAAAGGGGATGCAGACCTTCACTCAAAAAGTCATAGGTGTGGGAAAAAGGAGTATGCAGCTTGGCAAACGGGAATTGGGACTCATCAAAAATGACATGTCTAGAGATAATTATTTTCTGACTAGACAAATCATAAAGCTTATATCCTCTATGATTAGGCGGGTATCCCAAAAAGACACAAGGGGTGGAACAGGCTTGTAGCTTATTTATTGTGGTGGAGGGAAAAAGAGGATAACATAAACACCCGAAAACCCGTAAATGTGTGTAAGAAGGATCCCGATGGTAAAGAAATTGAGTTGGGGAATAATTGGAGAGTATCTTGCTAGGGAGAATGTTTAAGAGGTATGTTGCCATTTGGAGGGCATGATGCCAAAATGATGGTGGCATAGAAGAGTGAGCAAGAAGAGTTCGGATCAAGTTATTGATTGCTCGTATTTTACGTTTGGCTTTGCCATCTTGTGGAGAAGTGTGAGGGCAAGAAAAACAAAACACCATACCATTAGTGTGACAAAATTGCTTAAATGACTCGTTATCAAATTCCCTCCCATTATCACACTGAAAACATTTGATATTTTCTCAAATTGGGTTCGAATGAGTGCACTAAAAGACAAGAAAATGGAATGAACTTGTGATTTTCTTCCAATAGGGAACGTCCATAAGAAATTAGTGTAATCATCCAAGAGAAGAATATAATACTTATGACCTGCCGAATTTAACATTGGTGATGTCCACAAATCACTATGCATTATATCAAAAGGCTTTGTAATGTAAGAATTCGAAACAGAAAATGGCAACTTAACATGTTTCCCAAAAATGCAAGATTGACAAACAGAAGAACAGAGAGATTGTTTACAGTCAATAAACTTATTATTCCTAAGGAATCGTAAAACAGGTGCTCCCAGGTGTCCCAAACGATTATGCCATAAAATAGGAGAGAGAGCTGCAAAGGTTAATGGAGAGGTGGATTGATGTCTGGTGGTTGTGGTGATAGGAAATAGATCCCCGATGCTATCACATCTCATTAGTGGCATCCCCGTCTGAAAGTCCTTCACAAAAAACCCAAATGGATCAAACTCAATAGAAACATTATTGACAATGGGACACATAGAGATCAAGTTTTTAATGAGTTTAGGGGCATGTAGGACATTGTTTAAAGTTAAAGGTGGGTGAGGTGGGGAAAGGGATGTTTGTCCATAACCACGAATTGGAATTTCCTGTCCACTGCCAACAATAATATTTTTGTTATTGCTCATATTAAAATAAGACGAGAGAGTACCTTGAGATGCAGTCATGTGTGAGGTTGCGTCGGTATCCATGTACCAGTTTTCATCAGGAACATTAAGAGACAAATTGTGCATCGCCGCATCAATGTCAGTAGGTGCATAGCTCGAAGGAGGTGGTACTTGGGCACTATATGCCTGTGGTGGACGATTGCCTAGAATTCCGGGCTGACAAGTAGGAGGTGGACGAGCCCATGATGAGGTGGGGTAAGGACAAGGCGGAGCAGCCCATGCTTGTTGTCCCCAAGGCCCCCACGGTGGGTATGGTACCCACCAGTACGGCTTCTGCTGCTGCTGCCACGGACGCTGCTACTGCTGCTGTCCACCGTACTGCTGTCTGTCGCCGTGGTTGCTGCTACCACGGACTTTTCCTCTACCACCACCATTTTTTCCTCGATTATTGTTGCGGTTTTGACCACATTTCTGACCATTATTGTTGCGGTTTGATGTATTACCAGAACCTAAAATCGAACTTCATCCATAGCCAGATGCATCATCGTTGGAACCGTTGGTGGTGAGAAGGGCAGTGCCGGCAGCGACTTGTTTAGCCTTACGGGTTTCTTCAAGGATTAACCTCGATCATGCCTCGTAAAAAGGCAGTAAAGGATCACTCTGTTGAATGAATGAAGCAACACCATCGTAATTCTCATTTAAACCCGCAATTAACTGAAGAACTAACCTTTGATTTGAAACCGGTGCACCAACGTTAGAAAGTTGATCGGCAAGCATTTTGAGTTCTTGGCAATAGGCCGAGATGTTAGGATAATTGTCCATATGAACGTGAGTGAGTTGGTTTTCTAGGTAAACAGCACGAGAATTTTTGTTATCCTGGAAAATGTTTTGCAATCGCTCCCATGCTTGCTGTGCAGTTGAATCTGGTTCCAAGATGGTGTGCAAAAGATCGGTGGAGATCGTACCATAAATCCATTGAAGGACTATTGCATCCAAGTGCGGCCATAATTCTTTCTCAGTCTCGACAGCCTTTTCTTTTTCCTTCTCGGTTGGCTTCGATTTCGGTGGGATAATGTGATCAATAACTTGATATGCTCGGCAATGGATTTTAAACAACTCCACCCATGAAGAATAATGTCCTTTTTCCATCTCTAGATTAATGGAGATGAAGTTCTTGACATTATTAAAGGCAAGAGCAGGATGGAATTTGGTTTGTTCAGACATTGATATGAGGAGAAGAAGAGAGAAGGACGGGAAGGTGGAGGAGGAAGGAGGTGAGAGGTGGCAGAGGTTGCTGGGACGACTAAGGCTTTGACATGGCTAGGGTTGAAACTAGGCTCGTGATACCATGATAGAAATCCTGCGTCCCGATTCTCATTCATTTGGTGAAATATATACATGAGTACATGAGTGTTATTAGGCTACAATTAAGGTAACAGTTATTTACATTATAATAATAAAAGATTATACAGAGATTATTTCCATAATCTAACAGATTAAATAGTCATGTTTAATCGATTATATGATAACCTAGTAGTCTTAAGCGATTAAGTAGCATGAATAAGTAATTAAGGCCATGATTTGAGACTTTGATTGAGTTAGTGTGTATTTGTTTTAGATTTATGAGCCCCAAAATCCCGATTAGAATTCCGAGTGAGCAGAATCTACAAGGCGTGAGCTTTTTATTTCCATGAAAATATTGCCTTGGGACTCTCATTTTTCAATTCTGAGGTAGAAAAAATCTAAAACAAACACAACCTTAATCGATTAAGTAAGCAAAATTAATAGATTAAATCAGGCTTAATCGATTAAGCATGCAGATTTAAGCGATTAAATATATTGTTTCAGTCTATACAACAACTTTAAAGTGTTCTAATTAATTCAAAAGACTAAGGTATCAACTCCTACAATCATTAGAGAGTTATTAGTTATTATGATTCACAAGTTTTGAGTCTAAGGAACTCCAATTTTAATTTCATTGTGAAATAATGATAAACAGGTGGATTTATGATAGAAATAATGTGGTTATATCTAATTATATTGGTATGCTTTCATGTGATGTTTGTTAGAAAATGTGAGAAATATCTAGTTATATTTGTTTTATATCTTTGGACTATTTTAGAGTATTCTATTTAATATGTTAGGATTTTATATTAAATGAGTTGTTTCTTCATTTAATTAGGATCCCCTAATTGTTAGGCATACCACATCATGTAAATAGGAGTAGAATCTCTTATATTTATTTGTATTTATTACATTAATCCTATATAAAATGGATTTCGTTGTGTAGTTAAAACACATAATTTCAACGTCTCTTTTCTCTATTTTTATCTCTTTCAACATGGTATCAAAACAAGTTTTGATTCTGTGACCTTCGTATGTGATTCACCATCGCTGTTGTCGGTGGCGCCACCTTCCAGTTTTCTGGTGTGTTCGAAATCTCTCTTATGTCGTATCATCTTTCCGGCATGTTCAGAATCTCTCTTTTATCATGTTCCTCTCTTCTGGCGTGTCACCTTTGCCGGCACACTTTTCCGGTGTGGCTACACCATTTTCATCCAAAACAGGCACCATCTGCCACCAACGAAAAAATTTTCTTGCGACTTTTTGGGCGAGGCCACAACCATCAGAATCAGAATTCATCGACCTACACAACTACCCAAGTTTTCACGTGCGCTATTTTCTCTCTGTATTTTTCAAAACACGCGCTGTTATCCTCTGTGCGTGGCGGCGCATCTGATGGCTTCCTGACAACCTTTTCTGGCATATAGGCCGACTCCTCACCTGGTTCCAAATTTGGGCTTGGTTTTATGTTTCGGTACATGGGTACCTAGGTTCTAGTGCAAACATCCCTCTATCTCCTGTTTGACGTGTTTTCTCTCTCTTCTTGACAACCCATATGGTTAAATCTTTGAGTGGTTTCTTGTTGGTTCTAATTTTTTGTTTGTCATGCCTTCTTTTCACACTAATGGATCGTATTAGTGCCTTTTCTTCCCACTGACGACTATTATGGTGGTGTCTTCTTTTCCCACCAACGATCATCTCGATGATGACTTATTATGGTTATGACTCACACTAGTCCTAGATGCTCTGGTCTCAGCCTTTTTCCCAAGTGCACTGGCCTGTCTTCATCCCAAATGCACTGGTCTAGCTTCGTAATTGTCCCAAATGCACTGGCCTCCTCTCTCTATCCAATAAATTAGGGATGGCAAAACGGGTTGTGCCCAACGAGCCGGCCCGTCAACCCGCCTAAAATGGGACGGGTTGGGATACGACATGTCAGCCCACCAACCCATCCAGCTCAACCCGCCTAGCCTATCAACCCGTTTGGCCACAATCGGGCCGGCCGGGCCAACCCGTCTAGTTAATATGCATTTATTTATTTATTTATTTATTTTCTTATTTTCTACAACCTCCTTCTCATTTTAGTTGTTCTCTTTGGAATATTTCATTATCTCAAATTACTTGTCTCTTTAGAAAATCAAAAAGTATTAATTATTTCTTTTCCAACAATGCCCCTTGTATTTCAACAAACTTTATCAATAAATTTTTTTCTACTTAACTACTCCAATTAATAAGGGATATCTTAGTCAAGGATTGTCTTTTTATCATAGGACAAGTAAAATGAGACGGAGAGAGTAATAATATTTTTTTTACATATTTCGGACAGGCCGGCGCGCCATTTTGGTCCGTTTTAAGCGGGATGGCTCACCATTTTGGCCCTGTTTTAGCTCAAATTTCAGTTTTTTATTTTTTTTATTTTTTAACGGGCTGGCCCACCACCCCGCCAGCCCATGACTAGACGGGTTGAGTTTAACATCTCAACCCACCACCCTTGGCGGGCCGAGTTGGGCCAGTCCATTTTTGAGAGGGCTCATGGCAGGTGGGCCAAGTTGGGCTGGGTTGGCCTGTTTTGCCATCCCTACCATAAATAGTTGCCAGACTTAGTTTCAAGTTTAAAAATCTCCAATACTATTAGTTTGAAGCTTTCAAATGTTGTTTTGAGAAGGTCAGACCTTGCTTGACTTCATTGCTTGCCAAGAAATTTATTCCAGGCTGATGATTATTCCAGCTATTTGGCTAAGCTATCTTTGCTGCAATTCTCTCTGGCTTCTCCAGCATCCCTGAATTGTCTTCCCAATCATTTTTTTGGTGGAGCTCAATTTTTATGTTTTCTATTTATTTTTATTTTATGAGAAATGTGTTATTTTCTTGTAACAAGCTAAAAGCTTAGTAAACTTTAACTTGAGGGAGAGTGTTAGAAAATGTGAGAAATATCTAATTATATTTGTTTTATATCTTTAGACTATTTTTGAGTATTCTAGATAATATGTTATAATTTTATATTGGTTAAATTACCATTTTGGTTCCTTAACTTATTTTAAATGTTCACTTTGGTCCTTTAATTTTTAAAAGGTTCATTTTGGTCCCTTAAGTTGTTTTTGTTAATCAAAGTTAGTCCTTCTGTCAGCTTACTTTAATAAAAGTGTTAATTTTTGCCAACGTGGCGCAAATGTGGCAAATAACAAGTCTTACGTGGCAAGTCAACACTCCACGTGGACAGTCCAATTTCAACCACCACAAAAAGCTCCAAAAATCGTCATTGATGAATTCTTCAAGCTCTGCATCTGCATCTTCTCTTCTCTCACTAAATCCCTGTCTTCGTCCTTCTCTCTTATCTCTTTGGTTTCATCCTTCTCATCTCTATCGGGGATGCAATTTAGACCATGAATGAATCAGCCTTGGCCTGGATTTCCTCAAGGGGGCGTTTGGAGCTTCAATTTCCTCAAACCAGAACAATTTCTTCAATTTCCTCAAAACAATTTCTTCAATTCCCTCAAAACCCCAACAGTTACCAAACTAGAACAATCATTTGAAAACATAAATGAATCACACTGAAGCTTGAAAGCCCCAATAGTTACCAAACCAGCATACCTAATACACAATCATAAATTTAAAAAAAAATTCGGGTGAAAATCGAAGCTTGAAATTGCAACACTCACCAGAAGATCCTAAGGAAGGGCTTCAAGGTGAGACCTTTCAGAGTTCGAAGAGAATTTTCCACTGCACGTTCTCTTCAATGGAGTCATCCAGTGGTGGAACCAGGGGGTGACCCAAAGGTGCCATGGTGACCCCCAAAATTTTGATATTCTTTTCCTTAGTTATATCAAAACATTTTATGGCCCATTCATTTCCGTGTTCTTCTAATTTAGTTGGTGCATATGTTCTCTTTTTTAGTTGATTGGGTCTGTATTTGCTGTGTAGGCTAGTTTTATATTGGCAGCTTATTTGGTCGGTTTGTGGATTTCGTTTACTTTGTATCAATTCATGTTTTTTTACTTTAATATAAATTCAATAAAAATAAATTGGCTTATCTAAAAAAGACAAGGGATAATAATGTTACCGAGAAAATACTACACTTAAATGATATTTCAAAAAATATTCTTCTATAATGTTATTATATTATTTAGAACGTATTCTACTTTTTCTTTGAACAAGCATAAAATTCATTTAATTAACTAAAAATAATAAAAAGTATATTGTAATATATATATATATATATATATATATATATATATATATATATATATATATATATATGAATTATAAATTGGTCCCTCTTGAGCAAAATTTTGGCTCCGCCCCTGGAGTCATCGATGGAGTCGATTCGACGAAAGAAGTTCCCCATTGTTGGAAACCACAACCCTCTCCCTTCCCAGTGTTGTGGCCACAAACGTTTCAAAGCTTCTACTAGTGTTAGTGTTAGGAGCAAAAGGTAAAGGCTAAAATTTTGATACACTTTTTTTTCTGTGTTCCCTTTCAGTTACCTTATTTTCAAAGGGAAAAAGCTGTTCAAGAAATTCCATCTGCTGCTTTGCTAAAAAAAAAGGGGGAGGGGTGGTGGCTGCTCTGCTCTCTCCATGGCTGCTCTCTCCAGGGTGATGGTGGTAGTGGCTCAAGACTTTGTGAAGAAGAGGAAAAGAAAGCGCTGAGAAGAGGAAAAGAATTTATAGTGAAGGAAGAGAGAGAATGAAAATGGCGATGAGAAGAGAGAGAGGAAGAAGGAGGGAGGAAGACTGTTGTTCCACGTGGAGTGTTGACTTGCCACGTAATACCATGTAAGACTTGTTATTTGCCACATTTGCGCCATGTTGGCAAAAATTAACACTTATTAAAGTAAACTGACGGAAGGACTAACTTTGGTTAACATAAACAACTTAAGAGACCAAAATGAACCTTTTAAAAATTAAAGGACCAAAGTGAACTTTTAAAATAAGTTAAGGGATCAAAAAGGTAATTTAACCTTTTATATTTGATGAGTTGTTTTCTCATTTAATTAGGATCCCCTAATTATTAGACACACCACATCATATAAATAGGAGTAGAATCTCCTATATTTATTTATTTATATTTATTACATTAAGCCTATATAAAATAAACTCTGTTGTGTAGTCAAAACACATGGTTTCGGCGTCTCTTTTCTCTTGTTGTTTTTTTTGATAATTGAAACTGTATTGATAGTAGAAAAGGGATACAGCAACAAGTATAGACCCTCATACACCAGAAAGAAGGAAAGTAAGGGGTGTATACTATCCAAAAAACAGTTGCTGACCAGACCAACAAGACATAAACCAAAAAAGAAGACCCAAACACCTCTAAAATACACCATACTTCACCCTAAGGATTCTCACGCCTAAGATTTACAACACAAAAAAGAACCAAAGTCACATTGTTCTTGACTCCTTTCTACTCCTTCAAATCTAAAAGAAAAGGGTGCCCTGCAAATGGATTCTCCCTTCTGCTACAACTTACATCATTTCTATGAATTCTTTAGTCTCCCCCTTTGACAAAATTCTTCTAAATGATGACCAACCCAAAAAAATAAAGAAACCACCCCTTTTTAGGCTAATGACATTGAAAGCGCCATTTATGTATTATAGAACTAAGAGGTGGGTTAGCATCCTTCCCAAAGGAAGAAGGAATTAACTTTCAAGATAAAAGACATGAGTATATTCCTTCCCAAAGGTAGAAAGAAAAAATTTTGGTCTCCATCGAGTGAAAAATCATATTTTATATGGGTCTCCCCTAAGCCAGGAGACATAGTTTATATAGGTCTCCTCCAGGCCAGGAGACACAGCTTATGGGTTACCACTTTCTTTTTACATGCATGCGTTTGGGAACCAGTGTGTTTCACCCCACCCCCGGCAGACCAAAATACCCAACCCCATTTCTGAAGTTGCAATTTTGTTGGTGGACATATTATCTCTTGTAGATAAAGAAGGATCGGGTGTTGAAAGTCGAGATCTGCACGAACTTCATCACAAATTGTTTGGAAATCATAATCTCTTCAACGTTCTTCTTCTGGTTGCCACAAACAAGGGCTTGAAATAAGTTTTTCTTTTATTTATATTAAAAAAATAGAAACTAACAATAAAAAATGAGTCAGATGGTGATTCAGATGTCAAATAACACTAGCAAGATACTCGTGCATTCGCACGAGTCACTCTATTTTTACGCATTTTTGAAATACACTTGTCTATGTTATCACCAGAAAATACCAGCCATAGCCGATGAAGGGAATAGCCGATGCGGGAGATAAGCCGATCAGATTTGTAGCCGAAAACTGGTCCCATTGAACCGAGGCTAGAAAGGAAAATGTTGGAAGTTCAGGGAGCATCGTGAGGCCAGCCGATTACTAAAGAGTTCAGTCGGTGTGGATAAAGGAAATATCCGATTATTATGGCCTCATCGGCAGAGCTATTGTTGATTAACATGGAGCTTTGAAGCTCGACCAAGGGTCAAATATGTGAAAGTCATGGACTTTGGCGCCAAAATGATTAAAGCTAGCTCTTGAAGGCCTTCAACGCATTTAACACGTGATAAATCGTTTGCCCAGCCGATGGGAGAGCGGTTAACCCACGATACGCATAAGGAAGCAGTTGAGGGATACCCACGACCGCTTGTTGTCAGCCATGAACGTGCGGAACGCATAATGGCCAATAGGGGGCGGTTACATTTTTGTTTTTCTTTTTGTATATATATATCTTCGCTGAGAAATGTAAAGGACACAATCAATCAAACAACTATTTCTCTTGCAATTTATCAGCTTTTTACAGCATTTATCTTAGCCGATTCCATGTATCTTAGTCTTAGCCTTAGCATAGCGTAGATTCGCCACACTCAACGCTTTCTAGAGCAGTTGGGGAACCCATAATCGAGAATCAGAGTTCCGTTCTCGGTGTAATCGCTTAAACAGGAATCAATTTGTCGGCTGGACGTTAGACGAATCCCTCGGCTGATTTTTCCACGCAAACAAGTTTGGCACGCCCGGTAGGACCATAGGTGAGTTGAAGGACATGTTTGATTCTCCAGGGCAGGATCACACTTGGCGTATGAACCTGAGGTCCGGAAAGAAACTCAACAACAACATGGAGTCGAGTTCAAATCCCAAAAGAACCCCACCACGCAAGAACAACGAGTCAGCATACACCTTGGGTATGCCCATAACGGTTGAAGACATTCCAGTCTCCGCACCAGCCTCTGCAGAAATGAATAACCCAGAGAATACCGAAGCCCCAGTGGTCATGACCACTTCTTTCATCAGGCAGCAGATTGATATGGGGATTCATGACATTATGTACCAAGTGTCAAGGCAGTTGGCAGATATTGTCAGGCCCATGGTGCATAACGAGGTTCAAAGAGAGACATGGAGACCACCGAGACAACAAGGTGAACACTCTAGTTCTGCGTTGGCTAAGGGGAACGGCAAACCCAAAGATGCACAAGGCAAATCGTCTGGCACCACCGAATCGTGGTTCGGGATCGCGCTTTTCAGGCACAACCAATCCCACAACCGGTAGGCCACCAACCCGCACGCGGTGATCAGCGTAATACATGGGTACCACCCCGTCTTTGGGGGCAAGTGATGCCACGATCAAGTGAATCTGCGGTATGGGCAGATCAACATGGCCCGAGCGCCGCTTAACACGGTTGATTACATTGGTCCGCCGCCGGAATGTCGTATGCTCCAACGCATGGCCCTACTGTGCAGGCAAACACATATGGACAGCCAAATTGGCAGCCGATGGCCCCTGGTTATGGTTCAGGGAAGCTATATGGTGATTGGAACCTCAACAATCCACCATTTTGCCAACCGCAACCAGTCCCCACGCCATACCCTCCAGTAAGTTCAAACATACTACGAACGGCTGGCAACTATGGGGGAGAGCAGGCATGGAACACTGTTCCACCTTTACCCCAGAGTGCATCGGCTGTTCCAGGGACTCAGGTCGGAGGTTTTGGGGAATATGGTCCAGAGCAGCAATGGAATACCAATCCACCTCTAGGCAATGTTCCACCAAATACCTTCAACCTTCAGAATCCGTTCCAACAGGCTTCACCCTGGAGACCGATTGGGTCGAGTGCGCCACCGAATCAAGCAAGATAATCGGCAGGGAGCCTCCCATTTGATAGACCCAGAAATGATTGCAAGTACCATCAAGAAGTACTTTGGGATACAATTAAAGCCGTTGGACCGTCCTTTTTATAGGAAACCGTACCCTGAATGGGTGGATCGGATGGTTCCTCTCCCTAGGGGATTCAAAACTCCAGATTTCACCGTATTCTCAGGGGAAGATGGCAAGTCTACCATGGAGCACATAGGGCGTTTCACACCCGCTGGTGAAAGCAATGAATGAGTATCACAAGCTTCAACTTTTCCCATTATCACTCACTGGGACAGCGTTCACCTGATATTCCTCCCTGCCTCCAAACTCAGTACAGAATTGGGCTGACATGGAGAGGTGCTTCCATGATAGATTTTACTGGCCTCAACCTCAAGTTACGGTAACCAATCTAACTAGTCTCAGGTAGCAAGTTGAGGAGTCAGTTGCTGATTATCTTGAAAGGTTAAGAAAGAAAGCAGGGAAATGTCCTGTGCAATTCCCTAAAACAGAATATACCTCCATGGTGATTAACAACATGCACCCGCAGTTGAAGGAGAAGTTAGTAGGACAAGCCTGCATGCATTTGAATCAATCGCGTAGCGGCTATCCGAGTTGAGCAATATATCCAGGAAAAGGAAAAGCGAAGGGCTAGCCGAGGAAAGGGTCCCCATTTAGTCTCTATCATAGAGGCGAGAGGAATCGACTCGGCGGTTGACCTCACCGCCGATATGATGGTAGCCGAGATAGTCAAAGGGAAGAGCTATTCCTCGCCCAAAGATTGAAGGCCACGGCCAAAGAAACTGAGTCAACAGAGGATAGGAAGGCGGTACTCCTTTGACATAACCAAGCGCGTACTGCATTTTCGATTACTTGCTCAAGGACAAGCAAATTCACTAGAGGGCATCGGATTCCACCTCATGAAGAATTGATGAACAAGAAATACTGTAAGTGGCACAACTCTTATAACCATTCTACATTAATCGTAGTTTTCAGGAAGGCCATACAAAAGGCTATCAAGGAGGGTAGGTTCAAGCTAGCCGATAAGAGCATAGCCGAGATGTCAGTAGACACCAATCCATTCCCAGTTGTAACCATGGCCATGGTGTCTTTCTCAAGGCCTGATCAGCCTAGGCCAATAAGAGGGGAACAATCCATCAGGAGTGTTTGGATGCCCAAAGAAGAATCCAAAAGAGACCAAGAGGTCACCAGGGGATCTGTGTTTGACAGATTGGAAAACCCACCAGTGTCACCGAAAAACGCTGTGGGCCAACCATCTTCGAGCCGATTCCATGGTAAACCTCCCATACCCGGACGTTTGACTAACGAATTGATCAGCCATTACCGCAACATGCACTCAAAGACTAAGAGAACGCAGCATGTTCAGGAGACTGGGGGGCAAAATCAACTGGGAACCTCAGCTGAAGCCCAGCCGATTATGCCCAGGATCACTAAGGACCCTCTCCCAAAGTCTAAGAGAAGGGTGGCGGAGTTCAATGTCGAAGGGGGAATGTCCTCTCTTCGCATAACAGTAAGGAATGATGATGAACTCAAACCACAGAGGATGATCAAGCCAGCTGCAAATGTCAAAGAAGGGAAGTGGGTGGTTAATCAACCTCCGATGAAGAAAGAGTTCAAGTCAGTCACACTGACTAGAACGCAGAAGAGAAGGTTGCAGAGGGCTAGAACCTTGCAAAGAATGAAACAAACCCTGCAGATGATAGCCGATGCCAAAGCAGCCGATAAGAAGGAGATCCCAGAAGCTAAAGTGGCAGAAGCCATTGACATGGCTTTTGGACCTTGCGGTTTGGAGCCTGACAAAGTTGAAACTGATCAAGCCAAGGAGGCCCCAATGACAACCACGATTGCCGTGGTGGACATAGGGCAGCTTGAAGAAGGAAAAGGGGAACCTGATAAAGAGGAAGGGCATATTCCCACATACGCAAACTGCTTGAATGGTAATGACGAGCCGATCTTAGAGTCTGGTTACCGAGAAGATTCAATTATGGACTATCTCTCAGATGAGAGTGAAGCTGGATTGATGGCCACCATTGAGGTCGTTAGCCTGATCCCAAGCGAGTTCTGGGCTGGTTATCCCCAGATTGAACACTTAGAAGGAGACGTATGCGTGGAAGAGGCAGAATGGACAACTTTAACCGATGACACGGCAAAAGATGCTTTGAGTACTGTATTTGGTAGGCCAACTGAAGACATGATGAAGCACTTGAAGCCCTTGTATGTGAGAGCCTACATCAATGGCAAGGCCTTCAGCCGAGTGTTCGTTGATAATGGGGCGGTATTGAACGTGATGCCGGTGGCCACCTTGAGGAGTCTGAGCAAGTCTGAAGAAGACCTGATCCCAACTAACATGAAAATGGCTAGCTTCATGGGAGAGGCTTCGTCTGCCTTGGGAATCCTGATAGCCGAGATCACTGTTGGCCCTAAGAGCATCAAGTCAGCTTTCTTCGTGATTGATGGCAAACCATCTTATGCGATCTGCTAGGAGAGTTTGGATTCACACCAGCCAGTGCTTCCCTTTCACCATGCATCAGAAGCTCATTTTTTGGGAAGGGGATAAAATTGAAATAGTCCCAGCCGATGACAATCCATTCCCAGCTGAGGTACAAAATCTAGAAGCTTTGTTCTACTCTCCCTCTGTGGCTCCCATAGTCATTCTTGAGGAATACGAGGAAGGATCCTGGGAATCTTGTAACTTGACACCCAGGGATTCAAGATCGAGCAATTAAGCCAGAACCACGGCTAGCCACGAAGGTTTGTTATGTTTAAAGACACCCAAGTGGTGCGGGACTTATGGGACCAGGCTAGAAG
This sequence comes from Calophaca sinica, assembly GCA_037113605.1. NCBI lineage: Eukaryota > Viridiplantae > Streptophyta > Magnoliopsida > Fabales > Fabaceae > Calophaca > Calophaca sinica. The sequence continues at coordinate 13,961,845 of CM073731.1, forward strand.
TTTTCAGATTGAATCTCACGTGGCGAGTCGCTGGCGATAGACAAACAACAAGGCGATGGCCTCACATCGGCAGACGAGATCACGGAGTTGCCGATGGAGTTTGAATCACCTATTCGGAGGACTTTGCCAACCTTTGAATCTCAAGACCCCTTGGAGGACCTCAATTTGGGACCTCCAGAAGAGCCTCGGCTAACGTAAATCAGTGGATTGTTGGGGGAAGAGGATAAGAAAGAAGTGGTAGCCCTGCTGGAAAAATATAAAGACTGTTTTGCATGGGACTATCATGAGATGCCTGGGCTAGCACGAGAATTGGTGGAACATAGGCTACCGATCAAGGAGGGATTCAAGCCACATAAGCAGCCACCTAGAAGGTACCATCCTCAGCTGATGCCACAAATCAAAGCAGAAATCGAGCGTTTGCTCAATGTTGGGTTCATCAGAACAGCCAGGTACGTAGAGTGGTTAGCTAACATAGTACCTGTCAAGAAGAAGAATGGCAAGATTCGAGTTTGCATCGATTATAGAGACTTGAATTTAGCCACTCCAAAGGATAAATATGTGATGCCTGTGGCAGACATGTTAGTCGATGCAGCTGCCACACATGGTATTTTAACCTTCATGGACGGGTACTCGGGCTATAATCAAATATTTGTAGCTGAGGAGGACACTCACAAGACTGCATTCAGGTGCCCAGGGGCACTGAGAATTTATGAATGGTTGGTGATGCCATTCGGCTTGAAGAATGCTGGGGCCACCTACCAGAGAGCGATGAATGCTATCTTCCATGATCTAATCGGCAAGACTATGGAAGTATACATAGACGATGTGGTGGTAAAATCCAAAGACTTCAAAGCCCACTTGGCCGATTTAGAACAGGCTTTGCAGAGGATGAGGGTCCATAACTTGAAGATGAATCCTGCAAAGTGCATGTTTGGTGTATCAGCTGGCAACTTCCTTGGTTTCTTGGTGCATCAAAAGGGCATTGAAATAGACCAAAACAAAGCCAAGGCAGTGATGGAGGCTAGACCACCTAGGAACAAAAAGGAATTACAGAGCTTGCTGGGCAAAATCAACTTCTTGAGAAGGTTCATAGCTAATTCAGCTGGTAAGATGAAGGCTTTTTCCCCTTTGCTGAAGCTCAAGAACGCTGAGGAGATGGTGTGGGGTCTGAGCAAAGAAGAGGCCTTTGGACAAATAAAGAAGGCTTTAGCTAGTCCACCGCTTTTGGTGCCCCCATGCCAGGAAGCCTTTGAAAATTTACATTGCAATTTCTTTGAAGAATCTATCAATTTGCTGTTAGCACATGATCTTTGAAGATGGAGCCCGAAAGAGCGGTGTACTACCTTAGCCGAAGCCTCAATGATGTTGAAACCAGATATACTCCCTTGGAGAAGTTGTGCCTGTCTTTGTTCTACGCTTGTACAAAACTCGAGTATTATTTAATGCCACATGAAATATTAGTTTTATGCAAAATTGACATTGATAGGTGCTTGCTTAATAGGCCTGTCTTACAAGGTCGCTGATGAAGTGGGCCATTAAGCTCATCGCGCCTTCGCGTTGAAATACGTCCCATTAAGGGCTGTCAAGGGTCAGGCCCTAGCCGATTTCTTGGCAGAACATCCCTGCGTGGAAGTGGAGGACCCTTGGGTATCTCCAATTACTTGCATAAACCTATTGCCTTGGGTCCTAACTTTTGATGGGTCCAAAACCCAGAAAGGAGTGGGAGCCGGAGTGACGATTACCAACCCAGATGGGAAAATGTGGAGGTTTGCGTATCGGCTAAACCCAGGTTTAACTAATAACCAAGCCGAGTATGATGTCATGATCATATGGTTAAAACTGTTAGCCATGATGGGCACTGATTACATTCATGTAAAGGGCGACTCCCAGTTGGTGGTCAGACAGCTAACCAAAGAATATAGGTGCAACAACCCAAATCTGTTGGCACGTTATGCAACGGCTGACAGATTGATTCACCAATTTATTGATGCAAAGGTGTCATACATCCCCAGAGGAGCTAATATGGAGGCCAACGATCTGGCCCAAGAGGCCTCCGGATATAGGAACTCTTTGTTGACTTTGGAGTACGACGAATTACCAGCCGAGGTAATGGTCGCAGACCAAATCGATTCATGGAGGAACGAGTTGATCGAGTACTTACAGGATCCTTCTAAGTGCACTGACCCCAAAGTTAAGAGACGGGCTCTAAGGTATGTGCTTCTTGATGATGAATTGTATAAGAGAAGCATGAATGGGGTATTGCTAAAGTGCATAGATAAGAATGAAGCCCTAAGGGTTATGGGTGAAGTTCACGAAGGCATATGCGGCTCGCATAGGGCTGGGCCTGTTATGAAATGGTTGATTTATCGCCATGGGTATTATTGGCCTACCATTACAGCCGATTGCTTTCAATACGCCAAAGGATGCGAAGAATGCCAGCTGCATGGTCCCATTCAAAGGGTACCAGCTGAATTGATGCATCCAGTGGTGAAACCTTGGCCATTTAGAGGCTGGGCCATGGATTTGATCGGCAAAATCCATCCACCATCTTCCAAAGGACACAATTTCATTATTGTGGCAACCGATTACTTTACTAAGTGGGTGGAGGCTCAGCCGATGGTCAAGGTACAACAAGATGATGTTATCCGATTCATTCAACATCAGATCATATACAGGTTTGGGATTCCAGAGACCATCACCATGGACCAGGGGACTATGTTCACTGGAGATAAGGTGGTTGCCTTTGCTCAGCAGTTTGGGAGTAAATTGATACATTCATCCCCATATTATGCACAGGCTAATAGGCAAGCCGAGGCAACCAACAAGATTATTGTGGACCTGATCAAAAAGAATTTGGAAAACAAGTCCAGAAAATGGCATTTAACTCTGGATGAGGCTTTATGGGCCATAAGGAATTCCAAGTCAACGGCCACTGGCACAACTCCATATCGGCTGACTTACGGCCAAGATGCGGTTTTGCCTTTGGAAATCAATGTCACTTCTCTAAGAGTGGCGAGACAGAATTCCTTAAGCCTAGAAGAGTATCAGCAAGCCATGCTTATGGAGTTGGATCAGTTGGATGAAGATCGTTTAATGGCCTTAGAAAGAATTGAGGCAAGCAAACGCAGAATGGCTAGTGCCTACAACAAACATGTTAAGTTGAAGAAGTTTGTTGAGAGTGACCTAGTTTGGAAAACTATTTTACCAATAGGAGTCAAGGACCCTAAATTCTGTAAGTGGTCACCAAATTGGGAAGGTCCATTCACGGTTAGTCAAGTGTTCGCAGGAAACGCGTATCGGCTAGTTAACATGCAAGGCAAAGAACTGAACAGAAGCATAAATGGCAAATATCTGAAGAAATACTACCCCCACGGTTTGGCAAAGCATACTAGAACAATAAAAGAGCTATTTATAGACAAAAAGGGAAATTGTTCTGGTGACCACAGGCCGGCCACCTAGCCAACAAAAATACTTAAAGACAACCGGGAAGAACTAGTCTGTTGGGTCAAGAGTGGCTGCAACTGGGGGATCGGCAACCATAGCAGATTCGGCTGTTTCAACCTGGTCAGGGGTACCGATGGGTTCGGCTGCCTCTTGAGGATCAGCCTTTTCAATAGGATCGGCTACTTCTTGTTGGTTGGAGGCTTCAACTGGTGCAGTCTGCACTTCTGCAGCTACTACCCTTGCAATCTCAGCTACATCCACAACCATGTCTTCCGGCCCAAAAGGAAGAATGGCAGTGGGCCCACTGGTAGCCAGTGCCTCAATGGCCACCACATCGGCAGGGGCGCTTTCCAAAGCAGCACTAGCCGATTCCTCAGCCTGAACCGTACCCGCTTCGGCTGACGGTGTCAAAGGTTGTTCCTTCGCTTGATTCAGCAGGAGCCGCAGTTCATCCCACTGATGGTTCGCCGAGTCTATGCCTTCTCTGCCCCTCTGCATATCCTGTTCCAAGCCATCTTTTTGGGTGGTAAGTCGTAAAATGTCAGGGTCCAGAGAGGAAGCCTGAACATATAAACTGAAACGCCTCTCCGTGTGGGTTTCCAGTCTCGCGTCAAGTTGCTCAAGTTGGGGTGTTAGCTCTTTGATTGCGTTTTGAATCCGAGTCAACTCCGAATTCAGCTGAGCTAACCGGTCTTTGAGTTCACCTTTCCTAGCTAGGTCTGCCTGCCGCTCTCTGTCGACTGCCTGATAAGAGGACAAGAAGGAGGACCTTTGAGCTTGGAGATCCCGGAGGCGTTGCAGGTCTTGAGTGGCGTGATAATAATTCTCCCTGTACAGCCGATATACCGCAGAGATGTCATTCACTTGTAGTGCCATTTGACGATACAGTTTTCGGCTGGTAGAGGGAACATCAAGATAGTTGGATAGCTTGAAGAGGGAAGCCCTCAAATCGGCCACCCTACCCTTATCTGTGGGGATCTCTCCCATCAAGGCCTCGTCCACCTTTTCCAGGTGACTAGAGGAGGGTGAGGAGGCTTTTTGCAACGGGTCAACCGAAGCAAAATACTGCTGCAATTCTTCCTCTGAAACCTGGATAGATGAAGTCGACTGACGAGGAGGAGTCTTATGGGCAATAGGGGATTCATCCCTAGCCGACTGCAGTGCAAAGCACAAAGAAGTTAGGGCCAAACCAACATAGATGAGCGATCACAATGAAAGAGATAAAAGGAGATACCTGTGTTGGGCTGTGAGCCTCGGCTATTGGAGAAGCAGGAGCTTGCCGACGGGCTGCCTCGGATTGAGGACCAGCCGAAGAAACCCCTCGTGCCCTTGGAGATTGGGAGGGGGTAACCTTGTGGGGAGTCGACCATGGAGCCGAAGTACGTTGTTTCTAATGTCAAAACGAGCCGAGGGTCAAAATTATGACAAAGCTTTGAAAAAACAGTAAAAAACAGTGGTACTTACCTTTATCTGTTTACCCTTGCCAGCGGATACCGTCTTGGTTTTCCTGGATATAGGAGTTGCAGAAGGGGGTTCATCAAGACGAATTCCCCCAGATCTTGTTCTTTTCTTCTTATTCGGAGGAGGAGAGTCGTCTATAATGACAACTCTAGGAGACGGATTGGCTGCCAAGAATGCAGTTAGTTTGCCAATGCGTTTGCACAATAGAAGGAAGGAGAAGCAAAATGAGACAAGGATACTCACCCTTCATGGCAGCAGAAACCCTAGTCTTGTGCGTCGGCTCCGGCCTTACCATCTTCAGAGGGGGAACAGTCACCGCCTCATCTTCATCATCATCCTCATCACTTTCGTTATCGGGACTGCTGTTGAGAGGCAGGACGAGCCTTATGGAATAATTAGACAAAGAACCTTAGAACATCTTATCCTTAGCCGAAGGCCACCAATTAGCAAAGGCAGAAGTTTACCCGGCCGACGGGTTAAACGAGGCCCATTGGAAGCTGTTCAGTTTTTCCAAGTTGAAGGCTGCCAAGGTCTTCACCTCTTCAGCCGATAGGCTAGTTCTCCCTATTGCTGGTACTTTGCTGAGGTATGGCCAAGGGACGTGCTGTAATAACCCGAACTGGCGAGCCACGTAGTTAGGGTGATAAAATTCGGCTGTGGTCTTGTTATTTTTGGAATTGGGCTTTAGCCCACCAAGAATGTCTCTAGCGGTCAAAACACGGCTCCAATTGAGAACCATAGTTCCATGCGCTTCCCGAGAAATGCTTTGGTCAGCCGTGGTGAATATCCAATCCGGGCCGATTCGTCTTTCAAAGATCGGCTGCCAATCTTGAGAAATTCTCGTCAAGACATGTACTTTCTCTACCACGTCAAAGGGAGCCACTTGCTTAAGTGGAGTCAGCCGCAAATGCTCGGCTAACGTCTGTGCCCCGGCGGGAAGAGAGTGAATGCTGAAAGAAGGTTCAACAAACTCTGGGAAATAAAGGGTAATCCATAGTTGCAGGAACCATAAAGGACCTGAAGTGTTCTTCAAGTCGACACCTTGGTGCAATCGATCCAAAGATATTGAACAAAGCCCTATAAAGGTAGCAGAGGAAGAGTGATCCCCAAGCAACCTGCCGACCCGATATAGCTTGGGCCACGTACACTTGGAGTTCTTGGACGACTGCGACAGAGCCGGTACAAACGAAGTACTTACTAAACCAATACAAGAGGAAGACACAGTGCTCAGCATCAGAAACCGCGGTGCCTCTTCCCTTTTGATTGGCTAGAACGAAGGCAGAATAGCTGGAGTTGTTCCGATCATGGACAATCTTGATATTGGAGGTTGAAATGTCACATAGATTCGGGGCTTCTTGACCAGCCAGAGGTAAACCTGTAATGGCTGCCACGTCAAGAAGAGTAGGGGTGGCCATTCCCCAACGGAACACAAAGGTATTGGTGGTAACGGACCAATAGCCGAGAAAGCCGAATATCAGACCGATGTTGAGATGAAGGTCTTTAGCCGACAGCATGATGGCGTCATAAAGACCCATTCTTTTCCACTCCTCGCCCTTTGCCTCAGCCATCCTAGAGTGCGGCTTCGGTGTCGGCGATGGTGCGGGGCCAGGGCCTTATGTCGGTGAGCACCGTTTAATGGTAAACCAATCGCAAACGATTGGTAAACCATATGTGTCCGGGGAGAGGTATTCTCTAAGGTACATTTCGCCACCCTGCAGGTTGGTGGACGGTCGCAAGGTGAGAGAACCTTGAATCGGATAGAAAGGAGGTATGATGCCTTCGGCTGACCTGGCCGTCTCCTGAGTTGAGGAGTGAGTGTCGGTTGAATGAGAAGACTCGTCCAAGGAGTCATGGCCGCCGTAGCTATGTTCACGATTTTGAGAATCGGACGCTGAAGACATTGTCGCAAGAAGAGAATGTGCAGAAAGGAAGCTAGGGTTTAAGGGTTCAAAGGAGTTCAAACTGCCTGAGTAATAAGAAGAATGAATGGAGCCAGCTATTTAAAGAGGAGTCATGCGCACAGCCTACGATAAAAGTTGTTGAGATATTATCGGATAGCAGCGCAGTCATCGAGTATGGGAAAAGTAGCCGTTCAGGTCATAATGGATGACATTAAATGCACATAAAGTGACTAGCGATTGACGTTTTCAGAGATTCGAATCTTATCCGATACATCAATCCAGCATTTACAGCTGAAATGATGTAGGGGGCAATTGTTATCACCAGAAAATACCAGCCATAGCCGATGAAGGGAATAGCCGATGCGGGAGATAAGCCGATCAGATTTGTAGCCGAAAACTGGTCCCATTGAACCGAGGCTAGAAAGGAAAATGTTGGAAGTTCAGGGAGCATCGTGAGGCCAGCCGATTACTAAAGAGTTCAGTCGGTGTGGATAAAGGAAATATCCGATTATTATGTCCTCATCGGCTGAGCTATTGTTGATTAACATGGAGCTTTGAAGCTCGACCAAGGGTCAAATATGTGAAAGTCATGGACTTTGGCGCCAAAATGATTAAAGCTAGCTCTTGAAGGCCTTCAACGCATTTAACACGCGATAAATCGTTTGCCCAGCCGATGGGAGAGCGGTTAACCCACGATACGCATAAGGAAGCAGTTGAGGGATACCCACGACCGCTTGTTGTCAGCCATGAACGTGCGGAACACATAATGGCCAATAGGGGGCGGTTACATTTTTGTTTTTCTTTTTGTATATATATACCTTCGCTGAGAAATGTAAAGGACACAATCAATCAAACAACTATTTCTCTTGCAATTTATCAGCTTTTTACAGCATTTATCTTAGCCGATTCCATGTATCTTAGTCTTAGCCTTAGCATAGCGTAGATTCGCCACACTCAACGCTTTCTGGAGCAGTTGGGGAACCCATAATCGAGAATCAGAATTCCGTTCTCGGTGTAATCGCTTAAACAGAAATCAATTTGTCGGCTGGACGTTAGCCGAACAAATTTTTAAATTGTGACAAACATATTTAGTAGTTTTAGTTTTCAAAAAATGCATAAAAATTGAGAGTATTCAAACAGAGAAAATAATTATATCGACAATATGAAATGTTTTTCTGTCGGGATTTAAAACTAAAATAATTATTTATAAATAATAAAGAGATTTACAAAGTTTTAATGTGCTTAAAGACAATAAAATTATACTACTTTTTTTTATAGGCAATAAAATTATACTACTAACATGTTATGTTTCCCCGTCGGAATTCACGAAGCAAAAAAATTATTTATAAATAATAAAAAAATTATAAAATTGATATATGCTGAAAGACAATAAAATTATACCGATAACAATAATGTTTACCAGTTGGGATTCAAAAGGAAAATAATCATTTTTAAGTAATAAAGAGATTTATAAAATTGTTATGTGCTCAAAGACAATGAAATTATACTGATAACATCTAATGTTTCCCCGTCGAGACTCAAAAAGCAAAATAATCATTTATAAATAAAAAATATTATAAAATTGATATATGCTGAAAGACAATGAAATTATACCGATAACATGTAATATTTCCATTCGGGACTCAAAAGCAAAATAATCATTTATAAATAATAAAAAGATTTATAATATTATTATGTGCTCAAAGACAATGAAATTATACTGATACCATACAATATTTCCCGTTGTTACTCAAAAACAAAATAATTATTTTTAAATAATAAAGAGATTTATAAGATTGTTATATGCTCAAGGACAATAAAATTATACCGATGACATGTATTGTTTCCCCATCGTTACTCAAAAGAAAATAATCATTTATTAATAATAAAAAGGCTTATAAATTTGATATGCGCTTAAAGAAAACAAAATTATACCGATAACAAACAATATTATCCTGTGAGGACTCAAAAATAACATAATCAATTATAAAAAACATAAATATAAGAAAAAATAAAATTAAAAGTAAAAAACACAAAAAAAGTAATGCTCAAAGACGATAAAAATATACCGACATGTAATATTTTTCCGTCGATACTTAAAAGTAAAGTAATCGTTTATAAATAACAAAGACATTTATGAAATATATATGTGGCCACAGAAAACAATAAAACAACAAAAAATAGGGTTTTCCTATAAAGAAATTAGAAATTAAACACAAAAGTAATCATTTAGAGTTTTCCCGTAAAAAAATTATAACAACATTTATAAAATTTGACACGAGTTCAAAGAAAATGAAATAAAAATACTAAAAAATATTAAGAAAAAATAGAAAATTAAAATGTAAAAAATAAATCTATGTAGGAACTCGTAAATAAAATAGTCATTTATAAAAGAGTAAAACATTTATAAAATTTAATACATGCTCAAAGACAATAAAATTATACCGATAACATGTTATGTTTCTCCATCTGGACGCAAAAGAAAATTAATCATTTATATTGACAACATATAATGTTTCCCCTATTGAAAATTAAAAGTAAAATAATCAACTATAAATAATAAATAATAAAGACATTTACAAATTTTGATATGTGATCAAAGACAAAAATTATATCGATAATATGTAATGTTCTCCTATTGAGACTAAAAGTAAAATAATCATTTATAAATAATAAAAAAATTACAAATATAAAATATAAAAAAATTAAGAAAAATATGAAAAATTAAAAAGTAAAAAGTTTAAAATCAAAATATAAAACTTAAAATATAAATAAAAAAAAAAAAAGAATTAAAAAAATGAAGATTTAAAAAAAAAGTGAACTCAAAAAATGGAGGGAAGAAAGAGATAAAAGTTTTTGAAATTTAAAAAGAGAGAAGAGAAAGGAGAAATTGAGAGAAAATGTGAAGTTAAATTAACTATTCTATACTTAAAATTGATGAGGTGTTAAAATTTAAAAAATGAGTAGTTTAATATTTTTGTTGGTAGTTTGTTTTTTTTGATTGATATAAATTAACAATCCATGACGATGTATACATGCCCAAATGACAAAACGTTAGCCACATCATCATTTCATTTTTTAATCGACGATTGACGTTAGCTGGGGACCAAAAAATAAGAGTTTTGACTTTAAAGGGATGAAAAGCCAAAAATACTTATAAGGATCAAAAACAAAAATCACTACAGTTACTTGGACTAAAACTATATTTATTGAACTGAAAAAATATTTACGCCAAAAAATAATTATTTAGGCATCACACACATTATTACTTCAATACTTAAAATCTGACTTATGATATAAAAAAACACAAATGTTGATTACATCGATTTTTAAAGTTTTCTACACAAATGTTAAAAGACGAACAAATAAAGTTGCTCATAGTTTAGCTAGAGCATCTATATTGTATGCTAGTTCCCATATTTTTTATGATGTTCATTTGTTTCTTGTATCGTTGATTAACGATGAAATGAAATAATATGTAATCCCTCCCAAAATATAAGTTTCATTTGAGCAAAACACACAAATTAAAAAAATTAGTTAACTCATTTAATTTATTTACAATATATATTGTTTTTCCAAAACTATTATTCAATTATTGACTTAAAGAGAGAAAAAATAGTCACCTCATTTACTATTGACTACAAAAAATAATATAAATTAATTATAGGTATTCTTGTAAAAAAATAATTAATGCATCTAGTAATTTGGAAAGAGACTTACAAAATGACAAATTTTTTTCTAAAGAAAACTTACATTTAGGAAAGGAGGGAGTATTTTCCTAAATCAAGGTTCTCTGCACATTATTTGAAAAAAATAATGTATTCAATGCCTAAATTATTGTAACAAAAAAATGCCTAAATTATGAAGAATAAATTCAAAAGCTTAGCAGGAGTTTTTATAATAAAAAATATATATAATTATAAGATATTGTCTTTTTTTTGTGACTAAATTATAAAATATTGACTTAAATTGGGTTGAGTTGGTTGGCGAGCCGATTTCAGCGTTTCAATGCACAATAATGAGGGTGTATGAGCCCCACTTATATATGTGCAGAGGATAAAGAAAAATCGAGGAACCTTATTTTCACCTTGTTAAGTTGGAATCAAATAATTATATTTAATTTTCTTAATTTTATATAAAATAGTAGTAATTATGTTTATTGAACTACTTTTGATCATAATTATATTCACGATTTTTTTTTGAAAAATAAAAATTGAATTAATTTAAGAATATTTTTTTTTATTGAGAAAGGAACTTAAGAATATTTCTGAAACAACAATATTAAATAAGAGTAAATTAGTTGAAATTTGTTATATTGCCACCAAACTTTGACATTTTATTTTTTTCTTATAATTGGCTCAGGAGGGAAGTATATCATTTTTATAAAGAAAATGTGCTAACAAGAGTCCTTAAGACATTGGTTAAGGAATCAAAAAAGATAAATTTGTATGAAAAAATGATGTATTTATTACATCGAAAATTATTAAACTTGTATTCTCAACACAAACTCTTTTTTTAACACATTTCTTTTTTTTTCTTTTTTTTTTTACAAGATTTTATTTTGGTACAAGATTTTTTTTTTTACGCATTTCTTAACCAATGCTGGCGAGACCCATTCTATAATGGACAAAACTTACATACACACAGTACCTTAGAGCATCTTTAATGCAGGGAAGTTAAATTTTTTCATCCGTTTCTTAACTTTTCTCTCTCCTAGTGACAGTCAGCAATTGCTTTAAAGTTGCTTTAAATTGGTCAAAGCATTTCTATCACCAACGACAACTAAAATGAAAACGATGAGAAAGGCTGAGATACAACAAAAAGGTGGTACATGTTTTGTCAGAGAACACACGCAAATAGAGCACCCCGCTGTGGGTGCTCTTACGTACTGGTTCTCCTGTTCTCCGCTTAAAATTAGCGTTGCTTTCAATCCAATGCTACCATATGCCACGTCACTCTTCGACCGTTGATCTTTCCAACGTCTTTTTTTATTATCCCCTTCCATCAGAATCAGATGAGCGCAAGCCCACCGTATGTGATCCGTGCGCCGGCTTCAGCCTCCATGATGAAATGATGGCAACGACAATCTTTTATCCAATGGTTTTCCATTTTTTTTTTTGACTTTGAAACATTTTTTTTTTGGTACATGACTTTGAAACAATTTTACTTACCATTTTATCAAACTTATTTGGGTGATGGCTTTCTTTCTTTCTTTATTTTCCGTGGAATTTTGAGTCTTTGTTTGGTATACAAAGGTAACTATCAATTCAAACTTTACTCTTTTCTGGTTGGCTCACCAAATCCATACTACTATAGTAACAAGAAGAAAGAAAAAGTTTTTCCCTCTTCATGTATCAAAAAAACAAAAAGTTTGCTTTTACACAGAGTCTAATGATTATATATATATAAGAACTGCATCAGTTGGAATACATGATTAGACCAGCGTCGATTCACACGAAAAATGTCAAATTCGCAAACCAACCTAAGACTACAATGTAATCATGCTTCTTATTTTGGCTTTACCCCCTCGTTTGGATTGACTAACATATGGCGATCTAGCATATATTACAGTAAAGTCCTTTACCACATAATAATAATAATAATAATGAAAAAAATTTAAGTGTTGTTAATTTGTGTTGTTTACCGATTATAACATATCAAGTGGATTAATTTTTTATTTAAATTTAATTTCAAAATGATCATATTTTTTACTATTGGATAGATAATTTAATTTATGTGTTAAATTGTGATTGAAAAACAGTAAAAAATACATAAAAATACTGCACCTAAGTTTTGTCCTAATAATAATTATTTAACTAACAACAACTTATAATTTGGTTAAAAAAAAAAACTAACAACAATTAATAAATTGTTAGCACATAGTATAGATTTGTAATAATGACTAAACTTTCCGTAAATTTAGCAACTCTTTGTATAGTGTTTTTTATTTGACACAAACCAAATCATTTTATTTCGTTCATAATAATGTTCCAAATACATTGTGGGGTAGTATTAAAAACTGTGCGAGGAGCATAACAAGTAGATGCTCTTGCTAGAGCATGAGTACTACCATTTGCTTGTCGCTTCACAAAAACAACTTGCAGAGAGTTGTTAACACTAAGGATATTTTTGCACTCACGCAGGAGACACCCATATTCCGAGACATCTAATTTATCATGGTAAACATCATCTACCACTTGTTTGCAATCCATTTCCAGAACCACATTTGCATGTCCTTCGTTTATAATCCACCTAAGGGCTTGAAGGAGCCCCCATGCTTCAGCCTTAGGCGCTGACATAGATGCATGAATCCAATCTGTTCTAGCTTGCATGAATCGACCTTTCTCATCGCAAAGACAAGCTCCTGCACCAGTAATACATTGCTCCTTCCATAAAGCTGCGTCAACATTGCACTTTGACCATCCTGGAGCTGGAGCTTTCCAACTAATCACCTCTGAAGCTAATGCTGCAGCATTGCTGTGATTCTCTGGTGACTACCTCACCAATACCCAGCACCTAAGGACCTCCTCAGCGCGGGATAGAACTTGCGCAACTGTCTCCTGAAATTGTCCCACAGCTTCAGATTACACCGCTTCCAAAGGCTTCACAGAATCATGCCAAAATGAGAGAGTTGCTCGCGAGAAAAATGTTTAGTAACCTGAAAAACAGATCACAAAAATTATTAGCTTGGAGCATTGCTCCCTCCAAAGCATGCCACATATTGGTTCTGTGCCAGCAAGCTTCACTAGTAGAGCATCCAAGCAGCACATGCCAATTGTTCTCCACGATTTCCCCACAACAAACGCACATGTCAGAGCACTCAACCCCTTTTTTTCCTAAGGTTCGATCTAGTTGGGAGGCAATCCCGACAAGCACGCCAAAAGAACGTGCAGACCTTAGGAGGAACATGCATGGACCAAATAACACTCCAATCTCCTGGCATTTTCAACTCTTCAATGTCTGTCATTCTCTCCATGCACACACGGTATGCACTCCTAACTGAGTAGGTACCTCTCCTATCAAATCTCCATATTATAGCATCAGGTTCATTTGTGTTTAAGAGAGGGATCTTGGCAATCTCTGAGGCATCACGAAGCACAAAACATTTATTAATGAGAGGGAGGTTCCATTCATTTTGATCTACCAGCATTAGGTCTCTAACCGTGTGGAGCTGACCATGATACTGAGTTATGGAGCTAATCTGAGGCTCATCCTCACAACGCAACCAACTAGAGTGCCAAATAACTCTTTGTATAGTGTTTATTGATGGTAATAATTGTAACGACATGAACTTCTTTCAGAACTGTAGATTGTCTCCCCAAACTAATATGAGTCTTTTCACCCATCCTATAAGCGCTTCAAGTCAAACATGCCTAACTATGAATTTCTTATGTTTTGAGAACCAGAAAGGAAAATATATCTTGTTGGTATAGGTAGTACCAATCAATTCTTTTAAGCCTTCTTTCAACCGTGCAGTCTCATGCACAACCTCAAGATCCCGCTTATTCTCATGTGAATTTAGTTCATTCATGTGTCCCTATACTTGGCACGTACCGATAGTCACCTCCTCGCTGTCGTCAGTTTCAGGCGTCACAAAAGGGATTAATCTTTTGCCTTTGAACCTATGTTCTATTCTCAACTTGTTTTTTTATCCTCCATTCTTTTACTTTTGCGTTGAACCTTAATCGCAAACAGAAAAGAAACAAAAATAACAATGATAAGCTTGACTTTCAAAAAAAAAACAACAATAAGCTAGAAATTGTAATATCTGGTGCTAATATAAAACTCGAGCATAATTTAAGAAAGAACATACTTATAGTCTGTTTATTTCAAATTTTTCATCATCTAAAATCACGTTTAAATCTCCGTTGGATAAAAGTAAGTAAATGCCTGCTTTTGAAAAAGTTGGAAAACATGTCTCAGGACTTTTTTTTCTGTTTGCATTGAAATCAATCTAAAACAAATTGGCATTTAGTTTATATTTGTATTTTTTTTATATGTAATAGGTGCGGAGTGTCCACCAATTTTATCAATGACTAATTTCTGCCGGAGAACCAGTTGCCTAGCCAGCTTTAGTACCCCCCTCCAAACCGCGTTTTTTTCATCTAGAAGGATCGAACCCGAGACCTTGCTTAAGAGATCCAAGCCGAGTTTCATTCGGATCTAACATAACCTTGGTAGTTATTATACTTGTATTTCTAAATCAGACTTTTATTTTTTGAGTCTCTACTAAAATATATTTTTTGTGATGATCCGATGAATTTGTTTTACGTCCCAATGAAAGATAGTCCATGCATGTATATACAACAACAAATAATACTACATCTGTCCCTTAATATAAGGCTTTTTTGAGAATTTTTCTTGTCCCATAATGTAAGGCATTTTCTAACTTTCTAAGTGCATTAATTATTTTTTACAAAGAATACCCCTAATTAAGTGGAAAAAGAATACAATGTCTTAGTTAAGTGAAAAATTTATTAAGGGGTAATTTTGAAAAGAAAATTATTGATAAATTTATTGTAAACAATCATTTCCTTAATTCGTGTGCATTGAATAAAAAGACCTTATAATAAGAGACGGAAGTAGTATGTCAGAGTTGTTGTAAACCTCCACTTCTAGAACAAGAAAGAAATATTGGTAAACGGGGAGGTAGTTAAATTTTGAATTAAAATCATTCTTTGACTCTTTTTCTTTCTTTTGCAACAAAAAATAACACCTCATTGCAAAATTTTCTCTTTAGTTACTAATTTTTTTCTGAAATAATATATAATTTTTATTTGAAGAATAAGAAAAGGAGATAAGTACTTTTAATCGTGAATATTTTATAAGAGCCTTTCCATGTGTTATATACATGGGATTTGACTCCTCTAAAATAAATAAAGTGTTATAAAATAAGTAATTCAACCGTTTATGAGATAATTAAGGGTGAGTTGCTATACATGTGTAATTAATATTATTTCTTGATTTTCTCATTAATAGTTAAGATTACGTATTTAGTTTATTCTCTAAAGTGAATTACTTATCTTAGAAAAGTCAAATCTCAACATCGATCCTATTCCTCTCCACTTAAACGGTCAACTGTGAGTACAAATGTACGTACGTCGTGCTATTTCTAATAAACAAATTAATTTTTTTTTTGGGTATTAAAAGGGGGCCTAGGCCCATAAACATGACAAATTAAAGCGACAAACATTTATGAGATTTTGTATATTAAAATACAAGGTATCTGATGACTTGAATTACAGGGCACGCTTTTATTTTATTATTATGTTACCCCATTAAATATGCTTCATTATCAATTCGTTGAAAACTTTTTCCCTAGCTCTATATTTTTTTTATAGGCAAATATTAGTGGTTAATTTGCTAAAGGGGAAAATTTTTTTGTTAGTGGCAAAGATCTGAGGCCTGCACTTCCTGCTTGCAACTCCTTCATGTCTCTAGCTCTATATATGTTGTAATCAGGTATGTAATCAAATAACAAATTTCAACGAACTATTTGAGTGAAGCAGGATATAGTATCTCATATTTGACAAGTCTGAAACTGAAGTTCTCACTCATCTCTTTGAGATGATCAGATATAGGTAAGTTCTTTATAAATACTACGATTTCGAAAGTTTTCTCTGCTTGAAGTGATATCTTCATACCCTCACTCTAAATTTGAGACAACAAAATATCGATCAATCAAACGATGATGATAATTTTCCCTCTACTTGTAATTAATTAATTAATGGGTTTTCAAAACTAAAGTCTCTCGCAGGCGTTTACAAATATATTGCAATTTCTAGGAGATAGCTCTTTTGTGGAGAGTTCAGTCAGTCCAATTGCAAGAGTTCCCCTTTATTCAATTAGATTTTGAATGGCCAATATAATGTGATGATGACGTCCTCATAGACAACTAGTTCTGCACGTACTTCTTTTAGAAATAATAATAATAATAAAAAAAAATTGCATTCATTCAACGACACCAAGCCATTATACCATTATATATCTTTGCCACTCAATTGTTACCTTATTCTTTGTCTTTAAGGTTTACTAGTCAAAAATATGAACTCAGACTAGTTGCGGTCCAAAATAAAGGCTTTCTATATCAAAAATGATATTTGCACACCAATATTTTGTCCATGCACACTGTATATTGAGACCCAAAAATAAAAAATATTTTATTCAGATTGTTTTCCCTCTTCCCTCCCTCCCATTTTATTAAAATTAATTTCTCTTTCTTCATCCTTCATCCATGCACGCAACAGAGCATTTATGCTCCTTCTTCATCGAGACTTTTTTTCCTTCATATCCTTCTTCATCCACGCACGCAACTGAGAGCATTTCTGCTCCTTCTTCATCGAATTTGTTTTTTCACACGCAACAGAGAGGATTTGCGCAACAGAGAGAGAGAGAGAGAGAGAGAAGATTTGCGTGCAACAGAGAGGATTTGCTGCTCCTCCTTCATCCATCCTCTTTTTTCCCACACTTACAGAGAGGATTTTGTTACTGCTTCTTCATCCTTCTTCACTCAATATTCCTCCTTCCCATCATCTAATTGGTACCTTGAGGTTAGTATTGCATAGATTCTTGTGTTTGCTCAAATATTATGAGTTTTTACAGGGTTTTAGATTTAGGGTTTGAATGTTTCTTTAGATAATGATCCTAGATGAAAAATTCATTGTACCCTTCTCCATTAAGCTCCATTAAACGAACTAGAAGTGTTATTACTGAGTTGAGATGTAAAGGAATTTTTGCAACATTTTTTCATCAACTATTTCTTACGTGGTTAAATGTGTTAGTAGTATTGGTTAATGAAGTTCAATAAATGGTTAACGAGTTACCTATATACTGCTGGTGAAACCATTAACCAATTCCAACACACTATTAATCATTATTCTGAACACTATTAACCAAGTTTGAAGGTGTGTAAAAAACTCATCTATCACTCATGATATGTTGTAGTTTTGCTATATATTTTATTCTTTGCAACTGTCATTACTTAGTTGATGCAACTGTTATTACTGATGTGGAAAGAAATTTTTACAGAGGTTTGAGTAACTGTTTCAAACATGGTTAATGTTGTACACATTGCTGGTTAATGAAGTTCTATATATGGTTAACGAGTTATCGTGATTGCCATATTAGTTATAAATCCATGTTATAATTGTGGTATAACTTATGAAGGATTTGATTGGGGTATTCTGTGCAGAATTTGTGTGGCACCTCCAATTGAAAGTTCATGGATAGCTCAAACATTTTGGATGATATTGATGGTGAAGCTAATGTAGTTGATGACTTTAATGGTGAAGATGCAAGTTGGAAGCCTACATCAGTGAGATGTTTTACTTCTGTAGATATGTATACTTGTGATGGCATTGATGATGAAGCTAATGTAGTTGATGACTTCAATGGTCAAGATACAAATTGGGAGCCTACAACAGGGATGTGTTTTTCTTCTATAGATGAGATGAAATCATTTTATGCAAAGTATGCTTCTATAAAGGGTTTTGGCTGGAAGATTAGAACATAAAAAAAAGGACAGGATGGGGAGATAAGGTACATAATATTGTCATGCACAAGAGAAGGAAATCGTGTGTCAGAAAAATCATGTACGTTGAAGACTGTTCCGACCAAAGCAAAAAATTGTCCAGCAAATATTATAGCTAAGCTGGCAAAAGATGGGCTGTGGTACATTAACAAGTTTGAACATAACCACTCTCACGAGATTAGCCGACAAAGTCAAGGATGTTCAAGGCTAACAAGAATATGAACATGCATGTAAAGAGAACAATTCAAATCAACGATGATGCAGGGGTGAGGATCAACAAGACTTTCCAATCTCTTGTTACTGACGGTGGAGGCCATGAAAATATAACATTTTCTGAAAGAGATGTGAGGAATTATGTTAACAATGAAAGGCGTTCCATTGGAAAAGAAGCTGATGGCAAAGCCTTGATAAGGTATTTTTATCAAATGAGGGAACAAAATAAGTTTCTTTTATGACATAGATTTGGATGACGATTTTCATGTAAAGAACATGTTTTGGGCTGACGCAAGAAGTAGGGCTGCATATGAATCTTTTGGAGATGTTGTGACCTTTGACACAACATATTTGACCAATAAATATGACACGCCCTTTGCTGCATTTGTCGGTGTGAATCACCATGGCCAATCAACTTTACTTGGATGTGGTTTGCTTTCATCGGAAGACACAGAGTCATTCGTGTGGCTTTTCCAATCTTGGCTTCGTTGTATGCTAGGAAAGGCCCCTACGGGTATTGTGACTGTCCAATGTAAGGCTATGCAAAATGCCATTGAGTCGGTCTTCCCTAACACTCGACATAGGTGGTGTTTATGACATATAATGAAAAAAATCCCGGAAAAGCTAAGTAGACATGGTGAATATAAAAAGATCAAGAGTGCAGTGAAAGAAGCGGTTTATGATACATTGACACCAGCTGTATTTGAAGAAAAATGGTGTTCTTTTGTGCAAAAATTTGATCTGGGAGATAATGATTGGTTGAGTGGGTTGTATAAGGAGCGTCATAGATGGGCACTAATTATGCTGAAGAAATATTTTTGGACAGGTATGTCGACAACACAACAAAGTGAGAGCATACATGCTTTCTTTGATGGATATATCAATTCCACTACCAGTCTACATCAATTTGTAAAGCAGTATGATAACGCCCTTAAAAGTAGAGCAACAAAGGATTTTGAAGCTGATTTTCGGTCATTGGATACAATAATTCCTTGTTTTTCTTCCTCGTCAATTGAAAAGCAATTCCAAGGCGAATACATTCATGCCAACTTCAAGGAGGTTCAAGCTGAATTTAGGGGTAAAGTTAATTGTGCTGCATTCTTAAAGACTATGGAGGGTAACCTTACTACTTACCATGTCTTGGAGGATTTGTTAGTTGGAGATAGAACAAAAGAACGTACCTGTGAAGTTGTCTTTAATCGTGACATTCATGATGTCAGCTGTGAATGCTCGTTGTTTGAGTTTAGAGGTATTTTGTATTGTTATGTGCTATGTGTGTTTATTCAAGAAAGGGTGCAAAACGTGCCGCTAAAGTATGTTTTGGCAAGATGGAGCAAAAATATCAAAAGGAATCATTCATATATCAAGAGCAGCTACAGTGTGAAGGAATTGAAGCCACAAATGGACAGGTTTGAGAATTTGTGCAAGCATTTCTATGAGGTTGCTGAAGTGGCTACAGAGTTTGAAAATTCAACTAAGGCGCTCCATGATAATATGCATGAATTTAAATCTAATTTTCCCTCCAAGGATGCTACGACGAATCAGATTAACCGTAGCTCAAATGATGACTCGAATCCAAATAATATTACCAGGAGGGATGAAAATGTTATTCCTGAAATTCGCAGTCCATTGCGAGTGAAACGTAAAGGCCATCCTCCAACAAACAGAAAAATATTCGTAGTTGACAAAGTTGTCAAGAGGTTGAGGAAGCGAACCAAGCGAAGTGATGATCAAGAGACCAATAGGGTATGTTTTTTTCCCATAAACTGCCAGTTTTTGTCCAAGTGAAAAAACACATGTATTATGTACTATTATAATGTTATGTATTCTTTCAAAAGGTAACGAACGAGTATTATTGCATCTTACATTGTTTGTCCAAATGTGTAGCAGGGCAATGTTGGAAGGGTGGGTAATGAGACCAGAAGCAATATCTGTGTAGAATCATCTGTTTAGGTCTTGACTGGTGGAGATTTGTTGGATGCAAGTACCGTGGTTCGTGTCCATTATAAGATTGTGCTAAATGTGTAGAATTTGTGGTTTGGTTGTATAATATGATGGTTTTATGTGTTGTATAAGATTGTGCTAAATGTGTAGAATTTTCGGATAACTCTTATGTACTATTTGTTGAGGATAAATTAAAATGCAATCTTGTATACACAGGCATTTAATTGTGTGTAATTTGTTGTCCAAATATTATTCTTTTAGTTAAGATTCTTATATGGTATTGTCCAGGTTGGAGGTAATTTATCATTCATGGATCTCTTGACAACGTCTGAAATAGACTTCATAGGATCCTCGCAATTCAGTACAAATTGGTGACAATTTAATCGCCGAGGAAACCTTTGAAGACTAGGGCCTTTTGGATTTTTGTTGTTGTTGTTGTTGTTGTGTGGCATATGTATTTTGTGAATGCTTCTCACATATTTATACGGGTTGGAAGATTAGGAAGATACTTTTTGTATGACAGTATGGTGTTCAATAGTGTTGCGTTGTGCTCGTTAATATCGCGGTGTATTGTTTACAGATTGGCACTTTACTAATGAATATTTATTGGTGGTGCAGGTTAGTCGGACGCAAATCACTTTTGTCGCTTTTTGTATGACATGTTTGCAGCACAAATAAAGCATTAACCTGCAAAGGATTTACGCCTATTCGTTGCTGTGCAGAATGATTTAAAGAAGTGTATATAGATATAGATATACAATCCTATGTAAATGGTTCTATATAAATGTAAATGGTTCTATATAAAGTTCTATGTAAATGGTTCTATATAAAGTTCATTTATAAAGTGTTAGAAATGTGGTTAACGATTTGCAAACACTTGGTTAACTCAATTCACTAGATGGTTGATGTGTTATACTGGTGCTTCGGTGAATTATTCACAACCCATTAAAAACATGGTTAATAACTAGCACATTCGTGGTTAATGTAGTCGTGTTATATGGTTAACTCAGGTAATGTAACTGGTTAACATTGTTAAGTGGTAATAAGTCTATGTGGTTAACGCAGGAAATGTAACTGGTTAACAATGTTCAGCTAAGTGGTTAACAGAGTTCATTAAATGGTTAATGGGATACCTGTTAGGATTTTGGCAAGCGTACCAAATTACCGAAGTTTACAGTGATAAGTAGGGCAGAAACCTTAGAATTTTAATGGACTAAAATAGAAATGGAAGGAATGGCTCGTACATTACATACAATATTTGGACAACTTGCCTAATTCAACTGAATTTTTCTTAGGATAATCCCTTTGGAGAACATCTAATAAAACATAAAAGACTAGGATGTTGATACCTTTTCCAAACTGCCTAGGTTAAAAACAAAATCCTACTAGTAACTAATAACACATTATAAATAAGTTAGATTGAACCTGCATAGTGCAGGGGAGGAAGAGATCAAGTACATAATTCACACCTACTTTATTACATTCACTATACAAATATTGAGTTAAGATTAATTTTCCAATTCTAGCTTGGCCTTCAACAAATATTGAGTTAAGATTAATTTTCCAAACTGTAACTCCTCACCAGTTGCCGTTAAGCTTTTAGTTACCTGCCAACACAAGAAGCACATCAAATACACATTGTATATAAGTTTTTAACATGTTCTACAAAGAAATAATAATCTTACCACACTTTGCCGAAATACATCTTGTATTTTTTTGATCTTGTAACATATAATTGGCCAATTCAAAAAACGTGGGAAAGGGAACCTATGAAGAATGGTAGGTCTTTCCCCCAATGACAAGTGGTTGAAGGCCCAAATCTACAGAAAAGATTAATATACTTAATACATGTATGTTTATGTAAAAATAACAAAACACATATAACACATGATCAAATATATACCTGTAAGACAGTTGCATATCCTCTTAAATAGGTTTCACAAAGATTTTTTCCTTCATTCACTACAGAAGACATTTTGTTCAAACTTGCAACTACGAACTGATGCATGGCTAGTCCCCATTTATACTTATGAAGGGACTTTAGGTTATCTAAATACTTAATATAACCACTATATACACTCTCTCGGTCTGAGAAAAGTAAAACTCTCCAAATGCCAGTAGTATATAAAGTCTACAAAAATTATGGACATCGTCCTCAACTAACTCAAGTTTACCAACAATTTCATCTATTGTTACATCGTCTTCTCCAAACAAAGATAATGTACTACTTTCCTCATGTTCATCAGCTTGCAACTCCTCACCCGCTATAGGGAGTCCTAGTGCAAAACATACATCAATAGGCCTAAATCGCACCACTGAACCCCTAACTCTAAAACCCTCACACTGTTGATCCCACCTAGTTGCTAATTCTGACAATAAAAGAGAAGAATTTGAAAGTTATCCGGCATGTTTACAACCCACTTGAATGTGGTCGTCTCAATTTAGGCTCTTTGTGCCTCTGTCAACTTCTTGTTGGCTTCAAGCAACTCTCTTGGAGCACACACATGCCTCAAATGTACCTGACAAGTATGAATAAAATTTATGTCATTGCCAAATAAATCGCACTCATGCAAATACAATAAGTTACTCACTTTCTTACTTTTTTATCGTTTGAGCTACTCGCCCGCTGCCTGTTTCTTGGTGGTGCCATGCTCATAACAATACACTGTACAAAACCATTCATCCAAATTAATATGGAGACTACAAGTGAACAAACTAGGAAAAATGAACTACATATTACAGAACTGTTTTAACTACAAAACTTACATTCACAGAAACTAAACTAATCAAAAAACTTATAATGAGACAAAAGAAATTTGCTTCTTGTGATTCAATTTTTTTTCCTGGGCTTCAAGTGTGGTTTGATGTTACTTTTAGCTTGATGCAATTTCTATTTACTTATAATCTGTTTGAGCAAAACTAAAGTAAGATATTTAATTAGATGAATATTTTTCATTTAAAGGGCGTGGTACTGATGCTCTTTGAATAAATGATAATGCAGTGTGTGTGAGAAAACAATAGTGTCAACTAAGTCAAACTAACTCAAGGTCAAAAACCAAAGAGTGAAGATAAACATTCATGAAAGAAAACACTAACATATGTGAGCAGGAGAAAAGTAAGGAAAAGAGGCTTGTGAAGAAAAACCGAATTACATCATTTGGATTTTCTTGACTTGCTTATATAGAGGTCGTACACATTTATAAGCTCCTTAGATAACTCTACCCTTTGACTTAATTGAGCTAACATTGTAACTAATGACAAATATATTAAAGATGTCTTACTAGAAATACAAAGATAAAATACATGAATCATGAACCTAGAATTAAACAAATGTTCCTTGCAATATTGAATTAATTATGAACCTTGCTTTGCATCATTACATGACAATTGAATGCTTATGCCATACAAGCAGTAACATATTGGTGAAGTTGGAGTTAAAGTATATCAAAAGCCCGAAGGAAATGACATTACAAATTGAGAAGCAAGAAGATTCCATCGCTTTGCAAAGAAAATGAAAATCCTAATGCAGTCTGGTATGCTACTATAAAGTTATTTTGCAAAATTGATCTTCTATGTATCATGACTTTGCTTTCTACAATATATGCCCAGTTATAATTTTGAACTTGATTTACTTCCGGTTACTTCTTTATTCATCTCTATTTTATTTTTACCTTAGATTTGTATTTGCTTTAATTGGAAGTAGATTTCTCCAATGATTTTCTCCATGAATCCAAATGATTTCAAAATATCATACTTCTATTGGTTTATGGGCAAATTCTTCAAGAGTGATTGCATATTTAGTCATTAACTTCTTGTTTAGGGAATGTCCAGGCCTTTATAGAGAGATCTCTGACAGTAGCCGTGACACATTCATCTATATTTGACTCATTCGGAAATTAAAAAAAAGGAGCATCCCAACCATTCGATGAAGTGCAGAGAGCCACAACAACAAAAGCACAAAAGAACTACACCCCACAGCAACGAAAGCACAATTTCAGGTAATAAAAAAACCCTAAACACAAGATAATGATACTAGTATACAAATATCGCATCAAAATAAACCCATTATCGTTACCTGTGGGTAAACCGGGGATGGATTATGCTTCATATTATGGTGTGCGGTGCGACGGTGGCGAAGGATGGGTTCTGCTTCAGATCATGGCGTGTGGTGCAATGGCGGCGATGGACGACAGCTGCTGCGGCGGACTCGTCGAGGAAACAAAGCAACCGCGGTTAGGTTTTTCCTTCTCCCTCCATGGTGTGCGTGTGTGCAGAGAAACGATTTGAGGAGGGACGAGGCAGCGGGGCCAAGGCGAGAGGAAGAGAGGTGCGATGGGTGGCGAGAGGACACAGCAACCGTTCTTTGTGTGCGATGAGGCGAGAGAAGGAGCAGGAGGAGAAAGTGTGAGCGGGAACGAAAATAAAAAAGAAAAATGAGATCTCTGTTAAATGGCTCGCGCAAATGACTAAACTGCCCTTGGCAGTATACGATGTGTGCAAATGTGGTATGCATTTATCATTTCTGTTTTATATAAGAACCGTAGGAAACTGGTATAGGTTGGAACTATTAGTTTTGTCAGTTTTTTAGGTTAATTATGTGAAAATATATGTATATCATTTATGAATATCTTAATGATCTTGACATAAACAGACTTTTTTTATTATAATTAATATGTGCAGAAATGACTCAAATGAATACTGTTTTGAACCAATATCTCGAATATTTGACCCAATGAACTGAGAGCACAATGGCAAGGCCCAAAAGACGCAATTTCAAGACTTGCGGTTCTGTAATGAACAAACAACGATTAGTGGTGGTCCCATAGTCGAATAAGTCTCCCAAATAGCTCTAGCTATCGGATAAGATTATGTAACCACTACAACAGCCATAACTTAACAGAAATAACAATTAATCGTCTTCCTTCTTATAGGTAAAACCCTATATATATCGGATTCCCATTAGAATTCAGGGACATTCTCATTCTCTAGACTCCATAATATCTTACACTCACTAACTTGAGCATCAGAGTCCTTGCAGGTAGCCACCATATTTCTTCGGGGAACTAGATGCTGTCAGTTAGGGGTGTAAATGAGTCGAGCTATTTGCGAACTATTCGAGCTCGGCTCGTTAAATGTCCGGTTAAGCTCGTTTGTTTAATTAAATAAACAAACTCAAACTTGAGATTGAGCTCGATTATTTAAATGAGCAAAGTCTAAGCCTTACAGGCTCGACGCCAACGGCTCGTGAATAACTCGTTTGAGGGTATAACTATCTTTTTTAATTTATATTTTATTTTTCGTATAATTTTTATTGTGTAATTCATTGAATTTTGAAAAGATGCTATAGTGGGCTGTTGTATTTAGTTCAACTATCTTCCTAAGTACCATGTGAAGAAGCGCCCGTGTATATTGTACATCGTATTAGAATCCTTATCGTCACCTTGGTTCAAAGAAATTTTGCTTACTATATATATGTTGATTGGGAACAGGGCGGTATGTCTCTTTCGTCGTCAAATCTATCCCCCCAATAGTAAATCTCCAATGGTGTTTGTATATTTGTTTCTCAATGTTTCTCTCTCCCTACCCAATGTCTAAGTCACCTCCACTCGACCAACACCACATTGGTAAGGAAATGTAACATTTAGAAGAATTTTAAACATGTTAAATTAAAATACAGTGTTTGAGTGTTTAGTAAAAAAAATTTCAATATTCTTTAGTAATTAGATCACTATTTTCGGAAATTAAAATTAAATACTTTTTATATTTTACTCCTTTTGGTTGAGAGGTGATTAATATTTTTGAATTTCACATACCACATGTTAAATACATATTTTTATTTATAGATTGTCACATATATTAAAATCTTTATTAGCTAAATAAACTTTAAAATAATTTAAGAAAAATTGCATAAATACAAAAATAGTTAAGTTATAAATGAGTTTAACGAGACAAATCAATATCTACTTTGTTTTAGCAAGTCAAACTCAAACTTTTAGTTTGACTCGATTAAATAAACGAATCAAACCCAAGTTTTACATTTTCTTCTCAAGTCAACCTCAAACTTCAAGTGTTCGACTCGATTTGTTTACACCTCTACCACCAATCCCTAAAATTTAGTCCATTAAGCATTCATTATCTTCGATCTCTTGAAGACTCTTGCCAAATCATCACACCGGCGTAAGTTCATATTTGAAGTAATATCATCTAATTATTATAAAACAAAAAGAATATAATCCATTTTGCACATGCAGTCCAATAAAACTGCTCCCCCAAAGCAAGTAGAGTAGTGAGGGATCTAGGATCAATGACTAACTCCAGCATGGCTGAAGCTAATCAAGTGCGACAAATTACAGCAATGCCACTCTTTTTATGGTGACTAAAATATAATCATAGAAGGTCCATATATACATAATTTGCTAATTAATAATAATGTCAAACTCAAGCTTTTTGGTTTTGGTCGGCTATGTATGTATGTTTCCAAATACGAATCATCCCCGATTCTGCTATTGAGGCAAGGCGGTGAAGTGAGTGCTTAAACAAAGGCATGAACACAATGATTAATTCGACGCTAGCTCGGTTAGCACAAATATATTAAACTACTATACAAAATAAAAACTTGCATTAGCTCATCCATTGGAGTCCACACCAAAAAAAAAAAAATCATTAGAGTACGTTTCGTGAGGCAAATTGCGAAATCTCCGAGACTCCCGCATGAAATAACGCTCACAATGTAGCAAAAATAGTTGGTTAAATATATTAATTAGTTGGATTGTGCCGCACACTAACATGCAAGCATGTGGGAGACATATGCCATTAATGAACACCTATATGTATACTCCCCCGTTTTTGTTTATAAGCAAAAGTCACTTTTTATATTTATTGAAAAATGTATGTATCTGGTCTAAAATACATACATTTTTCAGTGAATGTAAAAAGTGACTTTTGCTTATAAACGAAAATAGAGAGAGCATCTTACAAGAAATTCATTATTTGTTCATACGTACTCTGAGTTGGGTAAGTATATCAATTGTACATGCTAATGTGCTCTCTCTGCCCCAATAAGTACTTAAAGAAATTGATTAACATTGTAAGAGCTTACTCACAACTTATTTGTGTTTCTCTTATGACATAAGTAATTGCATAAGTAACTGAGTGGGTTTATGAAAATAGTTTATGACATGTTCATAAACTGTTTTCAGCTTATTTGAATAAGTACCACAAGATAGCTAATGAAAACAACTTACAACTTATATAAAAACCGTTTGATCACATTACCTCTTTGATTATAGAAATAATGTATATATAAGTGATTAGATGATAAGCAATTATTCAATAAGTGCTTAATTGAGCTGTTAACCCAAACACTCTCTAAGAGAGAGTTTGGGTAATTAAACAACTTAATTAAATATTTACTGAATAATTACTTAACATATAAGCAGTTATGGATACGCTATTTTTATAATCAAAGAAAGAATATGACTAACGCAATAAGCTCCACATACTAACTTATGGATAGTAAGCAATTTTCATAAGTTCTCCTAAATACTTAATTTATACACGTGCTTATGTCATAAGATCGATAAACCCAAATGAACTATATATAGATGAGCTATTCCAGACACACCCTAATTAAGTTCTCAAAATACACACCTTTAATATTCGTAAAAAAGATTTGGTTTAACACAAAAACGTATATGATGATACCCCTTATTGTAAAAATTAAAACCCCTTATCTTCCATAAAATCCTTTTTCTTAAGATAATTGTCAAAGTTTTATAATAATAAAAACATAACTGAGATAAAACTTGCACAAAGTTAATAGTAATTGAAAAAGAAAAAAAAATAATTAAGATTTTTTTTTGTCAACAATGCAACATTTCATTCAAACTGGGTCAAAGCCTCAAAATCTTACATCAAGTGCAAATAAGCAGCCCACTATTAGAAGCAAGATTAATGCAATCTCACCAAATCAAACAATTATGTCAGAGTTGCTCACGTCTGATAGGCATCCCAGTCTATAAACTACTTAAAAGAACTAAAGGCCCAACAAGCACACCCAAGCCCAAACCCTCTCCCACAAATCCTGTTAGCTCTTAGAACATACTGGGCCAGGCCCATAAGGGTTTCAAAGAAACTTTCAAAGTCAAAAGACAGAACTACCGCTGGAGTCTTCTTCACCACCTGGTCAGCACCACTGAATGGCTCGGACTCGCCGGTGGCCATGCTCTGCATGCAACCACCAGATTTGGTGACAAGGTGCTCAAAAAAGCAATTTTTCACTGGTATGACCTCATGAACACCACCAAAAAGCACAACTAGTGGAGAGAGAAGCTTCACTGCAGAGGAATTTGAGGACCCAAAGATCAGAAGGGTCATGACTGTTAACATCAGATCTGCAACCCACAATTTGGCAGGGGTAAGGTGGGTCACACACAAACTAGTGGCTCTCCAACAAAATGACAGGGTACGGATGGAGGTTAAGGAGAAAGAGGCGGGATTGTGGTGGCCTCTCGTTAGGAATCCCGATCAAGGAAACAGGCAAGTAGATCGGGAGGTTCCGGTGGGGGGGCTTCAGGGTTGGGAGGAAGAGGATGCTCTCCGTACGCGGTTCTGGAGGGGGGCGAGTCGTCTCTGGCAGCGAAGGGGGTGGTGGCTTACCACCACCGAACAGACAAGCCCGGTGCTCTGGCGACACCGAAAAGATGGAACCAGAGGAGACAAGATGTGGAAGCATAGGAATCATGGTGGGAGGGTAGCAGAGAGGGATGGGAAGACGAGAAAGAGAACCACGGCGCCGATTGCGCCGAGATCCAGTGCCAGAGGCGCCAACGGCGCAACGCCTATTGCGCCGACCAAACCTTAGCCTAGCTAGGGGCCGAACCCTAGCAGAGAGTTTTCCAGGGACTTCTTTTTCCATGAGTTTTCACTTATGTGTTTAACTCCATGGATGGTGAATAATTAAGAATGTTTGTATTGCAAACTTTTCTCATATAGTGTGGGCAATTGTTTGACATTAAGCCAACATGATTTTCGTCTTACATGATTCATTTTATAAGGGCAAATAAAGATAAATGATCACCAACATTTAAATTTTTTATTTAAACTTTTTATGGAAACTCTTTAATTTTTTTATTATTATTAGGATTAGGAGATTAGGATTACACTTCTTTTATCCTTCTTGGATAGTGCTATTATGTGTAGGCATGTTGCACAACATCTTTTCCTTATGTAATCCGTTTAGTTAGTTATAGGTTAGTTAGGTTAGCTATTTCAGTTATAGGTTAGTTAATAGTTAGTTAGTTAAGAGTTGAATCTAAAAGAAAAGAATTGTGAATAATTGCACTCAATATTCAATGTATTGATGAAAGGGATTACAAGGCTTTATATAGCCATCGAGTAACAATCAGAGAAAAAAAAAACTAACTGATTAACTAACATATAACTGAAATAACTAACCTAACTAACCTATAACTAACTAAATGGATTACATAAGGAAAAGATGATGTGCAACATGCCTGAACAAAATAACACTATCCAAGAAGGATAAAAGAAGTGTAATCCTAATACCCCCCTCAAGGTGGAGAATATATGTTAATGATTCCCAGCTTGTGAATCAAATCTGAAAAGTGAGAGAAAGGCAATGCTTTGGTGAATATGTCAGCCAATTGATGTTGCCCTTTAACACAAACTAGCTTAATTCCGTTGGATTGAACCAATTCTCGAATGTAATGATAGTCAATGTCGATGTGCTTCGATCATTCATGATGAGAAGGATTGGAAGCTAAATGGATGGCAGATTGGTTGTCACAAAAAACCATAGAAGATGTCACTGGAACTTCAAACTGAGCCAATAGCCTAGAAAGCCAAATAACTTCACCAGCAACATAAGAGAGGGCCTTGTATTCAGCTTCAGCTGAAGATTTAGAAACTGTAGGCTGCTTCTTTGCTTTCCAAGAAAGGAGTGCATCACCCAGAAAAACACAGGAGCCAGTTGTAGATCGCCTTGTGTCCAGGCAACCTCCCCAGTCCGCATTAGCATATGCGGTCAGATTAGAGGAATCGGCAACAGGAAAGAGCAATCCTTGGCCTGGAGAGGATTTAAGGTATTGCAGAAGATGATGAACTGCAGTGAGGTGTGTTGTGCAAGGGGCTTGCATATACTGACTGAGCTTACTAACAGTGAAAGTAATATCTGGTCTAGAAATAGTTAAATACATAAGCCGGCCAATTAAGCGACGATATAGAGTTGGCTCGGGCAGAAGATCACCATCAGTCTTGGTCAATTTTAAATTAGGATCCATGGGCAAGCTGAAAGGCTTGCAACCCAGAAATCCAGTGTCATCCAATAGCTCAAGAGTGTACTTTCTTTGAGATAAAGAAATGCCTATAGAAGACCGAGCGATTTCTAATCCTAAGAAATACTTTAAAGAGCCGAGAATTTTCAATTTAAACAACCTTTGGAGGAGGGTTTGAGCAGCTAGAAATCTTTGTTTATTAGGTCCAGCCAACAATATGTCATCAACATAGACTAAAAGGATGACAAGATTAGGTCCTGAGCCTGAAATAAACAAAGAATAATCATTCTTAGATTGAGAAAATCCATGAGAAATAAGGGTGGAGGAGAATTTATAGAACCACTGTCTTGATGCCTGGCGCAAACCATATATGGATTTGTTAAGTTTGCAAACCAAATTAGGTTGAGGTGATTTGTAACCGGGAGGCAGCTCCATATAGACATCTTCAAATAAGTCCCCATTAAGAAAAGCATTGTCAATGTCAAGTTGGAATAGTTCCCAGTGCTTAGCTGCTGCAACTGCAAGCAATACTCTTATAGTGGTTAGTTTTGCAACCGAAGAGAATGTGTCTGAAAAATCAATTCCAAGTTGTTGTGTATAGCCTTTAGCTACTAAACGAGCTTTGTATCTATCAATCGAACCATCTGGCTTAAATTTGACCTTGTAAATCCATCTACAACCTACACTTTGTTTGTGTGATGGAAGAGGGACAAGGGACCAAGTGTTGTTAGATTCCAAAGCTTTAATCTCAGCTGACATAGCTTCCTGCCAATGTGGAAGTTTGGCTGCTTGATGAAAAAAGCAAGGTTCATAAGTAGCAGAAACTTGATTGATAAATGTTTGATATGCACGGCCAAGATTGGCCAAAGAATAATGATGCTGAATTGGATAGAAAATAGAATTAGAAAGAACATAGTCTTGTAAATAAGAAGGTTGTCTTGAAACCCAAGAGGATCTTCTTGGTGGGTTATCATCAGGAAAATGCTGATCATTGTTGTTGTCTGGTTCAGCACCTGCAGCAGGATTTGGACCATTTGGTGCATCTGGATCATCAGGGGCATCTGAAACTATAGGAGGAGGTGCAGGTGGCTGAGGAGAGTCACCAGAAAAATCAGAAATGGGGTTAGGTATCACTACATCAAGAAACAAGTTCAAAATGTCATTAGAGGAAAGAGGAACAGGTAATTTCCGAAAAGGGAAAATTGTCTCATGAAATACAACATCTCTAGAGATAAAAAGTTAGTGAGAGCATAAAGAATGTATCCTTTGTATCCTTGAGGATATCCAATGAATACAGTAGGTGTGGCCCTTGCAGTGAACTTGCTTCTTGCAAAAGGAAGAGTGGCAGCATAGGCAAGGCAGACAAATGCCTTGAGAAAACCATAATCTAGATCAGATTCGTAAATTATTTGATATGGTGATCTGTTATCAAGGATCAGAGAAGGAGTTCTGTTAATCAAATAGGCAGTAGTGGTTACACAATGCACCCAAAAGGGAATAGGAACTTTAGATTGGAAAAACAAAGCTCTAGCAACATTGAGCAAGTGTTGGTGTTTTCTTTCCGCAACTTAATTTTGTTCAGAGCGTTCCATACATGAGAATTGATGCAAGGTACCTTGAGAGGTAAGAAATTCTGAAAGGTTTAATTTTTTAGCATTATCAGATCGAAAGCATTTAATGGTGGCACCAAATTGAGTTTTGAGTAAAAAAATTGGATAATAATAGTAGGAGCGTCAGATTTATGCTTAAGTAAGTATAACCAGGTAAACCTTGAACAATCATCAACTAAAGTCAGGAAAAAAAACGTTTGCCATTGTAAGTAGGGTGACCATATGGACCCCATATGTCACAATGCAGAATGTCAAAAATAGATTTGGATATATGATTATTAGAGCTAAAAGAAAGTCTTCTAAATTTGGCAAGAGCGCAAATATCACATACAGAAGAAGAATAATCAGAAATGACAGTAAAAGGAACATTATGACTTAAGAGTTTTAGGACTTTATCAAAAACATGTCCAAACCGTGCATGCCATATTGATGTAGTATCATGTTTACAATGAGAAACAGAATTACAAGTAGTGGAAGAAATAGAATTCAAAGATTTGCAAAAAGAAATATTAGTGCTATAAGAGATATCATGATTGAAGGAAAGAACATAAAGTCCTTCAAGAAGAGCACCCGTGCCAATCTTCTTGGAGTGTTGAAGGTCCTGTATGACAAAGTCAGGGTGAGTAATAACAACAGAAAAATTGTTATCTCTAAGTAAGGCACTGACAGAAAGAAGATTAAAAGAAAATTGAGAAATATACAACACATTATGCAGAACTAGCTTAGGAGTAAGCTGAATTGTGCCAACAGCAGTGATAGGAATTTGTTGTTTATTAGGTAAGGTGACAAATTTATCAAAACCCTTTTGAAAAGAAGTAAAAAATTGCAAAGAACATGTAATATGTGCACTAGCTCCAGAATCAAGGACCCAAGAATTTGGAGTTATGTGAGCACAATAAGGATTAATAGAAAATACAATACCAGTTTGGGATTCAACCTGTGAAGCAGTGGTAGTGGAAGTATGATTCTGCAGAAGAGCAATTAAGCTATTGTATTGCTGAGTCGAGAGAGTGAACTTGGAATCATCTTCTTCTGCAGTGACCTGATTCACAACAGCTGTAGAACCTGCCTTTGGTTTCTTGTAGTTAGGAGGGTAGCCATGAAGTTGCCAGCATTTATCTTTAGTGTGGCCAAGAAAACCACAATGTCCACATATTGGCCGATCTTTCCTAATTCCTTTGTAATTGGAATTAGAGGAATTCTTGACAGCAAAGGTTGTAGTTGGATCTTGATTGGAAGTAGCATTGATTCCAACCTCCTTTTGTTTCTCATCTTGAATGCTGAGAGAAAAGACTCGTGTGATAGGTGGGATAGGATCCATGGGAAGGATTTGTCCACGAATAGAAGAAAAAGAATCGTTAAATCCCATGAGAAAATGCATGACATACTCAGTTTGAGCATGTTGAACCTATGGTTCAATCCCATTGCAGTTGCAAGAATGAGTCGGTTTCAAATCAAGCAAATTCTCCTAGAGAGTTTTGACCTTTGTGTAGTAAGCACTTACCGAAAGAGAA
This sequence comes from Calophaca sinica, assembly GCA_037113605.1. Taxonomy (NCBI): domain Eukaryota; kingdom Viridiplantae; phylum Streptophyta; class Magnoliopsida; order Fabales; family Fabaceae; genus Calophaca; species Calophaca sinica. The sequence continues at coordinate 13,995,757 of CM073731.1, forward strand.
CCTTGTTGCAAGGTGGCCAATTCACGCTTGAGTTGGAAGATTAGAGGGCCATTTTGTTGATCAAACCTTTCTTTGAGATCATTCCAAATGGCAGCCACAGTGGTGCAGTGGAGAACACTAGATTGCATCTCCTTAGATATTGAATTCAACAGCCAAAAAGCAATAATATTGTTGTTGCGTTGAAAGGCATGGAAATTAGGGTCATCAGCAGTAGGTTCAATGATTGTGCCATCAACATACCCGAATTTGTTCTTTCCAAGAAGTGCCATTCGAATTGCTTTGCGCCAAGAGTTATAGTTCTCACCGGTTAATAGCCGAGAGACCAAGAGAATTCTAGGATTGTCAGAAGGATGCAGAAAGAAGGGATTGGCATAAGCATCAATGGCAGCCATTGCAGAAAAGGGAAACGAATCACAAGGGAGATGTGACTAAGAATGAAGAAGTCACACAAAGAAGATAGAAAACAGAGAAATCACGATGACAATCGTGAAAGAAAGAAGAAGAACTCAACAATGGGAAATCAAAGATTGCAGGAATTTGTTCGTACTGATACCATATTAAGAGTTGAATTTAAAAGAAAAGAATTGTGAATAATTGCATTCCATATTCAATGTATTGATGAAAGGGATTACAAGGCTTTATATAGCAATCGAGTAACAATCAAAGAAAAACAAACTAACTGATTAACTAACCTAACTAACCTATAACTAACTAAACGGATTACATAAGGAAAAGATGTTGCGCAACATGCCTGCACAGAATAGCATTATCCAAGAAGGATAAAAGAAGTGTAATCCTAATCTCCTAATCCTAATATTTATGAATTCACAAATATCCTTCCACAGAAGGCAATCCTGTTCGAGAGCAATAGGGCAACAATGGTAGGACCTCTTCCTAAAGAATTTATTTTTCACAAGGGATTTAACTAAAGATCTGTGACTAAGAAGTATCTTTATACATATTATCTCACTTTTATACCTAGTGTGTTATCACCAGGCCAACCCCATTTGGTAGCACTGCGGTTGGAGTAACATTTGAAGTTATAACATACATCTCATTATTTTTCCTCATTTTCATCTAACTCGTTGAATAAAATTTCTTCTTTACCATTATAACATTTTTCTCATGATTATTTTTTAATATTTCACCATTTATTTTTATTATTACATTATTAACACTCGTTATTTTTTTTAATATCATAATTGATCTTAAAAAATTGATAAGAATTTAAAATTATATAAAATAATCATATAATCACATCTTTTTATGTTATTTCACATTTATCATCTTGTTTGTTAGCTAGTTTTATCAGACACTTCTAATTTAATTAATAAACTATTTAATAACTTGTAGTTTTCAACTAAAACATTATTTTTCAATTTTTAGCTGACATATCATACATTTTTATTTTCAAATAGCTATAGCAAATTTATATACCTAAATTTCCATAGCATATTATGTAGTTTGATATTTTAGATTTCACTCTTCCTTTTTTTTTTTTGGGTACATAGATTTCACTCTTCTAAAGCGAGTGATTCATTTTAAAAAGAAAAGTGAGAAATTATAGCTATTAATTAAAAAATAATAGTTGAAGTTGTAATTACACGAATTGGCATGTATAACAAAGAATCAACTATTGATTTTTTTCTGTCACTTTTTATTATAACTTATCATTCTTCCTTTTAAAGTGAATTACTTATTTTAAATGAATTAAATTCTAGTTTTTAGTATTATACTATTGAGTAAAACAATTATTCCACCCTTATACAGTGACATTTCGTGAACTTATTTATAGTTATTTTATTTTTTCATTCCCTTTTTAACTTTTTTACAATATCTTCCTTCTAAAGTGAATTACTTATTCTAGAATAACCAAATTCTATTTTTTTTCAATATCATACTATTGGGTAAAACAATTAATCCACCCTTACACAATGACGTTTCATAATCTTTTTTTAGTGTTTTTATTATTTAAAATTTTCTTTCATTTTTTAACAATGTTATATGTTATTCATTTTTTTTTCCACTTTTGATATAAATATTTACATTAAAAAATGCAAACAAACTAGCATTTTCTTAAATTAATGTTTAAGAATCAAATCATATTTATAGCACAAATGTGTCAGCTAAACTCTATGATTTGACTATTCTATAATTTTATTATTTTTTCGACAAGTTCTATAATTTTATTATCGTCAAGTTGGTCTTAGGCGAGAGGACGAAGTTAGTTAAACCGAACCAATGATAGGACGAATACCACGAGAACAAATTTGTTTTCCATTCCTAAAAGCGACAAAGCAAAATCAAATTTAGTTACTTAGTGTTTGTGTATTAGATAAGTAGTATTTAATATATTTTATTGAATAATTTTCATTACTTAAAAATATTAAATAATTTATATAATAATTTTATCATTAATTTTATTTTAAAATTATATTCATTGTTATTCTCTTAAAAAATAAAATAAGAGTTTTGTTCAACACTTATTTTCTCTGGCTATGAGAAAGAGACATAATTGAGGGATTGATCCTCAAGTCAGGAATAACTCCATAGTAATAATAATTCTAAAATTTGACCCGTTGATATTGTAGCAGTGGGGATACGTTCGTGGACTTATTGGGGTGACAAAGGGTTACGAGGAAAAAAAAAAAAGTTCACTTCATTCGCAAAATGGTACTCCCACTGTCCTAAAATGATGATACTCTCTTTCGTGTATAGCTTTTTTTGGTTTATGTAAAATAACTTAGGATACAAGTAATAGGAGGTAGGGAGTATCAAGTTTCTTTGAAACCCGTTTGACTTTGACATTTTTTGTTTTTTTGTTCCTTTACATTTTAGGGTCATACTAATAAGTATCCTAAGGGCATTGTTTAAACATTTCAAAAAAGGTAAATACCCATTCAAAAACTAATTTAATCTCTTTCTAATGTGTTAAATAAACAACTTCTCACAAAAACTTATTAATTTTAAGTTATTAAACAATAGCCTTAGAGCACTCATTAGCATTTTTCTGCATTTTTTTTCCTTTTACAGTGATGATGACAGGGACGGATCCAGAAAATTCGATAAGTGGGGGCAAAATCAGATACTGTAAATATTTATATAAAAAATACATTAATGCATAAGTGATAAAATAATAACATCATTATCATTAAACAAAAAATTAGAGATTACAAAAACTATAGCATTATATACCCAAAAAATTTAAGACACGTTAGCATCTACGAATTATAATTGTTTTTTACGTGTCTTCATATTTTGAAATTGTTGTATGATTTTTTCGTTTTCAACACTATCAAAAATATCTTTCTCTATGTTTGTGACCAAACAATTATTCAACATTTCATCTCCCATTGCACTTTTGATTCTTCACAAAATTCATTGCAGAGAAATTCCTTTCAACTATATATTGCGGTTGCCACAGGCAAAATCAAAGTTAACTTCAGCGAGTAATCCTCTCTTAACCCACTTAAGCAAATGACCAAACACATAGTGCACGTAGATGAAACATGTGCAAAAGAAACTTACTCAAACAACGAAGGAGTTGTAAATAGAACAAAAAAAAAAGATTAAAAATGAAATGAAGAACATATGAAAGGAAATGTACCACTAACAAAATATGAAGTTGAGTATGGAGAGGAAATGTTGAATAAGGAGAGAGAAGACACAAATCCAGAGACAAGGAGAGAAGGGAGTAAAAAGGGTTGAGTTAGAGCTCTTGCAAAGTATTTGAGTTGATGGATTTTGAGAATGAAACAAAGTAGAACCAAAGAATATTTTGAGAAACAGAAATAGATAGACAAAGATAAAAGGGAGTAAAAAAGATTTGTACTTTCTCTTAAAAAGAGAGTAAACGTGGGACAATACTTAAAAAAGAGTAGCTCAATTTTTTTTTGGGCTCTATAGTGGGGTCAACACTTAATTTTTAGTGGGGTCAAAAATAAAATTATTCAATAATTAATAACAAAATAAATAAGTTAGTGGGGTTAAATGCCCCCAATTTGCTTCACTTGAATTCGTCCCTGGATGGTGATCCCAAGGCTTAATTAATTTTCTTGGTCTAAATACAGTCATGTGCAGTGGCGAACTTAGGACCTTGGGTCAGAGAGTGCAAAATTTTTTAAAATTATACGTCATTATTGCTAAAAAATTTCTAATAACAAATTATTGCTAAAAAATTAAGAGACTACTGGCAGCGGTAATGAAAAGTAAAACTATAAGAATATTCACAAACGATTAAGCTATGCAAAATTGCATTAGATTATAACTTTGTGTTGCGTATCCTAAAAAACAAATACATCATTTATATTACTTATATATTCTTATAATCATTTATGTTATATAAAGTTATTTAAGTCATTTTATTTTAAATAATTTAAGCTCTCCTCTCTTCTAAAAAACCACAACATTAGAAGAGAGCAAAAAATAAGTTACAAGAAATTTTGCTCCACTCCCCTCTTAAAAATTGAACCAACATAAAAGAATTAAAATAACCCCTCACCTCCTTTTCATTCTTTAACCAAACACTATCTGAATGAGAGGTTTAAGAGATGAAAGTATATGGGTCAAAGTGTATAAAAATTTAAATTGAATGGGATTAAAAAAATTAATATAAGAATATAAGTGAAATTTTTAAAATTTGAGAGTTTACATGTGTGCAACCTCAAATATGAATAGGTCCCCCTGGACACCCCCCCCCCCCCCCCCAAAAAAAACACAAGCATGGACCAGTGAGAGGGGAGTGTCCTTTGTTTGAGCTTCCACTACATTTTCCTCTGGCTCTTAAATCCCACCACACGCAAATTGCCCGTCTAGTACTCGGGTACACAAAAGCACACACTGATGCCGCTGCTACGGAGAACAATAGCAAATGGTGTGTTTCTTTTTCCTTTTAATCAATAATAATAAATGGGCGTGTTTTCTTGCTACACGTTTCATATATCTATAATTCCATATGCTCTCCGCTCGTTGGGGGGTCTTTGAATAAGAAAATTCAAAATCGTAGAGAATTTAAAATATTATGAAATTAAATTGTTTCAATTGCATTTTTTTGGTTTAAATTTTTTTTGTTTGGATAGAGTAATTAAATTTTTTTATTTTTAAATTATTTATTTAGAAAGAGTAATTAAATAAAGATAATGGTTAAAGACAAAAAAAAACTTTTTTATCCGACCGGCAGACCCATTAAACTCATCGACAGTTTTGCCTAGTGACCGTTTTCTGAATATTAGTTTTTTCCAAAAAAATAATTTTTCCACCAAAAAAAATTTTTTGGGAACTTTTTTTTGGTAACAAATGTGTGTAAATATTTTTTCACAAAAAAAATTTATTTCTCCATTTTTTAAGAAAAATATTTTTTCCTGAAAAATGAAATATTTTTGGGAAATTTTTCAAACAAAATAATTTTTCAGGAAAAAAATCTGGGAAAATATTTTTGAATTTTCTAAATAGTGATTTTGGCTCAGTTTGGTAAAAATAAGCTATAAACTAGCTAGTTAAAATTGAATTGTTTGGTAAAATTAGTTTTTTAACCAAATAATAAACATAAAATGTCACAAAAGGATATTAGTTTTTTTATTTTAAATTTAAAAAATATAAAGAATAAAATAATGGGGATAAAAATGGAAGAAAAAATAAAAAGCTATAAGCTATAAGTCAGATGCTACTTTAAGGCTGTGTTTGGTAAAATTAAGCTATAAGTTAGCTTATAGCTGAAAAACTAGCTAATTAAAATTGAAATGTCTGGTAAAATTAGCTGTTTAACTAACTGATAAATATAAAATAACGAAAAGGGATAAGATTTTATTTTTATTTTAAATTTGAAAAAAGGATAAAGAATAAAATAATGAGGATAAAAATGGGAGAAAAGATAAAAAACTATAAGCTATAAGTAGCATCTCAAGAAAGCAATAAGCTAGTGTAATAAGATTGCTTACCAAACACCTTTTATTCGGTTAAACAAGCTTATAAGCTAGTCTAATAAGCTATAAGCTAGCTTATTGGCCTTACCAAACCGAGCCCAAGTAGCATCTCGAAAAAGCTATAAGCTAGTGTGATAGACTTACTTACCGAACATTTTTCCTTCGACTAAACAAGCTTATAAGCTAGTCCAATAAGCTATAGATTTTGATGTGCTATTTCAAATTCTCTAAATTTAGTTTTTATAAAATACTCCCTCCGGTCCAAATTATAAGAAATAATATTTTTTGGTTCATTGAATAACTCATGTATTTGGTCTATAATTGAATAACTCATGTATTTGGTCCATATTATAGACCAAATACATGAGTTATTCAATGAATCAAAAAAGTGTTATTTCTTATAATTTGGACCGGAGGGAGTACCTCCTAAAAAGTATTCTTTGTCATGGACTAGGGCACCATTCCCACACCCTAAATTTTCCTCATCAAAAAATAAAGAGTTTAAAGGTTATGCACCATTGGTGTAAATTATTTTTACACGGACATCCAATAAAAGCCTATTATATTGTCATATATTCCACTTTTGTAACCGCATTTTAAAATTAACTACTAAATAATAGTCTCTTATTAGACGTCAGTGTAAAACTGATTTACACTGACGGTGCATATCCTTATTTCTCAAAAATAAAATACTTCCTAAAATCTCTTCAATTTAAAAATTCTCCACATCAATTATATATATATACATATATATAAAATGGTTTTGTTACATTCGGTTATGTCACGTGTCACCACCACACTTATTTCAATTATTTTACTAAAAAAAACTCTTTGAATCAATTATTATTTTAAAATCAATTCTATTTAAATTAATTTAATACTTCTCAAATAAATTAAAATAATTTAAAAATAAATTCACGATAGATGTATTTTTAAAATAAATTGATACTATTTTTTAAAATAAATCAAAATATTTTATTTAAAATTTAAACAACTAGAAGAATTTAATGTTTTTAAATTTATATGATATTTTTAATTATTTTTTGATTTTTTTAAAATAAATCGAAATATTTTTTTTTAAATTTAAACAAGTAGATGAAAATAATATTTTTAAAATAAATTAAAATGATTATTTTATAATTTTTAAAATAAATTGAAAAACTTTAGTTTAAATAGAAACAAATAAATTAGTTTATTATATATAAAATAAATTAAAATGATTTAAAAATAAATCTATGATAGATCTAACTAAAAATGAAATTGAAATTTAAAACTTTATTACAAGCGGTTTTGCTATCTAAATTAATTATTATGTTAAAACAAATTCTTTTCTAATTAATTTAATATTTTTAAAATAAATTAAAACTATTTAAAAATTATTCATAATAGACAAAATTATTTAAAATATTTTTTATTTATATTTTAAATTTTTAAAATAAATTAAAATGATTTAAAAATAAATAAACGATAGTTATGATTAAAATTGAAATCGAAATTTAAAGCTTTGATACAAGCAGTCATGCTATCTAAATTAATTATTTTGTTAAAAAAATTCTATTCAAATTAATTTAATATTTTTAAAATAAAATTTTTTAAAAATTATTCCTGATAGACATAATTATTTAAATCATTTTTTATTTAATTTTAAGTTTTCAAAAATAAATCTAAATATTTAATTTAAATTAAATTTAATTAGTTAATTTATTATTTTTAAAATAAATTAAAATGATTTACAAATAAATCTCCGATAGATATAATTAAAATTGAAATTGAAATTTACAGTTTTGTTACAAGCGGTTATGCTATCTAAATTAATTATTATTTAAAATAATTCTATTCAAAATAATTTAATAAATCAAAATATTTTATTTTAAATTGATATGATTTTTTAATTATTTTTCGATTTTTTAATGTAAATCAAAATATTTTATTTTAACTTTAAACAAGTAGATGAATTTAATATTTTTAAAATAATTTAAAACGATTTTTATTTATTTTATAATTTTTAAAATAAATCAAAATACTTAAATTTAAATTGAAACAAATAGATTAGTTTATTATTTTTAAAATAAATTAAAAATATTTTAAAATAAATCTGTGATAAATATAATTTAAATTTAAATTTAAATTTAAAGCTTTGTTACAAGAACTTATGCTATCTAAATCAATTATTATTTTAAAACAAATTCTACCGAAATTAATTTAATATTTTTAAAATAAATTAAAAGTATTTATATATAAATCCTTGATATACATAATTATTTATACAATTTTTTAATTATATTTTTTATTTTGAAAAATAAATCAAAATATTTAACTTAACTGAGATCAAATAAATTAATTTAATATTTTAAAAATAAATCTACGATAGATATAATTAAAATTGAAATTGAAATTTTAATCTTTGTTACAAGAGGTTACACTATCTAAATCAATTATTATTTTCAAACAAATTTTATTCAAATTAATTTGATATATTTAAAATAAATTTAAACAATTTAAAAATAAATTCATGATAGACGTAATTAATTAAAATAATTTTTTTATATTTTCTATTTTTAGAAATAAATCGAAATATTTAATTTAAATTAAATCAAATAGATTAATTTAATATTTTTAAAATAAATTAAAATGATTTAAAACTAAATCTATGATAGATATAATTAAAATTGAAATTGAAATTGAAATTTAAAATTTTGTTACAAGCGGTTATGCTATTTAAATCCATTATTATTTTATATCAAATTCTATTCTTATAGCTCTATAAATACAAAATGAGACATGTTACATTCTCGCTTTTCAAATCACCATTTTCATCCCAGCATAGTAATCATTTTTTTCATAATCATTTTTTTCATAAATTGTGTCTTCTAAATATGATCAAACTAGTATGTAACTCGTGTCATGGAGGGAACATTATTATATATACTTTAAGCAAAAAAGAAATAAAAAGATATGATAAATGAAATGGCTCGTAAAACACAGGCAGAAACAAAATATGATACTGCAAACAACCTATTAGAATTAGATGAATAATAATATATTTTATTGATTACGATTAAATAGTAAAATATATGTAATTTTTGGGTTAATGTTATACTATATATTGAAAAAATAAATAAAAATATATATCAAATGGTTTATAATTATATTATATATGTATGTATATGAAGTTATATATATATATATATATATATATATATATATATAATAATTTATATATTTAAATACATATGAAATTTATAAATTGCAAATGCATAAGAAATATGATTTGTTGTAAAGTAAATATATTTATATAACATAATTAAACAAATAACATATCAACATAAGTTTACTCAAAACATATATATCTTTGGAAATTTTTAATAAACAATTTTTTTATGTTTTTGAAAACAAATTATGTGAAACAAAATATAAATTACACTCAATTTTTTTTTTTTTACAAAATCAAATTACGTAACTTCATGGATATAGGTTTGTATGGGAAAATTTAGTAACCCAAAAATAAAATCAATATCTAACAAATATTATAATTAAAAATGAATAAATCCTAATTTATTTAATTTAAAAAAGGATAAACTTAAAATAAGTATTGAGAGGAATTTTAGATTATAATAGAGAAGATAAGTTTTTTTTTTTGTTACAGTAACAGATAAGATATTTGATTTGATTATGTGAATTTATTATTAATACCAAATAGATATGAGTCATATTGAAAATTTATTAGTTAATACGTAAAATATAAATAGATCATGTTACATTGATATATTCGCTTATTGAATGAAGCTCAGTTTTTTTATTTTTACTAAATATAATCAAGATTTGTTATTTAATATGTAAAATATAAATACTTGTATCAGCGAAGTGACTTACCTCTGCACGGAACCAACATCTTCCCTTTTCACACAGCGACGATTCCCAATATGAGGGTAGCAGCGCATCTCATCGTCGATGTGATTTGTGGTTCGTATTTCTCCTTCTTTCAACTTAGTCCTCTTGTAAAACACTGGTATTACTCTTGTTTGTTGTTTTGTTCATTCCTTTGATTAAGATTGGCTTTTGTTAGGGTTAAGAAAGGGGGAACGAAATCGGTGAAGTTCGTACGCAGAGGACCAATTCTTAATCAGCTACGGTGTCTTTAACAGGTATGTGAAAAAGGATCCCTTATCAATTTTAGTATTGGATTCGAATTAACAACAATGGTCCTCCCTATTTTGCACTGTTTGTGTTACTGTAAGATAATTAAACAATGCGTACTCAGTAGTGTATTTGACCTCCCTTCATGTTCTTGTTCTTAATCTTAAGCATTTGTTTATGTCAGAACCGATCCTTTATCTGTTATTGACAATCCTTCTAGCTGATTCAACTTGTGTTCTTTACTTGTTTATGTCATACTGATATTGTTCATGTTTCCTATAGAAGTTATATTTGTTACGAAACTGTTTTTTTATTTGGTTATTATCCTATTTATATATATATATATATATATATATATATATATATATATATATATATATATATATATATATATATATATATATATATATATATACTGATTCAGTGGCCTATATTAACATTTGTAGATCAATTTTTTTTTTAATTTTAGTCAGCAGTATCTAACCAAAAAAATGGCCATTATCTATATAGTGCTGAAAGAAAATCTAACCGCAAAAGTGTTAACATTCTAGTGATTCCTTTGGCTTAATACTTGTTTGATACATGTTTTTTAAAGCATGACCATATGGTTATATATATGCCATTTACTGATACTGATTGATGTAGTTGTCTAGTTTTTAATTATTTAGTACAATTGTTAATTGTTAATCCTTGTTCTTCATCTTTTAAATTTTTTTATCAAACACATGTCTTAATACACTTATAGTTGTCATATTTAACTTAACTTTGTATATTGATCATTTATTTTTTTTGTTATCAAGCTGTTATTTGAATTTTGTTATGACATGATAAATTAAAAACCGATATTAAACTATTGAAAGTAATATGTGCATCTTATGACAGACGGCAAATCTAATTCATCATGGCTGGAAACTACTTCGTGGTTGTTGTTGTAGATCCTATTACGGACACAATTGTAAGTTATACTCTCTAGTTAAGGTTTTCATTATTGACTTTGTTGATCATTTAATGAATTTGTTTATTAGGTAAATTGTTGTGAACAAATGATTTATATGCCATTAATTGATTATGTTATTTGTATGTTACACTTGCTAATTTTGTAATATATCTATTTTATATCCATGAATAAATAATAATCTAATCAGTTAATCATTGTTTTGTAGCAACTACCCGGAAGGTTCACTAAAAGAGCTGGTAGATCACTACAAAACCCGGTTATGTTACGTACACGTGACATTGAAGAATAGTTCGGACAACTGGATTTACTTTCTAATGGAGAGATGTGGTTGGCTGAAGGATCGAAAGAATTTGCAGCAGCTTCAGCTATCGAGACTGGTTTCGTATTGTTATTTGACTATGTTGGTCATTCAGTCTTCAACATAACAATATATCGCAAGTGTGGTGTTGAGAACCCACATCCTAACTATCCATAAGGAGGTCTTTCGATTGAGTTGTTCAAATGTGTTGCCAATTTTGGTTGCCTACCACAACTTGTAAGTAATTTAAATCCCCTTGTTGATCATTTAACAAATCCTATTTTTGTATATCCTGAAGATGGTACTGAATGGAAGGTTTATTGGAAAATTGTGAAGGGTGTTATTTTCCTATATAGAGGCTGGATGGAGGCTGCTGTTCATCTATCCATCAACGAAGCTATTACCTTTTCTTCAGTTATAAAGGAGGATCAGACATTTCAATGATAGTATGTAAGAGTAGTAAGAGGCAAATTACTACTTCATTCTATAGGATCATTGAAGGTGAAGTTGATATGGATCAGCAAACACTGTGGATAGCTAAAGTGTCTGAGTACATGCTTTCGAAACAAAAACCCTTGGTTAGTTTCTGTTAATATTTTTATTAGTTTGTTTTAGATTTAAAAATGCATAACTCTGACTAAAATAATTTAATGACTTTTGCAGTACATTCCTGCTTGGGTGGCAAAAAAATATTTTGGGGACAAACCAGAACAGGTAGATGTTAGGCTACCTTCTGGAGAGCTATGCAAATGGTCACTCATATGGTGTAGCCGTGAGAAATTTGAAGGATATTTGGGATACAGTTGGTACTCTTTTGTAGAGGATTACAACTTGAAGGTGAAGCAAAGAGTCAGATTCTATAAGGAATGGAACGAAGAAATCATAAACGTTGAAGTGTTGCCACCCATCTAGTAGTAGCTGAATGATTAGTTGCCCAAAAATGTCCTTTTAATATAGTATATCAGCTTGGTTTAGTATTTTAGATTTTGATAAAACATGTTAAGAAGTTGAAGAACATGTTTTAAACATTAGGACAGTTGTCTTTGGTTTTGGTTTCCATACACGCTGAATGATGTTTGTTTTATGTTTCATGGTGGTGGATAATATTTCAATTCCTTAATAAGACTTTTATCAAATGTCTTGGCATCATTATTAAGTGCTTTTATAATAGTAGTCATCTCATGTGATTACGGGTTATTTATTCAGACATATTCTGAATTAGTATTGATTGCATAAACATAGCATTTACGAATACTAGTATCATTAAAATTATGGAATATTAGTTATACTGAACTAATATTATTTATGTTTCTATTAAATGAATGTATTATACTTATTCAATATTATTATCAAATCAAGTGTATTAGTTTTTTTTTATATATATTTTGTATTTCAGCATGCAAAGACAATCAGGGAAATCGGGGGCAAAGAGCATGCAAAACAGGTACTACTCATGTTAGAGTATGTGGTAATAATATCATCTGGTTTTTTAATTTAATGAATTTTCTCTTATTTATATAGGAACTATTTCTCCATACAAAGTGTTGAATTTTAGGGGTGCAGAAATCTTCACAAACAACATTCATGTGGCAGATATTCGTATATTTTTATGCATACAGGTTAGTAAATTTATTCATCTTTCATAAAATAGTTTGACATGATAGTTATCTGATGATCTTTTAGGTCAGAAATATAATATATAGTTTATGCAAAACAGATTCTGCCATCTTTGTGAATTGCTTTATGTATGTTGATAAATCTTATATTAATATAAATTTATGTTGTGTATCAGTTATAGGAAAAAATAATTAAGATGATTTGGTAAGATCAACTTCACTATTTGCGCCATATATCATGGAAGCCCACAAACTAAAATTACGCAAATGAGTTCAAAATGAATAAAATATAGGCATGCAGTAAGGCTACAAAGAACGGTGTTGCCCAACTCATATAAATTTGCACGCAAAATATGATGTCCTATTTAAAATCTGTCAAACCACCATCCTTAAGCTTATTTTCAGACCTTATTATATTCCACCTGATATAGTAGGCTTATCGACTACAACTATCAGTTGAATATTGTGGATCTTCAGGTACATCAACAAACCATGATCTACACATTTGAAAATGAATAGTTAGAACAGTGATGGCATTTCAAAAGAATTGAATGACAATCATTATAACTAACACAATAATATTACGTATAAGTTGTTGATTGATTAACATAAAAACACACAGGACTACAATTTAATTAAAAATAGTAAAACATAACCTGGTAATGGAAAAAAAAACACTATGTAGGCTAACAACTAATTTGCGCAATACAATCAGGTTGTACAACTTAGAATTCCATAAGTATTATAAAGATATAGTTAACGTCAAACATTTGGTTGTATACGTACACAATTTATTTAACAACAAAAAATAAAAATAAGAACCAATTGAATATAAGTTATAACGATTGTTACCTGTTAATATAAACATTATACATTGGCAAACACTTCATGGTAGACAAATTTTTTTGTAGACCTACAAACATTTTTATCTCCATCCATAATTAGTATCTTCAAACCCTTTCTTGACTTTACGCGAGATAGAGCAACATACAACTGATCATGAGTGAATACTGGAATGGGAAGGTAAATTCCAACATGGGATAGGGATTGACCCTGACTTTTGTTTATAGTCATAGCAAAACAAAGAGCAAGTGGGAACTGTCTCCTTTTGAACTTAAACGGCAAACCATGATCACTTGGCACTAAATTCATTCTAAGAATGTAAATTTTGTCGCCTATGTTTTTTCCTGTTAGAACTGTGGCACCTATCACATTCTTTACCAACTCATTCACTATTAATCTGGTACCATTACACAACCCATCAGACTGATCAATGTTTCTCATCAACATAACGGGAACACCAACTTTAAGCCTCAACTTATGATTTGGAATACCAGAACATTTAATTTTGTTTAGAAACTCAGTGGTGAACCACTCACCTTGAATTTCGCTGTCCTCATCTGATTGACAGACTGTATCAGAGCTAAGATACTCAGCCTCATCGAAAGGCATAAATGACAATACAAATTCATTGACCTCACACACATAATCAAGTGTTGGAGCCAAAATTCCCTGTTCTTCGAAATAATGTTCGTTGTTGATGTTTACGAGTAATTCTGGATACGCAAAATCAACCAGCAATTTTACTGGGTTAGACGTATCGAGTATCAGTAAGTCTTCAGGAATCTCAATGTCACTCTCACGCAATTCATTTGCATTACAATCACAGTCACCAACACTGAGAATCCATTCAGCAAATTTTTGGACATCTGTTTTGTCAGCATCTAAACATGAAACACCAAGTCTCATATTTATCATAAGTCTCAGAACCTTACATTTCGACCAAATGTTTGATGTATTTATGGCAGAACCAACAATTTGTTGTCTGGATCCTTTTCTAATCACGGGTAGAATCTACCTAAAATCTTCGCCTAAAACAACAACATTTCCGCCAAAAGGCTTATCAAGGTTACTTTTGTCCTGAACTGACATAATATCACGAAGTGTACGATCGAAAGCTTCAAAGCAAAATCTGCTCATCATTGGTGCTTCATCCCAAATTATAAGTTTGGTGTGACTAAGAAGTTACGCTGTATCACTACCCTAATTGATACTACATGTCAAGTCGTCACGAATTACCAAAGGGATTGAAAAGGTGGAATGAGCAGTCTTACCGCCTAGCAACAATAAAGAAGCAATACCACTTGAAGCAACATTCAGTACAATGAATCCTTGATATCGAAATCCAGTTGACAACATGTTCCAACAAAAGGTTTTTCCTGTACCACCATATCCCGAAGGGAAAAAAATCCACCTAATCCAGACATAACTGCGGACATTATTTCTTCGCTTGCATTTTTTGGTTCACCTGTCAATTTGCCCATTAACAATTGGTGTGTTGCCAACATCTCTTCTTTGTCATAGCTTAATTCATCCACAATCAACTTATTCTGAAAGTCAAAAGTATCCGATAAATTTGGGAATGGCATAGGAAAATTTGCAAAGGATCTACCGTTAGAATGAAGCAATTTATCAAACTCTATAAGGCACAAATTCTTCAAATCAGCATCACTAATTTGAAGCTCTATAATGTTAAAAATAATATTAATATTAATAAATATAACAAAGATTATATAATGTGAACACACACAGCAAAATCATACTTTGCATATGTAGTTTGTTCCTCTTGTCATAAACGATGCCATCCAACAGTAGTCTCCATGTGGAGTCCCAAACAAAGTCAGGTTTGTTCATTGTATTCATAACGAACAATGAAACAAACATCCTATGCAACTAGTGTCCAGAAGCCAATTCACTCGCCTCTTTGATTGCATCTACAAATTCTTTGTCATCGTCCAGTAGACCCATTGCATAACATGCTACTTGGAACGTGTTGTATACTACCCCATTAACAGTCCTTAAACTTTCGTAACCAATCGCACCTTTATGAACTGTGAGCAATATACGCATATAATACAATTCCCCGAAACCATGAGGGACATAGTGAAGCCGACCAATGCTCATACCTTTCTTCCTCAAATGCCATTTTCTTGACTGTTTTTCATAAACAAACCTAGTGAAAAATTCAAAATACGTCAAATTCCTTCCCTCTGTATATTCATGATTAGCGTCAAACCAAGCGAGAAACATTTGTTAAATATTTCACTTCTAAAAACCACCTGCTTAATATCCTCATTGTCACAAAAAAAAGCTTGGCTGTTTGGTAGATGAAACGTTAACCTCAACACGGGCAGCCATTTGTGATGAATATCAAAGGCAAAAATCATCCAAACAGCTTTGCAAGGGGAAACATACCTACAATCATAATAATGCTTAATTTCATCAACAGTCTTATCTTTGTCCCCACTATCTGAACCATGCCAAATCTGTAGAGTAGCACGATCAGGACCATTGTTGACATATTTGAACAGATACTTGATAGAGTTTGATTTATTACAATATTCTACATTTACATGTCCTCCATATCTCATGAGAAGGTGTGGGTTATATGGGACAACACTCTTGTTATCCAACTTTATTCCAAGCTTGTCAACATAAATGCCATTGTCACGACGCCTATACACTGGATACCCTTCATCATCAATTGTAGTTGATTCTTCAAATTTCTTTGGAAAAAATTTTGAACATCGTCCATCCTGTATGTAAGGGCTTCTTCTGTTAGCATTCCCACATAGACCATGATTCATATAGGTGGTTACCGCTTCATATAATTTAGGATATAATGTAGGATCAGACAATTCTGCTAATATTAAGTTGTCAATCTCCGTAGTAGTAGTTGGCTTGCTTGCACCACCTAGCCATAACAAAATAAGAGCATGGGGAAGTCCCCTTTTTTGGAACTCAATGGTGTACATCACTGCATAGTTTGAAAAACAATAGAGCATTATTTAAGTAACATATATTACAATTGCAAGAATAAACTATTAACACTATAAGATGAATAAGACTTGCCTGCATCGACTTTTCCAAATATTTCATCATTCTTCAAATCTGCCATGAGTTGGTCCAATTTGATCCTAAACACTCGTGAAACAAAATCTGAACAATCAGATACATGTAGATGTCTTTTGGAGACAAAGTCATGAATCTCCCTCCACTTCGAATTGCAAGTTATTGTGATGAAAATATCAGGATAACCAAAATGTTTGCAAATAGCCATCACATCCTGACAATTGTTGAACATGCATCTCATATACCTGTGAATGATGTTGGAAGTATAACACGTCTACCAATTAATGTAGGGTCTATTTCACCTCACCTAATTGCATTCTGTAAATCGTTTAAAATATCACATTTGATCACAGATTGATTTGCACGAATGTATGAAAGTCTTTGGGACTCAACCATAGTATAACAATCCACAACGAATTGCTGAAATAATCTCCTGGAGTAAACAATATTTCCGTATTCAGCATCTCTTTGTTGAATTCGGAATGCAATGAACTCTCTTAATGTAACCCTTTGTCTCTTACGACTTCTTGTACGTCCTTCAATTTCAGTGATTCCAATGTCCTCTTGATAACCATCCTCGCCATATATGAAAATTAGTGGATATTGAAGAAGAATAAAAGTTGTATGTGTCTCGTGAAGTCTCTCTAATTCACCTTCTACATTTTTAACAATTATATCTCGCCCCTTTTCTATATGCATAGCATCCCCAATGATTAGTGCTGCTACTTCGTTACATGATGGAATATTGTGTATCCTTGCATCCGCAGTGCGATGTCTGATCAACCTTATATAAAAATTTGAATTAGGATGTTGTTGTACATGGTCCCTGGTTAGTCAAAACTATTTTGTGTAGTTATTGTGTTCATCAACCATCCTTGTCAAGTCCTTGACTAATGAAACATCAAAACGCTAATCATTTTACTGCGAACTGAAAATAATAGACATAAAATTAGTATGTAATGTATTTTAAATATATATTATTATACCCAAAATTAGTTCGAAATATGAAAATTTATAACATCACCTGAAATGTCCAATTCGATTAGACGTTTTATTCTGAGTATCGTATATGTACAACTGAGCATACTTGGGTGTAGACCCACTCTCTGGTTTCAAACTTCTTATACGATGATAGTTTTGACCACTCAGAATGAATTGTGGTGGACCACCTCCATTATTGACTGATGTTTCGATCTTGCCTCCAATAGATTAAATGAAAACATGTTATTGTATGCTCTGATATTTTCTCAGAAATTTTTACTCCTGGGATCTTCTCCGTTGATAAGACTCAACAACAAGACTACTAACTACTTGTGCAATATGTAGAATTACTATATTGTGGTAGACCTCTCAGAGTGTGGTGACTCCCCCTGAGTTGTAGCTACAGGAACAACACTCTAAATCTCTTCTTGAGAGAGTTTCTAAGCTTCCTCAAGGAAATGGCAGTTGCAAATATTACTGTTAGAAAGTAACTGTTAGGAGAAGAGGGAGAGAGAGTTTTTGAATGGTTTACAGAAAGTAACCGCTAGAGAGGAGTTTACTCTCCTGTCAGTACGAAAGAGCTGTTGAGGCACATTCCTCAAAGTTAAAAGAAAATAAAGAAAAATAAAATAATAAAAAAACTAACTCAACTAACAGAGATTTTCAAATAATAAAAGTTGAGAGAAGGTTTATAGAAAGTTTGTACCCGAAAGTTTGTGGAAAGTTTAAAAGATAGTTCAGTGAACTTTCTAAGATCAGGGTGATTTGATAATATGCAACTTTCTTTTGATAAACCTTTTATCCAGACTTTGCCATTATATCCAACAGTGACAAAGCTTCCTTGTACTCTCTCCAAGGAAAGAGACGTATCCTTCTCGCCGTTTATGTGCCTGGAGCACCCACTGTCTATCAGCCATAGTGTTTTCTTGGATGTTTAGAGGCATTCTTGCATTTGAAATTAGAAGAGACTTGGGTACCCATAGATTTCTTGGTCCTTGGAGGTTAGCGAAATTTCTGTAGTTAGCTCGTTCCCTTTTGAAACAGTTTGAGATATGATGCCTATAGTGTTTGCAAGAAGAACATTTCACTCTTTGCCTTTTGCCATGATAAGAATATTTATAAGCATGATTTTGATGTCTATGATTCTGATTGCCTTTGTGCTTAGAACCATTTTGATGCAAGATCTCTCCTTGAAAGTTTGTTTGATCCTCAAAAACTTTTTGGTTTTGCGCAAAGTTAGTTAGATCAGTTGTCAAAACCTTGACCTTTTCTTTTAGCAACTCATTTTCCTTTTCAAGATCTGACATGAGAAGGTTTGACTTTTCAGCAACTTTCTCATTCAGTAACTTATGTTATTCAGAAAGTTTAAAGTGTGAGTTTTGCAAAGTTTTAACTGAGGCTACAAGATATTCATTTTGTTTCCTTAGTTCCTCATTTTCTCTTTTAGCATCACATAATTGACTTCTGAACAGCATACATTTTTTAGACATAGTGTTTGAGTCATTTAAAAGATTATCAAATATACTTTCCAAATTTAGACACGAGCTATGTTTAGAAGGCTCAGTGTCACTTACTTCCTCTTGATCTGAATCTGCCATGAGACATAGGTTGGCTGATTCTTTTTCAGGTTCTGAGGATGACTCTTTTGAATCATCCCATATAACCATCATTGCCTTTTTCTTTTGAGATTACTTCTTGAAGTTTCTCTTGTTCATAGTGGGGCAATCTTGTTTTATATGTCTAGGCTTGTTACACTTAAAGAAAACAATGGTTGAGTTGCTACTTTCTCCTTCAGGAAAGTTTCTTTTTGATGGTGGAAACCTTCTATTGTCTTTTTTTCTGTTAATCATTCTTTGAATTTTTCTTGATATGAGATCGAGTTCATCTTCCATATTAGAAAGTTCTTCTTCTGTGTCTTGAGGTTTATCCTCAGATTCTTGTGAAGCTTTTAGTGTTGCCGCTTTAGATTTTTGAGACGGACTTCTCGTTGCCTTTTGGGAGATTTTAAGTGCTATACTTTTTGACTTCTTTGGATGAAGTTCCTCCATTATTTCTTGTTCATGAACTTTCAGTGAGCCTAATAGTTCTTCAATATTTAGGGTAGAAAGTTCCTTTGCTTCCTGAATGGCTGTTACCTTAGGCCTCCAAACTTTTGGTAGGCTTCTCAGTAACTTTCTTACCTTGTCCTGATTTGAATAAGTTTTTCCCAAAGACTTCATTCCATTCTCAATCTAGTGAACCTGCTAAACATTTCATCTATAGATTCTTCCTCATTCATTTTAAACATTTCATACTAGTGAACCAGTATGTTTATCTTTGCCTCCTCTACTTGGTCAGTCCCCTCGTGTGCAGTTTGCAGCGTATCCCATATTTCCTTTGCAGTTTCCTTACCCACAATCTTGTCGTATTCAGACCTGCTAGGTGCACATGTTAGAAAGTATTTAGCTTTAGAGTTTAGAAGTACCATTCGTTTATCTTCAGTTGACCATTGTGCCTTAGGCTTTGATGTAGTTGATCCATCACCATATGTTGTTATTGGCACATATAGTCCATTTTCAACAATGTCCCATATACCTGTGTCTTGTGACTCCAGGAACATCTTTATTTGATCTTTCTAGTAGTAGTAATGTTCTCCATTGAAGCCAGGGGGCCTGATCAATGAAGCTCCTTCAGGAAGGAACACAACAAAGTTTGTATAGCTCGTTACTTCTTCCAGGACCTTTCCTCCTACACTATAAAATGTGCTCAACCCTTAGAGGTAGAGCTCTAATGCCAATTGAAGTGAATTGACGTCACATAGAAGGGGGTTGAACTATGACTTGTTAAAATTTAACTTCCTAAAATTAACTAACTTTCTCTCAAGAGACTTCTTGGAGTATAGAAGGTTAATAAAGCGGTTATGAATGAACGTTCTAATGTATGAACAAATGATAGAGTGAACGTTTTTGAAAGTAGAATGATGGTTGAAAATAAGTTTTAGATAATAAAGTTTGATAAGAATTCTTAATGAGAAAGTTGTGCTTAAGTAAACTTGTTAAGAGTAAAGTTTTAATGAAATAAACTTTCTGTAATGAGCAGTGCAGAAACTTAAAGGAGATAAGAGATAGAAAGTTACACACAAGAGTTATAGTGGTTCACCCAACTTAGGCTACTTCCACTCCTCGCCTTCAGTGAGTATTTCCATTATTTTCCCAAATAGTTACACTGCTTTTCAAGTCCCTCCAAGACCCAAAAGCTTACACGATAGTTTCTTCAACAGCCCTATCAACTGTTACACGATAGTTTCTTCTATAGCCCTATCAACTGTCTCACTTTAGAAACTTATACAAGTTTAGAAAGTTAAATTGTTAAACCTTCTAACCAACACTCACCACCTTGGTAGTTTGGTAGAAGAAAGAAACAAGGTTACAGGTACAAATGTTTATGGGATTGGGAATAGCTTTAGATACAAGATAATTCACAAGATAAATGTAAGCTAAATACACTCAGCAGGATTTGTATCCCAGAATGTTGTTTGTGCTAAGACTAAGTGAGATGAGAGAATGTTTGAAGACTGGCTTCGATATGCTTTCAGAATTTTCAGTAAGCTCTCATACTTTGAAATGTTGTTCTGAAGACTATTTATACTTTTCCTTCATTTATGACCGTTGGAAAGTTTGGTGACCATTGGAGAGTTTCTTTCTCTTCTACAGACGGTTCTGCTTTTGTGCCAGGCACAGATTCCAACATGTCAGTTTACAATGGACAGATCTAACTTTCTAATCTTCGAACTTTCTATTCTGACTTGAGGATGTTCTCGAAATAGTCTTCTTCCTCATACTGGACTTGTTTTGAGTTTCAGTGTGATTTAACTTAGAACTGCAAGTTCATGTTCCAGTGCGATAAACTTTATTTTCCTAAGATCTCATAATAGAAAGTATCTTTAACTTTCTATTGTGCTTGGTGAACTTTATGAAGTCAAGCAGAAGAGTATTTACTTTAGCAGAATATTTTAGCTTAAACTTTCTTTTGCTTGAAATCTCTAAAACCTATCTTATACAATATTACTCAAGTAGAGACATTAGAAACCAAAGTGATCAGAAAACATAAACTAAGATCCAAAGGTTTGATCATCACTTAAAACTTGAGATAGGGATTTTACCTCAACAGAAGGAACATCCTCAAGAGGAATACTGGAGTTCACCTATAAGGATATGAGAGGAAATAAGAGATTCCATATCTATCACCTTTAAGAATTTTCTAGAAAAGTGGAATCAATCATTGGTCCGATGATTTCGACTCTTAGACGTAAATCGTTTTAGTTAGACTTTATCTAGTTCTATTATAATAAGTTGCTTCAAACATATCCATCCAGAAAATATTGTTTCTTTCCAACCTCTGACAATTATCCTATAGATGATCGCATTCCTAATTAACTTCTAAAGTTAATGAATAGATCGGCCATTATCCCTTATTGTCCCTAGGTCTTTCCATTTTTACGATAAATTTTCTTTATAATTATTACTCCTAAAGGTTATTATAGTTCTCCTCAAGACTTATCTTTAGTCCAACACTCTTCATACCTTCATCTTACACTATTGCCATTTAGACCCAAATCCTCCGCCTTTTCACGTGTAACTCCTTGTCTTATACTGATAGATCAAAATTTTTCACTTTCCCATAATCGTTATCCTAATCACTACCACCTCATCTTATCATCTGAAAGTCCATTCTCTTACTATACTTCTCTCTAACGTTATTCACCTTTTCTGTTCACCCTATTCCTATTCCTTACCTGTTCTACTAGTCACATAGTAAGAACTCCCTCCTTTATACCTAGAAAAATTCTCAAGGGTTCCAATCTAGTTTGTTACTTGTAGATCTTATTCTAGGAGATCTCATTCTATCCTTATGCCTAACTCCTAGATCTATACTAATTCATCCTTTTCCACTATTATTTGTCATTTATAAAACTCGTCCTGCATTCACGACTTTGTCTAAGATCTTTTACTTCCAAATACTTTTCCTTTCATATGTCACACCTTGTCTTTACCAATGCTTTTGCTATACTTATCCAAATCCATCCTTCTCTTACTTCTTAATAACAGTTGCCCTGGTTGCTAACCTTGATTAGCTCATACCTTATCATCTAGGATTCTACTTTCTTACTATCTTGCACCTTTCCTTCTTATTTCCTTTGGTTTTAATCTGTTCATCCTTACTGCGCGATTTTATCTAAACCACACTTTCTACTAGATCCACTGGTCACATAATGGTAACTCATTCCTCCCAGAAAACTTTCTAGCTTCACTGGTTGGTGACACTATCTTACTTTAACGATTTCTATTCCATCTCTATGCTTAATCGTCCAAATCAAAACCTATACTAATTTCTTTTCCATAACTTTTCTGCTTAATGGTCGATTTTGTAAAGTTCCTTTAATGACCTAGTCTAACAACTCTCAGATTACTGACTAATGAGTTCCTCCTCTTCTAGCATATAAACCATCTCACTCTTTATCCCTGAATCTAATCTTTATCGAATCTACCATTATCAGGTTGGTCATCTTTTGGTTCTAAGCCCTCTACCACTACACATCCACTCTTAAGATTCAGCCAATAATAATCAAAGATTCACTCCAGTTCTTCAATAGTCGTACAACCTTAAGTCACCTATCTCACCCTTGCTAACACTTTACCAGTCTAGAAGAAATTCTGTCCAATATCTTTTCCTAATCAAACCTCAGGAGCCACTATATCTGAGCCTGGTTTTATCTACTTCCTTATCACACCCTTCATCCTTCTCTTCATATCCTTTTTCTGATTTACTCTATTCCTATATTGTTAGCTCTAACAACGTTTCCATCTCTCTTACCTTCCCTAGTCGACTATTTCAATTTTCCCCTAACCTGCCAAAACCTAAGGTTATTCATCTGATACTCCTATCAATAACTCAACTCAACCTCCAAACTTCTCCATCTACTTATCCATCAAATCTCGGTAATGTCAGTCTCCATTTCATCCCTTCAATATTGGATCATTACAAGATCTTTTCTAGTACTTTTTACTTCTTATTAAGGCTTCCTTGTCATGCTAATTTCTTCTTTAATCCTAGTAGACCCTTGTTTATTGTTTTCTACATGTATAACCTTGCTATTCCTAATATGGTCATCGTCAGGCTCAACTATCTTTCCTATGGTAACCTCATCTCCTTTAAAGAAGAATAGTCTTATCACATTTATGAGTCATGAATTCTTGTAATATTCTCTCAGCTCATGATCCATAAGATTGATTACCTAATAAATGAACTAGAGTACTCATTTATTTTGACACTTTATGACTTAGATAATTGCTAACAGAATACTTTACTCATATCTAGATATAGACGGAATCCAGTGGGAATCCAACCAGACACAGCGAGTGACAACATCTTAATGACTCCACAGTCCGGTTAGGACCGAACTGCCCTGATACCAAAATGTGACGTCCTAATTAATTTTTCCAATATACTAAATATATTAGTTTACACAATAATAGTGAAAATAATTTTATTTTATTTTAGTAGGCGGAAGAGTACAAATGTACCTAAAGGTACCTAACCTTAGGACCCTTAACTATACAAAGTGTCTAATAACTGAGAATACTGACTTTGACCCACTGGCTGTGGACCAACAATCTCTATCTTTCTTTTGAACTCGTCTGATACCTGTTAATATCCGAAGGCAGATATATGCAAAACAAGAAATAGAACAGGAGATTCAGAACACACTATATGCACTATTAATAGAGTATCTGTTTTAGTTCTCTTTTTATCAGCAGCCTTTTGACTGTTTCTTTTCGTCCTTTTGGACCCGCCATTTTCTGGATGCATATTGTCCATAAACTAAAAGAATAGGTTATGACAAAATTATCATTTGTTCTTCAATGTCTGTGCAGATAATGAGGGGACAATACTCTTAAAATACATATTATATTAAAGTAAATTCACAAAAACTGCTTTGTCACTTAGAATAACTCAACAACCCCTACTGTAATCATGTCTTTCTACGTGTATATATGATGCATATTCAGCTTGCTAACAATTGGCTCGCAATAGGTAGTTGCCATCTTCAGCATATATTTATTCATATCACTGAATGTAGAACATGGTTGATGTAATATAAGATTGTCTCTGAAAAAGTTGAATTTATCATACCTTCACATGCAGAACTGGTCACAGATTTATTTCTGCACTCTGCCTGACGTTGATGTTCAAAATCATGCAACAGGTATAATATCTTTCACTGATCCTGATTTTTGAGGTAGCATTTCACAAAAACAGCATTTGTCAGGTGGTCATTAATCTGAAATTTCGACATATATCAACAATTTATTACTAATATTCCTCCTTTATTAGAATGGATTACATCTGTAAAAGTTATAGTTTCCTTTAATAAGATATATGTTGAAAATTCAGCATTTGTCAGGTGGTCATTAACCTGAAATTTCGACATATATCAGCAATTTATTACTAATATTCCTCCCTCATTAGAATGGATTACATCTGTAAAAGTTATAGTTTCCTTTAATAAGATATATGTTGAAAATTAAGCATTTGTCAGGTGGTCATTAACCTGAAATTTCGACATATATCAGCAATTTATTACTAATATTCCTCCCTCATTAGAATGGATTACATCTGTAAAAGTTATAGTTTCCTTTAATAAGATATATGTTGAAAATTCAGCAATTATATGATAACTAATTCAATATTATGATCCACATGGAGATTCGACCTATATGATATGATTTCTTTCCATAAAACCATATTTGTCAGTCTATCTTTTTACAAAAAAAGGTATAAATTCATCTGTTATTAAATACCATGGAATGCATTTATAAAAGTTTTAGTTTCATATCAAATATTCTATTTCGAAATTATACTTGATGATGTCTCCTAATTTGCTTATTATGATTAAATGAGATTCCACATAATTGATATGAGGTCAAAACTGCACACCACACTATTTCGACATATATCAGCAATTTATTACTAATATTCGTCCTTTATTACAATGGATTACATCTGTAAAAGTTATAGTTTCCTTTAATAAAATATATATCGAAATTTCAGCAATTATATTATTTCCTAATTCAATATTATGCTTTAGTGAGATACTACCTCTATGATATGATTCGTTTCTATAAAATCATATTTGTCAGTTTATTTTTTCACAAAAAAGGTAATCTTCATAATTTATTACCATGGAATGCTTTTATAAAAGTTTTTGTTTCATATTGTGACACTCTAATCCCCGTTTCGAAAATCGTTAAATAAAAATAAATAAGAAAATAAAATATAAAAAGGATCAACGGATAACTCGATGAGTAATTCAATTTCAGACATCATTCAGTTTGCAAATATTTAGTAACAACAAGCATAGTAAGTACTTCTCTAAGAAATCTTATTTGAACTTGTGAAATAAAAATAAAACCAAGCGATATACGAACCCCCAAATAAAAGAAAAACCTGTGTCACATAGCCTCAGAGCTTGACTTAGCCCAACTTACACTACAATAACAAAATACATAAATGACTCAACGTCTCAATCAGAAAATGTTCGAATTAAAACTATAAAATAATTACAGAAGAGGCCTTCACCACTAGCTACGTGTCCTGGTATTAGTAGTGTATGCGCAATTGAAAATAGGAGGACAAGAGACAAACAACCATAGAGGGGTGAGTACGTTGAAATCGAGTTAAAGTGATATTTGGAGAGAAAAAGGTGAATAAATAAATAATATATTTATATATATATATATATATATATATATATATATATATATATATATATATATACACACACCACACTATAACAATCAATTCACATAAAGTAGTAACAACATTATTCACATAAAGTAGTAACAACATCTCATATCATCTACAAATGCACGCAGACAAATTTCATCATTTCTCATAGCCACATAATTATCAAAAGAAAATAATGCAGATGCTAACATCACTACTTCTTATGCATGTGGTACCATCTACTACTCCGGGAAGTCTCCTAGGAGTACATATTTGGTTTATTAGAGATCACCTCGCGTGAGTTTTACTCTATTACCGCATACTCTCAACTAGGGATGATAATGTCCGTGACGGTCGGGGTAGCTAAGTCGATAAGTGGTCCCCACCCAAGGCGCGACACTCAAACTATTAGGGATCACAAACTCGGCTTCTCACCCTCTAGGCCGAGGTATTGCCACGCAGGCTCACTCATAATGGCCTCCACCTTTCATTTCAATGGTGCTTCCCCCCATCCTGTCACAAGGGTTGTATGACAAACAAACACACAAGGTCGGGTTTCCTCCGAACGTCATAGTTCAATGTTTCATCGACAATCCATCATGGCCCATATGGCTAGGATCATCTCACAAGGAATGACTCAAGTCCCATTATGGCTACTAATAGCTAGGTGACTTGCACAAAATGTCATTTATCCTTTCAAGGTCATTGCCACAAGTGTGGACTTTTCACAACCATCGTCACAAAATAATAAACGGATCAAGGAATAATTATAGGAAATCCATGACTTGTCTTAAGCATAATTATTTCTTAATCATGTAGTTAAAAATCTGCAGAGCACATAACAGAGACAAAAACAGCAACCTAAAACAGAATTTTCGCAGTACTTTAGATAGCAACAGCAACAAAAACAACAACAAAAACTGCAACAGCAACAAAAACAGAACTGCAGCGAAAAACAGAAACTGCAATAGAAACAGCAACAGCAGCGAAACAGAACTGCAGCGCTACAGCAACAAAAATAACAACAGCAGCAGAACAACAACAGCAGCGCTACATATTGTTTCACATACGTTTTCACCTATTTTTCTTCGATTCTAAATATTTAGGAACATCACAATCAAGACTAACACTTGGAGAAAAATCTTTATTACTAATTAGGAGTAGTTCTTAAGGTTCTAATCCGGTTCTCTAATTCCAAAATAGTTACGGTAACATTTCCACAAAGAAAAATATAAATTAAAATATGAACGAAGTACGTTAAAATTATTCTAAAATTTTCCATTAACAAAATCCATAAAATAGCTTTGATTTTAATCATTTATAAGGTCTCGTGCACAATTTAACATTGAAATTCATCACTAAAATTTAACGAACATATCAATTTGGTGTTCTAATAATTCAATCACTTCCTAGGCATCAAAACAGAAATTCTTCTAACACCTATAACATGTATGAACAACCATGGCAGCCACATCGATTCTTCAAGGAACAATTCACAATGTATACACATGAAAAATAGAATTTTTTAATTAATTAATACACAACGGGGTTCAAGGACAACCCCTTCACCTATTCCCTCGAATATCCCCAATTTCAATAATCTCCCCCCCTTACCTTTGGTCCTTGCGAAATTCCTTAGTGAAAGAGGGATGATGATGACTCCGAATCAATCCTACGGTGAGTTTGCTACGAACAGAAAAGAAAACTATAAGAAACGTTGGAAATCCCCAAGACTCGCAATTTTCTAGGAGGCGCAACATAGGAAGGAGAAGAGTCATGACTTACCCAATTTCAGATGAAGAACAAAGATGGAGTTGCTCCTAACCTTGGTGATCGAATCATGCAAGAGAAGAAAAACGTGGAATGCCTCCTTCAAGCTTGTGTGGCGCTAGGGTTTGGAGCTAGAAAGGAGAAGGAACAAGTGAATCAACATGAGAGAGAGGCTTGGAGGCGCTAGGGCTTGGCTTGAGGCGTCACATGCCTTCATACGCCCTAGGTTCTATTATTTGGGTTGGGTTGGAGAGAGTCCATGGGTGTTGGCCCACTAGGTAGGTGGAAAGGAAAATAACTATGCATATAAGATGCTAGCCCAAGGCATTATACGCCCTCCCCTTTCTTTTTATTAACAACTCTCAAAAAAATCATTTAATTAAATTAAAAGTCTCTTTTCATGCACAAACATATAATGAAATCAATTAAAATAACTGCCACAAAAATTATAATAAAAAAAATGAGGGTCGTTACACATATCATATATCTTATTTCGAAATTATGCTCAGTGATATCTCCTAATTTGCTTATTATGATTAAATGAGATTCCACATAATTGATATGGTTCAATACCTAGCTAACCATTTTGTTTTATTTTATCAGGCTAAGAACATGAAGACCGGTTAACGAATTATATGACTACAATACCTGACGCTCGTGTTTAAATTCATTTAATAGGTATGATTTCTTTCACTGATTCGATAAGCTGATTATATGTCTAAAAAATGCACACTATTTCATAGTGTCCTGATTATAACAGATTAACAGTAACATTTATTAGTGTACCTTTTTACATTAAAGGGTTTGTTTCTAAAATATTCAATTTATGTAATTCTTCGGTGAGAATCGACCATTTTGATATATTTCATTACTGAGTCGCAATATTTTTCAGTTTACCTTTTCAAATCAAAGGTAATCTTCATACTTTATTACAATATCAGAGGTAATCTTTATAATTTATTACAATGAATTACCTTTATAGAAGTCCTAATTTCGTTCCATAAAACTTTTATCGAAATTATATTTTATATTATATGCATAATTTGCTTATTATACTTTCACGAGGTTCGACACTTCCTTTTTCCATAAGATATTATCCTCAAATTTTTCATTAATTATCCGCAATAAATTGATATGCATATGTTGGTATATGTAGACAATTCCTTTAAGTTTATTAGTGTCAATATTCAATTATAAATATGTTTGACCTGATGGTATTTCCATAATATATGATACATGTTAATATGCGAGATGATTCAATATTTCATGTCAATAAAATTCCTTAAAACTCCACACATCTAATTAATATTCAAATAACGTAAATATTAAAAAAGATATCGGAAAATATACTGCAAAAAATTAAAAACACCAAATCTCTAACGTTGAACCACCAAAACTTAACCTAATAAAAATTAAAATTCAAAACATTCCTTCATGAGTAGTTGTAAACTTTTAGTCTTTCTCTTTCTTTATGTCCTTCTTGATAAGTTTGTAAGGTGCCTCATCCGCATTCTTAGGACATGATCTCTTCATCTGAGTGGAAAAGGGAGATTATGAGCTTAAATCCACCACTTCAGATGCATTTGTTTCAGATGCATTTGTTGGATCAACTAACGTTTCATCTGATTCATCAAACCTCCTAGTGAGGTCTTGCACCCAAAACATTTAATTTTTAATTAAGATCATTGTTACTTTTTATAATGAGTTAATTTCTAGTAGGTGAATATTATAATAACCAGGGCAACATCTTCAACAATGGTAGGCTTTGTAACATCAGGTTGTGTGTTCCCAGAAATGAGAGTTTGCTGAGAATCCTTCATACATGAGTAATTTCTGTTAAAATTTAATTAAAACTATATCATGTTTGTTAATTAAAAAGCATTATAGTTGAAACTAACCTGAGAAATAGCCATATCTTTAAACCTTTATATGAGGTCATATCTAGTTGTGTTCTTCACTACATAGGAACTCTCAAATCTTGATCTAGAACCACGATCACATCCGACTTTGAACAAATACATCTTACCTTGTAGGTCGCTTAACTCATTAGGCATGACATAGGAATCCTCCCTCTGAGATTTGGACAATTTATCACAAATTTAGTAAACAAGTTGTAATCCTTTGTCGTAAATATTTATTAAATTTGACAATTTAAGAAAACAAAAAATTATATTTCAGCCACCTTATCAAGAGTTTGCAACAACTTTACACAGCTCTGATTCATCAACCTTTCTACGTCACGGTCAAACATCACAAAGGTGGAAGAGGTAGTATTATCTTCGACGCGAAGTCTGAAAAAATACCTAGAACATAAACAATACAAATTAGGAATGATTTTAACTAATTAACAATGTTTAACTGAAATTGCATGCTAGAAATTGGATAAAGACAACTATTACTTGGGGGTGACGTCCATGACTTGGGTTCTGCACTTCCCACAGTAGTATGAATCAGAGTCTGGCGTCACCTTTTTGGTACAAATATTACATGCAAGGTAGTACCATTTAACGTCATCTTCAAAAGAAGCAATAAAAGCTAAAACGACAAACAACAACTCCTGCAAATGTTAAATCCGAAGTTAAAAAGGCCAGAATGATATAAACAGGAATAAACGATAAACAGAAAGATCAAATGTGTATATTGCGACACAAAAAAAAAATAAGATCAACCTCAGTAGATGCATTTTTCTCAGATGGTTGGTATTCTTTCTTCATAGATTGTAGTGTAGCACCCTGAGTAATTTTAAGCAAGTCATCTTCTTCACTAATCATTACTGCATCTTGCAATTGGGTCAACCCCTTATTAGGAGTTTCAATTAGGCAGCCCATCCTTTCCTTAAATGCTAAAGCATCAGGTATCGATGGATTGAACATTAGCTTCGACCCATAGGTGGTGCTAATATTCTTAATATCTACACAACATCAAAATATGAGGCATTATTAATTTGATAAAACAATTCATAAATTTTGTGAGACAAATCTATAGATAAGTTATGGTCAATTACGATTCCATGTCTTCACTTTAGCAAATAGGACAGCAACCACTGCATTAGAAGCTTCACCACTTGATATTAATGTGTTCAGCTCATCAACAAATTCAGCAAACAACGTGACTTTGAAACGATACATGTAGAGTGTCAAAAGACATAATATTGTTAATATTTGTATTATATGTAACGTGAATAAGTTTGGAATGCAAAACATGTGTTGTCGTACCCTTCATTCTCAAGCTCAATGACAATAAGCATGGACTTCTTTTGGTTCTTAGTGTATTCACGTTCATTACTAACTCCTGTAAGGACTCCCATTATATCTGTGCTATTTGCATTTTTTTCATCAAAACCAATGCGTATAATCTAATAATAATAAAACAATATATTGTATATGTTAAAATACATACCAACCAAATAATTACAGTCAAATATCTGAAAAAATTTCGACAGGGGTTATGAATTTAAAAACAGGTTGTGGTGGACACTTCACTGGTTATTTGACCACTTGACTATTTTTTTCAAAACTCAACTTGTAAGCATGCTTAGTTGCTCTGTAATCTCCCATACTTGAGATCACTTTGAATTTTGACAAAAGATAAACTTGCCCCTCTTCATGTTTATCTTCAAATATGTGGATCAGTAGCTCACAAATATAAACACCAATTCGGTCACCCTGGATGGAAAACATAAATTATTAAATATTTGATAAAAAATGAATATAGTGATTAACAATCAATCATACAAAAGATCTAAACCTTGTTGTCCATAAGGACTAACTCCAAGGATAAGACCTTTTGCTCGCTGTTAGGATTGGTAACTATCCATTTACGTAAAACCCTGACCAATAGTCGAACATTTGATTGCCTAGCAGCAATTATGTCTAAAATTTGCTCATATTTGTGTGTCATGTTTCTAATGATGAATGATGAAATCGATTTTAGATGAAAAACAACTTTTACAGGCTTGTTGTTTGTATTCGGTTGGTTGTTTGTATTTGGAATACTTATAAATATTGTTCATCTCGAATTAGGGTAAATCAGGATCATCAGTATTGTAATTAGGTTAAGGAATAAAAATCAACATTTAATTGAATATTAAATGTCGGCTACAAATTTGAAATTCTGCAAACATTGTCACTGTATTTACAATTTTGGGCTATATCAGGATCAATTGTGTTGACCGATTTTAGACACTGGAAAGGATCAATCGCTCTCCATTTAATTAGGGTTTCCTTATATGATTGTCATATATTTAGTGCAAAGGTTAATTGTGTTGACCAATTGCCTCACGTGTTTTCTTTTTTTGCAGATCGCTTTTGTATATGATGAGATTGGAGCATTTATTGAGTAATCCGTTTTAATCTGATACATGATCCGAATTTTTTTGATGTTTTAATGATTGTGTTGACTGAGAATACAAAAGATGAAAATGTGTGCAGATTAAAAATCTCATATATATCTTTTTTTATGTGAGAGTGTGCAGACCGAATTTTTTTGATGTTTAAAGCAAATAAACTCATTGAATGCGATCTGAAACGTGTGCAATTGTATTCAATGTGTACAATTTCCATTTCAGATCACTTTTTACCATTTTTCAGAATGCTTCAGGTCCATTTTATCCTTTTTTTTTCAGATCGTTTTCTTATTTGATGAGATTAAAGCAATCATTGTTTGTTGTTATACATGATTCGAAATTAATTAGATGTTTTAATGACTGTGTTGACCAGAATATTCTGAATTTTTTTAATATAAATTTTCGTTTGTTAGTAATTGCAGAATCATGACTAAGCAAATCCATGTAGGCGTTTTTTAATTGACGTGGTGTTGTAGTTTTCCTCTTGTGCTGACATTTGTGAAATTTTTATTTTTAAATTATTTACATTTGTATATAATAGAGACATAGATTGCTTGCATAAACACTAAGATTGGTCAAAAGTTTTGGAGATTTAGGGTTAGGATTATTCGGCTATGGAAAGTGTCAATCTCTAAACAACCAGATCAACCAAATTTTATCGACATGATATTTATAGATGAGAGTGCATGTCTCAAATTATTCTATTTTTATTTATGTTTGTCACATGATTATAAATCTATTTGTTAACTTCTTTCCATGTTTATGTAGTTGGAAAAAATCCAATGCACCGTGTGGAGCAGCCATGCAAAGAGATTTGAACCTATGTTAATTGAGGGCAGACATTTCGAGATAGCAAATGTTTCAGTTGCTATTAACAATTATAAATACAAACCAACATGCCATCAATACAGACTTTATTTTAAGATGATGACGACAGTGAAGCCAGTTGATGATTCATGTGTTCCTTTTTATGGATTCAAGTTTACACACTATATCGATATTTTTCAAGCTGATGGGGGGGATTCACACTTAGTTGGTACATCTAAAGTATACTTTTTTTTGTGATATTTTAACAATAGTCAATGGATTTTCATGTTAAATGTGATATGATTTGTATAGATGTTATTGGACTACTGGCTGCAAAAAGTGAATTCATATAAGACAATCGAAATGACAGGCCAACTTGCTATATAGTTGTTGAATTGGATGATCTCGAGTAAGTAACATTTTCATGTATTTTTATTTATTTATTTATTTATTTATTTTAATTGAGCATAGTTTCCTATTTTGTGATTCAAATTTTCTTTGTAGGGGAGGAGAGAAGCTAAGATGCACGTTATGGGAAGAATTCGCAGATCAACTTCTAGAATATCTCTCTAAAATCCAGATATTCTAGTGATTTTGATATTACAATTGGCTAAGATGAAATTACATAATGGTAATTTCTAAAAAATGTGTCTTGCCTTTTTTTTTACTATCATATTTTATAATGTTTATCTGTATGTTGTCTATTAAATATTGTAACTTTTTGGACTTTTAGGAAATATGGGAGCATCAAGCACACCCTATAATTCAAAACTATTAATAAATACTGATGTTCTCGAAATTCAACAACTCCTTTCCAGGTATTAATTTTAATATTCAATGCAATAGATCATATTCTTATATGCAGTTCCACATTATGTTTTTTTATTTAAAAATTGATTTTTGAATGAAACTTTTGTTAGGTATTTAAATCTCAACTTAGAATACAGGTCTTACACACTACCCAAGTTGGCTACAGATCCAACATATTCATTGGAAAATGACTTATTAAACATGTCTACTTACAAAACAATTTCAGAATTGAAAAAATGTCGAAAGTAAATTGCTATATCACAACATTCTGATAAGGTTTCATAAGCAGTTTTTTCAAATTTGTTCAAAGAGTTATTTTTACAATGTGAATAAATGAAATACTGAAATATTGTTTCAGATAAAAATATTGTTTTCCAGAATATTTAGTCTCTAATTAAATATTCAATTCTACAAAATCAAGGTCATCATATTTAATTCTAATTCTACAAAAATCATTTTTTTAATACAACGATCCTATTTTTTAAAGATATCCATTTACAAATAGGTCACTTTATTTGAATGAAAAAGTCATTTAAAATTATTTCCAAATAGATAAGGTACTTTTTTTTTTACAATAGATAAGGTACTTTTTGTTAGCACAAAAAATAGATTTCCTTTTTTAAAACTTTACTTATGACCCTTTAAGACTTTAAGTAAATGTATGTATGATTTTGTTCATATTTGAAATTATTATTTATTTAAATTTTTTGTTTTAATTCTTACATTTATGAATATTATTATATCATGAATATTTTTGTAAAATTCTATACCGTTAACCATTTATATTATATAGCTATAAGCATTATCTCATAAAAAAATTTAATACTTTATTGTTATTTTTTAGGATTTTTATATCTTTTATTTAAGTTGGTATTAAATGCTTGAGCATAAAAGGATTACATTTTTAAATGGATTTGATATTTAAAGAATGATTATTTTTATTGCATGATGGTTTTTTTGTGACATTAGGAGTAGTGGAAGACATTGACTCTAAATCACGATGGTCATATCGTGGCTGTCCATTGATCCGATGTCGCACACGGGTCAAATAATTCAAAACAGTGAATGTAGTAACAAGTTAATTCAACCTTGGTCGTCTCACAAGGATCTCTAATTCAATAACAACCAAAACCAAGAACGTACGAAGAAATAAAATTGGGGGGATTTCAGTTTGAGAAACAGATTATAATAGATGAAAATATCAATATATGAAAACAAATAATCCACTGGTTTAGGGTAATTAATACTTGGATCTATTACGAGTTTCAAATGATCATTCAATTCTGTGATTCTATTCTTGTTTGACCATAAAATTAACCAATCAAGTGTCAATTAATCTTATAAGAATCCCTACTAAAATACAGAATTAATTAATCATCAATTGAGCATCACATAATTGATTAATCATGATTAAGGAACAAGCGTCACAAAAACACAATTAATTTAACTACCGAATTCAATCAAACCTACGTCAAGCGCCGTAGATCCTATTGATCTCTATTCAAAACAGATTAAAACAAGAGTTCAAAATATTTCAAATAATCCCAAAGATCAAAAACGAATTTGATATGATTAAGCATCAACACCTAAAACGAATTTGCAAACAAAGATAAAAAAGAAAAGAAATAGAATCCGAAAATCGAAATTAACAATAATAATCAAACCTTAAGTTCCTTATAAAAACTCTCTAACTAGTGAATTAATCTAAGGTCTTAGCCTTCCATGGAAGGTTTGGCCAAAAACGAGATTAAGAAGGAGAGAAGGAGAAAAGATTGCTAAAAACTCAAAAACGGCAAAAGATTCAAAAGTAATCAAAAGGTATCTCCTAAGACTCTAAAGATCCTCTTTATAATCTTTCCTAGGTTAACGTAGATAATCCAAAGTTTCTGACTAAAGAGAAAGGCTCAAAAGAGATTAATTAGCCCAATAACAACTAATCACATGAGAAAGTGATCCAAAATTCGCAATAAATCTCGCCAGCTGCAGTAATTGGAAATTTTTACAATCAAAACGTCCGAACTAGGCTTCGGTTCCAACATAAGAGTTGTAGCTCTGCTTCTTAGCTTTCCAACGCCACTAAGATCACTGCAATCGGATAAGTATTGCCCAAGTTATGGCCTAAAGAAGGAGCAAGGGTCAGGATGTAACAAAATCCGAAAATTAACAAAGAATTTCATTAAAGCCCAAATTAAGACCCAAAGATATAAAACATGTTAAAAATTAATTATTGGACATAACACACATTTAAAAACACAAAGTGCAAAGATATAAAAAGTGTATTAAAATGCATTGATCATCCATCAAAGAAATTGTTTGAATAGAGTGACAGAACGTGATGATCGATATTATTGTTAGAAATGTGATATTATTTAATATTAAACTAGATCTATAATATTTAGGGTTAAATATTTTTTAGTCCCTTAATATTACGACTTTTCAAGTTTAATCCTTAAATAAACTTTGATCATTTTTAGTCCCTATTTTTCTTTTACAGTGACTATTTTTTTAGTCCCTAGAGGGACTAAAAGCATCTATTTTTTCTAATTTTTTTTTCAAAATAAGGACTAAAAATGAATAAATTTTTTTAGGGACTAAATTTGAAAAATCGTAATTTTATAGAGACTAAAAACATATTTTACCCTAATATTTATTATGATTTTATAATTTTATATTTAGTAAAAAATATGTCTTTTTTAAAAAAAAAACATATGTTTACAACACTTAGGATAATATAAGACATATATACATTATATTTGTTAGATAAAACTATATAAGTATTCGCGTGTTGATATTCATATCTATTGAAGTTACTTTTCAAAAACTTTTGGTAGAAAAAAGTTATAAAATATAAAAATAATAGAAAACACAATTAAAAAATAAAAAAAGTCAAAAAATAAATATTGTATAGTTGATATCCGTGCCCGTAGTTTATTATCAAAACAATGTAATTTAATTTGAGGTATTTGAATTACCCTCTAAAATTACATTACCTCATTAAAATCTCTCGTCCAAACACACACTTAAGGTTTAAACTTGGTTATTCATCTAGGTACTTTCTTTAAATAATTTAAATCCTACTAAATTGAAAAAGTAAAAAAGTTAACAAGTGATTAAAAAAATCAAGTTAAACAATTTCCTTAATTATTATACATGATTACATCTACATGCCGGTTTGTTCACGTATGTTCTTTTTTATTTTATAAAGAAATTTAGATCAAGGGAGATACACCTTCATGGAAAATCAAGGAGAAACACCAATTGAGGGAGATACACCGTTTCATATGGCCCCGAGTTTCATACGACCCAATTCATTTTTATAAGTCCCCAACTCAGATTTCTATTTTTTTAAGCCATCTGCCCTAATCCCAACCCTTCTTTTCCCGCTCATTGTTCACCCGCGTCTCCATCAAGCCATCGACAAATGCATCCTCTAAATAAGCCACCGAGCCACCGACACTGTACTCATTCAATTCTTTTGGTTAGCTTCATTTGATTTTTATTTTCTCGTTTTGTACTCTTTTTTTGTTAGCTTCCTTCGATTTCCACGATTGGACCATGTATGCCTTGATTAAAATCTGAATGGTAAAACGGTGGACTCGTGTTGTGGAAGTAGTAATGGTTCAATGGTTGGTGGGATTTGAGTTTTATTGTGGAATTGTTACGTTTATGTCTCCTATATTGATTGAAATTGAATATTTTTTATTAATTATTTAAATAACTGTAGAACCAAATCTATAACGTTTATGTTATGTCGTTATATGATAAAATTTGTGGTAACTGTTGGAATTAAGTCCATATTAATAACAACAAGAATAAGTATGTTCAAATCTCATAGAAGAAATACTTTAGGCGGAAGCTATAAAGACATACAAACATGCTCAACAAAAATAACATGTTCTCTACCTTTAGGATCTACGACATGTTGGATTATCAAGGATTAGAAGAATACATGGATCCATAACAATCAATCACTTGAAGCGGAATACCAAAAGAATGATCACGAACAAATTAGAAGTATCTGAATCCATAGCAGCAAACATCGAGCACATTAGCGGTGGCTTTATGGTTCTTCCTCAACTAAATCTTCTTGAGCTCTCTCACTAGACTTTATGTTCTCTTCAGATTGGGAGAAGAGAATGGATGACGATTATTCATATAAGGCTCATATTAATTAAATTAGGAGTCTAATGAGCTTACTCTATTTTAACTTTATTTGATCACATAAAATATAGCTCATTTACGATAAATAGATAATATAATTATTAATGATATCAGCCCATATTAATTATTGGAATATAAAATTCCAACAATCTCCCACTTGGGCTGCATATCATAATAATTATATCAGAATTCCTTAGTGTGCATATCCGAATGTTATTTATCTTTAGACTTCCTCTTTACAATTTGGTCCACCCCGTGTATCAATAATGAAACCACCGCGGCTTTTGTCACTTTCGTAATTTGCGACTAAACCCCGACGATCACCACATCAACGCCCTTGATGATATAGATCAATATGGATGAGTAGCATGAAAATTAAATGGAATGTGATTTCAATCATGCCAATTTTCAACTGGTCCTACTTAAATCTTTGGTGAGATAAATTTTGCAAAATTTAATTCTGCAAAACAAAATCCTTAATGTGCAAATTAATTTTGCACACAAGATACAAACATGTTTATAATGTATTCATAAACATAATCTTTATTTCTGCAGAAAATGCGAAATAAGATAAAGTTTGTATCTCAAACATAGAACGCAAATAAAGACTCCCACTAAGCTAAGGCAACCTTAGTGACATCACACTCATATAAGTAACGTGCTCATGAAAAGCCTTAGGTGTCAAGCCCTTAATTAGTGGATAGCTAGCATGGAATCAATATTTGTGTGCTCTATAGAAATTCTTTTATCCTGAATTCTTTATTTCAACAACAAACACCTTTATGT
The DNA here is from genome assembly GCA_037113605.1 of Calophaca sinica. Taxonomy (NCBI): domain Eukaryota; kingdom Viridiplantae; phylum Streptophyta; class Magnoliopsida; order Fabales; family Fabaceae; genus Calophaca; species Calophaca sinica. The sequence goes on from CM073731.1 coordinate 14,035,025, forward strand.
CAATAGACATTGTAAAATTCTTTATTGTTGTTGAAGTATGATACGACTGACTTATCTATCACACTGTAACTTAAGTAGTATTTTAATACCTTTTACTATATGCAACCTAGTGACATAGATATTTCAGTCATATCCCATAATTTGATGTCCATAATATTAACATCCTGAATATCAGAGTCAAAGCTCTTGATGATCTCTAACATTTCAGATCTCCGATATGTGGGCATATAGACTTTTGTTCTCCTTAATGATCCTTATGGTTGCCTTTTGTAATAATTCAAACTAGAATTGCTCAAGTATCTGCCACGTGATCCCACGATGTACGTCGTTTCCTAATGCGTACAGATAAGATCATGTATCAAACTTTTCATAGCTAGAGCATAGGAAACTCCCAGTATTTCTTGAATTTTCAGATTATCTTTTGGGCAAAATTGAGACTAAAATTGTCTCCCTTATTAATTGAGGTATACCCTGGTTTACTATTCTTCATGTCGAATTTATTTAAATCTTATCGATATAACTCTTTTGTGATGACCTAGGGACACCTCGAAAGTGATCTCTAAGTATCATGGATCCCTAATACAAAAGAGATGTCCCCAAGATCCTTCATCTCTAAATTTTGTTAGAGATTTCTCGGTTTTGCTCAACCAGACTATATTGCCATTCACTATATAAAATATTATCGACATATAGTAGCAGTAATACAAAATTGCTCTCACAGACCTTGTAATACACACAGTCATCCATAGTACTCATCTAAGACCAAATGAGACAATTACCTGATGAGACTTTGCAGTATCATTAACGAGTCAACTTCTTTAGCTAATGGGTGGATTCTGTCAGTTCTCAAACCATCTTTGGGTCTATCGACAGAAAGTATCTCGATTGCACCATATACATTTGTTTCATTAATGTTTCCATTAAGAAAAACCGTCTTGACATCTATCTTATGTAGCTCCAAAGTTATAATGAGTAATGAGTCTGTAATTGTCCGAAAAGAGTCTTTCAATAAAACCAAATAGAATGACTCTTTAAAGTCAATCATTTCTTTTATGGCTCCCGATCGATGCTCTAGTTCTTGAGGGTGTTGAGTTTGATCTTCATGAATAATTTCCTTACTTGATTGGGAGGAAGAACAATAATGTCCTCACGAAGATTCAAATTTTCTACACCAATAGCACCTGTATGAATTGGTTCAAGAATTAGAACCGCTTCTTCCTCACTCAATTTTGTTCTCTAACCTTATCTCTCCCCCAAACTCAATATTCTCAAAGAACTTTGCAGTTTCCATCTCAAAAAATTTATTTAACTTGGGACCAAAATTTATACCTCTCAATCCTTTAGAAATTATAGATTGTCATAAGTCATAGCACAAATTGATCAAGGGAGATTTGAATTTAAAGACAAATAGAATCCATTGTTTAAAAAATAAACTCAAAATCATCTTAATTTGTTCAAAGGGAAACAAAAAACCAAACTTTATCCCAAAAATTGATTCAACCAAATTGTCTTTTAATTTCAAATATAAGCCAATAACAACAATCTAAAATGCCTAAAGTCTCAATCTTCACCGACTTTGCCAACTCCTATATGGATGCATCTTTCAACGTCACTTGGCTTTTGTCAGTCCAAATAACCTTAGTTGTTTCTTTTGAGACAGACCCTCAACAGTTTCACCCTTAGTTTCTTTATTTGCCCTTATCCTTTGGGGTATTTGTCAAATGAGCACTATTTTATTTTTCTCTTGCTTCACCATTTCTTTTCTTGCACACCTTATGAAATAATCTTATTAAAGATTATTTCTTCCTTTGATGGTTGTAAACTGACTTAATCTGATCGAATTGTGTAGGAAAAAATACCAATGCTAAATGTTTGAGCAAGTCCTTAGACTGCTCAAGTTTTAGCGCCTTAAGTTTGAAGACAAGATTTGAATATTTTCATAATGTGCTCCTCATATTCCTTTTACTTTCATACTTAATGAAAATTAAGTTCTCCAACGAGTGCTCATTTTCGCCTCATTGCCTTTTTCAAGCACTTTTAATTTCAGCAAGCAAATTTACGACATAAATTATGTCATCCGAAATAATACCCCTAAAAGTCTCTGAAATATTGTACTTTATGATCATCAGACTTATGCGACTGGAGCAGTCCTACTTCTCATACTTTATTCTCACTTCATAGATACCGAATTGAGTGAGAGAAAGTGGGTTTCTTCATTCTTATGTGAAGTCTAGATCCAAGAGTTTCTTTAATGTTTTTCGCTTTAATCTTAGAAAGTCTAAACTTTTAAAGATTAAATTGAATTCAAAATTGCAAATACACAAGCTATACTAGTTCAAAGAGAACAAAAAATAGTAAAATATACTCACCAAAACACCCAATGCAACATTAATATCAAGTCTTTGGACAGTGATATTAATTGTAAGTGGTGGTATTTTGTTGTAATGATCAAACATTGTCGATATGTCTTGTCAAACAATGGTTGTCTTTGAACATCCCATTACTCACATGGAGATATTGTCCTTGTGATAGCCACATGTTTACCATCACATGTATGAATACAACCCGGCCAAATATTAACCTTCCTTTGAGCCGATTAATTCGCATAGACACGCACCCACACAACATCAGTTGGCACATCAGATTAAAATAATTAGTTAGACATGCTCAATTATTCTTTATCTGTAAATTAAAGACCCAAACAAGATACCAAACGCACCATTAATCCCCAATCTTTAGATTGTAAGGACTAACGGTAAGCGGTAATCTCAACGCAATGATCAAACATTGGCGATAAGTTCTGTCAAACAATGGTTGCCTTTGGGCATCCCAATTGCTCACATGGGTAAACTGTCTTTATAATCATCAAACATTTATCATCGCAGGCATAGAATTATGCGGCCAAGTTGTGCCTTCCTTTGGGCCGACAACAACTCGCATGAATAATTCCACGCTACATCTTTTGTAAATTTAATTGAACTAATCTACGCAACAGAGGTTACTTCGACAACATGTTGTTTCAATCAACCCAATTAAAGATATTAGACAATTATTAATTAAAAAAATGGGAGGGCCTTCGTTTACATAAATTTCACACCTAGGTGTAGGAATATCCATAACTGGATGTTTACAACACTACACATCAGTCAAAAGATCACTTAGCAGTCCTAAAGCGAGAGAAGTATCTCTCACACATCACCGCCTAGTGGTATTGTTGGCCGCTCGATGGCTCAAATACGACAAGATGACGAACCGAGACCACCGCCCAGTGGCCTGCTGAAATTGGCACCACTGCCGAGTGGTGCCCTTCATTACCCAGTGATTGGGAGGCGAAGTTCTAACAATGTGCGACGTTTAGCATGTAAAACATACATAGCATACAAGCATACATGCATTCACTTCATACATCGCATACATAATGCATAAAAGTTATAGTGGTATAGTTATGGCCTCCTAAACGGAAAAGAATTAAATACCTAATTAGTACAATTCTTTAGCACACGCACTAGCTTCTCCCATCGGCATCCTTATATGGCATTGTCCCTTTCGTCTTTCTCGGTCAATTATAATATTTAAAAATTAAATAAAATAAATAAAAAGAAAGTCATGACACGCAGGTCGTATTTAAAATAAATCACGACACGCAGATCGTATTTAAAATAAATAAACAACACCAAATTTTATGGCCATAACCAAACGTACACCATGTCGGTCAAGGAGGAGGAGGCTTTGGCTCTACAAGCAGCACTTCAATGGACCTTGGAGCTTGGTCAGGAGCACATTATCTTTGAGCTTGATGCGAAGGTTGTTGTAGATAACATTTATAACAATCTTCCTGACGCTTCGGAGTTTGACTCTATTATTTTATCTTGTAGGAATGCTTTTTTGTCTAGACAGAATTGTTCAGTCCAGTTTGTAAAGCGACAAGCGAATACTGTAGCTCATGCTTTGGCAAGGGCAGCTGTATCTTACCCTTGTTGCTATAATTTTGATTATGTTCCTGACTTTGTTGCTGCTATTATCCTTCGTGAAATGAAATAAGCTTATTCCAGTCAAAAAAAAAACCATACGTACACCAAATCACAAATCACTTAATAATGAATAATAATAACAACTCTTTACTATTATTATTATCATCAAATAATTTTTAAGCATTGCATATCCATTGCCAATAATTCATGGGATACTAAAAAACTATTTGAAACAAATCCACAGATACGATGGATTCATTCAATTTAAACAATATCACGTAATTGGCTAATCAATCCCGTATGGAAATAATATCCAAATTTACGGCTTCTTCTCAATCAAATTGAGATTAACCAATTAGGAAAGCAATTGAAAAATCAATTCTTTTATTTTGGATTATTATATATAATAATCAAAATAAAACCAAATCTTATCTTTCTTATCCCAAAAAGAAACTTCATGTACAAGATTTTCAAAAATTAATTTCAATTTCAAATATATGAAATCAATTGCCATCCAAAAACTCAATTACGACAATTTCAAGAAAAGAAAATCTTTCGATTTCAAAATTAACGTGTAACGTTGAACAATTCTCAATCAAATCTATATTTTTAATTTCAAATAATATGAAATCGTATCCATAATTTATGATAATATTTGAAATCAAACTAAATTAAAAGCAATTAGCACCGTGGCCTTTTAAAAAAATAAGCCTTAAAAAAACGATTTAGCACCTTCGCCTTGCTTTTAATTCCCAAAGAAAAAAAATAAAGGCATAAAATATATAAAAATCAAATGCTATAATTCATGACCTTTGCAAATGGAATTATGGAGGAAAGGCCAAAAAAAAAATTAACTTATAGCACTTGATTGCAAATTCCAATCATTAACAGATAGATGCCAACAATTATTCATGAATATTAAATAATATTCAAATCGAACCAAAACTCTCTTCTAAAAAATCTTTCACACCGAGAGAAGTGGAAAAAAAAGAAACTTTACTGTGCAAATTGATATTCAATTACGATCAATTACCGAAATCCGAATAGCACACAATTTTTTTTATGTCACAATATTTTGAAAGATGCACAGCCAAAACTTAAAAAAACCACAAATTCTATAATTTTGAGTTAATGCAAAATTGAGGAAGAACATAAAACTCATTCAAGAGCTAAACCCCGACATACATCGTAAATCAACCTTAATAAACTAACAATGAAGACCTCTCTGATACCACTTGTTGGAATTATGTCCTTACTAATAACAACAATAAGAATAAGCATGTTCAAATCTCAGAGAATAAATACTTTAGGCGGAAGCTATAAAGACATACACTACAACAAAAAAGAGAAAAATAGCTCTTATTTTTTTGCCTTAAAAGTGCCATTTATTCTACCGCTACTGAATGTGTTACAAAAAAACAGCACTTAAGAAGCGCTAGTAAAAACTGAGAATAAATAGCGCTTCCTCAAAGAAGCACTATTGAAAGTTGACTTTTAATCGAGGAAGTGCTATTGAAAGTTGACTTTTAATAGCGCTTCTTTGAGGAAGGGCTATTGAAAGTAGGGATTAGATAGCGCTTCCTTGAAGAAGCGCTATTGAAAGTGATACTTTCGATAGCGCTTCTTCATAGCGCTTCTTCAAGGAAGCGCTATCTAATCCCCTTTTTTTCAAAAAAAAATTACTATACGTACGGTGCTGATTTTCAACTATTTCATCGACAACACCAAACTCACAAAAACCAAAACAAAACACTAAAAACCTTAAGATCAAACTCAGAATTAAAAATTAAACCATAATTATCGACGGTACAAGAGTAATATTATATCATCAGTACAAAAAACACTAACCTCAAAACCAAACTCACAATTAAAAAACCTTAATTATATATATATAGATATCATCAGTATCTAAACCATTAAAATACAATACCTAAACATTAATTACAACCCAACTACTATAGTACAAGAATTCTATAGTACATTTCATAGGGTGATTACATAGCGCAAAAAAAAAAGTTGCGATTCAAGTCAAGGTTCTAACAAAATTAAATAAAATTTATATGAGTAACTATTCTAAATCATCACATTCATGCGCACTTATATAAATGATGAAACAAATGTGTATACTACATATTAAACATGACATTCTGCATATATATAGAACCTGCATGTATTACTTGCAAGACTTGGTTTGCAGAGATATGATTCTCTCACTTGCAGGACTTTTTGCTCAACAGTTCTACCACAGCAGTAACTCTCGTCCCATGTAAGCAATATTGACTGGTTGATTTCCCTCATTTATCATAAATAAGCCTACATATTTAATAATTTACATAGTCAAACTTGTACCTTAATAGCATGCTTTATTTATAGAACACTGAAAATTACCTATACAATACATCTGCAACAGCAAAGGGATGTGGACTTTAACTCGCAAAAAGTTGTTCCTTTACATTGTGCCATCATATGACTACTATATAAATGAAGAAGCTTCAATGTTAATAAAGTATGAAAACACAAAGATACTAACAAACAGAGAAAGATGCTTCAAATACCCACGGGAGCTTGAGGTTCAAAATCGAGGGCTGTGGTAGCATACCTTTTAACTTGGTTTGTGATAAAGGCCTTAGTGGCAGAATAGTCTCTAAAGCCCTGACCTGATCAAGGCTCAGAGAATCAGGAAATTCCACAGAGAAGTGAATGTAAAGCTTCCCCTTCATGAAGGGCCTCTAGTACATTGGCATTCCCTCATCGTTTATTGCCTTGTATGAATCTGCATTTAAATAAAAAAATAGAAAACTTCAATAATAATACAACCCCAAAAAAACAAAGAAATCAGTGGTAAACTAGGTTTGAGTAATCTACATACCAAGCTTGACAACTTCCCAGGGTTTGATTTAATCAAGAGTTGCTAACTATCCAAGTGAGTCAGCACAAACTGGAAGCCACATAAAGCCTCAGTGAGGGACAATGTGTGCTCTACAAAAAGATCTTCACCCTTTCTTGTGAATTTAGGATGTTCCTTCTGTTGTAGTACAAAGACGATATCCCCAGTGACTGTATCCAGCTGCAAAACACAAAAAAGCTCAAAGTCAGTATCAAAATTCTGTTGGAACCTAAACGATTGAGAAGTTTAGACCCTCATTAATTTTGATGATAACAAAGTATTCACAAAAGAACAAGTTATGTTCTAACAATTCTTGAAGTGTACAGATACTAATATCACATATACTTCTAAGCCACTTAAGTAAGAAGGAAGAAGTTCACAAGAGAAGGATACACTCAATGTGTCAGCATCCGGCTCATCCTAGTATACTGTCTTCATGAGCATCTGGAATTATCTTTTTTGTGACACAAGGTTTATACATTTGCTACGAGCGTCCGACCTTCCTATTCTGAGCGAGCGTCTGAACTTCATTTTAAATCACGTGATGGTCACGTAGTTGCTCTTCCTCTCAGAAGCTTCTGGAACGGATTTCGAATTTAATCTTATGCGCTAAAATTGTTGTACGAGGTATCAAAGGTGACACCTTTAGCTAAAGACAAAAATCGTACAAGCTTTTGTGAAAAGCAAGGTAGTACGAAAACGGTAATGTGTACTACTGAGATATTCTCTGGAAAGGAAGAAAGAGACAGCTTTTTGAAATCATCTCACTCAATGGAAAGGAGCCATTTTTACTATAACGGTAATATCCTTTAGAACTCCTATAAATACCCCATGGTATCCATTGAAGAAACTGCCGAAACTCTACAAGAGAATATTGCTTCATTTACTAAGAACAAGCAATGTTGCTATACACTACAAAAAGAGTCAACACTCTGAAAGCACTGCTTCTGTGAGCAATCAAGTTTCGAGCCAAGTCTCTGGACTACAAGAACTGAACTCAGCGTCCGACACTTTCTTTTAGAAAGCATTTCTGTATTGAGCTTAATCTTTTATCCTCTCTGTGAGAGTTATTTTTGCTTGTATTCAACTTTCTTGTAAAAGTTGTTTTGGCCTGGTTAAGGTTGTACCCTCAAAGGCTCGAACGTACTGAGTCGTTTTGAGAAGTTGAGAGTATTGTCAAGGTTGTGACAGTAGAATACTCTTAAGGTTTTGTAATCAGTTGATTATAGTGGAAAATCCTTCAGAAACGAAGGGACTAGACGTAGCTACCAGTTTGGTAGTGAACTAGTATAAATCTCTGTGTCTCTTGCTTTACTGCTTTCTATTTGTCTTTATCTTGGTCTGTTAAAAATATAGTTTTTACAAACTGCTTTTCCAGTGTCCGATTTATTTCCAGCGTCCGACACACAAACTGTTTTGAAAAACCTGTGTTCTAAGTGTTTTTAACTTAAAGTTTGCGAAAAGTTTTCAACACAATTCAACCCCCCCTTCTTTTGTTCACGTTCAGTTGGTACCAGAGCTCGGCCTCTTGGTTGAGCACTTAACAGTGTTAAGAGTAAAGATCCTACTGTGAACATGTCTGCTGAAGGTGGTCATATGAACCGTCCTCCTCTATTCAATGGAGAAAAATTTGATTACTGGAAAGATAAGATAAAAGCATTCCTTGAGGCACAAAATCTTGATTTGTGGGATATAGTTGAAAGTGGATACATTTCTCCCACTAATGCCCTTGGTGTTGCAATACCTAGGGAAAAGCTGGGTGATGATCGAGAAAGAGATATCAAACCAATCGAAGGCTAGATTTATTCTCATCTGTGCTATGATGAAAGAGAATATGATAAATGTAGTAAGTTTGATCTTGCCAAAGAAATCAGGATTCTCTTGTTTTGTCTTATGAGGGTTACGGCCAAGTAAGAGAAACAAAGGCTAGCATGATGGTTCGCCAAAGATGAGCTATTCAAAATGGAAGATGGAGAAAACATTGAAACTATGTTTGGAAGGTTCCAAACACTTGTTCATGGGTTGCAGGCCCTTGGAAAAAGTTATACTACACGACCATGTGAGAAAGATCTTGAGAAGTTTGACTAAGCAGTGGAGACCCAAAGTCACTGCTATTCAAGAAGCAAAAGATCTAAATGTCCTTCGGTTTGAAGATCTTATGAGTTCTTTGAAAGCTCATGAACTTGAGCTAAATGAAGAAGAACCTACCAAGAAGAGTAAGTCTATTGCTTTAAAAGTTAATCAACATAAACCTAGTACTTCTAAAGCTTTTCAGGCTGAAGAAGAAGAATCAGATGATGAAGCTTCAGAAGGAGATTATGATGGATCAGACGATGAGCTAGCGTTCATCTCTAAGAAGATTCAGAGAATGTGGAAGAAGAGAAACTTCAGAAGAAGGTTTCAGAAAAAAGATACAAAGGACAAGAAGGAAAGCAAAGACAAGGACAAAGCCCAAGTCATTTGCTATTAATGTAAGAAGCCTGGACATTTCAAGTCCGAGTGTCCTAATCTTACGGAAAAGTCCACAAGAAGCTCCTTCAAGAAAAAGAAGAAAGGTCTCATGGCAACATGGGAAAATCTTGACTTATCCTCCTCTGAGGAAGAAAAAGAAGAAGAAGCTCACATTGCCCTCATGGCAGACACTGATCTTGATTCAGAAGAAGAAGTTAAAGAGGTAATAATATATGATTCTTATTCTGAACTTCAACTTCAATTTGATGATCTGTTAAAGGACTCTGCCACTCTCTCTATTGAGTATAAGAATTTGAAAAAGAAATTTTCAAAACTATCACAAAATTTTCATTCTTTAAACAATGAAAACTCTGTACTCAATGAAGAGAATCAGAAGCTGAAAACTGAAAATCAGCGTCTGGTGGATAACCAGCGTCTAGAAGCTAACAAGCAACCAGAAGTTGAGAGCTCTCAAGTTAAAAGCTCTGTAGTTACAGGCAATCCTAACTGCAAATCAAATGACTATGAACATGCATTTCAAAAGTTTCTTGCAGAGAGTGTAACTCGAAGCAAGCAAGCTTCTATGATTTGGGGTGTCAGTAAAACGACAACTCATGGTCTTGGTTATATACTAGATAAACCTCTTTTAGAAAATGATTCAGCATCTGATAACACCAATGATCATAGTGAATGCTTGCATTGTACTTACTGCAATAAATCTGGTCATTTGAAAAATGCGTGTACTGTGTTTACAATTAAGAAGGACAAGTATCCTTCAAGAACTAACAAGAAAGGACCCAAAAAGATATGGGTACCTAAGGATAAAATAGTCTATGTTGCAGACTTGCTTAGCAACAAAGTCAACACACCTATCTTGGTACTTAGACAGTGGATGCTCGCGTCACATGACGGGAAAAAAGCATATGTTCCAAGAACTAAGACATAGAGAAGCTGGATTCGTTGGTTTCGGAGGAAACCAGAAAGGTAAAATAGTTAGAATTGGTCGCATAGGTAAAGGCTCTCTTCATTCTATTGATAATGTTTTATATGTTGAAGGACTGAAACATAATCTATTGAGCATAAGTCAATTATGTGACAATGGTTATAATGTTGTCTTTCTGAGAAAATGGATGTTCAAAAAAAGCAAAAATGATGGATCTATATTCTTTCTGACAAGAGGAAACAAAACATTTATAAAGTTGATCTTTCTGAACTTGCAAAACAAGATGTCAAGTGTCTTATGTCTGTTGAAGATGAGCAATGGATTTGGCACAAAAGATTGAGTCATGCCAATTTGAGGTTAATCTCAAAATTAAACAAGCACAGTCTTGTTAGAGGCTTACCAAATCTTAAGTTCCAATCTGATGCCCTGTGTGAGGCTTGTCAAAGAGGAAAACAAGTTAAAATTTCCTTTCATTTAAAAAATGTTGTTTCAACCTCTAGACCACTTGAACTTTTACATCTTGATCTTTTTGGTCCCACAAGGACAGCCTCTTTAACTGGAAAGAAATATGGATTAGTCATTGTTGATGATTTTACTAGATGGACATGGGTTAAATTCCTTGCCCACAAGGATGAGTCTTTTATGGTATTTCTTGTATTCGCAAATCAGTTCAAAATAAAAAGGCATCTGTATTTCTTCTATTAGAAGTGATCATGGGGAGAATTTGAAAATGAAAACTTTCAAAAATTTTGTGAAGAAAATGGCATCTCCCACAATTTCTCCTCTCCTAGAACACCTCAACAAAATGGTGTTGTAGAAAGGAAAAATAGGTCCCTCCAGGAAATGGCCAGGACCATGATCAATGAAGGCGATATTTGCGAAACATTTTTGGCGTAAGCGATAAACATAGCTTGTTATATTCAAAATAGAATTCTTATAAGACCTATTTTGAATAAGACTCTTATGAATTGTGGAAAGGTAGAAAACCAAACATTTCTTACTTTCATCCTTTTGGTTGTATTTGTTATATTTTGAATACTAAAGATCGACTTGGTAAGTTTGATTCCAAGGTCGACAAAAGAATCTTTTGGGATACTCTGAAAGATCTAAAACTTTTAGAATATACAACAAAGAAACTTTGTGATTGAAGAGTCCATTCATGTCAAGTTTGATGATAAGAAGCTGACAATCGCTATGTCGAGCTAGATGAGTTATTTTCGAATTAAACCTCGGTGACAAGTCAGACGGTGAACGTGCATCTTCATCATCCGGTGGTGACAAGACGAAGAATTCTACTCAAGCGGTCAAGCAAGAAAAAGCTGGAAGTACAAAACCAATCATCCAAAAGATCAAATCATAGGAGAACCTGGTGATAAAGTACGAACCAGGTCCTCTTTCAAGGAGCATGCTGATTTTGCACTTCTCTCTGAAATGGAACCTAAGACGATTGATCAAGCATTGGAAGATGAAGGTTGGATTCTAGCAATGCAAGATGAGCTAAATCAGTTCCAAAGAAATGATGTATGGAAGCTAGTCACTCTACCAGAAGATAAGCAAGTTATTGGTACTAAATGGGTATTTAGAAATAAGCTTGATGAAGATGGTAAAGTTGTGAGGAATAAAGCAAGGTTAGTTGCGCAAGGTTACTCACAAGAAGAAGGTATTGATTTCACTGAAACTTTTGCACCTGTTGCAAGACTAGAAGCTATTCGCATTTGACTTTCATTTGCAGCACATCATGAGATAACACTATATCAAAACGGATGTGAAAAGTGATTTTCTAAATGGTTTTATAACTGAGGAAGTTTATGTTAAACAACCTCCTGGTTTTGAAGATATTGAATTTCCAGAACATGTTTTTAAACTTAAAAAGACCCTATATGGTCTTAAGCAAGCTCCCAGAGCATGATATGATAGACTAAGTTCCTTTTTAATGGAAAATAGATTTACAAGAGGTCTAGTTGACACTACTCTTTTCAGAAAATCTTCTAACAAGCATTTCATACTTGTTCAAATCTATGTTGATGATATCATTTTTGGATCCACTAATGAAAGTCTTTGCAGAGAATTTTCTAAGCTTATGCAGGCTGAATTTGAGATGAGCATGATGGGAGAATTAAAGTTTTTCCTTGGAATACAAATCAAGCAATGTAGTGATGGTATCTATATACATCAAAGCAAATATATCAAAGAATTATTGAAGAAATTCAAGATGCTGGATTGCAAGCCTATGTGTACACCTATGCATCCTACCTGCACTTTTAGTAAAGATGAAATTGGTAAGAAGGTAGATCAGAAAATGGACAGAGGTATGATTGGATCTCTACTTCATCTTACGGCTTCAAGACCTGACATTATGTTCAGCGTCTGCCTGTGTGCTAGATTTCAATCAGATCCTAGAGAATCACACCTGAGTGCTGTTAAAAGAATATTCAGATATTTGCAAGGAACTACTAATCTTGGTTTGCTTTATAAGAAATCAAAAGATTACAAATTAGTAGGTTTCTGTGATGCTGACTTTGCTGGAGACCGAATTGAAATAAAGAGCACAAGTGGAGGCTGCCAGTTCCTTGGAGCTAATCTTGTGTCTTGGTCAAGCAAAAGACAAAGCACTATTGCACTCTCAACAGCAGAAGTTGAATACATCTCAGCAGCAAGTTGCAGTTCTCAACTTCTGTGGATGAAGTATCAACTTGAAGACTACTTGATAAAAGAGAGTAACATTCCTATCTTTTGTGATAATACATCTGTCATATGTCTTACTAAAAATCTTATATTGCATTCTAGAGCAAAACACATTGAGATTAAACATCATTTTATAAGAGACTATGTTCAGAAGGGGACACTTGAAATCAAATTTGTAGACACTGATCGCCAGTGGGCTGATATTCTTACAAAACCCCTTGCTGAAGATAGATTCAATTTTATAAGAAGAAATTTAAATTTTCATCTTATAAAAGAATGATTAATCTCAGCGTCTTATGATAGATATCATTTGAGCATCTGGTATGACATCATCATACGAGTAAGCATTTTTATATGCCAACTGCATCATAACTTAGCATCCGATGAAATCAGCTATGAGCATCTGAAACACACACGTGGTAAGCTCGTGTGGAACTTAAGCGTCTCATCACACCTAATCTGAGTCATGATTATTTACGTTTTCAATAAAATCTTTTACTTTATTTTGGCAACTGCGTTTAATGAAAAGAGGTATCTTTATTTTAATTTCTTTTTAAATTTATTTTTAATACTCGGATAATGAAGAGGTTTTTGAAAAGTAACAGTACCAATTAAAAAAACCTTCCTACTACTCTTTCTTTTTCGCTCCACAATCACTCTCTCTGTTTTTAGTCTGAAAAACAGTTTTGCTTTTCTTCTCTTCGTGACTGTTCTAAAACCCTAAACCTCCATTTCTCTATCTCTCAACTGTAATCATGTCTGGTGTAACAACCTCTGAGTATACTGCTATTTACTACACCATGGCCGAAGGAAAGGTTTTGTTGGAAAATCGAGTTGATTTAGAGAACTTCAAACTCTATGGCTTCGATTTCTACAGTGGTTTCAAAGCAATGGGTTGGGAACACTATTTCTTTTGGAAACATGTTGAGGTTCTAGTTACTGCTATCAAGAAATTTTGGGGTAAGGCTCGTTTACACCAAGGTGGCATCTTTGAAGGAATTGTGAGAGGTTATAAGTTCATTTTTACCGTTACCAACATTTCTGAAGTCACTGGTTGTCCCTGTGAAGGTATCGTTTACTACACAGATTGGGCTGATGCATTTCATGGCCTTGAGAAGGTCAATGAGGATTTGTTTGAGAACTATAAACAGTTGAAAGAATCTGGTGAAACTCCTACTGCAAAGCATTTGAAGAGTCATTACAGAGTTCTTCACAAGATAATCACCAAGAGCGTCTGGTTGAAGGCTGGCTCTAGTGACATAGTCAACTATGAACAGAAGTTCATTATGAGGCACTACATGGCTGGTCACAAGGTAAACCTGCCAAGATTGATCTACAACAACCTGATTAATGCACTGGTTAGTTCGAGAAAAGGAGTTGCTGACAAGAAAAACACCTACAAGTGCATTCCTTATGGTGTTCTGCTCACTAAAATGATGGCCAAGAATCTGGTTGTAAACAAGCCGATCGCTTTGCGGATCAAGAAAAGGTGAAGTATTTTGGCACTGAAAGTGTTGTGATTCCTGACACCTTTGGAGTTAACAGCTTAGTCAGAATGAAATTGATCACTGGTGAACAAATGAAGAAGGTGAAAAAGGAACAGGGAATAGAATTTGGTCCCTCTCTTAGCAAGAAGTCTACTATCGACAAAACCACCAAAGCTTCGAATGGCGGTGTGAAAAGGACTTCGATTCTCGATGAGAGACAAGAAGCAAGAAGCAGAAGGTGGCTTGTGCACCCAAAAGAAAGACTGAATCAGAAGATGAGAATCGCGTTCCCATCACCGATTCGATGAAAAGAAGCAAGCCGTGAGAAACAAGTTTCAGCGTCCGATTGCCTGTAAGAAGGCAATTCAACATCCGCCTCAATTTCTTTGCCCTTAGACAGACGCTGAAGAGATTGGTCAGGCAGTCTGAGCTTGAACCAAAGGTACTGAATTCTACTGATGATTCTGTATCTATTTTTGAAACTGATAATACCATTCCTGCTCCACCTATATCTGTTGCACAACCATCAACCATTCAAACTCGTGCACAGAAAGCCAGAAACACAACCACTTCCATAGCCCTCAAACAACCTACCCAAACACAGACCAATACACTCACCATCTCCTCACCTCAAACCTCCACATATACCTCCCTCACTTCATACATTTCCAAACTTCATTCTCATCCTTTTAACCTCCTTTTCAAAGTCCCTCCATTTAATCCTTTCAAACCCTACATTCCTCCCAAGTACAATATCACAGTAGTGACACCAAAAACTACTGCCCTAATTCCAAAGAAACCTGTCCCTCTTGACATTAGACCAAAATTTGTTAGATATGAGTCATATAACTCTATCTACAATCACCCGTCTTTATGGCACTTGAAGACCTTCACCTCTGGAGTTTCAAGACTGGAGATACCCCCTCCAATGAATGTTGTCTTCAAGGATGGCAAAGACAATGTTGAGATGTCCTTTAAAGGTAGGCTGAGACCCAAACCAAACAGCAGGGCTATTCCTTTTTCTGTTGATGTACCAAGGTTCCTGCCCCAGAATGAACCTCTTACATTAGAGGAATGTGGTAGGTGGATCACAGAAGCTGAAGCCTGTATGATGGCTCATTGTTATGAGCAGAAAAGGCTTGAAGTCATTGGAGAATATAGAGACCCATCATCTGTCTCTATAAAGATTGTTCCAGATAGGCAAAGGTGGTTACCTTGGTCTATTCCTGGAAAAAGAAAGGAAGCTGCACCTGGCAAAATGTCATTCAGTAAGATAGGCCCTAAAGAATATGAGAAAGCTCCCAGAGACTACAAGGTCAAGGAGTTCACCCAGCTTCCAGTAAAGAAAATCTCTGAAGATCATGTCAGAAGGTATTATCTGAGTGCTCTGAAGAAAGATCAATGGAGAACTAGATCCTCCAACTGCTGTAATGCAGAGAAGGCAACAATCCCTACTGTTGGCATCATCGAGAAGGTACCTGAATCCAATCATGGAACTGCTCATTTTGATGATATGTTCATGTGTTCTGTGATTAGACCGCTCAACTTGGTGAAGCTATATGCTCCATGGGATCTTGTCTGGAAACACTTTTACATTGGATTTGGCTGGATGCAATGGTCTGCGTCTTGGAAAGACAAAGCCATTATGCCTTGTTTTGAGCCCCTGACCATTGACAAAATAGAGAAATTTTGAGAAGACTGTTTATTGCTGAAAATGAAGGCCTCAACTTTTCCTTTGATGCCCTTAGTGTCTTCTTAGGCAATGTGTTTGGAGAAGCTGTTGCTGAACGATTTGATGGGTATGCCAGAGACATTCTTTAACACAGAGAAATGATCTTCAATTATCTTCTGTTTCCTGATCTTGTTGAGCAAAGAAATGAAGCCCTATATGAGTCTGAAAGAAGAAAACTTGGAACAATTATCAAATGGTTTCCACCAGGAGATAATTATTTCCAATGGGCAAAGGATAGGAAGAAGATAAAATCTGAATTGTCTCAAACTGTTCTTGAAATCCATAAGAAGATGAATTCAGAAGCTACAGGTATTGCTAATGTGCCAGAAGCTGAATCTGCTCCCTCCACATCTTCAGTGGAAATGGTTACAATTCCTAAGGAGGAATTTGAAACCATGAAGGCAACCTGTTTGAAAGTTCCTGAGCTTGAAATGCAGCTGAAACTCATCATGGAACGAATCAACCTGCTATCTCAAAACCCTTAAACTTTGTTTTGTTTTAAATTTTTATTTATTTTTTTGGTACTGAGTGATATTTCTTAATTTTTGGTACAATTATATTGTGACTTTATTACTCAAATTTTTCTTCTATTTTGTTTTTTGACTATGATGTGTTTTTACACTCTTTTTGTCTGATGACAAAAGGGGGAGTAAAAGAAAGGCTTGATGAACGCTAAGATAAACACGCTAAGGATAGATGGATAGATACACATGCTAAGAAAGGCTTGATGAACGCTAAGGATAGATAGATAGATAAACATGCTAATCAATCATTCATAACATCATTTCAGCATCCGATCTCAGCGTCTTTTAATGCTATACTTATCTAAGTTGTTGAACTCAGGGGGAGACCCTTAAAACTCTTATTTGAAACTTAAAATTGTTCATCAACCTTGGATATTTGTCATCATTAAAAAGGGGGAGATTGTTGGAACCTAAACGATTGAGAAGTTTAGACCCTCATTAATTTTGATGATAACAAAGTATTCACAAAAGAACAATTTATGTTCTAACAATTCTTGAAGTGTGCAGATACTAATATCACATATACTTCTAAGCCACTTAAGCAAGAAGGAAGAAGTTCACAAGAGAAGGATACACTCAATGTGTCAGCATCCGGCTCATCCTAGTATACTGTCTTCGTGAGCGTCTGGAATTATCTTTTTTGTGACACAAGGTTTATACATTTGCTACGAGCGTCCGACCTTCCTGTTCTGAGCGAGCGTCTGAACTTCATTTTAAATCACGTGATGGTCACGTAGTTGCTCTTCCTCTCAGAAGCTTCTGGAACGGATTTCGAATTTGATCTTATGCGCTAAAATTGTTGTACGAGGTATCAAAGGTGACACCTTTAGCTAAAGACAAAAATCGTACAAGCTTTTGTGAAAGGCAAGGTAGTACGAAAACGGTAATGTGTACTACTGAGATATTCTCTGGAAAGGAAGAAAGAGCGACTTTTGAAATCACCTCACTCAATGGAAAGGAGCCATTTTCTTTATGAGTAATATCCTTTAGAACTCCTATAAATACCCCATGGTATCCATTGAAGAAACTGCCGAAACTCTACAAGAGAATATTGCTTCATTTACTAAGAACAAGCAATGTTGCTATACACTACAAAAAGAGTCAACACTCTGAAAGCACTGCTTCTGTGAGCAATCAAGTTTCGAGCCAAGTCTCTGGACTACAAGAACTGAACTCAGCGTCCGACACTTTCTTTTAGAAAGGATTTCTGTATTGAGCTTAATATTTTATCCTCTCTGTGAGAGTTATTTTTGCTTGTATTCAACTTTCTTGTAAAAGTTGTTTTGGCCTAGTTAAGGCTGTACCCTCAAAGGCTCGAACGTACTGAGTCGTTTTGAGAAGTTGAGAGTATTGTCAAGGTTGTGACAGTAGAATGCTCTTAAGGTTTTGTAATCAGTTGATTATAGTGGAAAATCCTTCAGAAACGAAGGGACTAGACGTAGCTACCAGTTTGGTAGTGAACTAGTATAAATCTCTGTGTCTCTTGCTTTACTGCTTTCTATTTGTCTTTATCTTGGTCTGTTAAAAATATAGTTTTTACAAACTGCTTTTCCAGTGTCCAGTTTATTTCCAGCGTCCGACACACAAACTGTTTTGAAAAACCTGTGTTCTAAGTGTTTTTAACTTAAAGTTTGCGAAAAGTTTTCAACACAATTCAACCCCCTTCTTGTGTTCACGTTCAAATTCAGTAATCAGCTCAAGGTGGAAAAACACTATGATCACCCAAAACCTCATAGGCTTGTGCAAGCTCTTTGAACAAACACAAACACACACACTAATCAAACTAACTAATCAAAACAGCAAAAAATTAGCAAATATCATACTACAATAACCACCAACCCTAAATCAATCACGCTATCCTAAAATCAATTATTCAAAATTCTAACCACAACAATAATTGAATCAGATCATCATACAACAATCAATAATCAGAAAATTAGACAAAAAAAACAGAGTAATAGGTTAAATATATTCAAAATTGTGTATTGATTTGATTGGGAAGAGAGAAAAGCGTACCTTCTCAGGATCACCGCCCTTGTCAAGGTGATTCTTGATGGCGGCTTTTTTGTAAGCCTTTTTCAATCATCCTGAGAAGCGTTCTTCGAAATGTCGAGGATTTCATAGTTCCTCATGTTATCACTTTTCTTCGGTGCCCTCCGAAACATCTTTCTTCTACTCGAATATCACAAGTTCACAACCGAATTCGATCGAAACCAAACCCTAGTTCTCAAAGAAGAAGCTTTATGAGATCTCTTGTGGCTGAATTAGATCTCGACGAAATGGTGGATATGAAGTAGAACGACGCTACTGAAGATAGACGAAGATTTGTAACAAACTTGAAACATATCTTCGTCTTTGATTTGTGATGAACTTCAAACGATAAGCAGATCTGAAGATTTGCAAAGCATACGAAGTGAAGATACACCGAAGAAGATTTGAAGATAGACGAAGCAGATCTTAGGGCTTACGGCTGAAGATAGACGAGAAGTGTTGTCATGCTGCGAGAGAGAGAGAGAAAGAAAGAAAGATCCCAGATCGTGCGAGTGAAAATGGAAGGGAATCGCTGAATAAAATTATTAGTTATTGAGAATAAATAGCGCTTCAAAGAAAAAGCAGTACTTTAGGTTACTAATAAATAGCACTTCACACCAAAAGCGCTATTTATTGTTAAGACCTACAATAGCGCTTTCTTTATTAAGCGCTATTTATTCTTTGGGTAGAACTTTAAACAACGCTTCCCAACTCAAGCGCTATTTATTCCTCTATCACCTAATCACCTAAAGTAGCTTTTTTTCCTAAGCGTTGTTTTTTCTTTAGCCTTCAGCAGCACTTATTTAATAAAACTCTAGTAAAAGTTTTCTCCCTAATCTTAAGTAGCACTTCAATAGTTAAGCGCTATTTAAAGTGGCGTCATCTTTTAAAAAAATTGGTGTAGTGATACAAGCATGCTCACTAAGAACAACATGTTCTCTACCCTTAGGATCTAGACATGTCGGATTATCAAGGATTAGAAGAATACCTAGATCCATAACAATCAATCACCTGAAGCGGAATACCAAAGGAATGATCACAAACAAATTACGAGCATCTGGATCCATAGCAGCAAACATCAAGCACGTTAGCGGTGGCTTTATGGTTCTTCCTCAACCGAATCTTTTTGAATTCTCTCACGAGACTTCAGGTTCTCTTCAGATGGGGAGAAGAGAATGCATGACGGCGATTCGGTGTATTGGGGACCATAGCCTTCTTTATAGTGTGTTAAACCTAACAGGGTACCCATTATCCCCTTATCGGGCCACACTAACATCTACTCATATAAGGCTCATATCAATTAAATTAGGAGTCTAATAAGCTTACTCTATTTCAACTTTATTTAATCACATAAAATATAACTCTTTTACGATAAATATCTAATATAATTATTAATGATATCTGCCTATATTAATTATTAAAATATAAAATTCCAACAATAACAACTTGTTGGTTTTTGAACTTTTATAGTCAAAAAATGGATAAACAACTAAATGGGGATCACAGTTAAGCAAGACTACAAAGAATCCTAAAAGACAGCAACACAACAATTGAAGGTTTAAAATCAACAATCAACAATCACGTGTTATTATTTCACTTATTGCTATTTTCTCATTATATTTATAGGCCTCCTTGTTTGATTTTGCTATTGTTTCACTTATGAATAAATTATTAATGATTTTACAGCAAAAAATGTAAAAAGAGCGATATTCAAATGATTTAAGGTACCAATTTCTCAGCTCGTACAGACATCCAAAATATCAGGAATGACCCTAGCCCGACCATATGTGTCAACCCTTATTGGCACTACGTGTGTTTCTATTCATATACACACATGGCACACACGTAATTTTTAATCATAAAATATAATTATTCATTTTTCCCATTAAAACAATTGAGTAAAATTATATTAATAACCTTGTTGGACCTAATTAGTTGGCATTGCAACTTAACTAGGAAGCTTTACTCTCAAAAAAATAATAATAAAGGAAAGCCAAGTTGCCAAAAGGGAGTTGTTGCCTCTGAAAAACAAGGCACGTCGAATAGGTATTTAAGGTGATTGTGTACGCAC
Source organism: Calophaca sinica (assembly GCA_037113605.1). Classification (NCBI taxonomy): domain Eukaryota; kingdom Viridiplantae; phylum Streptophyta; class Magnoliopsida; order Fabales; family Fabaceae; genus Calophaca; species Calophaca sinica. The sequence continues at coordinate 14,055,807 of CM073731.1, forward strand.
TCACTCATTTGTGTCTACCTATCCTCTATTGGAGTCATGTCATTAACCTCTTTTTCTTTAGGAAGATTCCTACATTCCGGTATGGAACTATTTATGGGCATAGTTTAGGATATAGGAAAAGAAATGGATGGCAAAACAAAAAAGTATATGAAAGTTGTTGAAGATCATTGGTTTCTATCAACTAAATTCTTTGAATATCTACGACTTTGAACATTTTTTGCGGAAAGTGAGAAGCACATAGCATCTACTTTTCCAAGTGGCCCTTTTTCTCCTTGCTCCATAATGCCATTTAGATAATCCAATACCTGAGTCCACGAAACCTTTCTCTTTCTTTCCACTAGCTAGGCCTCTCAATTTGTTTGATGAAATGCCAAAACCCATGATCAATCCATTGAAGCACAACTAGCTATTATTATTGTTATAAGGGGTCCTCAAAATTTTCAACCCTAAGAATTGTCGTGGTAATGTGGCAAATGGCATGTGATTAAATCCAATCATAAACTTAACCGACGTACAATGACTTTCCAAGGATAGAAAAGGAATTCCCATATGGACATCTCATAGTCAAAGGAAAAAATCCAAAAAAATTGCATCATGTGAAAAAGGACTCATGTGAGTTGAATAAAAAGATTTATGTGATTGAGATGATTATATAGATATTGGGTTTTGAGTCTGCTATGAATTGTTATATAATTATCTCAAAGCCCAATATTTATATAAATAATATTGGGAGTTTTTTCTTAGTGGGGTACTAGTACTACTGCACCAACCACACAAGTCCTTTTAGAGTTTTTGTTTTATGTATTGAAAGACTTTGAAATTTTGATATTGTTTTATTTTTAGTCAAAATCTATATATTATTGTTATAATTATACTATTGTCTTTAAATTCAAATTAAATTCTATTTGATTTTACAAACCCTATTTTTGAAAATTAAATTTCAAATTTTACAAATGGATCAAATGTACAACAAACATTGGGCTCTATCAAATTGGCTTACTACTTTAAGCTAACATGTGTCACGCTTTAAGCTAATTCAACCAATAATCAGATGTGCTCATTGGGTTTCCTATCAAATAACAAATTTGCAGATTATAAATTGAAGAAAAACTTTGCCCAAACTAATTTCTATATACCCAACCAGCCATAGTCACAGCCACGTATATAACCATGGCATTGACTATATATATGTCTACGCTTATATTTCACAAATGATATTGCAATCATTTTAGGGAACGAATCCATTACTCAGGTGGTAGAGACTCATATTAATAACATGTTGAGCAAAAAATAATGAATAACTCAAGTGACAAGGAAGAAACATTGGTTTGGTCAAAAAAAAAAAAAAGGAAGAAACATTGGTGTCAATGGTGTATATTGCAAAGGTGTCTAGCTAGGATATTGCAATGGTGTAATTTGATCAAATGGAAGAACTTGGGTCAAAAAGAAGAGACATTGGTGTCAATGGTGTATATATACACTTCACTTTAGTTCTACTCTCGAATTAATCTTTTTTAACCCAATCATCTGATCAAATTTTTTTCATTTTTAAACTTTTAAGTTTATGCATTTTACACTTTAATACTCAAAACTCTCCTCTACTTTATCTTTTTATTCATTTTGATATTCTCATTTAGTATAATCTATCAATTGTATATAGTTATGTTTATTATCCAATTTTGTCATCACATTTTAGGTAAAGATATCAATAAGATATGTAAAGTTGTAATTATAGAAAAATTAAATATTAATTAAAAGTTGCATTAACATTTTAAGTTGATTTAATTATTAGAAGAACTGATAAACGAATATTTTTAGCTAGAAGTGATATAAAATTTAAAATTTCATACAAAAAATAATATATTGTGTAAGGATACAAATTTTTAAAAATAATAATATTTATTGATGATGTTGATAGTTGACAATATTATAAGGACCAATAGAAAAATATTACAAGGGGTGGGTTGGTGGGGGAGAGGAAGAGAAAGAAAAGATGGGGTGGGTGGCAGTTTGACAGGCCATATGCATATCAATGAATGTTAGTTAGGATGCTTATGTGGACTTTTCAGTATTTAATGAATGCCCATTGATGATAGATACAAAATATAGTAACTTATGATATTATGCAAAAACTAGAAAATTAAATTTCCTAAGCAAACACCAAAATTTGGAATTTGGATTCACTACCTTTCTCATGCGAAAGTCACTGAGTCTTTAGGCTTTTTTACGAGAGAAAAATGTAAGAGAGAAAAGAAAATAAAATGAGAGAGTAAAGACAAAGACAAAAACACAGTGATGATCGACAATATGTGCCCAAAATTTACTAATTTTATAAGGATGAAAAACATATTTCACTCGTGGCAAATGCTATATGATTAGAATCCAATCATAAAGGAAATGAATGTCAACAGAACATGTCATGAGCCAAGGCAAAGATACATTTGAATTATAGCCAAAAGAAAAAATTACAACAAATTTTAACTTATTGACTGATTTTCCATGAGCTCATCCAATAAAATGATTACGGCTGAATCATGTGAAAGCGGTCTCTAGACGATTTAACACACATTATTTTGAACGATGTAGTTACATTATTATTGGGCCTTCAGTCAGCTGTGAACTGCTAGCGGGGTAATAATACCACCAACTGTTAGGTACCAGAGTAACGGAATGGTGTCACACAGCTAAAATAAGAGACGAGAAAATAAGGAAATGAACACACAAAATTTACGTGGAAAACCCTCAACAAATAAGGGAAAAACCACGGGGCAAGGCCAGAAGAATTTCACTATGTGGGAAAATATTACAAGAATACCTCTCACAAAATACCTCACAAATACTCTCACAATACTCTTGTTGAGTATAAGAAATAATAAAAGAGGAAGAAGAGAAATGTTTGGGATGATTTAAACATCACACCTTGGCCTCCTTTATATACTACAAAGGAGCCAACAAACTAAAATCCCACACCGATGTGGGACTTAAGTTTCAACAATTCTCCCACTTGAAGATTTTGATTGAGTCAATCATATCTTCACACCACTCTTTCGCCTTGCCATTCCATGTCGCTTACGTTTCGAGATAGGCCATAGGAGGATCGACACCAAATAAACTCACAAGATTGATTGGCTTCGCCATCACATCTCGCTAGATTTATCTTTGGTGTGAATCTTTGCATATCCACTCTGTTCCTTTCTCTACCACGTCACGAACAAAGTGATACCGGTATCTATATGCTTTGTCCTCGAATGAAAAGCTGGATTCCTTGCAATGTGCAAGGCACTCGACCACACAAGACACAACAATCCTTCCCCTGTGCTAGTTCCACCATTAACCTTTGAATCCAGATAGCTTCTTTGCAAGCTTCTGTGAGTCGCCATGTACTCGCCAGAGTTTCGACAAAGCTACAACATCCAGAATTTAGATAACCAAACACCGCTCCCCTGCAATTGTGAATACATACCCAGAGGGATTTCCTCTTATCAAGATCTCGCAAAAATCAATCAACATAACCCCGACAATGAATTCTCGATCCTCCAGTACATATACGCAACATCCGAGGTTCCTTTGATGTATCTAAGGATCCTCTTGTAGATTCCAATGCTTCTTCTACCTGGATTTGCCATAAACCGACTAACCGCCTCCCATCGCTTGTGCAATGTGCCTGGTACATATCATGGCATACATAAGGCTTCCCCACCACTGATGCATACCAGATTAGACATTTCCATCCTCTCCGCTTCATTGCTAGGACTCATACTGAGGATAATTTAAAATTGACAGAAGCGGGGTAGAAATTGGCTTACAATCTTGCATGTTGAAGGCCGCAAAACCTTCCTTAGATAATTCTTTTTGAGAAAGCCAAATCTTCCTATCATTTCGCTCCCTTGAATTTGCATCCCTAAAATCTTGTTTGCGGGTCCCAAGTCCTTCATATCAAACTCCCCTAGCCAATCAGGCCTTCAATTCCTGGATTCGATCTTTGTTGGGGCCTACCACCAACATGTCATCCACATACAACAAGAAATGATGAAATCATTATCATCAAACCTCTTGTAGTATGTACAATGGTCTCAACTCACCGCTGTAAACAAGGCTAATTATGAAGGAATCAAATCTCTTGTACCAACATCCGCGCTGCTTTAGACCGCATGCAGATTTGGTCAACCTACAAACCAAGTTTTCTTTTTCCTTGTTCTTTAAAGCCTTCTCGTTGGAGCATATAAATTTCTTCTTCAAGTCTCCATGAAGAAAAGCGCTTTTACATCCAACTGCTCAAGATGTAAATCAAATGCAAAGACACATTGCCAACACTACTCGATAGTAGTAAGTCCGACAACCGAGAAAATATCTCACAAAGTCTATCCTCTTTCTTTCGAGCATAACCTTTGACTACAAGTCCGCACGATACCGCTCCACTTCGATCATTGCTGCCTTCGCTTAATTTTGAACACCCATTTGTTCCCGATGGCTTTCCGACCCTTTGGAAGTTCAACAAGTTCCCAAGTCTTATTTCTATGTAGGGCTTCCATTTCTTCCTCGCATTGTCGGGTTATCCATTGAGAAGCATCCGAATCGTTTCAACGCTTCTTGAAGAGCCGATGGTTCACCTTCTTCTCACAAAGACGATGCATCATGGCAGCCATAACATAGTCCTGAGTGCCAATGATGGTGTCGACCGACGTGTTGATCGTCGAACTCCTTCATCATTGACCTCATCCGTTCTTGTTCTATGTGCTCGTTCTCGCTTCGTAAGAATCATCTTCAGTCTTCTCTCCAACCGCACTATAGCCTCTCATTGGAAAGTGCCGCCATTTTTTCTCGCTCACTTTGCGCTTCATTTTCTCGCAAAGACTACATCTCTCGCTAACAATAAGCTATGCGTAGTGGGTCCCGCTGCGATACCCCTTGACATTGTCGCGATAACCCAAGAATATACATTTTCCGGATTTTGATCCAATTTGTTCTTTCTGGGAGTTGTACATTACGACGCAGACATCCAAACACATGTAAAGAAGAATAATCTCCGCTTTCCTTTCCACATCTCCATTGGTGACTTCAAACCAATCGCCTGCTGATGGCGATCGATTTATCACGTGAATGTGCGCTTTGATCGCTTCGCCCAAAAAGATTCGCTAATCCCGATGTTCTCAAAGATAGCTCTTGCTCTTTCTAGGAGAGTCTCGTTTATCCGCTCTGCTACACCATTCTGAGGTGTATGTGCAATGCTGAATTGTCTCGTAATACCTCTTGCTTGCGCAATGATAGAAAGTTACCATCTACATATTCTCCTCCATTGTCTGCCTCTAGCACTTGCTTTTGTTCCAAGTTCCAAGCTCTACTTGTGCTTTGAACTGCTTGAATACTGGACACACATCTGTCTTCTTCTTGCTTGGGTACACCCACAATCTCCTGGAGTAGTCATCAATGAATGATACAAAATACTTTGCTCCCCCCATGGATGTTTCCGCGACTCACATCACGGAATGTATCAAGTCTAGTATGCCGCTTCCTCGGTAGCTACTTTTGCAAATTTCAATCTATCTTCCGCTACTTGTCACACAAGTGCTCGCTAAGGGTAAAGTTACCGCCTTGAGCCTGGTAAGAGATCTGCGTTCGCAAGAACTTTCAAGCCACGCTCGACATATGGCCTAGCCTCGCGATGCCACATCATCGTTGATTCTTCATGGCTCGATCGATGCAACCGATGCATCCGCCAGAACGCATCTCCCAAAAAGCATGTATAGATCGCTTGTGATCTTTTCGCTTTCATCACCACAAGGTTGCCCTTCACTACTTTCAAGACTCCACCTTCAATATGGATCTTGCACCGAGGTCATCCAATTGCCCAGCGGGACAATAGATTCCTTTTCAAGCCATTCACATGTCGCACTTTCAGATCTTACTTAACAAGCACCATCTTGCATCTTTATTCGACAAGATCGATTCCAACAATTTCTAAGGTGTGATCATTTCCCATAAACACGGATCCTACCGAGACAAAGCTCATAAGTACAAAACCAATCACGGTGTGAAGTCATGTGCCACGCCGCACTGCAATCCACTATCCGCATCATCATTGAGCCTTCCACCTTTAACTCAAGGTTCGCTTATACAGATTTCTCCATCATCCGAGGTACTTGCAACACAACAACCTTGAGAGGTTGATGCTCCTCGAGGTCTTCTCTCCATTCTTCTTGTTCCAACACTCCTTCTTCGTTGCCTCTCATGCCACGGAGCATTTGAGATTCTTTCTTCTTCGAGATTTTGATCTACCATGATCTTGGCTCCCATGCCACGCCCGCTGATCCCGCCTCTCATCGATAAAGCTTCGCTTGAACTTTCGACCTTTCCTCCTTATTCTTGCGCTACCGATTCTTCTTCAAGAATTGCACCTGCAACATCATCAAAGTGAAGAGTCGCCAACATTATTGTTTGTAATGTTGATGATGAGTTGATCATACTAACTGCAAACTCAAGTAAAAGTTCTCAGACGCTCATTTTCTCGCTATTTTGAAATCACGCCGCGGAAATGAGCAAATAGCGTGTTCGTGTGCACGTGATCCGTCACCAATGTGGATTCACTATTCAAGAGTGTAGAGTTTCCTCTTCAAGAATATTCTTGTGTGAAGTGACTTAACCTCATACAATTTGTTAAGTACATCCCAAATCTCCTTGCAGCTCTTCTTTTCTCGCAACACTTGACAAAATCAATCCGCCATTGCTAAGTGCAAATTGGCACGATTAAGCCATCCTTCTCTTTCCACTTTTCATCACCATCTGGCAGTTCCGCTTTCAATTGCTTCCAAGCAATTATCCTTCTCAAAATCGCCGCCACTTTCAATTTCCACAGTGGAGAAGTTACTCCCGTTGAACTTCTCTATCTCAAATTTTGCCGCCATGGTTGTACACTAACCAAACCGGATTACATTTCACCGCGAATAGTACAAGATAATGGAACAAGATTAGCGTGATCCCGTATACCGTAACAAATCTAGTATACGTTAACAGTGCGTAAAGTATACAACCACACGTATGAATAGTAAATCGATAATGGAATAGTATCGTGATAATCGAATAGTGATCAGAGTAAATAGTACACCGTAAGTTCCTGAGAAAGAGAGTGGGTCACCAATGGACACGCTTTAAATACCAAGTCTTTCCTAGCTTAACTTTTCCTAGACATGCACTTCTACACTACCACACTATTTCCAAGAACAATTCTTTTTCGATGTGGAAGATCGCACAATGTGCAAATCCAGGCATACTAAGAACTGACACCTTCCTAGAGTGACGCGAATAAAGTATCACCAATTTTGGAGCTCATGGACACCACCTTTGTTAGGTACCATGAGTAACGGAATGGTGTCACACTAAAATAAGAGACGAGAAAATAAGGAAATGAACACACAAAATTTACGTGAAAACCTCAACAAATAAAGGGAAAACCACGGGCAAGCGCCGTAAGAATTTTACTATGTGGGAAAATATTACAAGAATACCTCTCACAAAATACCTCACAAATACTCTTGTTGAATATAAGAAATAATAAAAGAGGAAGAAGAGAAATGTTTGGGATGATTTAAACATCACACCTTGGCCTCCTTTTATATACTACAAAGGAGCCAACAAACTAAAATCCCACCGATGTGGGACTTAAGTTTCAACACCAACCACACAATCACAAATTGAAAGAAGAAAAAACAAGAACAAACCAAAACGAATGTGAGACCACTGGCTGGACATGATGACCAATGACAAATTATTTAGGGTGCGCAGCATGCGACTTTTTTTGTTGTATATTGTTTTCAACCACTCCTTCTTGAATACCCTGATTCATACTTGCATTTGTAAGTTCCCAAATTAAGAGCATTCCCGTTATGAAACTTATCCATCACGGTCCATGGATTCTGATTGCTGCCAGTGGCAGATCACTTTGCTTTCAAGATCTTCTATTACCTATCTTAAATCTCTCTAAGTATTAAAAAAAGGGTCTTTAATGAGCCGTTTTAACGAACAAAACTAAACAGAGGCTGATTTCCGCACCCCCATTTTTTCATTCCAACACCCCATTACCCTACACATTTTATCTTGAAGAACTGGAACGAGGACTATATTAATACTCATTAAAATATCAGGTAAGCAAAATGTTCTGCATTCATTGGTGAAGTATTTGTTTTTAATACTTCTATCTTGATTTGCTTCTCTTGGTTGACAAATAAGAAAAAAATCATTTTCACAACGTAGAAGGAAAATGATCACGTAGCTATAATTTCATAATCTACAGCAAACGTAACTGTAGTATTGTCTATTTGTTTAACTGGTTTTCAATAAAAATTTCGTTTACCGAAAATATTTCCATACGATTTGGTTGTAGAATATCAAAAACCTGTATGAACAAGTTAACAGAATACTTCCATAAAAAAAAAAAGTTAACAGAATATGAAACTTTAGAGGGCAACGGGAAAATAATTCAGATGTCATCTCACATATAACAAATAAGCTGGTAATGAAATTACAATGTGAAAATAATCTACAAAGAAAAGGAAATAAAAGCATAACAGAGGGACCATCAAATGCATGGGTAAGTCGATGGCAAGTCCACTTGTCAGATAAATAATGAAAAATGAATTCCCGTTCTGATCATGAATTTCTCAAGCTCCTGAAATCAATGTAGGGAAAAATATTAACCTTTCAACCTCCAAGGAAAAAAATGGATTATATCATGAAAACGACATGAGAAACATATCTGAACAAACACAACTCTTCCACGCCCTCGTTTTCAATTAAAAGGGAAAAGCACGTACTATACAAACTTTTACTCGAAGGTTCAATCTTGAGGTTTCATGGCAGGGAAGAGAAGAACTTCCTGTCACCCAATAAACGAGTGTAAGAATTTACAAAAGAAAATTAAACATGCAAAGAAAGAGAAAGAGCAAGAACCTTGATATTATGTGAATCAGTCAGCAACATCGTCAACCGATCAATACCCAAGCCCCATCCGCCAGTTGGTGGCAAACCATACTCCAGAGCCGTACAAAATGTTTCATCTAAGGCCATTGCTTCATCATCGCCTGATTGTCGATCCTGAAATGCAGGAAAACACAAACCAAACAGTTATTCTTATTATGCATTAAAAATAACAAACAATTTGAGCAGAGAATTAATTGAGTGAGTTAATTGTTGTACCATATCTCATTACCTTGAGTTGTTCAGCAAATCTCTGACGTTGTACTACAGGATCATTCAATTCAGTATATGCATTGCAAAGCTGACAAGTAGCAGAAAAACAGTGACAAGAATCAAAAAGTGATTGACTTGCTTTTAATGATAATAACCTATGCTTCATGAACTTACTTCATGCTTATTAACAAACAATTCAAAACGTTCGGTCAGGCCTGGTTTTGATCTATGCCACTTTGCCAAAGGACTCATTATCTCGGGATGGTTTATGATGAATGTAGGATTCACGCACGTTTCTTCCAAAAAGTGGCCCACAAGCTGCATTATAATCAGCATAGCATCATATATCCGGCAGACACCTCCTAAAGAGGCTCGAAGTAAAAAAAAACCAGAAGAACTGGAATTATGAGCACTTAGTGCCCAAATAGACACCCTTAATGAAATTCCAAGAGAAAAAATGCAGGTAAATATACAATTGAAGATAAGAGTAGACCAGTGATACATCCAATCATCACTAAATTTGCAGCCACATTTCAATAATTCCACAATTCAAACTTATTGAAAAGCTCATAACTGGAAAATAGAGCTATATATATCGGCGGAATGGTTGTCTGTTGTATCAGAAAGAGTAAAATGTCTGTATTTTTTAAGTAAAATGCCCGTAGTTTTTTTAACAACCCCACCTGCGCGGGCGCGCATGTGGACAGAAAGGAATGACTCCCCTTCTGAAAATAGAAACAGATTTCCATTTCCATCTGCAGCCCAGCAGATCAGACCATATTTTAATCCAATATCTGAACTCTTTTAATGTTCGTATCTGTTAATCAGTTGCAAACCATGTCAATTAAAACTTTTGCTTCATTTCAACAAGGAAAAAGAGGCTACAACCTGCTTTTGCATAACAAGAAAAATTGAATGTAAAGGATATTATAGGCCAAAAAAGAAACAGAACGTAGATTACTTTATCCAACAAACGAGCAGTTGTTTCAGGGGGAGGGCACTTGATGTCATACTTCAAGCACACATTCTTCAGATATTGATTAGCTTCCTCACTGGACAAGTCCTTGAGAATACTTAGGCCTGCTATCTTCTCTAGTTCCTCAATCATATCAATTCTCCTGCTACAATAAAAAGTCCAAATGAATCTTTTCGAAATATAATAGACTTTATAACCACCATCGATGACCGGCAAATTTACACTGCACCTGAAGGGTGGAGTGAAGTCTATTTCGATAGGATCCTTATCAATCCCCTCTGCGTGATATTTGATTTTATAGCTTCCTCTTGTGAGTTCCTTAACCATACCTATTTGAAATTTTCCACATCATGACATTAACTACATAACTTTTAGAAGATAAAAACATTATGAAGATAAAATCAAATCTAGCAATCAAGAGAACTTAAAAATTCTTACCACTCAACATTGCTCTGTTATCTCCATTAAGTCGTTGTAGTCCATATAAGCCATATAAAACTCACAGGTAGTGAACTCAGGATTATGCGTCAAATCTATACCCTCATTTCTAAATTGTTTACCAATTTCATAAACACAATCTAGCCCACCGACAACCAGCTCCTTAAGATAAAGTTCTGGAGCAATTCTCATGTATAACCTCATGTCAAGCTCATTGTGATGAGTTACAAATGGACGAGCTGCTGCTCCACCAGCAATCATGTTCATCATAGGCGTTTCAACCTGAAAGTGGTGGAAAGAGTAGGTAAATATAAGGAAAGAAACTATAGGCAGCTGGCATGAGAATATTTAGACAGAGAACAACAAGAAATCAAGATCATTAAGGAACCTCCGGATGTAAGAAATGATTTTACATCTGGTCTTGAATATTTCTCGAACCTCTGGATTCAGCATCAAATCCAAATGGCGTAAACGATATCTTGTTTCCTAGAAAAGATAATTTAATTGGAAGACAAAAAACTAAAGTTAATAGATGAGTGAGTGATATAATATATACAAAGATAAAGAACACAGGAGATATGAAATCCCTTCACTCCCAGTTCACACCTCAGAACACACTATTCTTATAAATAGAGGTGCTTTCTCAACTTAAGCCATAATGGCTGGTCAGAGGAAAGGTTCCTGTTATTGATTAATAATTTGTTTAACAATATGAAGGACATTATTCATTTGGGTGCAAAACTAGGAACTTTTTCGTCAATTTTGAATAGAGATCATGTGCAAACTTCACCACACATAAAATTGAAAAGGGAAAATCTTAGTATAATATTGTTAAAAGTCCCACATTGACTAGAGATATGGCCTGGTGTTTATAAGGCTTAGGTAAGTCTCACCTTACAAGCCGGTTTTATGAGGATGAGTTAGGCCTATATTCAAGACGGTATCAGAGCCTATCCTAGATCTGTTATTGGGCCATGATCTCTGTTATTCCACCCGTATTTGTCCACACTACAGATGCCCGGTCCTGGGCGTGACGGGGTGTATTGAAAGTCCCACATCAACTAGAGATATGGCCTGGTGTTTATAAGGCTTAAGCAAGCCTCACCTTACAAACCGGTTTTGTGGGAATGAGTTAGGCCTAAAGCCTATATTCAAGAAATATCAAGCACAAGTTAAAGCTATACAGCCTAGTTTAAGCTCAAACATCAAATTTCACTTAAAAACATCCATATGCTCATGAATAACAAGAACTTTCTTTTTGCAAGGCACTTAGGAAAACGAATGCCAATTGCATAACAGAATAGTGAGAAATAATGGCATGTATCCGTCTCAATCCATTCCTTATCCCTACTGCAAACCACCAAAGGAGGAACGTATACAGCACGCACACTAGCATTTTCTCAGTAACATAATTGTTTCCATTTAATTAACATCTGCTCAAAAAATAGTCCTTAGAAAATGAGATAGTAGGTACAAAAGATTTTTAAAAACAATCACAGCAATGAAAGAATCTATCAAAGTACTTCACACTAATAATACCTGATCCTTCAAAATGTATGTTTCAGGATTCCTGGTACTTCCTGGTACCCATGGATTTCTCTACAGATAATTAAGAAAATAAGGATGTAATTACGTATGAATTTCAAACAGTATCAAACATCAAGAGAAACTATGTTCACCTTCAAATTTGCATTATCGGCAGCAGCAGCAGACTTTTGCCTTGGCATCATATGCAGGCAATGAGACAGCACTATAAAAGTCTTATGGAAAATACTAAGCTCTCCCTTCTTACTTTTCCCTGGACAATTGAACAAGGGAAAAGCAGGCTTAAATCGTTACAGCAACTCTTATTCTCCTCATTGCAAGTGTTAATTGTCAAAGTGTTAGGAACCAAGCAAAAGATAAAGGAAATAGCAGAGAAAATAATGGATTGGGAGCTAGAAATGAGATGAATAGAGATACTGTGAATTAACTGTAGGCAAATGGATTGGAGAATCACTCCATACAAGATGATGAAATTAAAGGAAAGCAGAAAAATGAAATAAACCTGCTGAGAAGAGCATCGTGCCCTCACTCAGACCAACCCATCAGAATTCTCACCAAATGATTACTTTCTCTCCCATTGGTTACTCCCCTACAAATACCTCACACCCTCCTCACTCCTCTGATTCCCGAATCCCCTTCTCCTTTCTCTCCCTGCCACGTGGCCATTCTGTTATGCATCATAATTATTCCCCAACTCCCTTTTCTCTCGCTCAGCCTCTCCACTGACCATTATGTTATCTATTTTCTCTCCCTTCTCTTCTGCTGCCACCTGTCCTTTCGCTTTCCTACTATAAACATGTTTAATGTTTAATTGGGGGCCTAACACAAAGTGATAAGATAGGACAACAAGGGAGACCGGATTTTATGTGAAAGAAAGACAGATTTGACTCCTATAAAATGAGGGGATGCAGTTTAGAGGATAAAGTGAAAAAATAACCGTTAATCAGAAAAATCAACTGTTGAGATTGTGATAAAATAAATGCCCATATATAACAAACAACGAAATTGTTAAAATCTTAACCACTGATTTTCTGATTAATAGTTATAATTCCACACTGTTACACCCTTCACTTTAGAGGAGCCAAATCCAAGAAAGACAACCTAAAAAGGAAAATGAAATACGGAAAAAAAAAATATATTTGAACAAACTAAAACTTAGTGACATCTCAAACCTGGAAACCCAGTGATACCAACAACGTCACCACGCTTCACATTAGAATGGAATTTGGAAAATTCAACCTCATCTAAGTCAGATTTACTGCATCCCAGAAATATAACTTTTTTCAGTCCTAACGAAGTAAATAAGAAATGGAAATACAGGATCTACAGGGAAAAAAAGGAGTTTTGTAAAAAGGCAACAAACAAAAGCAACTTGATCAGCTGAAAAAAATACCTAGCTGCTTGAGTTAGTCAAACAGCAAGTAAGAAGGGAAAGGGACATCACAGAACATGACAGTATAATGCTTTTAAGTTATATTTTCTCTATACTGACAGTAAAGGTCAAAAAGCAACACTGGGTACCTTGCATCAGCCATAACCTGGACCTTGAAGCCACCGCCGTGCAGGTCGTAAAAGACAAGCTTTGCACCCGAAGACCGTTTGTGCATAATTCGGCCTGAAACAAAGAAATACAATTAGCATCAACATATTCAGACTGGTGTGGTGAGTACCAGCCAAAGACACAGAGACATCTTCAAGGTGCTCCCCATTGCTTAACCCTCCATATTTGTCAATGTATTGATCAATAGACATAGAGACAGAGAATTTGTGTGGATACGGGTTATTCCCTTCTGACTTCTGTGCAGCAAGATACTTAAGCCTGTTCTCATGGTATTGCTGCAGTTAAAACAGGAAAAGAAAAAGTTTCATCAAATAGTATATATCATTGGTGAGAGAGAGAAATCACAACTGAAAAACACTGCATTGACAAAAGACGAACCATACCGTTGGGTCCATATCTTCTTCATCAGCAGAAGCAGTTTTGTTAGATTGAGCATGTTGAATTTCAGCTGCCTAAAAACCGAAAAAGATAAAATTACAAACAAAATTGCAGTCATGAAAACGAAGAGAAGAGAATGTTACAATCCTCATGATTTCTCATATCAAAATGTTATCATCATATTATTTCGCAATGCAAGCAATGAGAGATAAGGTTTCGAGTTGGAAAATAGCAGTCCTCAAAGGCAACGAAGATTGAAAACAGGAAAGAGAGTATCACCTTTTTGGCCTTCTCCTCCTCCTTGCGCTTTCTCTCCTCTTCTTTCTGCTTGTTCTTCAGTTCCCGCTTCAATGCACTGCACGCAAGGAATCGAATGAACGTGGTGAAATCAAATCAAATTGAGCGAAAGCCAAAGCATGCGTTTAGAAAACTCACTTCTTGCTTATGGTCTCAGCGGTGCCCGGAGCTGTAGGCTCCGACGAAGGACCTTCCATTGTTAACCAAAACAAACGAGACACAGCAACTGCAACACAACTAGGGTTTATGATTATGCACCTATGACAATGGTAGCGTTATAAATTCTCCGTCGTTTTTGTGCTAACTGTAACTGATACTCATTACCAAATCAGATTTATACACAGCGTCGTTGTTACGCACGTTTTGGCTGCGTTATTTTTCTTTCTTTTTTCTCCTTTATGTTGACGTGGGTTTAGTTAAAGTTGCGTTTATCTTTTCTTTTTTCCCCCCTTTATGGATGTGGGTTTCGTTCAAATTTCCAACTTACTTGCAGTCCAAGGTTGGCGTTTTCATCCGAAACAAGTTTATTTGGTTACAAGTCTAAGGTGAATTTTGCCATAGGAATCGCCCCCGGGGGGCTGGGGTCTCGGGAATCTCCTTTCTGTATAGCTGTGGGTTTCGTTCTAATTTAACAGGTTTATCTGTGTTTTTTTTTTTGACAAGAGGTTTATCTGTGTTTGTTAAGAAAAAAAAATAATTACAAATATATTTAAAACTTATAGTAATTCTATATTTTTTAGAAAATTTAAAAACTATTTAAATATTTTTTTAAAAAATGATGCTAAAAAATCTAAATGAATTCTCATCAAAATCATTTTTGGAAAAAAATTATCCAAACGCATCCTAACTGGCACGGTATTTCATCCTAAATGAAAAATATCTATTATGTAGTATGTATAATGCCCATTTGCCCTATACTTTCGTCATCAATTTAATATTGGACAAAACTTTGGTGTAATTCTTGTGTGCAATTTTTACTGTTCTCTAATTACAATTTAACACATGAATTAATTATCCAATAATAAAAATATGATTATTTTGAATTTAAATTTGAATTTAAATAAAAATTTAAATCTATGTGGCATGTTAATTGACGAACCGCAAACAACACCTATTGAACAACACCCAAGTTTTTTCGAAAATATTTTACATATATATTTTATTTATTTTTACAATGATCAATAATTGAATACTTCGCTTTAAATATTTAATTACATATATTTTTTTAGAAGATGGATCAAATGACTCTAGGAGTAACTCTTGTCTAAGTTACTCCGCTTAATAACTCTCTATAGATATTGAATTTCACCAATCGAACCGTCAAATTAAAAGTTCTTATTGAGTAGATCAATTTCATAAATTTTTAAAAATATTTGATACTTCATCAAATAACTTTAATTCAACGTATAATATACTTTGTTAACAAATGGAATTGTTATTTCATCCGGTAAATTTTTGTTTTCTAAAATAATGGCTTTAGAAAAAAAAAATTGTTTAGAATAATAATTGATCAACATTGCGATTAATCAATTTTTGATATTTTAATCCTTAAATTTGCTTGAGCAAGAAGCATTGTTGAGAAAAATGATGTCAAATTAAAAAAATGAGAAGGAATCAAATGACTCAAGAAATAACTATTGTCAGAGTTACTCTGCTTAATAACTCACTATAGAAATTAATTTTATCAATCTAACCGTTGAATATTATCATATTACATTAACAATCATGCATACCAAATTTTAGATAAATTAAACATTCGTAGCTATGTAATCATATAGTTAATATTTTACTTGTATTTTGAAAAGTATATTATAGTTAAATTAAAGTTATTTGATAAAGTATTAAATATTTTTAAAATTTTATGAAATTTTATAGAATTGATCTACTCAATAAAAACTTTTAATTTGACGGTTCGATTGGTGAAATTCAATATCTATAGAAAGTTATTAAGCGAAGTCATTTGATCTCTCCTCTATGTGTGTGTGTGTGTATTCTCATAGGAATTTCCATTCCGGGAATTTTCTTGTTACATTCTGAAAAACTAGTTACATAAATCTAAATCGATGAATAACTAACTAATTAACAACTCTTCTATATATTATCTATCGTATATTTAAGAAACTTGATTATATTTTTATGCTACATGGCAGAAGCTTATTCACACGTTAAAAAAAAAATCCACCTTTTTTTAACTTCCAATGTGTTCCTACTATCTATTTAAAAAAAATTAACTACACTATCTTTAGTAATCCACGTTGCACCACATCACAATATTTTCATATTTTATATAGAATGTAGGGAAAAAAATCCCCGCTAATTTTCTCGCACTCTTACTGAGTATGGATTTCATCTACTAGTGTAGATAAAACTCCATGTTCATGTCACTCTGAAAAATTGTCCTTATGTCCATGGTATTGAAGCCAAATAAAATTATATTGCAAAATGGGAGGGGTTCAGCTGTGGGAGCTCGACAGAAGATCTTAAACACAACTTGGAAAATCACGTAAATACTTCTACAGTAGTACAATCAACAGTTGAAATGTGATCTAAATTTCATTATCATATAATAATACTTTCAAATTTCATTTAACTAACATGTACAGTTACACTGTCTACTTATAGTTTTAGTTGAAGTGACTGTTGTTCATAAGAAGTTCTCCAAGTATTATATGGGCTCATAGCAGACAACTGTTCAATTTATATGCATGCAGAGGATGAAAATGAAGATATATGAGACTGCCAAAAAATAATAATAAAAAAGACAAAAAAATTGAGTAATAAAACACAAAAATCCATCCTAAAAGAACTAATTCTTCATTTACAATTGCAACTAAAAACTGAAAACCAATTACTAACTCAAAGCTGGCCTGTGACAAAGGCAGCACCATTTAAACAAAACTAAATCTCAAATCAACAATGCCGCTGCATCCTTATTATCTAACTAAAGGTATGAGTAAGTACTCTGCGTAAAATAGCTGCAACAAGAAACAAGACATCAATACAAGTTCATGTTCCACTTTATATGTGAAAAGAAAAAGGATTTAGTGTAAACAATTTGAAAATAAATATACAGATAAACTGGCAATAGTTCACATCCCCGAATGTCCTACGCTATGAACAGTGTTAAATTAGGATTCAGCTTTTCTAAAGTGAGCAATTCACTTTATAGAACAAAATAAGTAATCGATGTTGCATGCACATGCATAACAAATTATGGATTTTTTGAATATAAACCGTTGATTTATCCATCAAAATTGAGATTATTTACTATACTCTCTAAAATGAATTATTCACTTTAGAGGATCAAGTCCATAATATTAGGCCAATATATGACTAAGTTAATCAGTTTATTCATCAGCAAAAAATAACTTCACTGCAGCTGCTGTTACCCATGTTATTTAATTGGAATTTGGGCGTAATTAGAAATCAAACAACCATTATTTCACAAAACAAAGAATAATCACAGCTATTTCTATTGAATAATAATCTTGATAATGTACTCAAATGACAGTCTTTAAGGTTGGTGATTACCTTCCAGATAAACATATAGAAGGATGTTATAGAAGCTTTGCTTCTCAAATCTACAGATTTGGCATGATAAAAGAGGAGTGAAGCAAGAACAGCATGTCCCAGACCCTAACACATTGGCACAGAATAAATGTCACAGAAGGTTTTAGTCTTTCAGGTATCGAGGGAGGAAAAGGAATTTACTCAGAATAATAAAATTATATTAATACTGATGTGAAGTATGTGTTACAAAAGATAAAACACTAATTCCTATTTTATATTAAAATACTAGACTCCTGATTCTAACTAATAAAGAAACAACTCATGATATATGTAAGAAAATGTAAAAATCAATCTTAAGAGATAATCTAAACTACTCTATAAGATACAGAAACAACTCATGATATATGTAAGAAAATGTAAAAATCGATCTTAAGAGATAATCTAAACTACTCTATAAGATACAGCAGCATATTACCGTGACAATTTTACTCCACAGGCAAGAAGACGATGCTCCCACTAGGAGGGCGACTCCATAAGCCATTTCAAGAAGGGAAACGCAAATCCAGAATACCTGGCAAAGACTAGTTAGGGACAACCATGGGATACAAAAGGGCATAATCAACTCTGCTAAGAAGGTGCATTTGAAGAACATACCCGCTTCTGACCTAAACGTACAGAAAAAGATTGGATGCCAAATATTTTATCTCCTTCAATGTCAGGTATATCCTATATAAATAAATCCAGTAAAAGGTTTACATTAGGTACACATATTGAACCAAAAGTTTGATGTTGAAAGCCACTGCATACCTGAAGAAACTAGAGGCCTTTACCTTGAACAATGCTATAACTACAGAGAAGAAGCTCATGAATGCAGTAGCAAAAATCAGTGGTCTTGAAAAGACAGCTGGCCTCTTGTATACAAAAGTCTGGACATTGTTACATTAATTAGCAGCCAAAAATATCAGACTTCATGGGGAAGATTGATTTGTTGGATGGGAAGTTATGACATACTAGTCAGACACCATGCTGCCAACACTACCATTGTTAAAATGCATCTGTTCCTTTAATTTTTTTTTCCCTTTCATCTTTCACACTTTAATAAATACTGCTGAAGGGTTATTACTTATTAGAGAATATAGGCCTCCGTAGGAGTAGAAGGCGAAAATATATAAACACATACAAAGGGTGGTTTCAAATAGCTGATCATGAACCCAATCCAATGAAACCAACCCTAAAAACTTGGGATAAAGATCTGTCATGTGTAAAAGTTAAGGCATGCTCATCCAGAACTATAAGTCTTTAAAATGCACAATAAAATATAGTACAAAACCTGCATATGAAGGAAAAATGCAAGTTGAACTATAATTGCGCGAACAGCTAGAATGCACATCGCTGCGAGCACTGCAAATCTCTTCCATCTCAACAGGGGCACCTGAAAATTTTCAAAGGACAAAAAGTTATAAAAACTCTGCTATCAGCATCAGACAACTCTTCAAAATGAGGCTTTCTTTATGAGTTTCTTTGTTAGAGAAGTTTGTCGGATAGTTGGCTCATGACATGATATAAGAGCCTCTATGACCAAGTGATTTAGAGTCTAATTCTTGCCGCCCCATTCTTCTAATAAAAAAATTGAATTTCAGCGCAAGGTAAGTGGACCTGTAAAATGTCCACACTGCACGCCCAAGGAGCTTTAGCATGAAAGGGCGTGTCAAAGAAGTAATATAAAATCATTCATGTGTCTTTGCCTAATAGCTTAAACTTTAAGGATAGTTAGTTCATGACAGTCATCAAAACCATGATATCTGTTTGCCTATAAGCTCAAACATGGGTAGAGTAAAATCTATATCAGATAGTACATGTGGGAATAACTTGTGAAGTACTCAATAACCAGTAAAATGCAATTAAATTTTTTATTTGAACAAGGTCAATGTCTTATCAATCTATTAAGAATTTACTACTTCAATAATTGCTATTACTAAAATATGAATTTCATGTTATAACAAAATATCAGCTCTTAAATCCCACCTTTAACTAGATTGATTTTCTTCCTACAAGCAAAGTAAAAGAAATGGATATTATTTGACACTTATCACCATGAAATTTGACAATACAAGTACCGTGCTGAATCCTGAACAAGTATGATACTGCTCGTGTATATTTTTAAAATTAAGACATTCATAATCTTCACATGATTATTATGCCTTAAAAAATATGAAAGGAGAAAGGAAATTTCGATGCAATCCAAGAGAGCTCACATTGATTGAATAAGCCGTCCCTAGAACAAAACTGATGAAAAGAGCCCAAAACAATGGCCCTGAACCTACAATCCAGCCAAGCCAAAAACTCTGTAAAAGAGAATAAAACAATAAGCCTCCTTCTACTTTGTCAGTGTAGCTCATCTTGAAAAATATCACAGAAAAAAGGGATGAATCTATATGGCACCAGAATTGAAAAAGATGCAACAATAATGACACCAGTTGCAGAGGAATATTCCCCGGATGCCAATGGAAGATATGGTTTGTTTATCTGCAGTAAAACATGTAGCACAGATCAATAATAATACAAACCATATGGTGGTTTCTCAGAAAAGCTTATAAGCTATAAAAGGATGCATGCTTTCTTGACCACATCAGAGGCAACAATAATTATGGAAGCTTGATAAACTAATATATGAACCATAGTTTGGTGGTCAAAATCATTTAAACTCTCAAATTGTTGCATGTGAGCAAAGAATAGTATACATAGTTTGGTGGTTAAAATCATTTAAACTCTCAAATTGTTGCATGTGAGCAAAGAATAGTATACACCTAGTCTGCATATGTTTCTGAATATCCGACTTTGGATAAACCAGAAAGAAATTCTGCCTCCATCATATTTTTTTTTTTTTACAGGAATGATCTAGAAGCCCAAAAGACACAAAAAAATAATAATTTATTAGTGATCCAGATTGTTTATTTCTAACAGTAAGTTCCATACCTTGTCTATTTCAACATCGGACAATTGATTCAAACCAACTATATAGATATTCATAAACAGGGCAGCTACCACAGCCTGAAACATATATAAAACCAAAAAAAAAAAATTAATGAAGTTAGGGGCAAGGGAGCAAATGGCTATTTAGACTTTAAAGAAAAACAACATATTTGGGGTCTCACCTCCAACACACCAGTGAAAAATAGTGGAGATATGTCTGATAATTTCTCCACTGCAAGGAGAGACACAGAAATTATGCTTAATGCCTGCCCAAACACATAAAGTCAGCCCTAAACATTCGAATATTACAATTATCCAAATAATTGGTCCGAACAAATGAATTTCATTAAGTATTAACCATAACATTTGAGGATTAGTTCTGAGAGTAACTCCGAAAAATTTTAAACTTAACTGTGCCAATAACCGTGTGTGGCCTGGAAAACCTGTAGAAAGCATCCAAGGAACTTTTGACAGAGCCCAATATGCTTTTTGGATCAAAAGCGTGAGGTTCAGATTCAAAAGATTGTTCAGGGGCCGCTTTCACAACATATTTTCTATTGCATTCATGATATGTAGACCCTCCTTCAATGCCTTTGCAGTGATGGCTCAAACTTGGCCGGCAGAACCTCAAAAATTGATATTCGTTTTGAATTTTCCTTTTGTGCCATGAAGCTTTTGGTGCATATGAACCTAGAGCACCAAATTTTGGATGTAAGTATCAGGGACCATGCAGAACGGAAAAAAAAAAGATTCTTGCTTTAAAATGAATCAGAGCTAAAGAAAAATCCACATAAGGAGAACTTTACAATCAACGTCCAAATTTTTGGAAAGTGAGACTCTTGAAAAATCTACATATGGAGAACTTTACAGTCAACGTCCAAACTTTTGGAAAGTGAGACTCAAAGAGGGGGGGGAGTGTAACAATGTGGAAACTCACACTTCATGAGGAGAATGCTGGAAATCCAAGTGTGAGTGGAAAAAAAATCTCGTATTGGCTAGGAAAGTGCTAAATGAAAATAACACGAGAACAGACTCATATACCTAACACCTTAATGTTTTGGATGAAGATGTGGTGTTATGTTCACTCTTTGCACTTTGTTGCCTTGACCCATTGGTGCCGGTCCCCCTTTTTGGGCCCCTCCAGACCCCCAACAAGTGGTATCAAAGTCAATAGTTCTGTTGCTAAATATTTGGAGATGGTGGTTACTGGGGGCTTTTGTATTGACCATGAGCCACATTGTGGAGCAGACTAACGTGGTGACTCACACTTGAGGGGGAGAATATCCATATACCTAATGCCTTAAGGTTTTGATTGAAGATATTGTGTCATCTTCGCTCTTTGTGGTTTGTTGCTTCATCCCATTGTTGTATATCCCCCCATTTTCGGGCTTTCCTGACCCCCAACAGTGTACATGTTACTTGCATGATCATTATCAATTGATAACATAATGTTTTGAAAGTTTGGATCATCACAACTACAGATTTAAGTTATACAGTCATGAACTCTCTTCCCACGACCTGTGTCTCCCTTAGAGGGAAATATTTTCAATGCACTCATGCTTCCAGCAATCATCAAGATTTTCAACAGTTCCTGTTAGTTTGCTTTACTACAGTGGTCCCAAAAAAATGACTCTTTATTTAATTCATCAGATTTCAAAGTATGGATGTAATCTATCATTTCCCTAACAACGTAAATAAAGTTAAAAGTACAGTATAAATAATTAGTTAAATTGTTCAATCCACATGCTAAAGACACCACGGTAATTAAAATTTGAAGAATGAGGGACTATTAGCAAGAGAAGCTACCTCATTGCAAGGTCAGAATATGCCACAAGCTATTTAATCCTGCCCTACCTAAAACCTAATTGTCAACGCAATTCAATTCTACAGGTTGAGCAAACACTCATTGGTAGATAAAACATTTTACAAGCCAGATGAACAAAAAATGTGAAACACTGAGATACTCAAGTAGTTCAATAATAATAATAATAATAATAAAAGATTAAAAAAAAAAAAGAGGGAGATATGTGATGTGAGACATACTTGCAAGAAGGTAATTCTTGGAGCAATGTTTACTCCGCCAGAGATTTCCACCTGAAACTACCAATGGTTCTTCATGTTAGTCGGCAGATAATTTTGTAATAATTAAAAATTGAGTAAATACCCAAATTTTTCGAGAGGGGAAAAAATAGATGAAATCGATGTGGAAGGAAGCAGGCACAGATAGTTTAGCATAGCATAGTATAGTATAGTATAGTATAGGATAGTATACTACCAGTGGTGATAGAAGAAGCATTAGGAAAAGATCCAACAAGCACCGAATCCATCGAAACTGTACCAACCAACTACACACACTTTCTCTTTATTTAGTCTTCCAAGGCAATGGCATGCAAAGCATTGACGGCGCGCTTCCGCTTCTCAGTTCTCAGTCTTCACCTCTGAAATACTCCAAACTGAAACAGATTTTTATTCAGCAAGCAGCACATTCACGAAACATTGTCGTTGTCCATTCAGGTCACAGCCAAAAGCACAACTAACGCCTAACGGCGACACAAACACGTGTCATCGGAATTTGGAAAACGAATACTCTCTCACTCTATTAATATAGCACTCTCTTTAATCATTTCATTGTCTATTAAAAAAAATAGATTTTGTTAGTTATTACCAGCATTAAATTTATAGTACTATTTTTTTTAAGTTACTCTTTTTATCTTTTAAGACTATTTATTAAGAAAGAAAGAATTAATACACCTTGATATAAAGATAATTTTGTAAAAAAATAATTAATACACCTTAATCTTCAAAAATAGTCTTATATTAAGCGATAAATTATTTTATAAAAAAATCTTATATTAAAAAAACAGAAGGAGCATAATTTAAAATATTTGATTCGCTCCTCCACTCAATATATATTATTGCTATTTTATTTGCTGCTCCGCTAAAACAGGAGTGTAGGCAGGCATTTTTGCCTGTTATTAGTCTCTGGGTTTCTTTATACATGTATTTTAAGGTTAATTTACAATAACAAATGAAGTTAATAAATTTTGTTGCTTTTAATAAATTTTTTACTTTTTTATGATATTTTTGACTATTTATTATTTTATAAAACATATTTTTTTTTGTAATAAATAGTTAAGAGTATAATTAATAAATAAGTAACTAATGTATTCTTAAATTTTGAAAATAACAAATAATTAGAAATAATTTTTTTAAAAAAAACTAATATGTAAAAAAAAACGGAATGAGCACTGATAAAATGGAAAAATGTTGAAGCTAGCACAAAAGACACCCGTGAACGGTGAATCACGTGGTACGTATTCCCAACTAGCCACATCAAAGAAAGACCGATCCTTCTGTCCTTGCGGTTTCCTTTTCATAAAAAAAAAAATTAGTGCAGAAGTGGGCTTTACCTCTTTTAACAAGACATTTTTCATGTCCATGGCCATGATCAAACCCAAAATAACATGTTTAAAAAACTCACTTTCTATGCCCGACCTTAAGATCAGGTTTTGTAATGTGAGTTTCGGGAAAAAAAAATAAGTACTTTTTTTCCACAAAAAAATGGGTACTTAAAAAAAAGAATTTTCACAGTAAAAAAAAAAAAACTTAAAAAAGTATTTTGTTTGTAACTTTAAAAATTTAAGCAAATGGACCTACTCCTATATTAATTGTGATATTTATTTGAACACGAGTTACAAAAACTTTTTTTTTTTAATCTGTGCAAATATTCAAGCAAGCAACACGTCTACGCACGTTTCAAGTTCAATCAAGTGCTGCTGGAGGTGTCAATCCGGGCCGGCCCAACCCATTCGGACCAGCCCATTGCGGGCCAAAGCATTTTTGGGCGGGGTTGGGTTGAGCCATGTTTAGTGCGGGCCACCAAATTTCTAGCCCAGACCAACCCACTACGGGCTACGGGGCAATCAGGCTGGCCCATGGGCCAATATATTTTTAAACTAGTATTTTAATATTAGAAAATGTTTGTTTTAATTCATTTTCTAGAACAAAAACTCTTCGAGCAATAACGCTGACATTGACGCTAATATGGTAAAACATGTTCTGGAATACAGATTATGCATTGGGTACTTATGTTGACAAAAGCTCACTCATGTTTAAATAAAATCTAACTGTAAAATTCTATTTTGTCAATTAAATATTATTTAAACTGTAAAAAGCTCAATCAGTGATGGTAATTACTGACATTTCGCCTTCGAATAAATGTACATTGGGTACTAACATGTTATGGAATACGGATCATTATTTTTTTTCAGAGTTTCTTTTATCCAATTGTGTAAGATAAGCTACATATCTATCTATCCATCAATTTAAAATGGTATAATAGATAATAAACAAGTTCAAGACAGAAGGCAAATTGCTGCAAGCACGATATAGCCGTATATTTTATTTGGTGGAAGAAACAGTCGTACATATCCCGTAAAAAATACGTACATACGAAAAATGTGTTATGTATATAATAGGTAATATAATTTTTTTATTATACGGGCTAGCGGGCTGCCCAGCCTATCACGGATCAGCCCACATCGGGCCAATAAATTTTCGGGCCGGGCCGGGTTGGGCCAAAATTATTTCGGACCTACATTTCTATAGTCCAGCCCATGCTTTATATCGGGCTAGCCCATCAGGCGGGGCCCATTTTGACACCTCTAAGTGTTACTAATCAAAAAAAACTCAATCAAGTGTTTGGTGTATTACAGTATTGGAAAAGGATTTTTCTTTTTCTTTTTTAAGACGTATTTAAGTAAACAATTCAATTAAATATTTATTTAATAAAGTATTCTATAGAATTTGATAAAACACTTATTTATAAATTATTCTAGCAAATATCGAAATAATAATATCATAAATTAATTTTATAAATGTATTTAAATTTAAATATTAATATAAATTCTAAATAAATTCTTATAGGCTTTTCAACCCTAAAACGTACCGTATTTTCAAAAAAAAAAAAAACCTAAAATGTACCGTAATCAACAAACAGTTTCGAATATGTCAAAAAAAAAAAAAACAGTTTCGTAACTTTGCCGAACTCTTCCTCCATGATGACCTAATCAAGGATAGTGAAGGTTCAGACCCAAAAAAAAACAAAAAGGATAGTGAAGGTTTTCTTAAGTCATACGTTATTTTGACAAGTGCCGAGGAGGAACGAAAAAACAAAGAATGGGTGTATGTTTAACTTTTAAAAGAAAAAAAAAAAAGTACTCGCAACACATTCTCTGACTCGAGTTCTGTCATTTTAGAAATCGGTCTTGTTCTGGTTAAAATTATTATGGGAGAGCATATGGGATCTGAATCTTCCTATTAGGCCTAAAAGCTCTTCAATGCTAGAATATGGTGAGATGTGTTTGGCTGTGCACGGTGGTAATGTATACCTGTAAAATATTTTGACGCTCAATTTAGGGCGACGGCTAGCATGGACCATTTAGGCAAATGGTCCATGATGGTCAAAGAAAATCTAAATTGTAAAATACTCGTTCGATCGTTAAATTAAAAATGAACAGTTAAAAATAAAAAAGAACACTATACTCTTTGCAAATGAACTTGTGGATGAAAGGTCAGAAATATAAACTTTTGGGTGCAAAAATGATCCAAATTATCTTTGTCGGTGCAAAACACATTGAATTGATAAAATTTTAAACCCAAATTTTTACCATAACCTGTTATGATATAATACGTTTGATCTATTAATTTACTTTCGTGAAATTCACTCATTTGATAATAGATTAAAAATACAGTTAACCTTGTGTTAATAGGACAAATTTAACAGTTAACTGTATTTTTAATCTATGATCAAATGAGTGAATTTCACGAAAGTAAATTAATAGATCAAACGTATTATATCATAACAGGCTATGGTAAAAATTTGGGTTTAAAATTCTATTGAATTCTGGACAGTGTTTTGCACCGGCAGTATAATTTGGATCATTTTTTGCGCCCAAAATTTATATTTCGGACCTCATCCACAAGTTTGTCGGTAAGAGTATAGTGTTCTTTTTTATTTTTGACTGTTCATTTTTAATTTAACGATCGAACGAGTATTTTGCAATTTAAATTTTCTTTGACCATCATGGACCATTTGACTAAATGGTACATGCTAGCCGTCGCCTCAATTTAGTCAGGAAATTAGAGTATTTGAGAGGTTTAAATTGTACATACTTAAGGTCCCATCTGGGGTGGTTGCCAATTTTTTATTTTCAAATATATATTTGAAAACAAAACGTGTTCGATAAAATAACATATTTTCAAAATATTCTTAGATCAGTTTTTAAAATCATAAAAAAAAGATTTTAGAATTGAGTTTTTAGTTTTAAAAATATGACTATTTCATCATGTCTTTATCCTAGAGGAGTTTTTGTCAAAAAAAAATCCTAGAGGAGTCAATTCGGGCCAGCCCACAATGGGCCAACACATTTTCGGGACGGGACGGGTTGGGCCAAATTAATTGCATCTTACTAATTTGTCAGCCCATCCCAGCCCACCACGGGCTACTGGCCAAACAGGCTGGCCCATGGGCTCACTTTCTAAAAATATTTATTTATAAACAACATATATAATATGAAATAATTATTTAACGTCTCAAAAAAAGTTTTTTTTTGTGATGATCAACAGGGGGTAAGGCCCCTTGAGGAAACAACAGATCAAACTGACGTAGGGACCATCACCTCAAGGAGGTTAGCCCTAAAATCATCTGAAAACAGACATAGGAATACAATAAAAAATCCTACTACAAGAATCTAGAGAGAAACCAAATTTTGCAAAACCATCTGCCACTCTATTAGCCTCACGGGGAGCATAACAAATCTCCGCCTCACTGAGAGAATGCAAAGTTGTATTGATATCCCTCACCAAAAAGTAACTAGGATGTTGCACAGAGCATCCTGACTGAATAAGAGTTATTGCTGCAAAGGAATCAGACTCCACAATTAACTTGTCAAATCCCTTATCTACTGATAAATTAATACCAGTATAGATTGTTGTAATTTCTGCATCAATAATGGAACAGGATCCCAATCCAAAAGAGAAACCCCAAATAAAATCGCCACGATGGTCTCGAATAACACCACCCATAACTGCCAAGGCACCAAGATAAGAAACAGCCCCATCACAGTTAACTTTCACCCAGCCAGATAAAGGGCGACACCACACATCACTTCTCAGGTTCTGATTATTTCTTTTATTAACAAGCCCACTGTCTCTCAGGTTTTGGGTAATAGCCTCACAGGTTGTAACCACACGCTGAACCAAGCCATGAACATCCAACCTCTTCTCATTAAAGACAGCCTCATTTATGTGCTTCCATAAAACGAAGACCGCGACACCAAAAATGGTATCCCATCTATGAATGTTAGCCGTGCGGTTGGTTTGCAGATTCAAGTTCAGCCAACACAAAAGATCAGACAACCAAAACGCGACTGTAAAGGCATCACCAGCTAACGATTTCCAAAAATGAGTCACTACACTACCACAGTTTTGGCAATAAACATCACTTATTTTTTGCCTTAAACAGCGTTTAAAGGCGCTGAAAATTAAGCCGTAGTGATTGTATTTCAAAAAATTAGTGTTTAAGAAGCGCTGTTGAAAATTGACATTAAACACGCTTCATTTAGGAAGCGCTGTTTATTGTCTATTTTCAAATGCAATAAACAGCGCTTCCTTTAATAAAGCATTGTTTATTCTCCTTTTTTGTTGGGGGGAATTCCCTCATATTCACATGATATCCAGTATTGTGATAATTAACACAAAATATACACCAAAAGTGTCATTAACACTCAATTGTATCAACATCAAACTTCACTAAAACCAAATTTAACACTACAATATAATTTTTTTTCATAGAAAAAGTATAGATCCATTGTATTAACATGAATAAATTATAATATAATTCTCAGTCAAATTCACAATTAACAAAATTATCATCGCTAAAACATTAAAATGCATTAACTAAACATTACACATGTCATGCTACAAATAGTACCTAAACACTAATATCTTCTTCTTCTTCTTCTTCTTCTTCTTCTTCTGTCACTGCTAATCAACACACAGACTTGATCAAAATTCTAACAAAATTTTGGCAGAGTCTCCCCTAAAATATGGGCATTCTAAAATATATACAATACATATAACAACATAAAATATCATACCAGCCAGCCAACATAAAATATATACAATATCAACCAACATAAAAATAAAATCTTTGTCATGCAACATTGAAAAAATGTGGAAGAAAACAAATAGGCGAAACATAATAAAATCTAATACAAGTCTACCTAGTATACCAATGTTCAAAAAATGTGTCAAATAATGCAGAATTTTACTCCCAAATTCATGTGAATCTATTACATTTCAAGTATGCTAAACTTCAATAAATGTGCATGAAATTTTTAACCGCATAAGCATGTTACTCACATCAACACCAAACCCACAAAAACCAAATTTATAACAAACTCACCTAAACATTAAATATTAATCTTCTTCTAACTACCTATAAATGATAAAATTTGTAACAAAATATCGACATCACTCTTCTTTGAGTTTGGAATGATCAGGGTATGCGTCGAATTGACAATCAGGAAAGTACTGCGAAATAAAAATTAAATCAAGTTAGAATTGAACATATGCATTCAAATGGTATGTGTAAAAGCAAAACAATTATATAAACTTTGAAATTATTACATACATACCTCTGTTGGAATTTGTGTTTAGTTATGAACGACAATATCCTTGAGAAACTTCAAAACATACCAGCCACAATCATCAGAGTTTGGTTGGCGAGGACATTATAAAGCAAAAAATATGAAATTAATTGCTTTTATTTTGGTAATGTGAATAATTGCGTAAAAAATTTGGATCCTTGAAAATTTAACCTTGAAAATTTCAAATTCAGTCAACAATGTCTCTAGTACCATGACAATGTCACATTAGTTCCATCAAAAAGCAGCACACATTTAGATCCAAAGGTATTCACTATTCAGTCCCTTTAAAGATCCTAAAGAATCAAAAAAGTAAACTCCACAAACCCAAATCCCTAGTTTTATTTTCACAATAAGAAGCTCGCAGTTTCAGATTCTATATAGAAAATCAAAAAATCACAAGCGGGTGAAACACAACAACATGGCAATCAGAGCTTCAAATATGCTGAAGTTGCACAGTTTAGTCTCTATACTTAATGTTCCTTTGAAAACCAAACAATTAAAATATTAAAAAATGTAATCTTGTCATTGACATAGGACCACAGTGGGACAAACAAACAGCAAGTAAAACCTGAAAGCAACACAGAACAACACGAACCAACAGCACTTCAATAGAACCAGCAGCAGCACAGAACATACACGAATCAACAACACTTTAAAAGAACCAGCAGCAGCACTTCACAGAACAAACGATTTTGAGCCACGAACAAACCCAAAATCAAACCACGAACAGACCCAATGTGGAATCACGAACATGCCTAGCAGCGTAAAACCTGAAAAAGCAACACAGAACCACGAACAGCAATGGGACAACATCAAAATCGAACAAAATCAAACAAAATCGAATAGACTCAAAATCTTGTGGAATCGAGACAGAACCATAAACTTGTGGAATCGAACAGAACTATAAACTTGGGACGTGAACAGAACCATAAACTTGTGGAATCGAGACAGAAAATGGGACCAAAATGGAGACAGAGGCGATACCTGGAAACAGGCGCGAACACAGACTTGAGGAACATGGACTTGGGACGGCGGAGGCCGAGCCGGTGCCGGCGGTGTCTAGGAGCGTGGTGAGGATGACGAGGCCCGATTTCAGGTGAGGGGAAGAAGCACGCCGGACGCGAGAGAGAGAGAGAGATAGAGAGAGTTGCGAGACAGAGAGAAGGCTGAGTATAACAGTACATGTGCGAAATGAGAGGGAGGGAAAAACGATTTTATTTAATATATGGACCAAAAACAGCGCTCAGACGTTAAAAGCGCTGATTATTGTATGACAAAAAACAACGCTTATAGGTTTAAAGCGCTGATTATTTTTTATATGACCAAAAACAGCGCTTAATGATATAAGCGTTGATTATTGTGTCAGTTGATTTTTTTAGTATTTGGAGCAAAAACAGCTAAGCGTTGTTTATTGTTTCGGTATGAACTAAAGTAGCGTTTTTTGTTCCAAGTGCTGCTTAAAGGAGCGTCATCTTTTGCAGAATTTGTTGTAGTGCTAACCTGCAATCTCTCAAAAGATGAAGCATGGATTCGTCTGCATCTTCACAAATAGGGCAGGAACTGGAACTCGCGATGTGTCTTTTGAAACGCTCCAAGTTTGTGAGTAAAGCTCTCTGAGAAATTTTCCAAAGGTGGACCCTGTATCTCTCTGGCCTCTTCCATTTCCAGATTCGATTTGCCAAACCCTGATTAGCGCAAAATCAATGTTTAATCAGAGATTCATAAGCTGATTTGTTGGAGAAATCACCATCTGAAGTTAACTTTCACCTCATTTTATCTTCCCCATTATGAATAGAGGGTCTTGGAAGCTGTAAGATTTGGGGTAACACATTAGGAGGATTAAATGTGAAATTTTTGACGTATTCCACCTCCCATGCTCATCAATAAGCTCCGAGACAGTCATGACATGCTCAACTAGAGACAGAGGTGCAATAACATGGTTAGACAGGGCACCCACTTGAGCAATCCAGTTGTCATGCCAAACATTTGCCTCACGCCCATCCCCAATTCTCCAACTAATTGCATTCTCCACATCATTCCACGAATTGCAAATTCCACGCCAAAAATTAGAGCCCACTTTTGAACCATTAATTTTTGGAATAACAGAACCACCACAATTGTATTTCGACCTAATAATCTTCCCAAAGGTCATCCCTATTAGAAATTAGATTCCAACAAGCTTTCATACGAGAAGATTGGTTGATATTCATAGCCTCGCGAAGGCCAAGACCACCCCAATTTTTTGGTTTACACGCATTTGACTAACTAATCATGTGCATATGCCTTTGATCATTTGTATCTTCCTAAAGAAATCTTCGACATCTCTTGTCAATCTCATCACAAATAAACTGAGGGATATATGTCGATTGCATCACATAGGAAGGGAGAGCTTAAATCACAGATTTGGTGAGAGTAAGCCTACCAGCAAAAGAAAGAGTTTTAGTCTTCCAAGTACTCAAACGTTGATCCACCTTATCCAAAATAAATTGGAAAGTTCGCCTATTCACTTTCTTATGAAGAATAGGAACCCCAAGATATTTCCCAAGATCATTATTCACTTGGAAACCTGAGATCTGACAAATTGAATTCCGCAAATGGGAATCCACATTATTCGAAAAGAAAATCCGGCTTTTACTTTCACTAATCTTCTGCCCCGAACGCCTGCAAAACAAATCCAAATTTTTTTTATTAGTAAGATTTGTCCTTCACTAGCCTTTGCAAATAGGAGAATTGCAAAGGCTAGATGGGACAAAGGAGGACCCTGTCTAGACAGTTTGATAGGTAATCAGTGACCATGTTCAATTGCAAGAGAGATCATCTGAAATAGCTTATCGATGCAAAGAACAAAGAGGTAAGGGGAAATTGGGTCTCCCTGTCTAATCCCTCTGTCAGGCTTAAACTTCCTTAAAGCTTCACCATTCCAAAGAATTCTCATAGTAGGAGAAGAAATACAATGCCAAACCAAATTAACAAAACGGTTTGGAAGGCCAATATCTTCAAGGGTCTATTTAATAAAATGCCAGCTGAGCCTATCATAAGCTTTCTCCAAATCTATCTTAATTGTCATCCACCCTTTCTTGCCTTTCTTCTTACACATAGAGTGAAAAACTCCCTGGGGCACAATGATGTTATCCTTACTTTGGTGGTTAGGGATAAAACTACTCTGACAAGGATTAACCAAGGAACCCATAACAATTCTAAGCCTATGGGCAAGAATCTTCGTAACAACCTTATAAGAGACATTACGTAAACTTGTAGGCCTGAAATCTTTAATATTGCACACATTATCAACCTTTGGGATTAAAGTAATCAAAGTATCATTGATAATACTAACCTTCTCTGGATCATTGAACACTTCAAACACAAGGTCACAAAAGGAATCCCCGATAATCTTCAATTGGCTCTGAAAGAAAACTGCTTGAAGGCCATCACTACTAGCAGCTTTAAAGGCACCCATATGGTTGACTACATTAAAAATATCACTCTTAGATACTGGCATATCTAAAAGCTCAAGATCCTGAGGTGATAAGGTAGGGAAGCCACCAAGAATACAATCATCACCATGCACCACTTCTTCTGCAAACAGACTTTTAAAATAATTATTAACCATTGTTTCAAGGTCATCTTGATTCCGAATCCACCGACCATCCCCATCTTGAAGAGTGTCAAAAAAATTCTTTCTCCTCCTCACAGCAGTAACACCATGAAAGAATCTAGTGTTCCTATCACCAAAGCTAAGCCATTTGGACCTCAACTTTTGGAACCACAAAATCTCTTCCTGGAAGAGAACCTGCTCATACTCTTGCCAAAGTCTCTTGTGAGCTCTATCAAATGCCTCCGAAGGATTAGTAACCATTTTCTCAGTAAGGGAATCTAATATACAAATGAGATTATTCTTCCTAGCAAGAATATTACCAAAAACCTCTTTATTCCAAATCAAAACTAAATTCTGAAAATTCGTCACCTGATTACACCAAGAAGCTCCTATAGGCCAGTTGCGGGTCATGAAGTGAGGAAATTCATCATGCGTCAGCCAGGAAGCCATGAATCTGAATGATCTCCTTTTAATATCAGTTTTCCTACCATTCTTCATTTGAACTAGCAGCACCCGATTATCAGATTTGAAGAAAGGGAGGTGCTTAACTGTTGCTCCCTAAAACTGAATTTGTCACTGGTAATTAATAAGCACCCTATTAAGCCTCTGAAATAGATTCCCACGACGCCATGTGAACGGGCTGCCCTGAAACCCAGCATCCATAAGACCACAATTTTGCATCATATCCTTGAAACCAATCACACCCCTATCTGAGTAGTTAGGGGAACCCCCTTCCTTTCATGGGGACCTAAAATTACATTAAAACCTCTAAGAACTACCCAAGGAACATCCAGAGAATCAGATAACCTATTCAGATCATCCCAAAGATGTTGTCTATTCACATAATTAGTACTAGCATACACTACAGTGATCAACCAAGTTGCTTGGTCCCTCCAGCTAACCGACATATGAACCATCTGATTAGATGACTCTATGACACTGACCTTCCAAGACTCTTCATCCCAAAGACACCAAATACCACCTGATCGTCCTCTGGAATCAACAATAAACTTCCCAGAAAAACCACATCTTTTAGCACGAGACTGAGCTCTCGAACCACTCACATGGGTCTCTAGAAGGAAAATAAGAGAAGCTTTATACTTCCTCTTGAGATCCTTAATCAAAGTAGTAAAACATTCGACACCCGTTCCAAGACAATTCCACACCATAAAATTCATAATGATTTATGATTGTTGTTAGCCTCCAAAAGGTCGGGAACACTAGGCAAATTAGTTGCCCCGTCATTAATTTTCTTTGAAGCCACCTCCACTTCTAATTTCTTATTTAGAATTTTGACACTACCATAATTAGGTGCCAAAGATAGAGGAGTAGGATGCTTCACCGCCTCTTGTTGTTTCAAAGCCAACTTGTTTAAATTATCCAGGAAATCAGCATGAGCATCACTAAGCTTAGCCCTTCCAAGGGTTGAGACATCAGAGTTGCCCACTTCTTTGTTATTTCACGACCCATTCCTCCCCAATAGCACATCAGCTCGAGGCACATTCTTCTTAATTGAGACCACTCCACGAGCTGCTTTCTTAGCATCACGTAAACGTGGGCCAAGCTGAGGATTCTTCCCACCAATCTTGTTTCTTACTCTTGTTCGGTTGGCCTCCACTGTGTTGGCATTAACCAAAGGACCAGACAATTCGTGGCCCACCTTATTCGATGCTGGAACACCTGATGGCTTATGCATAAGAGGCGTTGATATTACCGGCCCATTACTCTTGGCCTTATACAACGCCAAATCTGGCCCATTATTCTCAGAGGTCCCTTCACCATCTTGCCTTGCCAAAATTTCAAATCGAGACCCACTCTCAATTACTATCGATTCAATACCAGAATCAATCATAGGCATTTTGTCTTTTCTTGATTTCACCATCATTGGACCGTTACCCTTTTTTTAGCAGCTCTTTTTGGAAACATAAATTCCCCATATTGTAATGGAATTCCAATTTCCTTAGAAACCTCCATATTGGAATGACCCGCCAATTGAGCATTATTATTCTTTAATTGCATTAAGACACCTTCATCATTAGTAATTAATGCCTTGTCTGGACCATCAACCATTGCACTCACCGGCGTTTCAATGATCGCCGTCAGAGAAGATTTGTCGGCATCATGTTCGTCAACCACCTCTAGGTTATCGTTCTTCAACCCACATGATGCAAAGGAGTGGCCATAGACACCACAATTAAAGCATATTTGATGCATCCCTTCATACTCAATGTTATACACCTCTCCTCTTACAACCACTTGAGACACCAAAGGTTTCGCTAGATCAATTTCAACACAAATTCGTGTAAACTGACCACGTGAATGAATAGAGATTAGGTTATCCATTTTGAAGAATGTACCAAGCGCTGCACCAAATCTCATTAGGAACCTCTTATTATACAACTCAAAATCAAGTTCTGGAATCCGGATCCATACCGCAACCTTACTTTCTTTCTTAGCACTCCTTAGAAAATTTGTTCTCCATCTCTAAACCAGTAAATAATGGCCAGCCACCATCCAAGGACCCTCAAAGAGAACATGCTTATAATCCTTGTAGTACCCTAATTTTGTCCGACCTTTTATTTTATTTTTTATTTTGACTCTTTAAATTTGTAATAAAAATATTTTTGGTTTTATAAAAAAGATAAAAAAGAAAGATAGGAAAAAGAGAAAAGAGGAAGAAAAATGAATAAAAAGGAAAGAGGAGTGCAAATGATGAAAATGGGGGTGCCACTAGCAAACTATACCCCATTTCACACGCCCAGCCTAAACTCCACGCAGCCCAACTTCCCCCAGTCCAGCAGCTCATCATTTCTACGTGCACCCCTTTTCTTTGCTAAGCCACCCTTGCATCTGCTTGCTTCATGCACCCCGTTTCCTTCCTCGCACCCCCAAGCTCAATGTGGCCCAGCGCAGCCCAAATCCAGCCCAACACTAACCCAATACCCATTTCCTAACCCTAAAAACACACACACGCACTCACTCCCTCAACAGAAGCTGCGCAGCTCCACCTCCCCCATTTCTCTCCCTCATTTCCGCCTCCTCCTCTTTATCCTCACCTTCCTCTTCCTTCTCCACAAAAACCTAATTCCTTCATCCTCTCATCGGCCGCAACGCCCATATCTTTCTCCCTCTATCTCTTTCATTTCTCCAACCCTAAATTTCCTCCACCATTCTCGTCTTCTCCTTCATCTTTCCCTTCACCAAATCTTCTCCAATCAACCAAATATTTCCTCAATCTCAATCCCTAAACCATACCTCTCTAGAATCTTCTGGATCTGTCAAAAGGAAAACGAATCAAGTTCGTCACCTATCTTCATGGATCTGGAAATTAAAAAGGGCGGTTTCCTTTTTCCTTTCTCTTATTATTTTTACTTATTATTTGATTTGATTTTGTACAAATTTGATCCTAATTTCTTTGGCAGATAATGGGGCCTATAAAGGCCGATTCAATAACAACAAGAAGAGGGCCGAACCCTAAAAAAAAAAGAGCAATGGACCGAGAGAGGGAACCAGAAGAAGGAAGTAAAGGGAGACAGAGGCAAGAAGCTGAAAGAAGGAAACTCGTGAGGTTGAGAGCCAAAAAACAAACACATTTTTAGTATTAGGTTTTCTTGCTCCTTCATCTTTTGTATTCTTTCATTCTCTAGGAAGAGCATAAGCCTAGGTTATCATTTCTTTCTTTTAAATTTTTGGTCCTCAAACTTAGATTTGGACTATGATGCATGAATTGTGGCAATGAAGCATGATCTCTTCCTTTTTCTGTTTACATTCTGATTAAGTCCGCGCTGTTGGTATTATCTTTGAGCTATTGTTTGTTTCACTGCCAAACCGATTTTGGGGTTAGGGTTTGGCCTTCCAATGGGGCCAAACCCTAAGTGAGGACCCTTTTGCAAATAATAAATTAACCAGGGGTATAAAGGCAAAAAGAGTTTTTTTCTGAAAGTCTGTTCCTCATATACACGTTTTAGGGTTTGGCCTTCCAATGGGGCCAAACCCTTAGTAGGGACCGATTTGCAAATTTTTTATTAAGGAGGGTATAAAAGCAAAATAGGAAATTTCTATTTCTTTATTTATACATTCTTTTAATTAAATAAATAAGTTAATATTTTTTTACTTGTTTAATTTATTTTTATCTTTTAATCTGTTTTTGTAAGAAAAAGTATTCTTTCTTTTAAATAGATTTTTCATCCTTTTTACCTGTTAATGACTAAGTAATTAAAATTTTGCTTTTAATTAAAATAACAAAAAAGGTAATTTTAGGTCTATTAGATTTATTTAGGGGGGTCGATTCCTTCAATTATGTTAAACAATTATGTTCAGGTCAGAGTCATAAATAGAATCTCATTTTCACTTCAGCAAGTATACTTATAAAGATAAAACAAACAAATTTCACTTTTGGGAAATAAATTATTTACGGGCAAACAATTATTCTCAAACAATTAAAGATACCATTTTTATGGGCGTTTTAGGGATGCTAATACCTTCCCTATGCGTAACCAACTCCTGAGCTCAAAATCTGGTTCAAAGACCTTCTTCTTTTTTTCATTAAATTCAAAAATACTCAAAAAATAGGTTTTCCAATGTTTTCCTATAAAAATAAATATTGGTGGCAGCTCCATTTAAATTTTTAGGGTGGTTGTCACAATCCTCTTCAGACTCAAACTGAACCGCAAAGAAACCTCTGGGCATATCAATTGCCTTAACACTCCCTTTCTTAGCCCAATCTCGATTAATCTTATTTTCCAGTACCCTATAGTTAAGTTTTTTCCCCAAGACATTAACCACTAAGGTACTACGCCAGGCTTTGCTCCAATCTTTAATCTCCTCATCAGACACTTGCACTATTGGAACACAGCCTTCTCTGAATGAAACTTTGTCTTTTGGATTCTCCTCATCTTTATACCACTTATTTTCTGGAAAGTCTTCAGCATCAACTTCGTTTTCGCTTAAAACATCCTCTCCAGTTAAACCTTTGACATTTAGAAAAGCTTCACGATAATTACCCAAGTTCACCTCTTCCACCATAACTACCTCACGTGTATCACTCTCATCCTTACGTGTTTCTCCCTCGCTCTCACCTTCACGATGCTTAACTTTTTTTTGTTGCCCTATGTTGAGGATCATCAACGTTAACCACAGGAACCCTAGCTGCCACCATACTATTTGAGTAGTATTCCCTAAAAAAAAAGTTTTTACAGTCAAGTCACCGTAATTTTTTATTAATACTGCACATATAAAAATAATTTTCATTAACATTGCAATTATACAAATCAGCGTCAAAACATTTTTCATATGGATACGCAGGACCACAAATGTCACAGCATCAAGACCACAAATGTTCCATAAATTATCAGTTTCATCCTCTGTTCATTTTTTCTTCTAAGCAAGACCCTAGAGTCACAACTTCTCGGAACAAGTCCATATAAATTTTCATATTTGTTGCTATTCTAATTATAATAAAAAATTTGAATAAGTTGATCGAAATTGAAATAAACTAAAACGGTATATCATCTTCATGTTTGATATTATATGGGCATTAAAAATATGTTTTTGAATGACATGTTTTAATTAAATTGAAAAAGTATAGATTTAAATAGTTATTATTCGGGCTAGCGGGCTGGTCCAGCCCATCAAGGGCTAGCCCATGTCGGGCAAATAAATTTTCGGGCCAGGTTGGGCTGGGCCAAAATAAATTCGTGTCTAGATTTTCTTAGCTCAGCTCATGTTTTATATCGGGTCAAACGGCCAGACCCATTTTTACAGCTCTACTTATTCATGTATCTCATTATCCTCCATCGTGACTCCTCACTCTAACCCCACTCTCTCCTTCTCAAGTCTTCGTCATCAACCAGGAATATTGAATGATTCTATCATTATTCTTCTCGACAGATAGAGACGCTGGATGCGAC
The DNA here is from genome assembly GCA_037113605.1 of Calophaca sinica. Classification (NCBI taxonomy): domain Eukaryota; kingdom Viridiplantae; phylum Streptophyta; class Magnoliopsida; order Fabales; family Fabaceae; genus Calophaca; species Calophaca sinica. Next base: position 14,094,883 of record CM073731.1, read on the forward strand.
AACTTGTCTATTATTTATTATTATTATTATTATTATCATCATCGTCGTCGTCGTCGTCATCATCATCATCATCATCATCATCATCATCATCATCATCTACTATATTATATAAAATGGAGTTTTGCCACATGAGACCATGTCACGTGTCAAAACCACAGACATTCTTTTCCCGCCTAAAGCTATTTATTTTTATTTTATTTTTTATTATTTTAACCTCAGCCATTATTAAAGCATATCAACCATGATTTTGAGTTATTGGTTATTCATTTCAATTGATATGGTAAGAAATGAATAATTTTCATGATAGTGTCGATATTTCAAATCTTTTAATTTTGAATTTGAATTAATACTTCTAATACCTTTTATTATATTATTAATAAATTTTAACTTTCACCCCCTCTCTCTCCCCCTCATTTTAGTGTCCAAACTTTTTTCTCTCAAGTGTACGTCTTCTCTCTTTTCGATTGCAATTTTATTTCAATATGATGTTATTCAACTATGGAGGTATGTTTGATAACCTCTTAGATTACTTTATTATTTTCTCGATAGTTCAATTCAATTTTTTTTTTAAATTTCTCTTTTAAGTCTTTTGCACTATATAAAAACATATAAGCTGTAAAAAAAAAACTTCAAATGTCATATATATTAAAAAAATACTTTTATAAGATAAATATCAGCTTGTATTGAGATAAAAAAATGAAATAAATTAACTTAAAATTGAAGAGATTAATTTTGTTATCAATCCACTTCATGTACGTGTTGAATTTTATCAGGATTCAAAACCAAATAAAAAAGGTCCCGGTCCATGAAAAACTACTTCCAAAATAGTGAATCTTGCATTCACGAAGGACGGATCCAGGTTAAAGACTGTGCAGGCAAATGCCCCCACCAAAAGTTTATTTTCATAATTTTATAATGAGCTTTTATAAGTAGAGTTGTAAATCCAACAAAAAGCAATCAAAGAAAAACTGAAAAAGCCACCAAAGTCCACCTCAGCACCTCCGCCACTCCACAATAAACCTCTCCCTCTTCTCTTTCCTTCGATTCTCTTCTACCGCTTCATTTCTTAGAACCGAGCCAATGATTTTGTTTCACGATTTTGCTTCATTTCAGTTTCATGGTTTTGTTTCTCTTGATTCAACCTTATAATTTGTTCCGGATTGGGCCTCGATCCACCTTTCAGGCCCATTTCAGCATCAGTCCCTCCGCCTTCCCTCGAGACCACATCGACGCAACGGTCCTCAACATTAAAAGAATTATTTCCTATTCCCGGGTTTCACGGAACGGTTACTCATCGGTAACTGTCCTCAACTCGTATTAAAAGAGACTACGTCAAACGATCGAGGTAATCATTATCTTTCCACTTCTTCACTCACCTCCTACACATCGACTTGGCGTCGAGTGTTTGCAGTACAACACCCCAACACGCCGCCGTCATCCGTCAGCGGCGCAATCAGATTGCTTCCCTCCGTCATCCTCTGAAGTTACATTGTAACATTGGCGCCGTCTGTGGGAAATTGTTTCTGATTTCATCTTTCTTTGTCGAAATTTCCCTTCTTCACTCGACGATGACTGGATCGAAGCGTCAGATCGCGACGAGCAGTTCCACTCATGCGAACGCAGATCTTGAACCACCGAATCCACCGATAGCTCTGGCGGAACCACCTCACCATGAACCTGTTAGCTTCATCGTTGAATATGAGAGGCAGAGGAGTAACCTTCCGCCTCCGCATCAGAATGACGTTGTTCCGATCGTTGCTGCTCAAACCGATGCAGGAACAGAGACCGCCGCCGTCCTCATCCGTGAGTTCCGTGAATTCATTCGAAGCCATGCTGAAGCGATGCATGCTCAGAAGCGATGCCTCGATCGAATGGAGAATCAGTAGAAGGAAATCTCCGCTCGCGCTGCCACACAGATCGAAAACAAAGAAGATCGTGTTTCTCGTTCTCCTCAGAGATCGAAGGGGTCCGAAAATCTCAGATCTGTTCATCGCCACCGAGGCACGACTCAACACCGCTCTGTACATAGAGCACACCGCCGTAACCGTTCAGTAGATCGTACTCCACCTTGCCGCCACAGATCCGAGATCCGTTTGCCTCAAAACGGAAGAAATGAGCAAACACACCGCGGAAGAGTTTCTTCCAGAAGTCTTTCTTCTGAACCTGATATGCCACACTATCCATCGCGCCGTCGCCGCTCCCCGACGCGCGCGTCTCATCGCGAAGGTACCACCACGAGCAGCGACACTCCTCCTAGAAGAGCCGCCTCAGCCTCTAGGCGGCGAGTCAAATCTCCTGGCCGCACCTCTCACCACCGCCGTGCTCATTCTGTCTCATCAACCCCTTCTCAGAGCGATGACACAGGTGACGCGTGCGAGGCCTTTGGTCCTTTTACGTCCAAGATTATGAAATTCCCGATTCCGAAGCATCTTCGAAAACCGCCCTCTTTGGACTCCTACGACGGAACCACCGACCCCGACGAACATGTTGGCTGCTTTGACACTGTCATGGACTATCGAGGCGCCCAAGGACCGATAAAGTGCAGAATCTTTCCCCTCACTCTGAAGAAGGCGGCCTTGTCTTGGTTCCAGACTCTTAAGAAAAATTCCATTGGTTCGTGGATCGAAGTTCGCCGACCGCCTCCGCATATTTCACCGCATCTAAAGTCCAACCCAAGTCGACAGCAGCACTAGCCGCGATTCAGCAGAAGAAAGATGAGTCTATCAGAGACTACGTCGAGCGTTTCAACAAAGAAGCCATTTTGGTGAAAAAATGCTCTGATGAGATGAAACTATACTTGCTAGAGCAAAGCCTGGTCGAAGGGAGTCTATTCAGCGTCGACATTGGTATCGACAAACCGAGGACCCTGAACGAGTTCCTGAAGCGAGCTCAGAAATTTATGAATTATGAAGAGAAGTTGATGGCATCAAAAGCCAAAGGTAAAACCCAGGAGGAAGCTGGTGGACAACGCGAGGACAAGTCGCGTAGGGAGAAGGAAAGTCGTGGTCCATCAAAGAGGTATGACGAATACACCCCTTTGAACACTACACTTAAGCGCATACTGAATGAGTGCGCGAATACCGAGTTCCGTGATGCCGGAATTAAATTTCCCCAGAAGGGGAAAGAGAAGCCGAATGCTGATAAGTCGAAGTACTGCCACTTTCACAAGTGTGTCGGGCACGAGACCGATGAATGTTTTCACCTGAAGGACGTCATAGAACAACTGATCCAGAAGGGGAAGTTGACCAGATATGTGAGAGGAAAACCAAGATTTGGGGATAGAAGGTCTAGATCTAGATCACCTCGACCTCAAAAGAAAGAATCAGCTTCTGTGACGCAGCACGAAGGAGCAGCTCGTGCACCCGAGGAGAAATCTCGTCCTCCTCCTGTCGCCATGGTCATTTCCGGAGGATTCTCCGATAAGGGAGGGGCCAGCATCAATTCAGCAAAACGGAAGTTGAGAGAAGCGATGACCGTTTCTACCGTTCTTCCTTCATCAAGCCGGCATAAGGGAAGACCACCCCTAGCCTTTTCTGACGAAGACTTGGTGAATGGAAGGCCGAACTATTTGATTCCCCTGTTGGTGAAAGCCTACATGGCTAACTTTGACGTCAGAAGAATCTTGATAGACCAAGGGAGCTCGGCGGATATCATGTTCTACGAGTTGTTTAAAACCTTGAAACTACCAGAAAAAGATCTCGTACCGTACCCGGGGTCCGATCTGACTGGTTTCAACGGTTCAAAAACAAAGTCGTTGGGCTATGTGGAGTTGATGGTGACTTTTGGAGAACAACCAATCTCCAAAACTGTGAAGGTCCAATTCATCGTGTTACCATGCAAGTCATTTACAATCGCATCGTCGGACGCTTGACAACAGGTGAATTAGGAGCTGTGACCTCGACAGTTCACCTGAAAATGCGCTTTCATGATGACGAAGACAAAGTCGTCACCATCGAAGCCGACCAAGAAGCTGCGAGGAGATGTTATATTTTATCTTTGAAGGCCGAAGAGCCAAAGGAAGAGAAGCAACTCCCGTCGACCAAGAAGCTTGATCCTGCAAAGGCTGCTGCAAACGTCAATCTCACCGATTTCAACGCCAGGATTGAGCTCGAAGATGAGATACAGGAAGACGACCTCCTAGCCCGCAAGCTCCACCAAAAGATTAAAAGACCGGTACCTGATGGAGAATTCATCTGAGTTCAGCTAGGAGAAGACCCAGGGAAGACAGTGAAGCTTGGAGCCGATCTCCCTGAACAGGTCAAATTGCAACTAACAGAGTGCCTGAAGTCCAATGCCGACCTCTTCGCTTGGACTGCTGCTGACATGCCAGGTATCTCTCCTGATATTGCTTGCCACCAACTCGCTCTCGATCCCAAGGCTCGCTGGGTGGCTCAGAGGCGCCGTAAGCAAGCTCCTGAAAAAGCTGAAGCCGCTGCCAAAGCTGTCGAAGACCTGATTAAGGCTGAATTCATTAGGGAGGTCAAATATACTACTTGGCTGTCAAATGTTGTATTGGTTAAGAAATCTAATGGAAAGTGGCGCATGTGTGTTGATTACACTGATCTTAACAAGGCGTGTCCCAAAGACGTCTACCCCTCCCTAATATCGACAAACTCGTCGACAATTCCTCTGGTTTTCAATTGTTGTCTTTCATGGATGCATACTCTGGGTACAACCAGATTCCGATGCATCATGCTGATCAAGAAAAAACCGCGTTCATGACGGATAAAGGCAATTACTGCTATAACGTAATGCCTTTTGGCCTCAAGAACGCTGGAGCGACATATCAACGCATGATGAATAAAGTCTTTGCCAACCAGATCGGTAGAATGCTGGAGGTATATATGGATGATATGATAGTAAAAACAACGAAAGAAATCGACCACGTCGAAGATCTTAGAGAAGTCTTTGCTGAAGTACGAAGACATAATATGAGGCTCAATCCCGAAAAGTGCACTTTCGGAGTACGAACTGGGAAATTTCTAGGTTTTTACCTAACCGAGAGGGGAATCGAGGCCAACCCCGATAAATGTCGGGTCAGAAGAGATGCAAAGAACCATCGTCAAAGAAAAACATCCAGCGACTCACCGAATGCTAGCCTCCCCGACGAGGTTTCTCTCAAACTCTGCAGAACATGCTTTGCCTTTCTTCCGCTTGCTCAAGAAGGGAATTCAGTTCGAATGGTCAACCGAGTGCGAAGAAGCCTTAACACGTAAAACGCATACCGTCCCAACCGCTGGCCTGACGAGACCGTCCCTGGGAGGTCCTTTATCTCTACTTGGCGTTGTCGAACGAAGCTCTGAGTGCCGTCCTTATTCGCGAAACAGATGAGGGCCAGAGACCAGTCTATTTTATAAGCAAAGCACTTCAAGGCCCAGAGCTGAGATACCAGAAAATCGAGAAAGTCGCGCTCGCGCTGATAATCGCGGCTCGACGCTTAAGACAATACTTCTTGGCACATCCCATAGTGGTTCGAACTGACCAACCAATCAAACAGATTCTACATAGGCCTGACCTGGCAGGGCGTATGATCAAGTGGTCGGTTGAGTTGTGCGAATTCGGAGTTACTTTCGAGCCGAGACAAACTATCAAAGCCCAGTGCCTGGCAGATTTCATTGCCGAGATGACTCCTGGGGCTACAGAACCGTGTTCCAGATGGACGGTCCATGTCGACGGATCGTCGAATTCCAAGGGCAGTGGCGCTGGGTTGTTGCTCGAGAACGACGACGGACTGATCGTCGAGTTTTCATTGGGATTCTCCTTTCCCACCTCCAACAACCAGGCAGAGTACGAAGCGTGTTTAGCTGGCCTCACACTGGCTCGAGACTTCGGCGCTGAAGAGGTAGAGCTCAGAACTGATTCTCAGCTAGTTGTGTCCCAGATTAGTGGAGAATACCAGGCTAAAGATCCACTTCTTCAAAAATACCTCGCCCTGGTAAAGAAGAAAATGAGCGACTTCTCCTCGGTTGAGATCGTACACGTTCCGAGAGAACAAAACGTCAGAGCTGACATTTTGTCCAAGCTCGCCAGCACGAGAAGCTCAGGAAACAACAGATCGGTGATACAAGAAACACTGGCCAAGCCTAGCATTACTGTCATGGTTGATACCACTTATGGCGAAGTCGAGGAAACTTCCAAATTACGCTGCAATTTCCCAGGCAAGTGTCGATGATTCGCCCGATGAGCCCGACAGTTGGATGACACCGATTCAAGAGTTTATTCAATTCGGTCGACTACCTGATGATGGGAAGGAAGCCGCAAAAATCCGAAAAAAGACATCTTCGTACTCTATGATCGACGATATCTTATATCGAAGAGGGTTCTCCACCCCCCTGTTGAAATGCCTCGGCGATACCCGATCGCAATATGCACTTGCTGAAGTGCATGAAGGCATATGTGGGCAACACCTTGGAGGACGTTCCTTGGCAAAGAAAATCCTCCGTGCAGGATACTATTGGCCAACCCTGAACGCGGACGCGACATCGTTCGTGAAGAAATGCGACAAATGCCAGAGACATGGCGATCTACACTTAGCTCCTCCTACAGAGTTAACATCCCTGACATCACCATGGCCCTTTGCCTGGTGGGGGATTGATATACTTGGACCTTTTCCAATGGCTCCCGGACAGGTGAAGTACCTGGTCGTTGCGGTAGATTACTTCACCAAATGGGTTGAGGCAGAGCCCCTGGCGAAGATAACTGCAAAGAACTTGATTAAGTTCTTCAAAAGATATATTCTGACAAGGTTCGGGATTCCCAGGGTGGTCGTCACTGACAACGGAACACAATTCGCAGATCGCGGATTCCGAAAGACCTTGGAAGACCTCGACATCAAACAGCACTTCACCTCGGTAGAACACCCCCAGACGAACGGTCAAGCTGAGGCCGCGAACAGGGTTATCTTACGAGGTCTGAAACGAAGACTGGATGAGGCCAAAGGCAACTGGGCAGAAGAGCTTCCCCGAGTGCTCTGGGCGTATCGGACTACTCCACATTCGACGACAGGAGAATCCCCTTTTCGTCTCACATATGGGACAGAGGCCGTTATTCCTGTCGAGATTGGGGAACTTAATTGGAGAACCTCGCATCCCCAGAGTAGCATTGACAACTGTCAGAGTATACGAGAAGAACTCGACCTCCTTGACGAATACAGGGAGCTTGCAGCACTCAGCGAGGTCGCAGTGAAACAGAAAATCGCAGCAAGATACAACCGAAGTGTTGTACCCAAGGAATTCATGCCTGGGGATTTAGTTCTTCGACGAGCTGATGTTGGCCTGAAGAACGCCCCACAAGGGAAACTTGCGCCCAATTGGGAAGGCCCGTACAGAATCGTCGCAAAGACAGGTACCGGCGCCTACACCCTCGAGACACTGCAAGGACGGCAAATTCCAAGAACTTGGAACGCAGCAAAGATGAAGAAATATTATAGTTGAAACAAATGTATTCGAAACACACAGATGTGAAGCAGTTAAGTATGATTGAAGAAATACACAACCAGCATTTATTCATTTACTATCAAACGTTGCACCTCTGATCGAGCCTCGTGCCGAGACCGCGTGCACAAGCTCGTGATAAAGCCTTGTGCCTTGTACAAGCACCAGATGATGAGATCGAGCCTCGTGCCGAGACCGCGTGCACGAGCTCGTGACAAAGCCTTGTGCCTTGTACAAGCACCAGATGATGAGATCGAGCCTCGTGCCGAGACCGCGTGCACGAGCTCGTGACAAAGCCTTGTGCCTTGCACAAGCACCTGTGATCGACCGCGTGCCGAAACCGCGTGCACGAGCTCGTGACAAAGCCTTGTGCCTTGCATAAGCACCAGATGATGAGATCGAGCCTCGTGCCGAGACCGCGTGCACGAGCTCGTGACAAAGCCTTGTGCCTTGCACAAGCACCTGTGATCGAGCTCGTGCCGAGACCGCGTGCACGAGCTCGTGACAAAGCCTTGTGCCTTGCACAAGCACCTGTGGTCGACCTCGTGCCGAGACCGCGTGCACAAGCTCATGACAAAGCCTTGTGCGTTGCACAAGCACCAGATGATGAGAACGAGCCTCGTACCGAGACCGCGTGCACGAGCTCGTGACAAAGCCACAAGCACCTGTGATCGACCTCGTGCCGAGACCGCGTGCACGAGCTCGTGACAAAGCCTTGTGCCTTGCACAAGCACATCAAGCCTCGTGTCGAGAACTACCTCAGCAGACGTGGAACACGAAGATCCCGAACGAACTAATGAACAAGAAAAGCGGCCAACGACGCTTGCAGTTCCTTACAAACAAGGATGTCGAACGTCGACATCAACGAACTTCGACAACAAGTCACCACCTCGACATTCGAGCTAGCGACTTGCGGGGCAACTGTTCCGGACTGGGCCGAGGCCCAATCCGAAGATCCACCTTTCAGGCCCATTTCAGCATCAGTCCCTCCACCTTCCCTCGAGACCACATCGACGCAACGGTCCTCAGCATTAAAAGAATTTATTTCCTATTCCCGGGTTTCACGGAACGGTTACTCATCGGTAACCGTCCTCAACTCGTATTAAAAGAGACCACGTCAAACGATCGAGGTAATCATTATCTTTCCACCTCTTCACTCACCTCCTACACACACTGACTTGAGCGTCGGAGTGTTTGCAGGTACAACACCCCAACACGCCGTCGTCATCCGTCGCGAGCGCAACCGTATTGCTTCCCTCCGGTCATCCTCTGAAGTTCTGTTCAGAACATAATTAAATGAATCTCAATTTATGCACGATAAATTGAAATCGATCAATTTTTTAGCTTTATTTATTTTTATTTATTTATGGTACGTTTAGGAATTACAAGACCAAAAGTTCTTCTCCGGTAGCAAAAAAAAAAAATACAATGGTTCTTTTACTGAACCAAAACTTATAGATGACAATCATAATGCATATTTCAACTTTCATAAATGATGTATTATATTGTTGATGCTACAAAATTACATATAAGTATTGCTCCCACTACTTCAAATTTCTAGATCCATCACTGTTCACGATGCCCTTGGTTCCTGAAGTTTCATGTACTGGACAGATTGATGTTCGGTATTATTGATCAAATATTACAATAAATGACAACTTTTTTTTTTACCAGGAATAGTGACTTCTTGATAATCTAATTTTGACCAATCACAGATTTAAAGTATAGACTCATTCAAATTAATCTTATATTTTACCGTATTACGACTTAACATATATAGATTATGAAGAAAAATTGAGTAAATATAATTCTTCAACTATTTTTATTTAATATCAGCACATAGCATAAAATAAACATATAATAAAATGTTTATAAATTTAGTTGTGCGAGAATTCAAATTCACAAAATAATCATTTAGTTTTATTAAAAAAATTAATAATAACTTAAGTGATATCTTTTGAAAACCACGTTGTATTTACATATAATATTAAAAAAGTAACATATTTAATATTAAAAAGTAATTTTCTACATAAACTAATCTAATGATAATTTTTTTAGATATTTTTAAGTAAAGAAAAATTCAAATTGTATTTATTTATAATTATAAAAATGACTATTGATATTCTTTCTCATTTATTTACTGCACTAAATAAAATTATATTAATGAAGTCTTATATAATTTAAAATTTTACATCATCATATAATTTAACTTTTTTTTGCTTAATTCCTACTACAGTTTTTTTGACGAATTAATTCGTACGACAGTTTATTATTTTATTTTATTTTCAGTTTTCAATGGATTTTTTTCTTTATTTGTTATAGTTCTATTTATTTTCTCTGATCTATATATTTTACTGCAACTCTAAGAGTAATTATACATTAATTATGATCATCCCAACATGATTACCTTCATCATTGGTAGACATATATATTTTAGATCCATATATGTTTATAAAATATGTTGCGAAATATAAAATTTTATTGCATAAAATATATTTTTCAAAGCGCATTAAGATTTGATGGCAAATACTTACAATGCATAGAAATGAGAAATTTACAAAAAGTTTATTGATATGTGAGTCATAAAAGTAATTATAAATAAAAATACCAAGGATAAAAATATATCATAAGAAGATGAATATTTTAAACAAAAACATACTAATCACTATGTAAAGATTTATTAATACTAAAACTAAATAGTAAAAAATATATTTTTAGGAAATGAATATTTTATGTGAATGAATATTAGTATATAAATTATTATTGATGACTATTTTATTAGAAATACATTAATATAATTTTTGAATATATACTTTTCTGGAATATAGTGTACATGTTTTTGTTTTTATTACTTTATATTTTTGTTATACTCAACTCTTTTTATGTTTATATTGTAATTCTTAAAGGTGATTTATATGATTTTAATAGGACATATTTATAACTATTAATAGTGTTATACAAAATCTTTTTTTTTAGTTTAAAACTGGGTATCACACACACACATAATATATATATATATATATATATATATATATATATATATATATATATATATATATATAGAGCTGTCAAAATAAGCCCAACTCGATGGGCTAGCCCAAATTTCGCCTGGATAAAAAGGTGGGTCACAAGAAACCTTAGCCGAAAAATTCTAGCCCAAACCATTTGACTGAAAATTTATTAGCCCATCATGGGTTGGTCTGTGATGGGCTGGGCCAACCCGTTGGCCCGAATTACTTTTGAATTTTTTCCTGATTACATTTTTTAATTTTGTTACGTGAGCCGAAGATTGTGAACAGACTGGCCCATTATGTGTGAAATTATTTATCCATGGATTCTATATAGCTGTTAAACTGTATTAACATATCAATGTTATTTTTTTTCCCTCAATATTTTGAATTTTTAATAAAAATCACAAAAATACGCAAAAACGATCTGTACAAAATGTCTTGGCTCTAAATTCTTTTGATTCAATAGAGGTGGCACATTTCTTTTTGACAAAAACAGAGGCTGCACATTTCATTCACGCATGGAATTGGAAGCTATGGTTTAACATTTCTCTGCGAGAGCACGAGAGGCGAGATCGACCGTTTTATCGAGCACAATTAAATATAAATGTTCCATAGGGCTGGGTTGGGCTAGTAAAATAGGGGCCCGAATTAATTTTGGCCCAACCCAGCCCAGCCCGAAATTATCTTTGGCCCGAATGGGCCGGGCCAGCCCGAATTGACAGCTATATATATATATATATATATATATATTATTTCATAATAATTTTTCAAAAAACTCAGATGTTCTAATAATTTTTCTAATTTTTTTTATCAAACTTATATTTACACATTAAATACGTTTTAAATCATTATTGATAACCCGTGCAAGTCACGGGTCAATACATTAGTTATTATTATTAGGAAGAATTATTGTTATTAATAACTTTTAAAGGAGAAATTATAATATCAATAACAATTTTTTAAAACTAAAAACTACAAAAAACTGAAACTCAAATCTAAAAAATGAAAACAAATTTTGGTTTTTTGAAATTAGAAAACTACTGAAAACAAGTTTTGCCTCTAATTCGTATTTATAGTGACCTCCACAGAGGACTTTGGTAGAAAGGATTGTTCAGGGGGTATTGTCGTAGTATAACCACATCCGCGTGATACGGGGAGTCGTCAGATGAATGTCCAAGATCCACACCAGTCTTTAGTACAACGAAAAGGTTGATCATGTTGTCATTGGGTTAGGCTATTTTGAGCCTTGTTTCTTTTGGGCCACTAAGACTAAAGTCGGTCCAGGACAGTTGCCCCCAAGTCGACAACATCATGGATCGTGGGGTGCTGATAAAAGTGGCTTCCCAATTCGAGATGGTTCTTTTCCGAGGTTGACATTTTAAATGGTTGTTAAATCGTTGTGTCGTAAGGTTTGATGGGCCTTAGAAAGGTTGGGACATTCAGTCTTACCGCACGTTTATAATTATGAATTATCTATTTGTCAAGATTTGAGACGACGTGACAGTTTTCGTGAAGTGTGCACATCATTTTTTATCCTTTAAACTAACATTTTGAATTCTCGCAAAGTAAAACCTTTGAGTTGCTTCTTTCGCGTTGTTTACCTTAATATCTTTGGGTTTCCTATTCTTTTTCATGTTTACCAAGCTCTAGGAATTCTTGTTGTTGGCTTCTGCAACACTTTATTTACATTGTTGTTAACTTGAGTTGTCGATGCCAAGTATTGTTCTAGATTATAGGTATCTAGTCATACATTTCCCTTTTGTTAATTATTATTCATGGATGGGCATAACCATGAGAGACAAGGTTTTAGTCCCTCGGTCTATTCTAGGCTTGCCCCCTCCAGAGGAAGATTATTCTTCTCTTGTGGGGAGAATTAAATATGATAACATGGCAGTTACCAAAAGGTTGGACTTAGTTCCTTTCATAGTTCTTGCGTCGGAAATGACAGTGGCTTCTTTGGATGTTGAAAATGGGTATTCCGGTATTCCCCCTCGTCCCCTTTAAGGGGACGAGTAAGGAGGATAGGAAAAAAGAGTTGAACCTTGCTCGCGCAATGTGAATGCTTCAAAGAGTGTGTGGAAAACTAGAATACCGGTAAAAGGCCTGGGTCTACTCATGGTGTCGGGCTGAAAATGCCCCCAATCAAGCCTCGTGGTTTTGTCACAATAAGTTTCTAACGCTGATACCACTCATGTGAACAAGTCGAAGATGGGTTAAAGAAAGGGTTTAAAGGTCGGAATGAAACGCCACATTCCTCCCATTGTTTGTAAGTATAACTGTATATACGAAGAAGTTCTTTACACAATGACGACATGCACTTCTTCTGTCGAGTTGGTGATTCTTAGAAGGAGGTTGGATTGAGAGAATTCGCCTTGTGAAATCTTTGGAGGTTGTGATCGTCTTGATGTATCCAACAATATTTGAAGAAATAGGAGTGAGGGCTCCTTTTTTTATAAATTTTGAGATCAAAGTTATGCAACAATTGCATGTCGCCCTTTCCCAGTTACAACCGAATTCATGGGCATTCATCTGATGTTATCAAATTGACTGCCACCATATGAGGCTTATTGCTTCCATGGGTTATTTTTTCAACATATTTCCTCGTTGAGGTATTTGAAGGAAGAAGGAAACTATCAAGGTTAGGTTTTGTTTCGAAGTCATAGTAGGATAGCCTTTGAACCATACTCTGAAACTCTAAAGGAATTTAGAAAGAGGTATGTTTTACGGTGTTGAGAACTATCGAGGCAATGAACTCTCTTTTGAACGAGGATGGGACCTCGAAGTTTCCCTTTAATTGGACTGAGGAACACTTCAAAGAAGATTCCAAGTCCTACGTACTGTTGGGATGATGATGAGTTTCATTTTCACGTTCTCTACATTGTCAGGAAGATTCGCAATTGGGTGAGAGACTTTGACCAAACACGCCCGTATAAAGCGAAGATTCATCGTCGATTGCCGTCAGTTGCTCAACTATCCTCTCGATCGCGTTGACAACCATGTTAGGAAACTACGCAAAATTTCCCCATAGTCAGATTAGTGGAAAAGCAAAAATAAATGCGGAAGCACACACAAAAATTGATAACGGAGTTCGGCCAATAATGCCTACGTCTCCGGTCAGCCGCAGACCTTATATTGAAAAAGGAAATACACACCGTGTTTACAAACACTCACACTCTCGCAAAACCCACAACCCAATTACACCCAAAGAAATATTTCTCTAAATATTTCTCACAAAATTCTCTCGCTGGAATTTTCTCTGCATTTGGAACTCACACGCCACAACCTCTCAATGTTAGAATATTTTCCTCTCCAACAGATGGCTCTTATTTATAGAAGGATGAAGCTCAACAACCATTGCCTCACCAACCAAAACAATTCAATTTTCAACCTTTAACTTTCAACATTCAACTTTGCACAAAGTTGAATTTTCCCATTTGTTGAAAAGCAAAACATTTGGCAGGACAAAAAAAAATTGGGTAGGTTGGGGAAGTTTTCTTTGACCAACAATCTCCCACTTGAAGACTGATTTCAATCGGTCTTCACACCTAAATCAATGCAGCAGCCTTCTCTGGTCTGTTACTCAAGCAGGCCAACTGAAGTTGAGCACAACTTCAGTTTGTCGATAGTCACCACCTTTGTCAACATATCTGCTGGGTTCTTACTTCCTTGAATCTTCTTCAACATTAACACCTCATCCTCAGCGGAGATCCGATGAAGTGATAACGAAGACCAATATGCTTTGTTGCAGGTGAAATGCTGAATTCTTTGCCGGATGTATCGCCTGACTATCACCGTGCAAAACACTCTTCTCCTGTGGTGAAACCCAACTCGTTAACAATCCTCAAGCCATATCAATTCTTTGTCAAGCTTCACATCGCTACATACTCAGCCTCTGTAGTGGATAAAGCAACAATCTTCTGTATCCGCGACATCCAACTAACTGCTGTAGTACCAACAGTGAATACATAACCAGTGGTACTTCTTCGATGATCAACTTCACCTCCAAAGTCTGCATCTACGTAGCCTTGTACTTGCAATTCTCCTTTACCAAAGTACAGACACTTCTCTGTAGTGCCTCGTAGATACCTCAAAATCCATTTCACTGCTTCCCAATGAGTTTTACCTGGATTTGACATAAACCTGCTAACTACTCCCACTGCATGGCCAATGTCCGCCTCGCATGCACCATTGCATACATCAAACTTCCAATGGCTGAAGCATACGGAATCCTAGCCATGTATTCTCTTTCTTCCTCCGTCTGAGGTGATTGTTCCTTGGATAGGCGAAAATGACTGGCCAAAGGTGTGCTAACCGGTTTGGCGTTGCCCATGTTGAATCTTTGCAAAACACGGTTGATGTACTGCACGAGATAATCGCAAAATTCCTCTTTACTTATCTCTCGTGATTTGCATTCCAAGGATCTTCTTTCTTTGGACCCAAGTCCTTCATGTCAAATTCTTTGACAATGCATCTTCAAGTTTACGATCTCGTCCATATCCGAACTCGCTACTAACATATCATCGACATAAAGTAACAAAATGATATAATCGACTTATATCTCTTGAAGAAACAACAGTGGTCTGAGTTGCACTTCGAAACCTTCCTTGTGCATGAAGCTATCAAACTTCTTGTACCATCGTCTCTGAGCTTGTTTCAGGCCATACAAGCTCTTCTTTAATCTGCACACCATATTTTCATTGCCTTTCTCCGAGAAGCCTTCGTGTTGGTGCATGTAGATCTCCTCATCTAAGTCTCCGTGAAGAAACGCAGCTTTCACGCCTAATCGCCAAGATAGAGCTCTTTCGCAACAATACTTAACACGGACTGATAGTATTGAAGCTTCACAACCGGAGCAAAAATTTCGGTGTAGTCAACTCCTTCCTTTCTTTGGAATCCTTTAACGACTAGTCGGGCTTTGTATCTCTTGGAGCCATCATTTTCCTCCTTCACCCGATACACCCATTTGTTGTGAAGTGCCTTCTTTCCCACGGGTAACTCAGCTAGTTCCCATGTTTGATTGGAGATCAAAGACTTCATTTCATCTTTCATGGCAAGCTCCCACTTGCTGGCATCTGCGATCTGACATGCTTCTGCATAATCTTCAGGCTCCCCTCCATCAGTCAACAACATGTAGTCCATGTATCTCCTGTTGGGCACAGGAACTCGAGAAGATCTTCACCGCCAGAGCCGGAGTAGGAGGCTCGTGCATCGATTACTTTTCTATTGATTCCTCCGATTGAGGATTCTCAAACATAGGACTTTCGGGACATCGCCCACCTCTGCATACACCGCCCACTCGTTACGAGTTCTTGGCATCCGTGCTATGCCGCCCTTGTACATCACTCTTTCATTGAAGATCACATCTCTACCGCGGATCGCCTTTTTGTTTTCATCATCCCAAAGACGGTAGCCAAACTCATCTTCACCATAACCGGCGAAAGTGCACTTCTTCGATTTGGGATCAAGCTTATTCTCGCCTTGATCAGCGATATGCACATATGCTCACGCGAATCAAAACTCTAAGATGTGAGAGTTTTACCTCTTTTCCGCTCCATACCTCTTCCGGTATTCTCATTGCTCCAATGGTACCGATGGACCTCGGTTGATCAAGTAAGTCATTGTGTTGATCGCTTCGCCTAAAACCGCCTTGTAAGCCTGACTGCACCCGTAAGCTTCTAGCTCTCTCTGTCAACGTTCGATTCATACGCTCAGCTACACCATTGTGTTGAGGTGTACCGCACTGCTTTCCATTCTCGATCCCGCGTGCTCATAGCGTAACTTCTTGAATCTGGTGTCTTCATATTCACCACCATTGTCGGTTCTGAGCTTTTTGATCTTCAATCCTGTCTCGTTTTCTACCATGGCTTTCCACATCTTGAAAGCCTCGAATACTTCAGACTTATGTTTCAGAAAGTGTACCCATACCTTCCTAGAGTGATCATCGATAAAAGTCACGAAGTATTGCTTCCCACTGATGGATGAGACAGTCGTTGGGCCCCAAACATCGAGTGAACAAGCTCGAGTTTCTCTTTCTTTGGGGTTCTTCCACTTGTCTGAAAGCTAACTCTTTTCTGCTTTCCAAGTATGCAGTCTTCACACATGTCAATTTCTACTGACTGAAGACCTGGCAATTTGCCCTTCGAGTGCATGATCTTCATCCCTTTTTCACTCATATGGCCTAGTCTCTGGTGCCATAGATTGGGACTATCATTTGTCTTAATGCAATCAAATGGCATGCTCCTGCTGTCTTATAAAGAGTACCACTCTTTCTGCCGCGAGCAATCGTCATTGCACCCTTTGAAATCTTCCAATGATCGCCGTGGAAGACTGTTGTGTAGCCGTCACTGGCCAACTGGCCTACTGAGATTAAGTTCTTCGTCAGGTCGGGAATATGTCTGACATTTTTCAATTCCCATACGCATCTGCTCAACTTAATCTTCACTACACCTTTGCCAACAATCTCACAAGACTGCTCATTACCAAGGTAAACTTTACCAAGGTTTCGGTACATAATTCTCGAAGAATTCTCTGCAGTGGCATGAAAAAGATGCTCCAGAGTCTAACACCCAAGACTCTTCCTTGCTCTCCAAAGAGCATATCAACGCGTCACCTCCTCCTGAGGTGGAAGCAACATTTGCCTCGTCCTTCGCCTCCTGGTTCTTCGGTGCACTCCTGCACTGATTTTTGTAGTGCCCGGTCTTCCCGCAATTCCAACACTCGATAATCTTCGAGTTGGAGTTTTGAGAACTATGATGATTTCTGGATTTGGACCGCCTGCCCTTTGATTTGCCACGTCCATTTCCTCTGGTTGAATTTCTTCCCCTTGACTCTGTATGCAATACTGAAGAGGATGAAGATTCACCCGACTCTCTCCGTCGGATCTCTTCGCTGAGAACCAGATCACGAACATCGTCAGATTTCAACTTATTGTTTCCCGTTGAGCTACTTGTAACACCTGATGACGAGATCGACCTCGTGTCGAGACCTCGTACCAAGACCTCGTGTCGAGATCCCGTGCCGAGATCGCGTGCCGAGGTCATATGTCGAGCTGAGGAGACCGAGTGCACAAGCTCTTGATAAAGCCTTATGCGCTTGCACAAGCACCCTGATCGACCTTGTGCCGAGACTGTAACACTCGTATTTTTTTTACGAACGTTAGTTAGCGTTAATTAGTATATTTTGTTGTAATTATGCTTTAATAAAGTAATTACTTGTTTCCTAAGAAAGTGATTTAATTGAATCAAGAGCTAAAATAAATTGAGAATTAATATTTTAATATTAATTCATGGTTTGAATGTTGTCGAAATGTTCTATTGAAATTTCGTCGCGGTTCAAATCAATGTAGTTTTTATCCATGAATAAAATTTAAAACGAGCCCCGATTTCGATGAAAATCGAATCGTAACTTATTTTGAGTGTTTTGAAGTGATTGTTTTTTTATTATTATTATTATTTTTATAATATAATATTATCACGCGGAGAATTAATTCCTCGCGAGTTAATTTTTCGGGATTTTTCCGGCGAGAAACAATTCGGTTTTTCAGTTTCTCGTCACCGTGTTTTTAGATTTTAAGACTCTAATTAGGGGGTAATTTTGAGAGATGTGAGGTTAGATGGGTAAGATTAGGTGATATATTTAACATCTAATTTAATTGCCAAGTGTCATTAGTTGTGTGGTTTGTTTTAAAAAAAAAGAAAAAGAAAAAGCGTTTTATTTAACTACTCTTATTTACTACATTATTTTTTTTTATAAAAAGAGGAAGCCCCCCACCAGCTGCTGTTCCACGACCTCATCCTCCCCAAACCCTCATTCTCCATTTTTCTTTCTCTTCTCCAAGTGCTCAAGTTCCATGGATGCTATCTCTTCAACCTTTGAGCTTTTGAACAAGATTTCTTCACCAAAGTTACTCCAAATCCTCTCCTCCATCTAGTTCCTCTTCATCTCCACCATTTGGGTAAGGAAAAACTGAATTCTTCCTCCCCCAAGTTTCTGTTTTGAATCGCAAACAGACCCCTCTTTGGTCTTTATTTTTGTTTCCAAAACTTGGTTTCTTGCTAGGTTTTCTTCTCCAATCCATTACCTACATTTCCAACCAATTGTATGAGAGAAAAATCAAATTTTTCCTCCCCCAAACTCTATTTGAATCACGACAGCCCCTTCCCTTTTCTAGTCTTGATCTTTGCTTTCAAAACTTAATTCCTTGTTAGGTTATGTTCTTCCTTGTATGAGCTATCATTCCAACCAATTATTTGAGCAAGAAAACAGAATTTCCTCCACCCTTAGAGAGCACAAAAACAGCGCCCAACAGCCCCACTCCTTGTGTTTATTTGATTTGTTGTTTTAGTTTAATTAATTGATGAATGTGTGATTGGAAGTGAATTGATGATGTTTTAAGTTGTAGTTTAAATTAAATAGGCTTAACATGATAATTTTAGTTGTATTTTCCATTCTTGAATCATGATAATATGTGGCTAGGACTATTTGGTTATGTGTTAGATGTTTAATAAGATATGTTAGAAATATTTTCTAGGTGATTAGAACTTGTTTGCATGAATTAGTATAAAAACTAGCTTATGTGTTATGCAAATTGTTCTTGAGGGACTAGAATGGTATGCTAGGAATTGATCAAATGTGGTTCTTAGATTTTTAACATGATTATGGTTGTGGTTTGTTGTTCTATTACATTGAAGTATGATTAGAAAAAGATTTGAAAAAAATGACACTAGTTGGTTGTGAAAATGTTTTAAAACATAACCTTGGAAGTGGTTAAGTTGTGTTTGATGTGTTGATGCCTTGACATGTAATTAATTGTTGCTTCTAACTTGTTAAGTGACATTTTTATGTTCTTCTGGTTGTAGTACAACATTTTCTGCTTGCTATTTCTGGTTCTTATGCAGTATTTTTCTGCTTGATGTTCTGTTTTGTAGTGCAGTATTTTCTGCTGCTATTTCTGTTTCTGTATGTAGAATCCTTGCTGCGAAAATTGCTGTAGTTGGGCCATTTTGATCTGTTGTTTTTATTGCTGTCTGCAAAAAAAAAAATGCATTGTTCCTGCTTGCTGTGCAGTTTCTGTTTCTGCTGTTTGCTGATGCTGTTGCTGCGAATTTAATCACATGTTTAGTTATATGCTGTTGTTGTTTCCTGCAAATGCTATGCTGCTTCTGTTTTATGCTGTTTGCTGTATACGAAAATTGACATTTCCTGCTGTATTTTCTGTTTGCTGTTTCTGTTTTTATGCAGAAAATTAAGGTTGCGAAAACCCGTTGTTTCTATTTCTATGTGTAATTCAATGTTGGAAAAGAATTTTTAGAAACCTTGTTTTGATTGGCTTTTAGTTTATGACTTAACTATGTAAGATTTTGGGTGATTGCCTAGTTGTCTTGAAAATGCTTTGAAAACTAATTGTGAAAACTTAGTTAAGTAGTGTTGTGATTTGTGATTGGTGGTTTGTAGTAGAAATGCTATGTGTATGAATGTTTGTGGTATGATTAAAATTGTTTTGGATTGGTCTAAGTTATGGAAGAAAGGTTTTGCAAAGTTTTTGGGAAAAAAATAGAGGGTATGGCCGCAAGGCCTAGGGAAATCTTTGGGAAAAATTAGTTATTGGCTTATTTGTGTTGGTTGTGTGTTAGTTTTAAAACTAGTTAAAAGAATTCTTTTGGGATTACTTGTGATGCAAGGAATCTCTAATTTTAAGACTTGTTTCTTTCTTGAAAACTAGTGATTGTTATGTTTATAAGGACTTCGGTTAGGAAATGGGTTAGTGAGAGCTAAGTAGTAGTTGTTCTAGAGTTATACTTAATTTACCGTGGTGATAGGAATCGAAGTACCGGAGATCGAGCGAAGCAGACTTGAGGACGTTGGAGCAACGTTAACGACAACAAGAGGTAAGGGCAACTCTTAGACATTATTGAAGCTTTATTTTTTTATGTCCCTGTGTAAGGACAACTTTGGATATGCTTAAGCTATTGTTTGTTATTTAAATTGCTTTATTTAAATACGAAGAAGTCCGAGAACTCTACGAAGTTCGAAGTTAGGTCTCGAACCCTTCGCTTTGTTGTCGTATAGGTCGAACATATTCCGAGTCATTCGTGGGTGAAAACTTTGTGGTTGGTCTCAACCCAACCCCACTTGTTTGTACCTCTGTTAATTCCATTGAGTTGCAGAGGATGGATTCCTTGATTTGCGTGTCAAGTATGTAATGTTGTGATATGATTGAGTTATGCATTATTTGATATGAGATTGAATATATCTTTGCCAATTGCGTGTTCTTTGAATTGGCGCGTTTCTTCATGCAGGGTGTTTTTATTGCTTAAATGATTGAATTGCGTTTCTTCATGTTGAGCCTGCTCTTTTTATTTGACATGCGGTTGAATATCTTGCGTATAACTCTTTGAATATCGTATGCGGCGAATTTTTCATTGAGTGAGAGAGCTTAGCGAGAGTGAGAGAGCTTAGCGAGTCGTTGGCGTTTGAAGTTGCGACCCGGATAGCGGAGAGGGTGCTAGGTCCCCTTTTTCCGTTTATGGGGACTTCTAAGCGTCGCCACGCTATGGGACCTGAGTTGATCATTCTAGGGAGAGCGAAGATCCCAAGGCTTTGGACTTTCCAAAGATACCATGCAGCGTGTGCATTCCTAATAATTGTCAGTCGAGAGAAAATGGAGAGCGAAGTTGAGTCGAGTTTAGAGTGAGATGGTTGAGTCACGTTTGGTGAATGTTATACATTGTTGTTTGGCTTATTTCTTTATGCCTTGATTATCTTGATTTGTTGAGAAGTTGACCCTTTCCCGTGGTGCCTTCAATCAATGATGGTTACCCAGGTGGTGGCAAGGATGCGAGGGACCCGACAGCGAATGGCGACGAGAAGGAACTCTTCGAGGATCCGAGCGATGACTTCTATTTGTCGTGATGGACTGTAGTGTGTTGCGAATAGTTGACTGTTGTGTGATATTTCCTTTTTGATAACTGTTATATATATCTTATGGATGACTGTAGTTGTGTCTCTTTTGGAATAGTATGTCGTGACCAGTCGGGCAGTTATTATTTTGAGCTCAGGGTAGACTGGTGGTTTACTTTTGGAGCAGCCCCCTGCGTGGGTGTCTGCCGGAAGTACCCCCAGGGTATGATTGTTCTCTTGAAGGTCGTCATACCGTAGGTGTATTTCTTTGTACATTCACTACTCAGTATTTTGCATACACTATCATTCCGACTTGTATATTTATATATTATGCCTGTATGTTTTATTTAGGAATTAAGTCTTGTGTCTTAGTTGCACCATGCTTCAAAAGTCAGAATGACTCAGGTGCGATGCGGAATCAATCTTCTTATTTTAAAAAAAAATACCGCATTTCTCATACCAGGCACAAGAGTTCATATTTAAAACGACGCATACAGGTTTAGTGTAGCTCGGTAGCGGTCCTGGAAGCAGTCGTTACACTACTCACAAATTGCGTGATGCGAGCATTCCAACTCTCTGGAAGAGAAGACAAAAGTATCAATGCTCGTACCTCATCATCAAATTGATTCCAACCGAACTCAACTGGGTTGTGACTATGTTGAGTTCATTGAGATGTTGTGCCACCGATGCACCTTCCGTCATCCGCAGTTAAACAACCGCCTCATCAAATGAACTTTGTTTGAGGCCGACGGCTTTCGTACATGTTGGAAAGAGCCTTCATAAGATCCGCCGTGGTCTTTTCTTTTGCAATGTTGAACGCAATATTACGGGATAACGCCGAGGGCTTGTCTATCGAGAAGGATCCATTCATCTTCCTTCATCTCCGCTGGTTTCTTTCCTGTGAGAGGTTGATACAACTTTTTCTGATACAGATAATCCTCGATCTGCATCTTCCAAAAGCCAAAGTCCGCACCGTCGAACTTTTCAATTTTCACTTTTCCTTCGTCTGCGGCCATCACTCCCACTCGAGTCTGACTTCTCAGGATCGTTTCTGACAATTTCTGCGAACCACCGTGCTTTAAAACACCTCCGTGGACAAATTGGTAGCGCCGACCAATTTTACTATTCACGAAAATTACTATTCACGTGAACAGTATCCTCACCAAGATTTAGCAGAAATAACCAACTAGCTCTGATACCAGTTGTTAGGAAACTACGCAAAATTTCCCCATAGTCAGATTAGTGGAAAAGCAAAAATAAATGCGGAAGCACACACAAAAATTGATAACGGAGTTCGGCCAATAATGCCTACGTCTCCGGGCTGCTGCAGACCTTATATTGAAAAAGGAAATACACACTGTGTTTACAAACACTCACACTCTCTCGCAAAACCCACAACCCAATTACACCCAAAGAAATATTTCTCTCTAAATATTTCTCACAAAAATTCTCTCAGTGGAATTTTCTCTCTGTTGGAACTCACAAGCCACAACCTCTCAATGTTAGAATATTTTCCTCTCCAACAGATGGCTCTTATTTATAGAAGGATGAAGCTCAACAACCATTGCCTCACCAACCAAAACAATTCAATTTTCAACCTTCAACTTTCAACATTCAACTTTGCACAAAGTTGAATTTTCCCATTTGTTGAAAAGCAAAACATTTGGCAGGACAAAAAAAAATTGGGTAGGTTGGGGAGGTTTTCTTTGACCAACAAACCACTCTTCTGTTAATAATGCTAAATATCCAAATGGAATAGTCAGGACAGGTGCTTATAATGCAAAACCCGTTGCGATGATCAATGTTTTGGATTTTGGTTTGGGTTGTTTTTCATGAATGACTTATTTTTCCTATGTGGAATTGGGTTTTATGGCGAGGTTAATGTTTGGGTTATATTTTGTATTTATTTAGCATTTGAACGAATGAAAATGAGGTATTTTTGGGAGAGGGTTTCAACTTTGATGATGCTCACTCCGACGCTAACTAACGCACCTAAGACAATCTCTTAATCTACCCAAGAAAGAAACATAAATTTAAAATTCTTTGGTGACTGGGGTGAGGGTGCAAGGGGCAAGGTGAAGGGATTAGGGGCTTTGTTTGTTTTTTATTCATTCTATAAAATACATTTTCTTTTGGGTGTTTTCTCTTCTTGTGAAACCTTGGCAAGGTGCAGATGTTTTCTTTTAAATATATGGAAACTCATACAAGTTGCATATCACCAAAGAGAATCAAGTATTCCAATCAAGAGTTACGAGAAATGATAAATATTTATCAGAGGCTTTCAATATAAGCAATCACACATGCATATTGACTTCCCTAGACTTGAATGATTCAAACTCTTCACTAGACGCTATTATATATAAGAGGTGATGTGACTTCTTTCAGTTAGAGTTCATTATTAGAGCATCAATATGTAATGCTAGCGCGCGGATCCTATCCATTTACATGAGAAATAGATATCTCCATTTTCGTTCACATTTGTCATACACATGGATAAAAAAATTTCAACGAATCAGATTTAAACTTTGAGATAATATAGTTTTTATTTTAAAAAATAAACAAAACGTGGCCGAAGGTAAAGGCCCCGTTTGGATTAAAGTTTGCGAACGGACATTTGATTCAACGTCATTTTGTAAACGGACGTTTGGTTAAAATTGAGTTTACCGTAACGTGATTTCTGTTTGGATACTTTTTTCGCAAACATACATTTGACAAAATGAAAATTGTTTGGATGATATTAATCAAACGTACTTTTAAATGTGTAATTACCAAAGAGGGTATGAGTTTTATAATGTAGTATTAATAATATTTTTTATTGCTTTGTTAAAAAAATAAATTCCACTAACAGGTGAGAAAATTCCCAATACAATCTTAAAAAAAGTATAAAACAACAAGCTAATATATATACCCCAAATTTAAAAATAAAATAACAAGAAAAATATATAGAGCAAAAACTTTAATCAATAACAAAAAAATAAATATAGAGAAAATTTCAGATATTCTAAATTTTCAATATCTAATTAATGTACAACATTTATTTAAATATAAAAGAAATGAGGTGACGACAAAATAAAATAGGTGATGAAGGGCAAAATCAGGAGTCAAATCTCCCAACGGAAAACGGGAAAAAGAAAAGCAAGGAGATCATTCCTTCCATCTCAACCAACGTTTGATGGCAAATTTCGTTTCATCAACAGAAGTTGAGGGCGTCCAAACGAAGAGGAAACGGACGTCCATCACAGTTCGACGTTGGAAACGGACGTTGAGGGGAAGAGAACGGCGATCCAAACAGGCACAAATAAATTCGCAGAACTGCAACCCTTTATCCCCGTCACGTGCCCAAAGGCCACTTCGTTGTCGTCCTGTCGAACTGTGACGCTCAGCCCACCGAGCTACGACGATCACCGCTCCTAAGTCTCCTCCGCCTCGCCGGTTTTCGCTCCACAGTTTCCATGGATTTCGCCCCTTCCAAGAGATTGCTTGAAGGTGTATGCTTCCAACTGTCAAGACATTTTGAGTTTCTTACTTCACTCTATTTCATGATTGTAGTTCCTGGGCACCCTCTAAATGTTGGGGATCACCGTGAAAAAAAAGAAAAGAAGAAGAAGAATAGAATAACGACGCAATGAAAAGGAGATGTCGCAAGGGGTGGCAAGCAGAGGCTGGTGGCAACCGACAGGGAAGTACAACGGCGACGGTTGAAATGAAATGGATATGTACTGTTATGGAAGAAACGGGTTCTGTTCAAAAATCAAAAAAGTGTTTCAATTTTTCTAAAAGTTAAATTGATTTAAAACAAATTGAATCACAGCCATCCATTATCATTATTGCCACGTGTCTAATGGAGCATCAATGCAATGGAGATGTCCATTTCCCAACTGTACTTGTTTGGATAAACAGCTTATTTAAGCGCTTATAACATAAGAATTTATCGCATGAGAACTTATGTCATAAGCATTTATACTGGATAAGCTATTTGCGTTTGGATGTGTATACTGAAAAGTACTTATACAAAAACTGAACTGTTTGGATGCATAATTACATAAGTACTTATAAAATGTTCTAACTTTTAAAAAATAAAAAAAAAATTAAGAATCAAACCTTAATTAAAAATATATTAAAAAATTATAACAATATCATGATATATCACAAAATGGTTATTAAAATTAAAATTCACCGATCAACATCACACAAAATTATATATATTGTAAAATTATGATTAAGATTAAAAAATTCACCATTCAACCGAAGTATATGGATGCATTATTATATAAACACTTATGATATGTTTAATTCTTAAAAACTACGAAAATGTAAGAATTGAACCATGATTAAAAATTAAATAAAAGTAACAATAAAATTAAAAAATTATTTTATATATATAACCATGATTAAAATTAAAATTCAACATTTACCTATTTATAAATTGAGTACATATGTTTTAAAACACAATTTCTATGATTATAAATTAATCAAACGCCTGTCTCAAAATAAATGATGGCTTCTACAAAAAAAAGTAACAGATAGCTATGAAGGTAGAGAATTTTTTGTAAAAAATTAATTAGTGCACAAAAATATTCCAACCATTTGAATTCAGGATAAGTGACCTAAGGAGCATAAGATTCTTTTAAATGAAAAAGTAAAATGTCAAATAAAAAATGAAAACGAAACAGAACTTAACAAAATGAATAAAAAGGACAAAGGAATAAACAGGGTCCAAAACTTTGGCGTGCGTGTCTTTCAACATAAGATTCTTTTAAATGAAAAAAAAAAATGACAAAGAGAAAGAAAAATGTCATGCACGGATTTGAACTATGAGCACTATGATTTTTCTATAAGCTCCACACAAGCTCTTGGTATAAACTGCTTTGAACAACTTATAAAAATAAGCTCAAATAGTTTATGGATGTGCATAAGCTAGTTTTATAAGTTTTCCCAAACAATTTTATACGTACTTTTATCAGTAGACAAGTTATTCATAAGCCAATCTAAATAGACCGATAATGCTAATTCTTACTCCTATTTTGACATTCTTAATTGTCTTATAACTATTCTTGCTGATGAAATGAAATAATTTGACTTCATTAAAAAAAGTACCACGTGAAAAGAATAGGCGATGAAACAGTTATTGGTTGAGAACATTATGTAAACTAAATTGAATCTTTATCTTTATCTTTATTATATACAAGTATGAGTAATATAAATAAGATAACTAAACAAATGACATCACATAATACAAAGTTCATAGTCATGACAATTAAAATTGCTTACATGGAAACGCTGACTCACAAAATAATGGTATTTAAAAAAATTATGAAAATCGTAAAAAAATTATTTAATAAGAAATTTAATTTAATTTTTTATTGTGGAACATTTAAATTAGGAAACATGGTAAAAAACATTAAATATTTCATTTCTTAAATATTAACAATTTAAAAATTTGAATATGTGAAGAATAAATTTTCCATTGACTAATTAACTAAATAGGCAATTAACACATATTCATGTCTAGACAATAAATATTGTTAAAAATTACGTACACAATTTCTTAATATAGAATATGAATTTAATACTTTTATGTAACCTGATAATTTTTTAATTTCAGCCAAATTAGGTTTTAGGCCAATAAAAAACATGGACCTACCAATTTTGAAATCATTTAGATTTCTGTAAATAGTGTATAAAATGATACAGGTTCCTTGCGATTTGATTCTCATCGTTTGTGTTTTTTGTATTTGTGTATTCTTTTACAGTTGTACCAAATTTTTTCGTCATTGAAAATGAACCCCAACCATGATCAAATTTCTGACATCGACTCTTTCATATATCGGAACTGGAATTTAGTAGTTGAGGTTTTTCGTATGTGGTGTATTAATGCATTACAAACAAATAGTTTTCCTTTATCAATAGCAATGATACTTATTGACAATGAGGTGAAAATATTATATTACATCCTTTATTAATAATCTTTTATTAAATCTCTATATTATTATAACTAACTTTTTGTTATGTTACAAGATGGTCGATAATCAAGAATACCATAATATGGGTGTGAGACAACTAAATAATACATTTGTTGGTCTGATTGTTGAAAATTTATTAAGTATTTTCAAGATTATAGCTATTTTTTCAAATATGAAAGTTGTATACATGACTTTTTTATTAAGTTCATTATTGTATTTCTACGTTTTGATTCAAATATGGGTCTATTTTAATGTTTTTATAAATTTCATGTTGTATTTTGTATTCCAAATTATTACTCCAAATTATTAATTAATGTTATGCTTTTGTTATTGGGCATTCTATTCTCTCATTATACCCATACCCTATTACTTTCTGTATTTAATTTATAGAAAATATGATAATACACAAAATAGTTAAAAACACATAACACACTTACAATTATAAATTATAATATACACAACACAATTACACAAAACTCAAATGCAATTTTAATTTACAAACACACATTTTCCGAGAATTATAAATATATGTGTCTCCATTATTAATAAATAACTAAATTAGAAATTAAATTGATTAGTTTCAAATATATATGTGCTTAATAAAAATAAAAATTATGATCAAAAGTCAAAGAAATCAAAATAAAATATTGATTTAAATGGATACAATTCAATTTTGATTAATGACATGATAACAATTCCCAAAATATCATACATAATTGATCATAAATAAATTTAATTGGAAAACTTGGCCATATAATTAAACAAATAAATTATTAAAATTAGTATATATTATTAAAATTATTACGAATTCGACTTTCAACTAACCTTTTTTAATCTTTTAATGGATTGATAAAAAATATGAAATTATCATATGTTTGACACGTACATAATCATTAAAATGATAGATTTGTATTAAATTTATATTTATAAAAAACTTAACATTAAAAAACTCAGTTATGAATAGTAATTATAAAGATTTAATAGGTGGTTAATCATTTTTTATACAAAAGTCATTGAATTATATTAACTATATTTCATATTCTCTCATAATTGTAATTGATTGTAATACAAAAACTGTTTAATGTTTAATTTGAATCATTAGTAATGTATTATACAGTCAATAAATAGAGAAATTATTAATATTAATTTACACCACAATCATTAATTACGAATCAAAATTTTGGCAGATTTTTTTTTTGCGTTTTATTGATACTTACTAAATATAATTATCTTGAAATTTCCTGATAAAAGTATCATTTGTATTTATAATTATCTATATCTATTCTATATTGTATATATTTAGGAATAATTTCATTGATTATTCCTACATATGGTGTTCTCTCATGCAATTAGCAATAAATACATAATTATGTGTGATCCAAATCTCCTAAAATGCGTTGATGTGTAAAAAAAAAGTGATATGTATACATGATTCACCATTGAAATGCTTAAGTGGAATTAAAATTAATATAAAAACGTAAACTACTTATTTATTACGAAAAGACAATTAATTTTTTATCATGGAAATTAATGCAATCACCCATTTTTTGGAAACAAATTAAGTGTGTAACGTTTAATTAAGAAAACCTGATCAAAATATTAAATGGTTGATTTCTTAATGTGGTATTTTATGACAAATTTAAATATTATAAAATAGTTAGCAAATTTCAAAATATGATTAATCTATATATTTTGACAAGTTTTATAGTGTCATTTAATGCCATAAAAAGTTTTTCAAAAACTAAATAAATGATACTCTGCCTCTGTGATCGCTGCAGATCGGCTCATTGCTTCTGACCGCCTCTCTCCGCCTCTACTCTGTGACCGACTCTCTCCACCTCTGCTCTGTGACTGCCTCTTTTTGCCTCTCAGTTTCGCGGCGCTGTTTCATCTTGCTCGAGGATGTAGGACATTCGGGTATGTGATTTGGATCCTCTGTATGTGATTTGGATCCTCTGTTTTCTATGCTCGCGGATTTGTTGCTCGATTCAGATTGGTTCTGCCAAACTTGTGGCTTTTCTTTCTCCTTTTCAATTAGGTGTTTCATTTTCCCTTTCAATAAGGAGTTTTGTTTTCCCTTGCAATAAGGAGTTTGTTTGGAGCCATGAGCTGCCTAGCTTGGAATTGGCAGCAGTGCTTGGAACCGCCGTGGTCAGCCATCTCCTTCGTAGAACCCACCGCAATGAAAATGTAAACGACGAAGGGGGAAAATCGACGCAGCTTCTGCTCTCTGCCTCTGTGATCGCTGCAGATCGGCTCTCTGCTTCTGACTGACTCTCTCCACCTTTACTCTGTGACCGACTCTCTCCGCCTCTCTCCACCTCTGCTCTGTGACTGCCTCTTTCCGCCTTTATCCGCCTCTCAGTTTTGCGGCGCTGTTTCATCTCGCTCAAGGATATAGGACATTCGGGTATGTGATTTGGATCCTCTGTATGTGATTTGGATCCTCTGTTTTCTATGCTCGCGGATTTGTTGCTCGATTCAGATTGGTTCTACCAAATTTGTGGCTTTTCTTTCTCCCTTTCAATTAGGTGTTTTGTTTTCCCTTTCAATAAGGAGTTTTGTTTTCCCTTGCAATAAGGAGTTTGTTTGGAGCCATGAGTTTCCTAGCTTGGAATTGTCGGGGTCTTGGAAACCCACGTACAGTTAGAGCTCTTAAAAAGCCCATTCGTGATAAAGATCCCACTCTTGTTTTCCTCTCGGAAACAAGAAGAAAAGATTTTGAGATTGATAAATTACGTCATGCTCCTGGGCTGCCAAATGGTGTTGCTATTAGTTGTGAAGGTGATGGTAAAGACAGGTCGGGTGGCCTAGCTTTTTTGTGGAAGGAAGGTGTTGTAGTGAGATTATTGTCTATGTCTCTGCATCATATAGACCTTATGGTTTGTTGTGGAGAGAATGATCTTGAATGGCATTGCACTAGTATTTATGGTTATCCTGAAACTGCTAACAAGCATCGCACTTGTGAACTAATTCATGTTCTGGCTCAAGTTGATCAGGCAGACAAGTGGCTTCTTTTCGGTGATTTTAACCTCCTACTTGGCCAACATGAAAAACAAGGAGGTAATTTGGCTCCACAAGCCTTATTACCTTGTTCCGTGATACTACACGGGTGCACCATCTATGTGATATTGGTTTTGAGGGTGAACCTTTTACGTGGAATAATAGGCAGGAGGGAGATGATAATATTCAAGCTCGATTGGACCGGTTTTTTGCTACGCTGGAGTGGAGTAGCGCTTTCCCTCAGGCTAAGGTGAGACACTTGATGCGGCATCAATCTGATCATATGCCAATTTTTCTTACTTTGATGGCAGTAAAAAGAAGGAGGAGGAAAGTTGTGATGCCCAAAAGATTTGAACAATGATGGCTTAGAGATGAGGGGTTTGAAGATGATGTTCAAAGTGTGTGGGTTAGTAATATGTCCTCTATATCCCAAAAAATTCCTCACTGCGTTGACGCTTTTTCTAAATGGGGAGATGATAGATTTGGTAATATTCCAAAGAAGATAAAAGATGTTCAGGGCCAGTTAATGGAAGCTAATAAAAGAGTTCATGAGGCTGGGATGATGACTCATATTCGTGATTTGGAAGCCCAACTAGATGATTTGTTAGAAGGTGAAGAAGTGTGGTGGAGCCAACGTTCAATAGCTCTTTGGCTTGAACATGGTGATAAAAATACAAAATTCTTTCACCAAAAAGCATCTCAAAGAAGAAGTCGTAATTGGATTGAAGCCATCACTGATGATTATGGTGAGCATTTTACAGAAGAAGAAGATATTGCAAATGTCTTTAATTCCTATTTCCGTAATTTGTTCGAGTCATCTGATCTTTATAGTATTGCGGAGGCGGTGGAGGATGTTCGGGGGCGTGTAACGCCTGGTTTCTGCCAAGAGCTTGATCGTGAGTTTACTAGGGAGGATGTTTTTCAGGCTTTGAAATCTATGAAGCCAATTGCAGCGCTGGGTCCTGATGGGATGCCATCTCTTTTCTTTTAGAAGTTTTGGCATATTGTGGGAGATGAGGTCACAGAGGTGGTGCTTAATATTCTTAATCATGGTGGAGATCCTAGTAGCATCAACAATACCTTTATTTATCTTATCCCAAAGAAAAAGAACCTGAAGCTCACATGTGATTTTAGACCCATTTCTCTTTGTAATGTTATTTTCAAAATTGTGACGAAGACAACTGCAAATCATCTGAAATTAATCCTACCAAACATTATTGGCAATTTCCAAAGTGTCTTTGTTCCAGGTAGATTAATTACAGATAATACGCTTATTGCCTTTGATACCTTTCATTACATGAGAAAAAAATTGATGGCAAAAAAGGTTTTGTTGGAATTAAGCTTGATATGTCAAAAGCTTATGATAGGATCGAATGGTCTTTCTTACAGGCTGTTATGGCTAGTATGGGTTTTCGTAATATGTGGGTGGGTGTAACAGTCTGGGCCGCCACCCATTTTGGACCTTACCACAGCTGCCCGACCCACTGTCTCTGCGATGCATATCGGGCCCACAGACCCATATGCAGTGCATGCCACAGTGTCCGGTTCACTCACAGGACTTCACCACCCCCTTTGGATTTAATCCAAATTAATGGTGTTTTTGCATTCCCTAGGAATCGAGCCATGTACCTAGGGATTAAATACAATGGTTTTTGATTCCTAGTACCAACCATGGGAAGGCAAAAACACCATTAATTTGAATTACATCCAAAGGGGGGTGGTGAAGTCCTATGAGTGAACCGGACACTGTGGCATGCATTGCAAAGTGGTCTGTGGGCTCGGTATGTGTCGCAGAGACAATGGGTCGGGCAGCTGTGGTACGACCCAAAATGGGTGGCGGCCCAAACTGTTACAGTGGGTCTTATAATGAGATGTGTTTCATCTGTTTCTTTTTCTGTGCTTGTCAATGGATGTCCTACTCCGAATTTTATCCCACATAGAGGTTTGCGGCAAGGGGACCCCCTCTCGCCGTATCTTTTTATCATGTGTGCTGGGGTGTTTTCAGGTCTCATTATTAGAGCTCAGGAGCAAAAAAGTTTACATGTCATTCAGATTGCTCGCCGAGCCCCTATGATTTCACATCTTTTCTTTGCAAATGATAGCCTCATCTTCTGTAAAGCTACTCAACAAAATGCTGATTGTGTAAAAAAAAAATTCCAACTTTACCAAGAAGCTTCTGGTTAACTCATTAATCTTGACAAGTCTAAGATCTCTTTCAGCCAAAATGTGCCAACAGATAGAAGACATGTATTCCAAGGATGGATGGATGTTAAGGCAGTGGAGGTTCAATCCAAATATTTGGAGCTTCCTTCCTATGTGGGAAGATCAAAGCAGCAAATTTTTGATTTTGTCCAAGATAGAGTGTGGAAGAAGTTGAAGGGTTGGAAAGAGAAGTTTTTATCAACAACAGGCAGATAAGTTCTTATTAAAGTAGTTGTTCAGGCAATCCCTACATATGTTATGGGATGTTTCTTGTTGCCAGCAAGTTTGTGTGACCACATTGAGGGCATGATCAGAAAATTTTGGTGGGGAAGCAGAGATGGGCAGAAAAGAAAAATTCGCTGGATTAATTGGAACCAATGTTATCAATCAAAAAAATTGGTGGTATGGGTTTTCGTAGTTTTGGATCTTTTAATAAAGCCCTGTTGGCAAAACAAGGATGACGCCTTTTAACTCAGCCTGATTCTTTACTAGCTAGTTGTTTAAGAGCTCGGTATTTCCCTAAAGGAAACTTGATGACATCTTCTTTGGGATATCAGCCTAGTTACTCATGGAGAAGCATTCATCAGGCTATTTGGATTCTCAAAAGAGGCTGCTTGTGGACAGTTGGGAGAGGGCGTATGATGGATATCTTGAATGATAATTGGCTCCCTCACCAGAATGGTTACAAGGTTTGGCAGGGACGGATCCAAAAATTTCATCTAGTGGGGTCAAGATCATACACAATAAATATTTATATAAAAAAATATAAATGCATAAGCAATAAAATAGCGGTTTCGTTATCATTAAGCAAAAAGTTGGAGATTACAAAAAGTATAACATTTATACCCAAAAAATTGAAGACACCTAAACATTACAAATTATAATTGTCCTCTGTGTGTCTTCATATTTTGAAATTGTATGATTTTTTCATTTTCAACACTGTCAAAAATATCTCTCTCGATGTATGTAACCAAACAATCATTCAACAATTCATCTCGCATACGGTTGCGCAATTGATTCTTCACAAAACTCATCGCAGAGAAACTCCTTTCAACTTGCAGTTGCCACAGGCAAAATTAAAGCTAACTTCAGAAGTAAATACACCATTGGATATGCAATATGCTTTCTAGTTTCTACCAACATCTTTGAAAGATCACCAATCCCATCTAAATTAGAAAATTGTTCACTAGATCGAACATCCATGATATAATTTTCAAGCCGATTGCCAAGCCCCATAAGCTCCACAGGAGAAAATTCTGATGGATAAAATCGAGCCAAAGAAATCAACTTCTCCTTGTCAAATGCAAAAAATGAATCTCTCGGATTTAAGCTTGCCACACAACTAAGCAATTCATTGCTCACCTTTGTAAATCTGTTATTAAGCTCTTAAAGTTGTCTATCAATCACCTGATAAAATATCTCAACCTGAAAGTGATGCAAGTTCAAAACTTTTTGAAGCTTACACCTTGGTTTTCCTAGTATCATGAATGCATCATCCATATTTGGAATGACAATATCTTGCTTCTCACAAAACAATGACACTTCATTGAGTAAATTATGCCAACCATCTTCTCTCATGCTTTGTAATCTTTCCTTTGACACTCTAACTAATGTCATAGCATTGACAATGTCTTGATCACTTCTTTGCAATGCTTGAGATAACTCATTAGTAATTCCAAATATATTTCTCATCAAATGCAACTTAAAAATAAATTCAAAAGACTGCAAAGTAATCAATAATTGACGAGCTTCAACTCGTTGCTCTGAGCTTGTGCTATCTTCCACAATTATATCAAGCACATCACACACGGAAGGAAACAAAGAAATCAACCTAAGTAATGTACCATAATGTGAGCCCCATCTAGTGTCTCCATCTCTTGTCAATGTAGTTTCTTGATTTAAGCCACGACCACTGAAAATTTCTCCATTCTCTAATGCTTCATTTACTTTAAGAATTTGACTTTCTCGAAAAATATCTCTACGCTTACATGAAGCTCCAACAACATGAGATAAATTGTTAACTACAAGAAAAAACCAAGCAATATCATCTTGTTTTTTTGCAACCGCCACAAGTGCCAATTGGAGTTGGTGAGCAAAGCAATGAACATAGAAAGCACATTTATTTTCTTTCAAGATCAAACTCTTGAGGCCATTAAATTCACCTTGCATATTACTAGCCCCATCATATCCTTGCCCACGAACTCTTGACAAGCTTAAACTATACTTTGCAAACAATGATTCTAATGCTAATTTTAAAGATATAGCACTTGTATTTGCAACATGAACAATACTAAGAAACCTCTCAATGACATGTCCTGTCTTGTCTACATAACGTAGAACAACAACCATTTGTTCCTTAACTGATATGTCTCGAGATTCATCAATTAAAATGGCAAAAAAATCATCTTTAAGATCATCAATAATAACTTTTGTGGTCTCACAAGCAACAGCTCTCACAATATCTTTTTGAATGCTAGGTGACACTAGTTTGAGATTCCCACGAGAATTTTTCAGAACCTTGTCAACCTCTTCATTATGATTGGCAAGAAAATATAGAAGCTCAAGAAAATTACCTCGATTCTTTGAAGGCATCGATTCATCATCACCACGGAATGGCAACCCCAACCTCAATAAAAATCGAATACAATCAGCTGTCAGAAGAATCAAATGAATCCGATATTCCCTTTTGATAAAGTCTGATTGTTTACTAATAGCAACTTCAATATGTTGTTTCTGATTCATTAGCGCATTACATTTTCTCCAAGCTTGATTGTGAGCACTACTAGGGCCTCCAACATGAATGCTAAGCCTATCTTTTTTTTTCCAATTTGAAAATCCCTCTGTCAAAAATACATCCCAACCTTTTTGTTCTCCATTGTCAGATCTCATAAGATAGCAACATAAACAAAACACGGCATCTTTTGATATACTATATTCCAACCAATTACCATATTCAAGAAACCAATCAGGAATAAACTTACGAAAAGAAGCTCCAAACTGTCGTTGCGGGAAATCATGCTCTCTTGGTTGACAAGGACCCTTTTGCAAATAAGCTCTTCGGATTTTATCCCGATCATTTGGATGATAACATGATATTTGTTTCCTCTCTCCAAGATCAGTAGGAAGATTTTCCAAATCAACATCTAGGAATCTTTTTTTCAGGGATGGCCCTAATGGTGTTGGTGTATTTTTCGCTTCATTAGGTTCTTGAGACTCTAATGTTGATCTTCTTTGGAAATATTTTTTCATTTCTAGCACATTAAAAATATGATACTAATTAATAATTTACTAACAACAACAAGAACAAAATACCCTTCTTATTTTACACACTCCAAATAATAACAACAGCAGCATCAACATACACATACCCTTCTTATTTTGTACAAACCAAATAATAATAACATCAATTTTATATTTGTAGTTAACAACTAAAGAGAAAAAAAAAAGATTAGAAAGGATAAGAGCAGGGGAAACACCGCCGGCAACGTAAATAGCAATATAGCATCGCAATGTTAGGTGTTAACATGATTTTCTTTTTAACCATTTTGAAAAAATGTGTCAAAAGCTTAAAGCCTTAAACCCTATTTGTTGTGGTGAAGCTAAATCCATTTTTAAAAAATGAAAGGAAGGTACCTTGCAACGCAACAGGAAGCTGAGAACGCTGGCAGCAAACTTTGTCGCAGGAAAGGAGGCAGTGGAGCTTGGAAGTGGAAAAGGCAAGGCCCACATGAGAAAGAGAGAGGGAATAAAAAATATCTCTCTGTCTCTGTTGTTGAAACTTGAAACAAAAGGTGAGATGTATAAAAAAATTTAAAAAAAAAGTGAAAAGTCAGTCAATCGTGGGCTTGGGCGCTTGGCTGGGAGCGACTTGTGAGGTATTGGGCTGTGGTGTGGGGTCAACACACATTTTGACCTGGGGGCAAAATTTTAGTTTCTCTATACTTATTAAAAAATAAATAAAAAATCATTGGGGTCAATCGACCCCAATTAGACATATGTGCATCCGTCCCTGAGGTGGTCACCTAAACCCCCCAATACCCAAATCTTTAAAGTTTCTGAATTGATTATTCAAGAGGATGCAATGTGGAATATACAATTGGTAAATGAATTATTTTTACCATTAGAAGCTATGCAAATATTATAAATTCCTATATCCTCTTCTATGCAATTAGACCGGTTGGCTTGGGGCCCGGTAAAACATAGTTATTTTTCTGTGAAGAGTGCATATCACTGTGTTGAAAATTGGGAAGTTGCTGATTCTCCCTTGCCATTTACCACTCTTACTGGATCCACGGTGTGGCAACACCTTTGGAAAATTTGGACTGTCCCTAAACACGTTTATTTGGGTTGGAGAATTTTACATAACAGTCTTGCTTCTAGAATGAAACTCAATTCCAAAGGTGTTCATGTTTCTCCCCTGTGCCCGCGCTGCAATTCTTGTTGTGAAGATATAGATCATATACTTTTGCAGGTGTTTTTGGGCCAAACAAGCTTGGTTTGCCGCTCCCATTGGCATTAATTTTGATCAAGTCTAGGTATCCTTTCATAGCTGGCTTGAGGACATTATTATTAATAGTACAGATGAGGTGAAAATACATGTGATGTCATTATGTTTTGAAATTTGGAAAACTCGTAATAAGCACTGCTTTGAGGGAACACTATCTGATCCTTTAGCTTCAGCTAACAAGGCGTGGCAGGTTGCTCTTGAGTATTCTAACAACATCAATTCTTTGCATTCTCTGCCTGTATCTAGTTCAAATGTTCAGAATGCTGACCATGTCTTGGATAAATGGTGTAAGCCCCCAACATCTTGGTATAAGGTAAATATGGATGCTACTGGTTCTTCAGATGGAGTCTGGGGTATTGGTACAATTATTAGAGATGAAAATGGTGAGGTTATGGCTGCTGCAACTTGGCAAGTAAATGCTCTCAATGATGTTGATTCAGTGGAAGCGTTGGGGATGAAACTTGCCCTTAATTTTGCTATTGATATTGGTTTCTATTCATTGATTGCTGAATCTGACTCCCTAAATGTAGTGCAAACAATGCTCTCCTCTTCAACAATCCCCACACATTTTGGCATGGTTGTGAATGACTGCACATTTCTTGCTCCACAGTTTCATCGTTTTAAGGTTTGCCACGTTAGGAGGGGTGCTAATAAAGTAGCTCATTGTCTAACAAAATTTCCTGTGGTTAATGGTGATTCTATTTGGATTGAAGAAACTCCTTTATGTATTGTTGCTGCTGTTGCCTCAGATTTGAGATGTTGTTAATGGAAATTTTTCCCTGTAAAAAAAAGAATATATATAAATTAAATTCATGGACATAATTTCTTAATATAGATTCCGAAATTAATAATTTTAGCTAACCAAAATTCATTTTGAATATCAGCCATTTATTCCCTCTTATTTTTCCATATTTAAAATTTGTTGCAAGATTAGGGTTTTAGACAAAAAAAAATTGGTTGATTAGCAATTTGAAAGCATTTGAAATGCTATAAATATGCCCAAAAACATATAATGCTAATTAAGGAAACGTTTCCAACTCATAAGCCAAATGGTTGAAACATGTTAACTAAAAATTTAATTATAAAATCATAAAATTGGTGGAAAAAATAGAGAGAATCATTGAAAAAAGGAAACAAAATTATGGCTATTTAAATGATAATTAATTACAGTTATTTGTTATTGATTGTCATTTATGTATATTATATTAATTACGGTAATTAAAGTCATCATATATGATAAGAAAAATAGAAAATCATAATTGATTGTTATTTGCTATTGATTTTCATTTATGTAAATTATGTACATTATGTTGATTGTCCAATGTATTTTATACTGTATAACATTATTATTAAGGAATTAAATTTTTGATAATGTTATCTTGCAATTTCTATTCGATGGACATAAATTTAAAATAAAAAACAATGCAGTGGACTTAAATTTAAAATGAAAAAACAAGTATATTTTACATAATTATTGTTAATTCATTTAAAAAAATTATAAAAATTATGTAAGTAGCAGAAAAATGTGTTGAAAATATAAAATGTAATTATAAAAATTCATAAATTTTTTTAATTATTTAAAAAATTATAATACATCGAATTTGTTCATGAAAACAAGAATTAAAAATGTAATTAAATCAATGTTAATAAAATTACATGGTAACAATTGCTATACAAATCGAAATTAAATGATCAAAATAATTCAAAACTTTTCCATAAATATATCTATTTTATATTTAGTTTTCAGTGTTACTTTAAATATGATATAAATAGATTCATTCACCTGTTTTACTGGATATATAATAGTAATTATTAACTTTAAAATAATTATAATTTGTAATCCATGATTGAAATAAACAAAATATTATATAAATTATTGTAAGTGTAACAAAGGTCTTTTTTACAAATGTTTAGAAATAATGCATATATAATGTTTCAATTATTTTATAGAATTATTTATAAGCCACACATATCCATGCATGACACGAGTTTCTATACTAGATGGTGTTATATTTTGGTTCAAAACCTCTATTTTATGATTTCATTATAGTAAAGATGTTTAATTGTCAATTTTTTGTTGTTTTTCAAATTTTCAATAAAAATTGTCTTCCAATAAGATAATTATTTTAAAAAATATAATATTGTTTTTCACTATACTATAATTGTAATCATAATTATAATGATGATTTTGAAAATATTATTACTATGATTGTTATTTTAAATATAACTAATTATTGTAGAGTGACTTAGATATTGAAGGTTTGAATGTATACAGAATGTTGTTTCTTCTAAACCCTAGATGTATTATTATATTATTATAATTTTTAACTATATATCGTGGATAGCATATGCCTGCAGTTATATTGGAAAAAATTATGATTTTATAATCTAAATTTATTCTCAAATGGAGCCTTAGAAAATAATGGTTTGACTTTATACAAAATGTTGCTTATTCTAAAGCTGTATGGTTATAATTTTTAAGTATATATCGTGCGTAGCACAGACCTACAATTATATTAAAAAAATTATGATTTTATGATTTAAATCTATTATCAAATAGAGCCTTAGATAATAAAGGTTTGACTTTATACAAAATATTCATTCTTCTAAATCTTAGGTGTATAGTTATAATTTTTATAAGTATATATCGTGCATAGCACGGGCCTACAGTTATATTGTAAAAAAAATGATTTTATGATAATGGAGGTTTAGATTTTGAAGGCCTGGATGTATATAGAATGTTGTTTTTTCTAAACCTTAAGCGTATGATTATAATTTTTAAGTATATAAAGTACGTAACAAGAGCTATAAATATATTGTAAAAAAACTGATTGTATGATCTAAATCTATTCTTAAATGGAGGATTAGATTTTGAAAGTTTGAATGTATATAGAATGTTATTTTTTTTCTAAACCCTAGGTGTATGATTGTAATTTTTAACTGTCTACCGTGAATAGCATGAGACTACATATATTTTGGAAAAAAATTATGATTCTATAATCTTAATCTATTATCAAAGGGAACTTAGATATTGAATATTTGAATGTGTATAGAACGTTGTTTTTTTCTAAATCTAGGTGTATGATTGTAATTTTTAAGTGTGTGTGTATATATATATATATATATATATATATATATATATATATATATATACACATTATGGCCCTACAGATATATTGTAAAAAGTTATCAAAAAATTTTCATTTTAGAAAATTACAATTTTCTTTTAGACAGTATATAAAGTACAAGACACGATGCTGTACATTTTACAAGAAAACGCAATATTTAACATGAAAAATATTAATATTTATATGTAGATTATTACAATTTGTGATCTATGATTGAAATAAATCAAATATTATATAAAGTTTTGTATACAAGTCATTTTACAAATGTTTAGAAGAAAAATTATATATAATATTTCAATTATTTTTTTTAAAATTTCATAAAGCATACATACCCGTGCATGGCGCGGGTTAGAATATATTCTAAATACATTAATTTATATATATACACACATATGTATTCAAAATATTTTACAATTTCATACTATCATTTTTTTAAATTATTTTCAATGAATGTATAATTTAGTATTAACCCATAAATTCATATTGATATTCTTTTATTTTATCAATTTAAATAAATATGAAAAATATCTAATTCTTTTTAATTTATTTCTATTCACCATCAGATTGTTTGTTTCGTATGCAACTAAATTAATATTAATTTGTTTACGTATCGTATGTTAGATTCCTTATAACAACACTCATATTTAATATTATTTCCAGCAAATTTTGTATAAACAACTATTTGAACCAATATTGGAACTGAATGACATTTATAAAAATCCTCCCGTGCATGGCACAAGTTATATGCTAGTTTTATATATATATATATATATATATATATATAAAATTCAAATTACAAACGAGTGTAGGGATCATAAATATAATCAAATTGTAGAAAATTTATTTTTGCATTAGAAAATGGTCTAACAATTTTTTAAAAAAAATCTAATATTTTTCCTCAAATTTTTTATTTAAAAGAAAGTTGTGTTAGAAAAATTTCGCTTTAAAAATCTTCACCGTCTCATTAAAATTGGAAAGTGTTGGCGAGTTTTATTGAAGTTTCTGAATTACTTTTTGTCGACGCTTTATTATAAAAAAAAAAAGTAAATAGCTTTAATGGAACGCAGTAAGAAAAGAAATAAATAAAAGTGGAGTTGGGAGAAAGAAAAGAATGGGAAACAACTAAAGTACACATACACACACATAGGATAGATAGGAAGGAAGCTGGAACACAGAAACAAAACATTCCAACTACAAACTCTACTGCATACATCTATCTACCCTTCACTCTTCACTATTCGCCGTCGTTGTCATTCTCCCACCAAATCGCTTCGGCAATGCCTATCAACACCGAATCCACGCCGCCGCCGGTGATCGGTAAAATTGGGCCTTACACCGTTTTCATGACGCCGCCTTCTACCCCTAAACCCTCTCCTGACCCCGTTCTTCCCCATTCCCCCAACAACAACAACAACAACAACAAGATCCTCCCTCCTCCACCTCAGATTTACAACCCCCCTCCTCCCTCCAAAACCCTCTCCTCCGATGCTTCTTTTTTGGGGTTTTTCAGAAATGCTGTTACCAAGGTCCAAACCGGTACGCACTTTACTCTCTCTCTCTCACCTTTACTCAATTATTTATGAACAGCACATGGGTAGTAAAAGCAAATGAAAATAATAGCAATAATAATAAATGAGAACTGGCTTGGTCTGAGTGGTTTAGATTATTTGAATTTTGAAATTAGTTGTTGAAAAGTGTCACTGTGGAGACATTGATGTATATATGTCTCCACTCATCCTATCTATTTTTAGAATTATTTCCATTTGATTTGATGGACTTAAAATATATAGCTCAACCATTATTATATCAATGCATGACTAAGATTCTTCTTAGTGTTTGTTCTTTTGGACAAAACGCTGTTTTCCTTAGTCTTTTTTTTTGGGTTCCAGTTTGCCGAGGCAAGAAAACGTCTCTAATATGGCATAGATAGTTGGGTTGGAAGAAGGGATTCTTTGATTGCCCTTTTTTTATTTTGATTTCAGATAATTGAAAACAATAGGTCTTTGATTTTGATTTTGTTGGATATAATTTGATTTAGATTTTTGATTAATAATCTTGTTTATCCTTCTAATTAAATGCCCGGTACCTTTCCTTTTACAGCCCACTCAAGTTTGGACGACCATTTGGCACGATGGTTTGGGTTGAATCAGTCAAAGTATCAATGGGCGCTTGATGATTATTATGAGAGCAAGGGAATGGTGAGCAATTAATTGGATACTGATTAATACAAGATTAGTGTTACATGCTTTTAGAATTGGATATTCTTCTACTTGTTTTAATGTGATTTCCTTTGATTTGAACAGATATGCTGATATCGCTACTTCTTTAGACTGTTATCTATAGTCTTTTAAATGAACTTTCATTTCAATAAGAACTTTTTCTCTGTTGAGTTCTGATATCACTTATCTCAAGTGCATGTGGTTAGCTAGTTGTATGCCATGTCCCCAGCTATTTATTTTTTCGAAACGAGAAAAATTTAGGGTAAGGGGATGACGCCTTAGTCCAAGGCAGGGAAGACCTCTGGGCTCTTTGAGCACTTACGAAGGTAATTACATTTACCTCACCCCAAGAAGACTAGTGGGAACTCGAACCCACGTCATGTCGGATACAAGTCCTGTCATGCTCCACTAGGCCAACCCCTTGGGGTTCATGTCCCCAGCTATTTAACTATTGTTATGCACTACACAGCGATGCTTGAACAGTTATAGACTTCATAAAGATTATATAAATGGTTTAAAGTGGATATAAGTTCTGTCCTTGTTTTTGGTAAAGATTAAAATTTCATATAACCATTGAAGTCAAGATTATTATGGAGTTATGTTTTAGTGTAAGAGAGGATTAGTGTTATGCTAGTATCTAGGTTTTGCACTGACTTGTTAATGGAATCGTTTGCTTGGTGGTGCAGTTTTTTTTTAATGGAGTTGCATCAAGTTTAATGTAAGGACTTGACTGTGTGGGGTTTATGTCATGTATAATT
The DNA here is from genome assembly GCA_037113605.1 of Calophaca sinica. Taxonomy (NCBI): domain Eukaryota; kingdom Viridiplantae; phylum Streptophyta; class Magnoliopsida; order Fabales; family Fabaceae; genus Calophaca; species Calophaca sinica. The sequence goes on from CM073731.1 coordinate 14,138,006, forward strand.
ACTATTTATCATGGGGGTCATAATTGTGCTATTTGATGAAGGAAGTATCAAGAGGGAGCTGTGGTTTGAGTTTGTCAATGATATAGATAAGCCTTTTAAGTCAAGTCTGGCCTTGGGCCACATGCTTTATGTGCAAGTTACCATAAAAGCTATGACTTAAAGCTAAAAAAATGTTAATTAAGGCCTTTTCCCTGGTTCTTTAATATTAAGTTAGTGATTATTATCGTTATTAATTTTTATTTGGCCAAATGATTTCTGAGTACACCAAATTGTAGTCTTATGAAACTAGAAAGGATGTGCTCAGCTTCAGTTTTAACAACCAAAGATGATAGGGGATTAGTGAAGGACAATTTGGAGTCTGATAAGAGGAGGAGTTTGAGGGAGATTCTAGGCTTGCTTTTTATGGTTACTTCTCAACATGGAGGTCCTTTATTCTCTCTCTCTCTCTGTCTGTGTGTGAGAGAGAGAGGATAGATGATTATCTAATTAAATATCATGGATTTGGTATATCCTCCGTGCTTCAACAGTAACAGTGTGTTTGATTAACGAGAAATAGGGAAGATAGAGGTTTGGGAGAGAGAGAGAGGTTGGGAAGAGAGAGTCATCTTCTCTTGATTGGTTTCAGAGAAATGTGAGTTTAAAAAGGTGTGGGGTCCACCAAAAACACTTTCTCCTCATGCTTGCGAACAAAGGGGATGAAAGGGCTTCATTTTTTATATTTCAATTTTACCCCTGGTGCTGGAAAAAGGGAAGAATATGGATGAGGGTTTAGTCTATTACAAAATTATACCATTTTTATCATCTTTATTTCTTCTCTCATTCTTTTGTACCATACGATACATCAAATTTCCTTTATTTCTCACCTCTTTCTCTCTTCTCATTTTTTTCTTAGAACCAATCACACCCCAAGTGTTGTACATATAGATACATATGGTGTGTATTGGTTTTTTTTTTTTTTTCCTTCCAAATTCTAAAAATTTGTTTGACTGTAGGAAAAAGGAGACGTAAAAGTGAAAGACATGTCAAGCAAAGTACAGAGTGTTTGACTTGCCTAGTGTTGGTGGTAATATTACCTTTGCTTTGCAATACTTGTTATCCTTGAAATGTATTATGAGGGACTCATTTAACTTGGCGATTGGTATGGTTATGCAGGATTTAATCAAAAGTGAGGAGTAAAGACTCTTGATTTGAGTATATTTATATACCTTTTGTATTTACATCATTTGGAGTAGAACAAATGCGTCTGATATGTCCAAGAGTTATTTGATCTACATCCATTGATCTCATTCAATGGCTATTTTCCAACTCCTGCAGTTGAGTCTGATTATTATCAACTTGTTCTCTGGGGAAAATGTTTTGTTATTGTATTGTAGTTTCAGTCGTGTTTTGGGTCCCCGTACCTCAGAGCTGTTTTTGTATTGATGGCAGGGTTATCTCCAAAGCATTTTGTATGCCTTATGAATTTCTATAATAGGATAATTTTTAAGGGCTTGAATCGTCTGATAATAAGACAAATTCTAACTTCTTGTCTTCCTCTAAATTTAGCTTATATTCAATTTTACAAAAAAATAAAAATAAATTGTGGCTGGCCTTCATAAAATAAGGTTTTAGTGCAATGATGTGAGTATCCGAGATTTTAGACTGATGCTGGATTTGGAGTAAAACGCTTATAATAAGGAGAGATATGTTTACCTTGTGTTCCACTTGTATTAAATTAAGAGAAATGTAAGGAACAAACTCTCTAATACACTCTTTTCAACACACATTTTCCCGTTTTTTCTTATAAGATGGCATGAAGGGTTTGTCTTGTGAGAAATAGCAATGCTCATAATAGAAATGAGGGTGGGAACTAGAAGGGGATTAAGTGATTAGGACATTCGAGTAGCATATTAGATGCTCGAGTTTAGGAGTAACTGCAACTTGTTTTGGTTTTTTCTAAAGGCGAATATTAGAGTGGGGAAGTGTTCATGGGATCCATGGTGGATTAAGGTAATTTTGCAATTTAATTATTGTTATAGAGGCTTCTAAGACCTTCAAATTCACCAACTTTGACACTACTTTCTCCTTTTCCCCGTGCCATTCCCCTCTCCCACTGCCCTTCCCTCCTCCACCTCTCCCGATTCGATGAAATTGTGTTGTCCAGATAGCGGCACCCCAACAACCTCACGAGACATGGGGTAGGGCAGCTAGCATTGCTTCCATTTGTGGCATTGACAATACTATAATCGCTAATTGGAAAGGTGTCATTGCAAGTTACGTCTCTTCAAAATAAACCCTAATTGCATCACAATTGTTGTAACTGTCGTTCGCCTTGGTCAACCTCGCCAACAATCTCGGTTGTGTCGTCTTTCACAATCTCGCGCGACCATGATCATCACCCGCACCCAAGGTAGAATTGTGAGTGCTGACAGTGTTGGAACAAGTGATGGGAGTATGATGGAGAGAGAGAGGGGGGGGGGAGAGAGAGAGAACTATGATAGGAAGAATAGTCCAATACAAATGGTGGGGTCATTGAGAAAAAGAAAGAAGCTCACAATCGAAAGTTAATTTCTGGATCCCACCATAACTTAAGTTCATAAATGTTACAACTACATTTCAGAAATTAACTTTCGAAAGGTAAAAAAAAAAAATTAAAAGATAAATAATAATGTAATCCAGAATTTAACTTCTGGAATATATTTAGTCAAAAAAAACTTCTACAAAATATATATATATATATATATATTTTGAAAGTTAATTTTTAGACACATTTATGCATTTCGAAATCATACTTTTGAAATCTATAAATAATGAGAAAATTAACTTCTCGCAAACATATTTATATATTCTAAAAGTTAATTTATCTTTTTCAGGATCATATTTTCAGAACGAAGTATTTTGGCGAAAAAATAATTTTAAACGACGGGGTGTGTTAGAAAAAAAGGGTTGCAAAAAGCAACCCCTAAAAATGGACTAAGGGCCCAAACCCTTATATGCGGTGCATGCCGAGTGCCGACCCTTTTCTCCCTCGCGCTCTTTACTCGTAACTCTGGTCGCCTCCATTCTTTTTGCCCTGAAAGTTTCGAGTTCAGCAGGCGCAACGCAGCGTTTTGTTGAGCAACGATGAGGGGAGGGCAAAACTACGTGTCGTGTGCTCCGTCCTTTTCCAACGACGGGAATCGTCTTCTTGTATGCAGCGGCTGCTCCGTCGCCGTGTTCAGCACCGCCACCTCTCTACAGGTTTCGGCGTTGGAAGGTCACACCGCGGCCGTCACCTCCGTCATCGTGGTCCCTGGTTCGAAGATTCTATGCAACTGTTGGACGGCTTCTGTCGACGGAACCATTCGCTACTGGGACTTCTCCATTCCCGAATGCATCAAGAAACTCGACCTTCACTCCCCCATTTTCTCCATGGTACTAACGCTTTTTCTCTTCAATAACCAATTTTCTACCACTGTTACTGCTAACTATTGTGTTTTTTTTTCCCTTGCATTTTTTGTTGGTTTAACAAATTTTGATTATTTTAGGTGATACCTTCAGTATTATCCCCACCAGAAGAAAACAATGGAAAGGCGCCTAATGTTTTCGCGTATGTGTGTTTTCAAAAAGAAAATGCGCAAGACAACAGGCCTAAACCACGTTCTGCACAGATCAGGAAGTGTAACTTGACAAACTATCACAAGCTTAGCAGCCTTATCTTGAAAGAGGTAACTATTTACAAGTTTTTTTAGGTTTTATTGTGATTGTGGAGGTTGTGAATTATCTGAGGATTGTAGAAATATACGAAGCTCATTTAAATGGTCACCGTATTGGGGAGTGAATTAAGCAGGAAAGGTTCGTAAACTTGAACATTGTTAATCAATAGCCTGGTGTTATTTGGACTGCTTATTTTATATTGTTATTCAGAAATTAGAAAATCCATATAGATGATGATTTCCTAAGCAACATCTACTTATATTAATATTTCCTTTAATCAGAAGTAATTTGTTTTCTGTTCATCTTAATAAGTTGTCAACGTTTATGAGAATATGATTTTATTATTATGTATCATTGTTGCTTAAGTGCATGATTTTTTTTCCCCACTTTATGACAGACTGAGCGACCTGAATCTTTGACCATTAGTCCCTCAGGAAAATTTTTGGGGATAAAGGAAAAACGCAAACTTCATATATGGAAAATTCCTAAAATGGACACTGATTCTGCTGTTTCAAAGAAGATTACCCTGCATCATACAAAGACCATTGCAGTTCTTGCATTCCATCCAACAGCGAGAATTGTGGCTGCAGGTGATGTAACTGGAAGAATTTTAATTTGGAGAGGAGTTGGTACTCAGAAGTTTCAGGACAGTAGTGATCTGTTGAACAGAAGATCAATTATTGACAACGAAGATAAGCCCGGGGTAAGGGACAATGACGATGCTGAATCATGCTCCACATGGCATTGGCACTCTGCTGGAGTGAGTCTTTTATCCTTCACTTCAGATGGAGTCTACCTGTATTCAGGTAAACTATATATATTGCCTGAAATAAATTATAAAAAACATTGAACTGGGGAATGGGTGTCTGCAAAGCTAGAATTAGGTTTTTTGAATATATGTCTTTTGTGTCTTGTTCAGTTAGAGAACTTTTCCAATAATCTTATCTTATGTGGACTTTAACTTCTTGTGTCATGTGTGTCCGATGTGGCATGTCCTATATTATTTGATGGCTCATATGTGACAATATTTGCCGCAATTACGATTTATTTAATTATTAAATATCTTTAAGGTTTTGAGTGACCCTTAAAACTGTTTTAGTAATGTGTATATCTTAAACACCTAGTGGTAACTGAGTCTTTCAAAAAGCAGAAGCTGCTCTAAATGCATATAAGATGATGTTGATGATGGTCAAACTGTCTTATACTTTGCGGAGCAGATAATTATTGCTGTTCCAAATATAATATTTTGTCTGTATGGCTTCATTTTTTATTAGGTGGGAAGGAAGGAGTTCTGGTGCTTTGGCAGCTAGACACCGGAAAGAAGAAATTTTTACCAAGAATTGGATCTCCACTTCTGTATTTCATAGATTCTCCAGATCCTTCACTTTCCTCGGTAAGGATTACCTATGTGTAGTCGAACATATGATTGGAAGTCTATGGGTATGTCCTGCCACCACACTAGCTCTTTATAATGTTTAACTAATTAAGGGTCTGCAGATATCTTGTGCAGATAACCAAATTCATATATTAAAGATGCCTTCCATGGAAATAATGAGGTCTATTTCAGGGATCAAGGTTAGTTCCTATGTTTGTTCTATTCTTATTCTTGTTTCCCGATTCAATGTGTCTTAATATTATTCCTAATGCACTGAAAAGTCTATGATGTTGATTATTCGACTACATGCTAGAAAATTTGAAAAAGTAAACTATGGACCATCATTATAAATTCTCTCCTCAATTTACGCATGCAAACTTGCAACACTGTGGTCATTTAAAACACTTTGATTTTTGATGTGTGATTATTTTAATTTACTTCCACATCAAACTGTGCTGAGCAAATATAAAAGCTTCTTTGCTAAACGGTCTTTTAACTTTTGAAAAAGATCTTGTAAGAACAATGGGAAAACGGATTATATTTTATCAATGTGTGTATATTCTGGTCATATGCACAGAAACTTTCATTTCTGATTATATTTACATTCACTTTTTTTCAGCCCCCTTTGTCTTCTCAAGAAATATGTGAAAGTCTTTCTAGCCAAGCTGCCTTTGACTGCACTTCTGGTTTAGTGGCTGTACAAACAGAGAATTATGGCATCCAATTCTACAGCTTGTTTGCTAATCGTGGACTTTATGAGGTAATAGCTTTGTGTTCAAGTTTCTTTTGAAATTATTAAAATTGTTTGACCCCCACCCTCTGCTCCAACAAAAACTAAACTAAAAATGGGATTTACATCACTTTTTTTTTAAAAAAAACTTTGGTTTAAGATTTAAGTGAAGGTATCAGTTATCACTATTTTTTATATGTAATTAATTTATGTTAAAACCTAGTATCTGCATAGAAAATACCTTCTTGTATTGAGCATCTTCATTTCTGCCTTGTTTCTTTCCCCCCTACACCACATTTTTTTATATGATGAGATTCAGTACTAGTTTCTCAACATTTTCACGCGTGTGTAAGTTTATATAATATTTCATGATGTTTTAATTAAAGTTTTCATTATTTTTTTAATTTTTGTTTATATTGATTTGGTGTTTGGTATTGGTATTTCTAGATTAATTTATAATTACTTTTAATATTTTATTAGGTTTTAATTAAAGTTTTCATTACTTTTAATTTATGTTTATACTGATTTGGTGTTTGGTCTAGTATTTCTAGACTAAATTATAATTACTTTTTGGGTCTAGCTAATGATTCGGGGAATCAGTTAAGGAGTAATACTCTATTAAATGCTTCATATTCCGTAGAAAGGTTAATAAATGATTTTTGCGTTTTTCAATGTAATAAATGTTTTCTTTTTCATTACTTTATTTTAATTTCCTTAACTAACTAGTGCTCTAAAGACACTTCTTAGCATTTGCTTTGCCTTTAAGCTGTGAAAGCAACCTTTAAATTAAACACATGGGATGCACAATGTTGAAGTTTGTTGCTTTGCAGGTTCAAGTATGTGAAAGAAATCATCAACCAGTCGATGAGGTCACGGTATGTGAATTTACTCATAGGCGCTTCTCATATATACGTTGACAATCTTGAATGTGAAAACTTCACAACTGGTCTCAACTTATGAAGCATTTAATTGATTGTCAAATTCTTTTGATGGAATAACATGGTTGCAGGTGGTAGTGACCATGGTGGAGCTGTCTGTTGATGGTTCTATGATGGGTACCGTAGAAGTCAAGCTTCCTGAAGAAGGAATAGGAGGTCTTATTTGTTTGAAATTTTGGGATTTGGATTCAGATAGCAAAAGATTTTCAGTGTCCACCCTTATTTATGAACCTCACAGGTGTGTCCACACTCCACGGATTATTTTAGCAAGAAAATTAAAAATCAAGATGCTTTGCCATTGTTATATTTTTAGTCCCAGTTTGCACACATAATGTAATTATAGCGGTAAGTTAGCAGAATGGCATGACTTTCAGGTTTCGGTATTGTGGTTGATTTTTTACACTATATTGTAACTTGTAATCGCACTTCTTCCTTGTCAAGCTGTATATTAGATGTATAGTTACTCCAGATATATTAGAAAGTGGAGTTGACACGTTTCTACTTATTGATAGGGATGCTTATATTTCTGCTATTGCTTTTCATCCAACCCGACATATGGCTGTTAGCACATCTTATGGTGGAGATTTCAAGGTATTTTAAGACAACTTTTTGTTATTTAAGCTTAGGGTTTTTTTCTGGTGACAAATATTTATTTATTTATTTTACGTGTTTCAGATATGGGTCTGCACGGAAGAAATTCAGCAGAAAGGCAAGATGCTTCAGAAATCTAGTTGGATGTGCCATGCTGTTGGGTCATATAAGTATACAATCCTATCTTAATGGCTAGACTTAACATTTGCTTGTGTAGGCTATATACGTTAAATTAAAAGATCAGCCAAAACTTTACTAACAAGCTATGAAGCACGGACACCTCTTCATAATGTCGTGTCTACGTGTCCGTGTCGTGTCCGACACCGACACGACACGTGTCCGTCATCCTTTTACGGTGTCACAATTAAAAAATATTTTTTTTTGACTTGGACACCTCTGGACACCATTTGGACACTTCTCAGACACTCTAATCATAATTTTTTTTTTAAAAAAAAAATAAACTTCTTGGAATCTTTTAAATTATTATAGAAGGATTCAGCTTATCAACTTTGTTTTTAGAAGGTGAATAGATAAATGATTTATCTAGGTGGATGGATCTAGGCGAAAGACTATTACTATATCTTGTTTTAGAATCTTTTTTTGTAATGAAACAAGTGCTCAATTTAGATGATTTATAAATTTTGCTTCTCAATTTAGATCTTTTATATTTATTATAAATGACGCTTATATTTTATTTTATTTAATTAATTAATATATATATAGCGGTGTCCGTGTCCTGTGTTTTTTATATTAGCGGTGTCCGCGTGTCCGTGTCGTGTCGCGGTGTCCGTGTCAGAGTCCGTGCTTCATAGCTAACAAGCTTTGCCTTCAAAACGCAAGTTTCACCAACCCCAATTTACCTCTTGCCTGTTGGGTTGTAATAAAGTGGATAACTTTATTGAGCAAGGTAGTTATCACTAAAATATTGGAAGGTTGACAGATTATGGATGTCAAATAAGAACAAAGTCTTTTTGCTAGGTTTCTTTCTTAATTAATAATAAAAGCAGGATTAATGGTGGTGTGAAGTTCTCTTCTTTTGAATGTCAAGATCCCTTGCATTTATAGTCTTCCATTTAAAGTGATTTGGCCCCTATTTGCATAATTGAATATTAATTTTAGTCTTTAGTAGGACAAGCAAAATAAATTATTTAACTGATGATTGCTTCTGTTTGAGATGTTACATTTATGATATGACTAACTCATTGTCACGCTGATACATCACCCCCTTTGCAGAAATAAAGCAATGAGAGCTGCTGCTTTTTCAGCTGATGGTTCTGTGCTTGCAGTTGCAGCAGACACTGTTATTACATTGTGGGACCCTGATAAGAATGAACTCATTGCCGTTGTAGGAGAGACTCCAACGGTGATTTGTCTGAACTCTAGTCATGTCTATCTCTGTGTGTGTGTGTTTCTTCAAACTAAAATATTTTAAATGTGTTCCATTCAATAAGTAAGATATGCCAGCTCCTCACTCAGATGCTTGTGGTAACGTTTATTTGCTATTGGTTGTGTGATTAGTTTGTGGAGTTTGCATGAAGATTTTGACTACCATTGGAAGCAGCAAAGCCTGCATTTATTGGGTCTTTATCTTTCAGCATAAAAAAGAAGAGGAAAAACAGCACATATGAAAACAATTTCCTTCTGTTGTGTTTGAGCATACATACCTACAAGTGTCGCTTTTGGGTTCTGTATTTTGGGTTTTCATTAATTTTTACCTGTACGCTTTGCCTTGTTTGTCTAATTTTCTTGTGTTTCTTTTCTATTTCCAGCCAATTGTGAGGCTCGTCTTTGCTGGAAAGTCAGAGTATCTTCTGTCTGTATCTCATGGTTCAAAACCACAGCTGTCTGTTTGGAGTATGTCAAAGTTAGCTGCATCTTGGTCATACAGGCTTCAAATAGAAGGTTTAAAGAAATATCTTTCCCTATGACAATTTCTATTTATACTCATTAGGTTTTTATTATGTTTCTTGAAGTTTCAATTTTGGAGATTATATGTCATTCAAGTTCTACCCTGTCTGTCTTGGAATACTATATGTCTAGATACTGTGCTGACGTTTTTCACTTTTGCTATCTGCATATCACCAATGCTCCTTATTTGTAACCTATGACTCCATGCCTAGGGTAGTATTTATCTGACAGAATTTTGATGCATATTCATGCAGCTGTCTCCTGTGCATTAGATTCCTCATATTTTGCTATCCTTGCTCTCCTTCCGAAATCAAAAGAACGCATGTTTAGAGGTGATGGAATAATCTTAGTATTCAATGTAACAGATCCTATTCCCGTGGCTTCCTGGACTGTAACAAAGGTATTATTCGTTTACCAAATCCTTTATGTTTCTATGAAAAATTCTGACCACATGCTACTAATTGAACTATTCAACAAGCAAGATTGAGAATGGTTTTTTAAATGCACATTGCTAGTACTTTTTGAAAGTTTATTTTGCATATCCTATATCTATTTAATGAAGAAAGACGGGATTTTTATTTTTTTGTCGCATTTATATTTCTTCAACTTACAGTATTATGTTAGTTAATTGCTGAGAAACATGGGCACATTACTTGACACGAGAAACCAAAAAATTGATGTGTTCACATGCTTTTCTTTATGTTGCATCATGTTTGATTAAGTGGGAATTCTTGATGTATTTGTGATTCATGGGTTAAATGTTAGTATGTTACTGACCTCAGCTATTTTCCATGAGAGTTGAGAAGTGTGAGTCGCATGGAACTTTTCATAGTTCATCCTCTCTTCTCTCTAAGATGTAATAAATACTGGGTGCAATTCAGGAAAATAACTGTTGGAGACAGTTTTTAATTATTAGCAGTGAAGAAATAAGTGCAAAATATTGTGCATTCTCTTTGAGATAGGTATGCATAATAATCTCTAAAGGAATTGAAATTCATGACAATTCAGATTGTTTTGGAGCTGCAACTAGACATATCTTCCAAAATTTGCTTTTTATTTTAATTTTTAGCCAGTCTAGTGCCTGAATGAATTTTTTGTTGTGGAATAAGATTTATAGCGTTTGGCCTTTTTATCTTTATCTTACTCTTTTTATTCAGGCCAAGGGAGGGGGGATTGCTTTTCTTAAAGGAAATGCACCTGAATTAGCAGTTATTGATGGAAAACCATCACAGACACTGCTTGCATATATAAATGGAGATCGTGAATATGTCCTCTTTGATCCATATGACAAAGAAGCCTGTGAGCTTAGTATAACTAGGCAGGATGATCATGTTGCCCTTGAAGAAACAGGTGGGATGACTTTGCTTCTTTTACCGTGTTTTAGTTCAGGGTTGTAACTGTTTTCTCCACATTTATGGAAGAAGTCATAGGTTCAAATTTATGCAATCTTTTATTTTAAAAAAGGGAAAAAACTAATTGAAATTAGTCAGTAAAATACTTCCACCTTTTTCCTGGCCTTGTATACCTGTTGAAGACTTAGCTTTTCATTCTTCCTCCATTATTCCAGGACAAATCGGATATACATCAATTTATGGAGAATTACCCATGCTTGATTTAAAAAGGAACAAGGCTTCGCCAGTTTTCTCTGCTGCATCAAATAGGCCTTGGGAGACCATATTTAGTGGGTCATCACATATGTTACCACCCCTCACCAAATTGTGTTCGGAATTTTTGGAGTCCCTACTGGAGAGAAGGACCGCGATTGTAGAATGACATGCATCATGCATGGAACTCTTTTTGATGGATATTTGTTTATTTGCAACACCACTTACACTTCTTTCAGCGGAGCTCAAGGGGCATAAGGATTGGGCTTGAAGTTGAGGTATAGTTCTATGTTCCCTATGAGGCAGGTGTAAACACTATCTACTAGCCGCTACGGTTGGTATGGCATTTGATGGGAATTGTTTGCCTGGTTAGCTGATGCAGGAAGAGATTGGACAACTTCAGATTTCTGCTTTAAATGGTTGGTTAGATGGCTTAGTGTACCTGACCCCTCCCCAAAATTTTGCCTTGCCAGTTAATTTTAAGTTATATATTCTATAGTTATCACTTCTTGGATGAACCGAAATTTTGACAGTAAAAACGTGGTTGACTTCATAGTCTTTTAAAATGAAAGCTTGCAGTGTAGCAATCCTGTAGGCTTGTTTGTAATACTGTGAATGAGTCTAGATAGTTTAGTTGGGAATACTATGGATGATACAGTTCATATGTAACAGTATTGTGAATTGCGATTTATATGGCGATTAATTGTTTTCTGCTTTTTATACAGCGACTTTCTCGTTTTTACTTTTTACCTAATTTCCATGCCTATTTCACATTGCAGTTGCTCTGGTGTGATGCAATTCTGATGTATTTTTTTAAAAAAATAAAATAAAATTGGGGCCTGCATCACAGAGGCAATAATGGATAAAAATAAAATCACGCCATAGTGATCTGGTAGTGCACAGGAATGAATGGATGTGATAAAGATCGAGCCACAGAAAGTAGAAAGGGTGGAGAGGACCTCCTAACTACTATAGTTATGAAACAGTAGGTGACTCTCAAGGACATGAAGACATTGGTTTAATTCATTGGATAGGGCAACTGCGTATGCCATATATGTAGGTCACAAAATTGATGTTAACGTGCTTTAAAGTCTGATAGGGTCACAAAAACTTATCCAATCTGTATCTGTCACAAAGTCATTCTTTTCTGTGCTTGTGTTTAGTATTCCCTCCGGTACCATAATAAGTATGGTATTTGAAAGAAAAATAAAATTTAAAATAAGTGTTATTTTATCTTTTTAATGTAATATTAATTATTATTTTTTTTTATCTCTAAATTAATAATGTGTGTGTTACTCACAAATCATTATATTCCACTAAATATTTATGACAATAGTTAATTAAGTTAATTTTGTAAAATTGTTTCACTTTTTATTCATTTATAGTTTTTTCTTAATCTGTGTGAAAAAACTTAAAACAACACTTATCATGAGAGGCCGAGTATTTTAAAAACCTCTCAATTAAGTACAGCCTTATTCGCTTGCTAAGGTTATTGTTAATACAAAAAAGTTAGAAATGATCTGCATCAAAATACGTAGCCTGTGGCCCTCTTTTGATAATTGCAAACTTCAACTCTTAAATAATTTTTTTTTATTTGTCAAAAAAAAACATTATTTTTAATCCGGTATCAAGTTGTCAACTACGGTGAGGATAAGATAAACAATAATATATTATGTTAAGCAACATTAATATTTATACTTCGTTGTTGCACGCCATTTCACTCCAATTTTTTTTTTTTTAAAGTTAAACGATCTTCAACTCAGGCAAGTTCTAGGGTGGGAAAGCATGGTGGGTAACACCACCATGCACAACTTCCCTCGACCCTTGGATTAAGAGTACCCCACAGTAATACCATACACCCTCTCCACCAAATCATTTCTCTTTAGAAAATGATTTTTTTTTTTGGAAAATAAAATTTGAACATCACTTTTCGCGACACCCATTTCGACATCAGTATATCTCACAGACGAACAATATTTTTTTCAAAATTTTTTTAAAAATTCTTCAGAAAAATATTTTTTCCCAAAAATAAGAGTACCTTACAAGAATACCACGCACTCTCTACCAAATCATTTCTCTTTAGAAAATGATTTTTTTTTGGAAAATAAAATTTGAACATCACTTTTCATGACACTCCATTTCGACACAGATATCTGTATTTAACAATTTTTTTTCAAAATTTTTTCAAAAAATTTCTTCAGAAAATATTTTTTCCAAAAATAATAATTATAAAAGTGGTTAACGCAAAGACAAATAAGTGTCCCATATTTTTTTTGGAAAATGATATTTGAACATCACTTTTCACCACACCCATTGTGACACCGTGATATCCGCACGTGCACAATTAACGCACCTCTCCACCAAATCATTTCTCTTTAGAAAATGATTTTTTTTTTTTGGAAAATAAAATTTAAACATCACTTTTCACAACACCCATTTCGACACCGTATATCTGTGTACGAACAATATTTTTTTTTTCAATTTTTTTTTTTTAAAAATTTCTTCAGAAAAATAATTTTTTTCCAAAAAAAAATATTTATAAAAGTGGTTAACACGGTACAAATAAGTGCCTCTCTATTTTTATGTGTGCCTCTGTTAACCACTTTTATAATTATTTTTTTTTGGAAAAAAGTTATCTTTCTGAAGAAATTTTTTTTTTATTTTTTGAAAAAAAAATATTGTCCGTAAGTGTCCCTCTGTTAACCACTTTTATAATTATATTTTTTAGAAAAAAATATTTTTCTGAATTTTTTTTTTAAAAATTTGAAAAAAAAAATATTGTCCGTACACGTACGGATATACGGTGTCACAATGGGTGTGGCGAAAAGTGATGTTCAAATATCATTTTCCAAAAAAAAATATGGGACACTTATTTGTACTGCGTTAACCACTTTTATAATTATTATTTTTTGGGAAAAAAATATTTTTCTGAAGAATTTTTTTTAAAAAAAAAATTTTGAAAAAAAAATATTGTTCGTACACAGATATACGGTGTCGAAATGGGTGTCGCGAAAAGTGATGTTCAAATTTTATTTTCCAAAAAAAAAAATCATTTTCTAAAGAGAAATGATTTGGTGGAGAGGGTGCATGGTATTACTGTGGGGTACTCTTAATCCAAGGGTTGAGGGAAGTTGTGCATGGTGGTGTTACCCACCATGCTTTCCCACCCTAGAACTTGCCCTTCAACTTAATAGTATTGAAAACTAAACTTGAAAGATATTTTGATAATTTGTTAAGACTTAAGGTAACATATAACATAAATGCAGCCTTTTTATTAATCAAATCAACTTTGAAGCAATGTATTTGCCGACGGAAAAGTCTAACACTTCATCGGCTACCGCTTCTTTATTAGTGCCATAGTTTTATCTTTAATCTTTTCTCTGTATATTATAGATGAAGTTGCGGTACTGATGATCTTCTGAGTTCTGTTGTGTATGACGTTTGCAAGATGAATAGATCATATTTACGATATACGGATTTCTTTTCGGAACAATAGGACATTACTATGCGGGAAAGTTCAAAATCTCGTGAAATTATTCAGATTTTATACTATTACACACTCACACACACAATAAAATACATTGTGATTACTGATTACTCAAAAATATATAATTTAGACCAGAATCTATGTTCCTAAGAGTGCATTGATTCCGGAATGCATATTAACTGTCAATGGACCACTTTTGTTTACTTAAATACTATAGTATTATTCACTTGTGGATTTTATTCGGATCCAATGTACACATGGCATGGCAGCACTAATTTCATTTTCTTTTTTTTTCTGTTGATATATGTTGATTAATAATTCTCTAATTGCAGATTATTTTTATTCTGTTTTTAAAATTTGTGAAAGAAATGATAGAAACCAACAATTTTTTTTGTATTAACCACTTCCTAGTAACATCTTGGGAAATAAATAATATGAAAATAACATTATAGTTAAACTATAAATATTTCAACTGAAAATGGAAAAAAAAAAGCATACTCTTATGGAACTGTATTGAACATTGACCTATTTTCTGTGCTCCCAAGAGTATCTATGTCTAAAATTACAGAATTTGTTTGATTGTATATTCTTCGTTTTTATTTTTTATGATAGTTTTAGAAAACTATTTCTCAAAACAAAATAAATTATATTTGGTAACATTAATTTAAAAGTATTTTTCGGTGAGAAAACAAAAAAATTGCTTAATGAATTTGTTTCGATAATATTGTGAAAATTGAGGTGTCAAATAGTAGCAATAGTGACGATGATGGAGGGTGTCAATGGTGACAACAATAATGGTGGATGCTGTTGAGGGGCGATGATAGTAGTTCAGGCGATAATGACGATAATAGAGGGTGTCAAATGACAAATAAATCGAAGTTATTTTTGTTTTCTTGTTCTTCAAAATAGAAAACCAGATAAAGTTTTGAAAACAAAATATAGAAGACCTATTTAAAACAATTTTTGTTTTTCATTCTTTAAAACAAAAACATTAAAAAACTACTCCTCCCTCCGTTACTTTTTATAAGCACTTTTTTAAAAAAAATTGGTTAACTAATTATAAGTCACTTTTCAAATTACAAGATACATTAATTATTTTTTTTCCAAAAGTACCCCTAATTTAATTGCATAGTATTTAAAAATTCAAAACATGCATTAATTAATTAAAAGTATGATTAAAGGACAAATTTAGAAAAATATACACATTATAAACAATTTAATTATGTTAACTACTTTTTTAATATGTATTTTTTTGTCTTGTAAAAAGTAAAAGAGGGAGTATAATCAAACGAATCATACTTTTAGACATGCTATTTTGCGTGCCCTATGGAAACAGGGAAACCCTTCTGCTGTTTAAATTGAATGCCGTGGCTAAAAAGTAAAAACAAACGCAGTACTTGTCCCAAAAAAAAAAAAAACAAACAAACAAACACAGTAGATGTAACAGAAAACCTGGATATAATATATCAAACTCTACGGATTTGGTTCTGAATATATGCATTTAAATGAGTACATGTGAAACCCCAGTTGATATTTACTGTAATAATTAATGTCATATGCTTACAGAAGTACATGCCAGCTCTACTGGGCCTTTCAATTTCCAAAATTGGGGAATAATGGCATGTCGCATATGGCAACTTGCTTGACAGCCAACATATATCCATAAAACTTCTTTTTGCACTGTTTTATTTTTTATGACCTATTATGCTTTTATCATTGAAAATACAATAATAAATTTATCTACCATCAAGACTACATAGCTGTGTTCTGTTAAAAAAGAAAAAAAGAAAAGAAAAGAATACATAGCTGTGAAAAACTAAGGTCCTTGGACTATTTAAGTTTGGAGTTTATTCCACTAATGTTTACTACTATTAAATAACACAAACATATCATTATTAAAATATAGCATGAGTGTTTTCCATCTAAAAATATGATATCATTATTAAGTCATTATAAGTCCTATTTAAACCACAAATATTGCAAATTGAGATTTAAAAATCAGACAGCATTATGAACGATGTATTTCAAATGTTTCTATATAAAACCTCTTGAATTTCATGTTAGTCACATGATGTATAAATGAATGGGCCTTTTGGACCCAATTATCTCAGCCTTGTCTCACATAAAGAGTTTCTCATCAGTGAATGATTAGCATGCGAAAACAACCTTGCTGTGTCATTTTCCTATAGTGTTGCCGACATAAGTTCAATTATATGATAAATATTTCACATCCACACGCACACACCCTCTGTTTTGGAGATTGATTAGATAGGAGGAGCACAGCCACAAGAGCCTCCTCTCAACTTTAATCTGTAAATCATGGATATATACAGGTAACTGAAAATGGTACCTAACTCATTTATCCTAACAATACTGTTATTTGTACACCTGGAAAGTAGACACGTGAAATTTTTTGTTTAATGAAGTTTAAAATTGTGATTAATGATATACCGACTTTGGTTAATGACATACTCCCTTCGAAATAAAATATAAGTAAAAAAATACATGTATTTGGTCCAAAATATATGTACTTTTTTGTTATATTTCATTCCAGAGGGAGTATTGAATTTGATTAATAATGTACAAAATCTTGGTTAATAAAGCTCGGCAAATGGTTAACAAGTTAACCAATCTTGGTGTAGCCATTAACCAATTTAAATACACCATTAACCATGATTTTAAATCTCATTAACCGAGGTGTCCTAGGTGTCCCCTTATTCAAGTGTACAAATAACATTGTTGTGATTCTAATTACTTTCGATGGAGTCAATTAAAGACATTGAAAAGGAACTATTGTATTCATATTCGAGATCCTCAAAACCCCAAAACTCTTCCTCTTGTTCTTCTTCTTCCTCCGGCATTTTCCACTTCTCTTTATCCATCTCTCCCTCCTCCATTATCTCCAATACCTATCAATTCAAAAGAAATTAAGTACAGATAATAATATTTCAAAGCTCCACGTAGTTAACTGTATAATGTACATACAGTCACTGTTGCATATTAATTATTGCTTTGCGTGATTCACAACAAGAAATAAGATTAAGAGGCCCACCATCCCAATGAATATGTCTTTTACCTCTTGGTTCGATAAAGATATAAATCAACACCACAAGGGAGACATGGAACCGAATAGAACATACACGTTTAATAATTTAATTTGCCTATATATATTTGAAGTTGATTTAAATTGAAGAATACGTTTTTTTGTGTGTCCTATTAGCATAAAGGTCAAAATTAGGTTAGGTAGGAGAGAACATCAACTGAATAGTCAATTTGCATGGAAGAAAAAAGAAAAGCCGCCAATGGCATTGAGAAAATTAGAATGAATCTTAATTATTCCTGTGTAAGATTATTTCTGACCGCTGAATATGATGAGTAAAGTCAAGTCATGTACGCAAAACCATCATAATTTAAAAAAATGCATTATATATATATATATATTTACAATCTTTGATTGTTTGAAGCAATGAAACTGATCTCATATTGTGAATATTTTATTGGTAGCTTGGCAGCCCACTAAAAGGCAATAACTAGACAAGTGAACACGCCACACATGCCAATAGATAATATGACAAATTGACAAATCTCACGAAGGTGAACTCAGCTCTAATTCAAAAAAAAAAAAAAAGATAGCTGCCTTGGAAAAAAAATGTTATTAATGCCCAAAAATATGGATATATCTAATTAGAAAATTATTTCTGCGAAATCACGTACACAAAGTAATACTACCTTAAGGCATTGCTAGCATAGACCTTAATAGACCAAGTCTAAATAAATTTTCTGTAAGCAACCAGATAAAAAAAATGCCAAGTGGAGGAGTCGTAATCTGTTCTACGTATTGAGGAAATGGATACATTATTTTTCTATACACCACATGTAAATGAACATTTGGTCACATTTTCTTGACATGTAAAATTTTGTGCATCTTATTTTATGAACATTGAATAGTAGCATTCTAGTAAGATTTGTGAATGTTTTTGGAAAAAGGAAAAGAAAATAAACACAATTTTCACGCGATAAAGTAATATAATAATTTGACACAATACAATTACTGATCATGTTACGTTACTTGTGCATTACCATGGTGGTTATACCAGTCTTTGTATATTGTCCTAAACTGATGAACAAAACGAATGGTGATTAGTTTCCTTGGGAACAAGAAAATATGGAAAGGAATGGATTAAGAGTTTTCCAGACATATAGTTCTTCTGCTATACGTAAAAGGTGAGTAATAAAAAATTGATATTTAACATCTAATTTGTTTTTTCTATCATCGAATGGCATTGACCGGTAAAATTTTTTCATACTCTGTTGGGAGTTTAACCGTCAAATGGGAATGACATTTGGTATACGTAATTACCCGCTAAAATTTATAGATACGGGACAAAGTGGATACAACACGCATATTTAAAATGAAAATATTAACTTTAAAGAAAATTGAAAGACATCATATTTTATTCCTTATTCCTAGTCCCTACACAATCTAAGTATCTAACTGAACCTTATTACCCTATACATAATAAGGTATTACATATAATTTATACACTATTTTTATTTACCTTATTATGTTGTATTCAAATTTTAAATAATTCTATTTGTAATGTTTTATAATAAAAATTTGAATAACAATTGGCCAATATTTTGACCAATTCTATTGGCCATGTTTTACTTCCAATTAATATTTTTTATTGATTGTTTACTATTAATTCTAGTATTATAATAATATTCATATTTCATTAGTTTGTCTTTTTTTTTTGTCCTAGTGCATATGGTTAGGGGGAGGGGAAAGTTAGAGGAGAGGAGAAAGTTGAGCGATACGAATTTGAACCCTATTCCCAGCATCTACACAGTTGTGCTCTCTGGACTTATTTCATTAGTTTGTCAAGAAAAATACTACATTATCAGAAATTATATTGAAGTTAACTTGGAATCAATTTGGATCGGGGTACATTTGTCAACCCACTTGGAGTATAGATATTTTTTCAAACATGACTATAAAAACAATTACTTTATCCAAATCCTACCCTCCCCATTGTCTTGGTTGGAACATGGATCAATTGATGGCTTGGGGCTTTAGCTATAGCATTAGCATAAGAATAAAATTACTAAGCCAACCAAAATATATATATATATATATTAAAATATATATTAGTATATGAAGAAGTAATCCAAGACAAGAAACAATACCTCGGTCATGGTAGGTCGCCAAGTTGAAGATGCCCTGATGCACAGAGAAGCAGCAAAAGCAAGTCTTTTTAACTGTGTCACATCATAAGCCCCTTCAAGCCTTGGATCTACAAGCTCTTCTATCTCGCCCTTGTTCAAAATTGGTTTAGCCTGTTAATTAATTCAGAAAAAAAAACTAGTTAGACCCAAAAAAAACTTTAAATAAACTAATCAATGTAATAATCACCATTACTCTAGCCTAACTATACTTACCCAGCTATGTAAGCTTTGGTGAGACCCATCAACCGGTTTCCTACCAGAAATAACTTCAAGTAAGAACACACCAAATGCAAATACATCTGTTTTTTCATCCACAACTCCATGCAAGTAGTATTCAGGAGCCAAATGTCTGCAAAATATACACCATTCCCATTTTCAAACCTTTATTTTTTTATAGGAAGATATAAAAAAAAAAAAAAAAAGTAAATGTTAACATGAATATGATGAAGGGTTTTGGAAAAAGTAGAGTACCCAAATGTCCCTTCTATTGGGGCAATTGAATGATGTGTCCATTGAGATGGAAGCCATTTAGCTAGTCCAAAATCAGAAATCTGCCACAATCAGAAAAACAAACTTCAATTAAAATATAAATCCTTCAAAAACACACTAATTGAAACATTGATTCATCTAAAAAATAGGCAAATAGAAGTGCAGATTATAACAACCTGTGGTTCAAAATCATTTGCTAATAAAATGTTTGATGCCTTGATATCTCTGTGGATTATCCTCCTCTTGCAACCTTTGTGCAAGTAATGGAGGCCACGTGCAGTCCCAAGAGCTATTTTATGCCTTGTTTTCCAATCCATAGGAGGCAACTTTTCATCTACAACACAAGAACAATCATATACTATTATTATTATTAAGATTATTTTCCGGTCGCAAAGTGTAACTCAAATGGTTGAACTGAGACATTTTAAGCTGGAAGTTCAAGATTTGAACTCGGATAACTAACTTAATAAATACTAACAACTATCATGTATCGTTAAAAAAAAATACATAATAAATTTTGCTACCAAAACTTAAGTTTCTATTAAAAATAAGTCAAAAAGGGTTTATGTACCATGAAGAAGAGATGCAACAGAACCTCTAGAGGATAGCACAAAAACAAGGTAAAGTCCATTATCAATACAACACCCAAGAAGAGACAGCACGTTGGAATGACGCACATGACCAATTGTACCAATCTCCGATAAAAACTCTTTCTCCTTCCTCTCATCCCTTGAAGTTCTTGTAAGCCTCTTCACTGCAATTTCCTCTCCATCTTTCAATGTTCCCTTGTAAACCTCTGCATAGCCTCCTTTTCCAACCACATTTTCTAACACCCAAAATAAACAAAAATAAAAAATATCAACTTTTTATTCCCCAAAACTAGAAATAAATAAAAAAAATTGATTTTTTTTTAATAATGAAAAAGCTTCATTCACCTGAGCTGAAGCCATTTGTGGCATCAAATAACTCTTCATAAGAGAAGCATTTCCAAGTGGGTCTTTGACAAGTTTCTTCTTCATGTGGAACAATCTTCAAGCTCTCATCTTTTCTCAGAACTTGTTCCCCTAAACCGCGTTTTCTCAAGGAGAAGAGTCTCTTCAAGCTGTTGGTCCGAATATACCTCATAGCAATGAATATGAAACAGAGGACTCTGTTTCATGCAGAGCACGACAATACAGAACAGAGGACAAGGGGGAAAAAACAGAGTGTTTTTTGTTTTGAGTCTCACAAACATAGAGACAAACAAACACACGATTTTGTTGGGTTCATGGAGTAGCGTGAAGAAGAGCCATGTGAGGGACCGTTAGAAGAGCTTAAATGCTTTGTCTATTCTATTGAGTAGTACAAGATTTTAGACGTACAATACAAATAGTAGCGATGAAAATTAGACCTGTGACTGTGAAGAGAAAATAAAAAAAATGAATTAAAGTAGCGTTGCGGCTGTGAATAGGGTGAGTGAACCTATCATCTACTCTATTTAAATGCCTTTGAATTTGTTTAAATGTTTGCAACAATTTATTTACTACTATGTAATAGTAACAACAGTTGCTAACCTTGCCATTTGAATATCTTAGTTCCTAAAAGATGCGTGTTCCGTGACTTCTTCCTTTTAGTGATGCAACAAAAATATTTAGCTTATTAGAATTTAAATTCATAGCTTATTTATTTCTCCTCTCTTTCTCTCTTTTTTTTTGTTTAAATATGTTTTTAGCTCAAATTAAATTATGAATTTTCAAATTTTGGTCCCTATAAAAATTTTATCAATTTTTAGTTTGTACTTTTTACAAAATTGCATGTTTTTAGTTCTTAAACATACAATTTTATAAAAAGTGAGGACTAAAATTTTATATAGAGATCAAACTTGAAAAGTCGTAATTTATCGAGGACTAATATATATATATATATATATATATTTGCTTTTATCATATTGAGCCAATGATCAAAGAAGCCCTTGTTTTTAGGTGGCAAGGGAAAAAATAGAGGGAAGCTTATGCCAGTTTGTGAGGGTGATACTATGGGTACCGGTAGATGTAATTACTAATATCCAATTGAGGCAATGGTTCAGGTAAACCGTAAACAACTTTGCATTTATGATAGAAATCAAGCTGTAATGAAAAAGTTGCTTCTATTTCTTTCAAATTGTTTTCAAACCAAAGAATAAGTTCACGTTAAAACTGATATTTATGGTATCACCACTCCATTGTATGCAATGTGTCTAGATATTTGAAAGCAGACTGAGGTTAGTCCGAATGGTTAGCCTTAGAATGCTTTTTTTACTTCGTTAGTCCCATAAAATATAAGACTTATTTGATCATTTCACGCTCTTTAAGAAAGTGGATTTTGTTAGTTAATAGCATTAAATTTGTACAAAATGTGTGTTATTTTTTGCAAGTTACCATTCTCATCTTCCAAGACTATTAAGAGAGAGAGAATTAATGCACTTAATATAGAGAGTAATTTTGTAAAAAAAAATTAATGCACTTTGGTCTTTGAAAAAGAGTCTTATATTAATGGACAATTTTTTTTACAAAAGGGTCTTATATTAAGAGACGGGGGGAGTATTAAAAAAATAATTTAATTTTTGGATAATCACTTTTATTTTTGGACAAAGGATAATCACTTTTTTATATACTTGAAAAAATTGTTTCCAGAGTCCCATCTAAGTCTAAGAGTTAAGAGTTTGTGAGATTCAAGGCAAAATCTAGGATGGACCACCTTAACATTTACATGTGATACACGTAGACCGGTACTTAAAAAATGTTCGAAACTCAGACGACAATCGACGCCGCTTCCCAAAAAATAAGTTTACGGTCCTGCATTTTCTCATGACAAAAATGGTGACCTAAACGATGTCGTTTTGAACAAAAAAAAAAAAGAAACAAATATGAGTACTTTAAAGGCTCATTTGGTGGACATGATATGATAGAGAACTGGATAAGGAAATAATAGGATATATACATGATAAACTCTTATCATATTATATGTTTGGTGTATACTGGTAACAAACTAGATATTATTATATCATGACTTTAGCTTTTTTTAAAGTAATATAAAATGATAAAATTATCCTTGTGACACAATTACATATAATTTTAAAAGAAAAATGCTAAAGAGTGCCCTTAGAGCATTGGTTAAGGAAACAAATATAGAAATATTGTGTTGGGAAGTGGTACATTCAATTATTTGGAAGTTTAAAAATTATTTTTTCCAATACAAAACTTCTATTTTTTGCTTCCTTAACTAGTGCCCTTAGGCATTTGTTAGCAAGACCCTTTTTAAAATTAAGTATTTAGATATTTAATAGTTTAAATTAATTTTTATAATTTGTACAATATTTAATATTAATAATAATTTTCCATTTTTAGTTTTTATTTTAAATATTTTTATATTTCTTGGATTTTAAATTATTCTTTTGCAATTTAATTTTTTGTATTATGTAAAATGACATAATTATTCTTGTTAAGAAATTATATATAAATTTTAAAATTAATTATATTATTTATATTTATTTTTTATTTTCTATAACTTTTATTATTAATTTTTTCAATTTTATTTTTTATTTATAATATTTTTATAGAGGGGCGTTCAAGTTACTCCAGGAGTAACTTTTGTTTGAGTTACTCCGGTTAATATCTCTCAATAGACATCAAATTTCATCAATTGGACCGTCACATTAAAAGTTCTTATTGAATAGATCAACTCTATAAAACTTCAAAAAATTTTAAAAACATTTGATACTTCATCAAATCACTTCAATTCAACGTATACTATACGATTTAATTTACAAGTAAAATGTTGAACATATTATTAGATAGCTATTGATGTCCAATTTATTTAAAATTTGGTATATGTGATCATTAACATAATATGACGATATTAAACGGTTGGATTGATAAAATTCAATATCTATAAAAGTGATATTAACCAGAGTAACTCAGACAAGAGTTACTCCTGGAGTAACTTGAACACCCCTCATTTTTATATTTTATTAAATTTTAAATTATTTTTCATAAAGGTGAATATGGAAACAAATTTCTTATCCTATCCTGTTGTATCTAACTCAGCCCTCCCTTCAGGATAAAAATTTAACTAGATGGACAGGATATGATAGGTTATAGGATTGAGTTATCATATCCTGCTGATTCAACAAACACTGGATTAAGACAAGATACGAATGCTTATCATATCCTGTCTCTCCTATCTTAACCACCAAACGGGCCCTAAAACTCAACTTACCTTCATTACATTTTCATTCATGACCCTCTCCATTTTTCTTGAGAAATCTGGCTTATTTCTTGGAGTAACATTAAAAATTAAAATCATTTAGTTTGCTACTAGGATAACCAAAATTGCTGATCATGCATGTAACGGTTCTATATATCAGTGGCCAATTATTTTCAAGTGTGTATATTGATAGTAAAGAGATTTGAATCTATCTCTTTATCAAAAAAAAAAGAAAAGAGATTTGAATCTATAATTTCATTCAAACTACTTAAATCCCTTGTCACTAGCCCACTTTTATTTGATCTGTCAAATTCTAGAATTAAGTGGAACTATATGAGCACATGAAATTGATAATCAGAAACCAAATTTATATACATTTTTTTTTTGCAAAGGAACCAAATTTATATATTAATGCTACTTTTAAGAAGCTATACCTTTTTCTCTCTCTTTTTTTTTCCAATCCGGAATCCGTATCCTTTTGTGGACATTAAACCATCTTCATAAAGTGAAGTAGGGAAGTTATTAAAATGGAAAAGACACTAGAAAGAAACAAAACAGAAAAATCGATTCCACTGAATGTATATGAATAGAAGAGGAATAAAGACCTAACCACTTTATATGTGAAGCAGTTAAATAACAAATCTTTTATTTTCTTAAGCACAGCTTTGTCACAAAATAATCGAAATGACTCTCACACCACCAAAATATAAATTTCTACACATTAATTCATCACCAGCTAATAACAACAGCAGATAAAGATAAAGTTCAAATGTAATCAATTCGTACTATGATCTACATATAATGTACTTAATTTTCAAGCAATTGGGGACATTTTGTCATCCGATTAATCATTAACCCAAAGAAAAGGCGTGGCAATTAACAAACAAATTACAAACAAACAAAAGATGATTACATCCATTAGGTAATCCACATGCACTTCGGTCATGATGATAATTTGTCATACATATAAGCCATAAAACTAATTATTCGAACTTCCACTGTAACATTTCTATCTTAAGGCAACACCTGGTTTTCTATCGGCCAAAAAACCGTTGTCTTACAGCGTAAAGACAACGTTTTGTGACGTTCGTTGACATAAAGAAATTTTTTTCTATTTTTTCATATGTAATGGCTTAAAGCCGTTTTCTAATGATATAGGGAACACACTATGAAATGTAGCCTTTGTGCTTTCATATTTTAAAACAATTCAACAACTGTAGTCTATTAGTTTGTAGGTGCACACTATTCTCTTAGTCTTTAATTTTATTAGTTGTTTTATAATTTCATGTATAATACGTTAAGTCTGCTCCTATACAGTTTTGTAGCATTTTTCGTATCTTCACGTCTGCTACTCGCCACTGCCATTGTATCTTCGTTCATTTCATTTCATTTCTCCAGAAAAATGAAAAAAAAGGAGAAGAACTCTCTCTATGGTGGGACGCGGAGGGGGAGGTAGAGTCGCTGAAGAAGAACGAAGATCAAAACTGAAAGGGGAAAGAGTATCGCGAAAACTAGGGTTTACGAAATGTTGAAGTCAATGTAAAAGAAGAATCATGTCGTTCTCGAAGAAGACGATCTTGAAGCTCTTAGAAGCAGCCGCCATGGCCGGTCTCGTTGGAATTTTACGCAAGTTCGGCGACCCCGGCTAGTCAGTTTCTTCTTCTGTTTCTCTCTCTCCCCGTCCCCCCTTTCATTCTTTGATTTTGTGATCCTAATTTTGAGCTTTTTTGAGTGATTCCATTCGCAGGTTGATTGCATTTAGTTGATTGCTATTCCGTTCTGATTTGGTGATTCTGATTCGATTGCGTTTCTTCAGAATTTGATGCTTCCTATGCATTAACTTGTTCCCGTTCTAGTTTCTGCAGAAGGACCTGATCCTCGTGCTCGACGATAAACATCAAAAGTCGTATGTCTATATTATTAAGTTATTTCCCTGGTCAATTGTTCATTTTACAATCAATTTGCTATATTGTTTTTTTCCTCTCAATACATGCTATATTGTTGATTGACTTGAAATACCTGATTGTTATGAAGAAATAGAACTTATAAATACTTGAAATAGAATTGTTGCCTGACTTAAATTCTAGTTATATTTCATTTTTTTTTCTATGTCCTTTGGTTTCTATTTGGGGTTTGATGTGGTAGATCCGCTGGTATATTTCTTGAGATATACTCTATCTTGTTGAGTTGGATGATTCTTATGTTCTAAATATCATGCAACTACGTATCTAATGGCACCCCTTTTCCCTGGAGTTGGTAACTCATTAGAATGGTTCAATGGTTTCATCTGGTCTCACAAAGAAATAGAAAAGAAAAGCCAACAATACAAGAACAAAATAGAATCACAATAAAACCACAGAATATATTCAGACAAAATAATAAGAACTAGAGCCTGATTTACTATAATCTTGTTATATTTTACTTTGATAGCATTATAATAGTTATTCAAACTATGGAATTTGCCTGGGAACATATGGAGAAGTATTATTTGAGGTATATTATATGCTTTGATAGCATTACAATAGTTACTCAAGAAACTGTTATTATTCGGGGTGCCTAACATGTTTTTTTTATCTAGCAACATAAGAATGATGTGGGAGAAGATCATCCAGGAATTGCTTCAAGAGGAAAGTGGTGGCAAGGTATGTTATCACATATACTTATACTTATCTAATAGATTTGTGGTCTGAAAGTTTGTATATGGCTTGTACTAGTCTATCACACTTACAATGTTGTCATTCTTTTGCTGTTGTGATAATTTTCAATGCACAGGGGTCTCTATTGTTAAAATCATCCTTGCCAGCACTAGGCATATGCTTCACAAGGTATACATGATCTTCTAAAACCCATAGCCAAACAGCACTCTTAGATATTCCATATTTTTTTTCGTTTTTTATTCTTCATAACAAACTTGGTTTGAAAAGTGAGAAGTCTTAGAACAAAAAAAAAAAAGAGGATTGTTCTGAAGGGTTTAAAATCAAATAGGCTGAATCAAGAATTGGAAGAAAAGATGATAATAAGTTCCATTGGCACCTTGCCCTCTACCAAATTGCCTAACAGTACCAAAAATTGAAAGGAAAATGGTCACACTAAGCATGAGTTGGGGATCTTATCTTTCTGAATTCATACATATAATTATGTATACTTCATACCATATTTATAGAATTCTAGCTACATATCCTGTTATACATGTTCAAATTTTGATTTTAGTGTATGGTATTCATCACTTGCAGTTACATAGAAGGATAGTATAACAGTGTAGTCAATCTAGTTATATGGAAGAACTATACATTATATGGAAGAACTGTACACTAGTCAAAACGTTATGGATAGCTAGTTGCTTTTGCAGGCCAAGCAACAAATATGAATCTGCAATCATTTACTGCTAAATTGCTCACTGATAGATTTAGATTAGTTTGTCAAAACATAATATAATTAATCATAGACAAACTTTATGATCCGATCCTAGAATTTTCAAACAATGTGATAATTTCAAAGCATCAGTGTGATAATTTCTAATCTAACTATGTCTTTCTTGTAAGTTTTCATTTCATTTTACTAAAAAAATATTTCATGACCTATTAAAAAAAAGCATGCAAAGGACAAATCTATTTCATTTTTGCGATTTCCATTATTGCATATAGGTCCTTTTTTTCACTTGTCTGCTTTTTCTCGGATAAATTGTTAGGTCCTTTACTATTTGATATAATTTAGTATTATATATTACCTAAATTAAGTGAATTCAATTGCCTTTATGTGAATAACATGTTCTATGTTTTTAGATATTACTATTTCATATCTTATTTTTATGAGTATTTAAATAACATGTTCTATATTTTTTCTTGTAGACCATCCATTTGCATGTACTTTTGTTCCTTGGTCTAGTCTAGCCATTGCAGCATCAGCAGGCCAAGCAACAAATATGAATCTGCAATCATTTACTGCTAAATTGCTCACTGATAGATTTAGATTAGTTTGTCAAAACATAATATAATTAATCATAGACAAACTTTATGATCCGATCCTAGAATTTTCAAACAATGTGATAATTTCAAAGCATCAGTGTGATAATTTCTAATCTAACTATGTCTTTCTTGTAAGTTTTCATTTCATTTTACTAAAAAAATATTTCATGACCTATTAAAAAAAAGCATGCAAAGGACAAATCTATTTCATTTTTGCGGTTTCCATTATTGCCTATAGGTCCTTTTTTTCACTTGTCTGCTTTTTCTCGGATAAATTGTTAGGTCCTTTACTATTTGATATAATTTAATATTATATATTACCTAAATTAAGTGAATTCAATTGCCTTTATGTGAATAACATGTTCTATGTTTTTAGATATTACTATTTCATATCTTATTTTTATGAGTATTTAAATAACATGTTCTATATTTTTTCTTGTAGACCATCCATTTGCATGTACTTTTGTTCCTTGGTCTAGTCTAGCCATTGCAGCATCAGCTGGACTAGAAATTATTCTGATTGTTCACAAAAACTAGATTCCATTATAATTAAGTCAGAATTTCAAATTCTAACACTGAAACTGATCCCATCATGAGTAAATGATCTTCTCTGCTTGGTTTGAATACGAATTATTCAAGATCTTTACCATCTTCTCTTTGATTGCAGCCTCACTATGAGAAGGGTGTTGTCATCAACTCCATCCAAAGGTATTTTTTCTTTTCTTTTTGATTCATTTTACTTCTTTTGCACCTCTTTAATGACTCACGATCTTTTCTGAAAGTTCTAAGTACTTTATTTTGTTTTCATTATGCAAGGTGTAATCTTTTATTGCAATTTTCATGCTTTAATAAAATATAGTATTTTGGTAAAGGCCAAAGACTAATGCATTGAATAAAATGTAGTATTTTGCTAATTAAAAATGAGTCAATGCATGGAGACATTGATGGTGTCAGTTTGAGAACTATTCCAGTAACTACATGCCTATCATTTTAAGTTAAGACTGATTTGTTAAGAATGGTTTTTACCATGGATAACCAAACCAGATGACATAAGTTATTATTTGCATGCTAATTCTAAAAGAACTTGATTCTTCTTTGCAGGCAGGCCTCCTTTACATTTTGCATGATCAGATTACTTCTTTGTAAGCTTGACAGCGAAGAACCAGTAATTGAGAATTTGAGAATGTGGAAGGCTTTGGTTCAGTTGGAGTCTATGATCATACTCATTTTTTAGTTGTTTGATAGTTCTTTTTAAAATTAGATTTACATGTAAGAATATTAAGGCACATTATTTTTTTACACCACCTCTAATTGAACAGTGGTGTAATTTGTGGGAATAGATGTATATCATATCTCCATTTTCAAAAGGAAAACATGAGTTTTCTACTAAATTTTTCTTGCTATTGATTAGTTTAAAATAACCACCACTTTTTTTCTTCTTTTATCAAAAGTACTAACTTCTAAATTTTGAATTGATATAATTATTTTAAAATTTAAATTAACAGGACCTGTACTTAGCATGGATCTCTCTACTAGTTCTATAAAAATATGGAGGTGTTGATTGCTAAAGCTAAAAAAAGGTTTCTTAAACTTAAATAACAACAATTTTTGAGTACTATTGGCCAATCATAGGCAACAGTTTTACATTGTTGTCATTCACAGCAACAGTGTAAAACTGTTCTCATTGCATTTGTTATAAACTGTTGCAATATATATACCAACGGCAACGGTTTGTACCAATGGCAACGGTTTTTTGATGGCGTTGTCTTTACTTAGAAATAACTATTGCCTAAGGAATAGGCAACACCTTAGACTACAACACTTCAAAAACTGGTGTCGAAAGAAAAGACAACAGTTTATTTGTTTTAGACCACGGTTTTGAGGAGTTGTCCTAGATGAAAAGTGTTGTAGTGTTGTATTGAATCAAATTATTTATAAGGATAATGAATACGTAAACAAATTTTCTGTGGATAGTTGGTGGTGATTTACTTCTCTCGTCTCCTGACACATGATATATATATATGGCGACGTTGTGTTTTTCATGCATTAAAAATTTCTTCAAGTTAATTTTCTTAAAACCATGACATCAAAAGCTACGTCATGAAGCATTTATAAAGAGGCTATAGAGACATGCAAGTGATGGTACTTGGAGGCATTGATAGTCATCGATCCCATGCTAGCTTGTCTTGGAACTTTGATCAATCTTGCGTCGACAAAGTGACAAACGATTGAATTAGTAGTAATAAATAATAATGCTATTAATTTTCCCCTCTTTTTACAAGGCAAAAAAATGGCCTTTACTATAAATTTTTTTGATAAACAAAAAATGGCCTTTACTTTGATTTTCAAAAGGGTACATAACAATTATATAACTTTATATAACTAAATTCGTCAAAAAAAAAAATTACATAACTAAAATCTGGCAACCCTCCTAGCTTGGGGAGATTGATGGTGTCTAGGGCTGGTTGAGTGGGCGAGACTACTTGTGGTCTTGGCCTTGTGCAGTAATCCTTTGGGTTGAGTCTTTGCTGGCAACCCCAATATGACATTAGCGTATTGCCCTAAGAGTGTCTTCCCACAACAAAAAGTTGCAGAAATAATATTAGTTCTAACTTGATTTTCTCAAGCAATGAGAAAAAATAATCAAGACTATAATTTAGCTAGATATGGACCTACCCAAAAGCTAGCTCATGGAGCGAGGGTTATCCTCACTTATAAACACTAATTAGTTTAAATCATTATCCAACCTGAGCTTGCAACACATCCCTTCACGCTCAAGATTGGACATCTGGAGCGTGACCCGGTGACTTGATAACGGCCTGATAGCGGGTAACTCAACAGATCTCCGATAGACTATGATACAATCTTAGATTTTGGGCTCAATCCCACAAAACAAGCTTGTAGGGTAAGAGATGTTATTTCTTTATAAACTTTTGTTATGTCTTATTTCTAGTCTATGTATGACGTTTATCATAAACGTTTTCCTTGATACATCCCTCACACCTAACACTATTAAGTTTGATGTCTTATCTTTAGTCTAAGTAGGACTTGTGTTTTACCCGATAAAGAATTACAATCAAACTGATTCACATCTTTATACCATTTTAAAATTTTTGTTGACATACAGAGTATTAACAAAGTTTTGTGCTGTTACTCTGATTCTCATATTTACATTTCAATCCTTCATACTTGATAGAGATGGTTAAAAAAAAACCTTATTTTTGTCTGTCTGTCTGTCACTTTTTCATGCATTTTTATTTGAACAGGTAAGTACGTCCGGAAAATGATTTGTCCTTAAATCATCAGTCATAGTATTTAATTTGAAATAAATACAGTCACGAGCTAAAACACATCTCCTTTTTGAAATACATCAAAAATTAATTTTCATTGATTTATTGATTTGTATACGTGTAGCATATATGTGTGCATGAAGCACATATATATAGGACCACTGGATGCAGAATCAATGAAGCATTTAGTTTCTCTTCCACCATAATCTGGGAAGTTGGAAGAGGGCGACAAAGTCCCTTTCTCGCCACCTACTTATGTAAACATGCGCGTGTGGTCACCTTTAGCCATTAAAGTTTCTCAGATAAGAGCACATGAACAGTCTCCAATGAAAGTTCAAAGTTCGAACACGAACTGCAAGCCTTGCTCAGATACTAGTCTTTTCTTTTCTGTTTTGTTTTCTCTTCACGAGCTTCACAGAACTTTACTACTACTATAGGTAGGTGCCTTCGTGTATTTTAATCACAAAGGAACAAAAAATTTAGACACCCGAAAAATCTCAAAACTGGAAATAAAATAACTAATCAGTCACGCTCCTTAATTAAAGCATGTCATCGATCCTTTCAACAAGGATAGTATGTGGAGATAACAATAAGAATAAACTAGGACGAAATCAATGCACCATGCCATTGATATATGGGTAGTAAAAATATTAATTTTGTCTTTAATTATCAATATAACCAACAAGGGTCAGAGACTGATTTTCGCGTGCAAGAAATGCTTGTCGTCAACGAAACTCTTGTATGCATCTTGATATTACTTGAAGTCTTTAATATAAAAAAAAAATCATCGAGAATAAGAAAAACTATTTAATGTTGGTCATGGCAGCTGGCTTACAGGAGAGTATCCGAAAGCGTAACAGTAGAAAATTTTATGGCGTGTGAAATAGAATCGGGCCTTAAACATTGCCGAAAGCTCAATTCTACCAAAGAGGAAGAGTTGAAGACTGAACCCAACACTAACTTAGGCACCGTTCAATTTCAGCCTAACTCATCTTTGAAGATGGGCCTAACAAAAAATTGGCAATTCTTGATGGTTGACCATGCAATAGCGCGGCAAATATACATATTGTCACGCACTTAAATGGGATGTAAAGTGTAAAAAAAAATAGAGAGAGAGAGAGAATAAAAATATAATGGGAGATGTAGAAAAAAATATATAGATAGAAAGAGTAAAATGATATAAAATAAGATCCTAGAAAAAGGAATGTGAGAAAAATCATAATTATAGAACACCGTAAACTATCTATGATGAGCCTATCAAATTATTCTACCTATAGCTATATTGTTATTTTTTTCAAAGAAGCTATGTTGTATTTAAATCTTAATTAATCTAATCAATTTAAAAACTTAAAAAAATAAGAGAACAAGTATATGAAATGCAAGTTTAGCTAAATACACACAAATCCTAACTTATAGGTGAAAATTTCAAGCGCATACAATATCACATGTTTCATGCTCTAAGTACTTTGAATTCGTTATACAAAGTGATGGAAAGATAGAGATACCAATTACTTTCGTCCCTAATTATAAGCCCCTAATTGTGGGTATGATCCACAATTAAAATATGACCCAACTTAAAAGGAAAAAATCATTGCATAGTCATAACACATGCAATGTTGTATGGAACTCAATAACACAATCAACAAGAAAGTAAGTTCATTGTCACAAAGATAAAGGGGGGATGGGTAGCTCAACTGGTTTGAGCTAAGGGTATGAAGGAGTGAAGGAGTTAAAAGTACAGAGTTCAAATCCTGCCGAAGGAGAAAAAACTAATATAACAACTAACATACTAACATTTGCATATCAAAAAAAAATTGTCACAAATATAAGAATGTTACGTTGGATAAATGTCCACACAGAAAGATATGACTAAAAATACAACCATTAAAGAAAAATTACGATAGGTAAAATATGGCAGAGGACAATCTTAACTGGTTTGAATGTGCGTAGATAAGACCTATAAAAGCAACAAACAATTTGGAGGATTGGGAGGATATAAAGTATAATCCAATAGTTACATGTAGAGGAGGAATAAATAAAACTACTAGTCAGACTATTAAGAGAGTTTGAGAGGTAAATATTTTATTTCTAACCAATAAAATGGTAAGTGTACTAGGGTGTTATGTTATGGATCCATCTTCTTTGGACAATATTGTTGGGTTCATCTGATCTCAATTTTGCAAATGGTGGGCTTAATCCAACTAGCTTAAAGAGTTGTTGTGCCTATGGCAAGCTTAAGACCCATGGCCGTGAGGTATTTTGGGTGAAAAAATAAAAGTACTTGCAGCAATGGAAATAGTAATGGAAAAAGAAAAGGACTTGTCATTAACATCAAATAAAAATCAACCACAAGAAGAAGGGGAAAAAAAGTGATCACAGAATTTGACAAAAAAAAAAATCCTAAAATATACTATGAATTGATTTTAATTTTTTCTTTTTTCTTTTTTTTTGGTACAATAATTTTTTCTTTTTTAACGATTGAATATAGTTTTTAAATTTAATTTAATTTAATTTAATATTAAAACAATCCCTAAACCGAGTCACCAGTGAACCCACCATCTGATACTCGAAAGGAAGGAAGGGTTGTTAATTATAGGGCTTTTGTCAAAGTGAACCATGAACTCAAACGCCACCTTCCACCATGACCGACCGCGACCGCGACAGAGAAAAGGAACGAAGACGGGACAAGGAGGACCGTGACCGAGACCGAGATCGCGACAGAGCACCCAGTAAGAGATCCCGTTCGCGTACACCTGACCGTGGTCGCTCCCGTCACGCGCGCTCGCGCTCTCCCGTCGACCGCTCCCACCGGCGCCGTCACCAGCACCACCACCGCACGCCTTCCCCCGACCCTCCCAAGAAACGTCATCGGCGGGACTCCGCAGAGGACGAGCACAAGGACACGAAGAAAGTGGTGTCGGACTTCGTCGATGGGATCGCGAAGGAACAGCAGCAGAAGCAGAAAGAAAATGGAGGAGAAGTCGAGGTGAACGAGGACGAAGCAGAGATGATGAAGATGCTAGGGATTCCTACGGGTTTTGACTCCACAAAGGGAAAGCCGGTCCCCGGTGCTGACGTCAGCGGCGTCAGAGCGGTCACCAAACGACAACCGAGGCAGTACATGAACCGTCGTGGTGGTTTCAATCGCCCATTGCCTGCTGAGAGGAATCGCTAGATTGCACTTCGCTTTAGGTCTGTTCAATTTTTCTTCCCTTTCTCCTAAATTATGATAGATTAGGGTTTATTTCGAATTTGAATATTACGACTTGCCATTAGGTTAGGGTTTAGCTTAGTTCAGCTTATGAGCAAAAGTTCAATCAATTTTCCTCTTACAGATGATGATGATGATGATTAACTGAATGTCTTCAATTGAGTAATATGGTTCGGGTTTATGTTGGAGCTAAAATTGCGGGTGCTGTTAGCTATTATTTTATGTTTTTAGCAGTGTTTCATTGGTGCATAGCATGAGATTAGCTCAATATTACTGTGGTTAACAGTGCTCTTGTAGTGTTAGTGTTATCGAGTGGTTTTATCCTTTAGATTGATTCAGTTAGTGTCATCTGTAAACCTTCCCAGGTGGCAAGTCCTAATGAACTTAAAAGTTGTAAATTCACTCTGGCACTCTTTATTGGTGTTGCTGCACTAAACTAGATTGTTGAGAATAGGTTGTTCTTCTTCCTCCTCCATAGTTCACCCCTTCTTCTCCTGTAAAGTCTAATCACTGTGTGCTTGTGTTTGGATTGCTTTATCCTCCCCCCCCCTTTTTTTTCCTCCTCCTCCTCCTCCTCTCATCTTTTACCCTATTCCTGAGTATGATAACTATTACCCCCAAAATGTAGACTTCCATGATTAGATACTCGTTTTTTCCCCTAGGCTAACAAACACATCAGTCAGTAAAATATTACTCCCTTAAAAATTAACCCTATGTTACTCTCCAATCACACTTACCCTTGTCAATCAGTATATTACTCTCAAGTCACAACTCGCCTACATTTTACCCGTTACACAAGCTTACAATGTCCACTCTATTTAGAAAACTTATGCAAACCTTCCGCAATCACCACTAGCAACCATCCCCCCTGGAATTTTTTTAAATCTATTTCTTCAAATTTCACTAATCTAAGTTAAATTTGTTAAATTTTTAAATCTATTTCTTCAAATTTCACTATTCTATTTTGTTCTTCTATGTGTAATTTGTGATAGTAAAGTACTACTCAATTTTAAAGGAAAATTTTACCGTACAACTACAAGACTTGCAATGTTGTATATGACTAAGTGTTGGGCGGTAACAAGCCAACAAAGAAGGCAAGATCAATGTCATAGAGATGAGAATATTAAGATAAAGTCAATGGTGGTCATGCAAGACAAGATAGGATTAGCAATTAAAGTATTTGAGAGAAAATATGGGTATCACCCATTGTAGAAAAGATGGTAAAGTTTCAATCTTTAGTAGTTAGCCACGTGTTGAGAGAAGACCTATAAAAGCACCAGTTAGGAGGGTAGATCAAATGGAGAATAGACCAATAGTTAGAGATAGAGACTAAAAAAACCACAGTTCAAACCATTAAGAGATATTTGGATTTAAGTAGTCTATCATTGGAATGGTTCATGATAGGATTTTATCTCGTCATTTGATTCATATAGTCGATCTCATCTAGTGGTAAAAGGTTTTGATGGCTGTTGTTATTTTATTTTCTCCTTCTTTGTTCCAAGTCACATTAGTGGTAATCACAAAGCTCACAATTCCTTCTTTTTTTTTTCATTCTCGTGGAAGTGACATTCTCTGTTATTATATTCAGAGCTTCTTTGCTTCTAACTTCTAAGTCATTCACCCTTAAAAGCAAACCATAGGATGCTTAGGCAGGCAAAACATTCTTGTCTACCTCGTACCTGGACATGCAATGTAGGGGACTATTGATGAATTGACAGGTGTGTTAGAGGGAACTTAAGCGCTGTGAACCTTAGGGAATTTAAGGCATCACTATTTGTTATTTATGACTCTGTAGAATAAACTTATCTGTCCTAGAAGCTTTGTTAAAAATTGGAGACTGGAGAGAGATTTCAGGCAGTTAGTCTTTTGGAACATAAGGTGTGAATTGTGAAGGATGTAATGGCAATAATAACTATCAACTTTGCTGGTAGTGCAAATATTAATTGTTGGGCTCACTGCTGCTGTGCATTTATTTTATTTGAGGTTTGTTTTTTGGGAAGATGCTAGGTTAGTAAGTTAGCTTTTCAAAGGGATAAACTGAAATAGCATGATCAACAATAAGGATATTGATTATTTATTACATTACTGCTAGTGCTAAGAAATCCCCTTTTTTGAAAAACCCTCTGTTAGGAACCCAGAATAACCAATAGCAGAAATAGAGAAAAAACAGAAACAAATGGAGAGAAAGATTGATGTATTATTGAATGAAAATGAGGATTTACAGAGGAAATGCACTTCCTACTGCCACAGAGCAAGCTCCTTGCAGAGAGCTATTGCTCTCTACCCATTTCTAACAAAAAGATATTCTCCAAGATGATTCCCTCTACCCTCTTCTTTCCTATTAGTAACTGAAAGGAGACCCACTTTCTCTCACCTCCACCTCAACCCTACTTTTCTAATTACTCGTCACTCTTTTCTTCCTTCTAGAATAAACTTGCCAAACTTTGGGGCCCACTTGCTGATGCTGGATCAATTCCTCACTTGGGCCCGTGGTTGTGACTTGGGCCCTATCACCCTCATAATATTAATATATGCTGTTTCCCCCCTTTTGACACTGTATGTTCTACTATATTCTTCATTTGTATAGTGTTCCTAAATTTTGAAACATATGCTAATTTCCTTGTAATGATGTTTTTATTTGTTTACGCCGATGTTGGTTGCACATCCTTTGGCTATAACAAATGAAAAAGTGGCCGTAGATTGTCTGTCTATGTAGCTGCTGGTTTTACCTAAGAGTAATGCAATTTTGCATTAATCGATATCGAGGAAATTGTTTCAAAATTTCCAATAACCAATCAAGTGAGGCTTATGAATGAGTGGCGCCATTTTTTTTCATTTTTATGCAAAATGCAAATGCACTATTCCTTCTTTTACCTGTTCGTGTGCCTTCCATAAAATGTCTTTCCACATTAACTATTTTCTTTTGCTTAATCAAGTATCGCCATTGTTCACTGTAGATGGGTATTATCTTTTGGTGCGGTTCAATCATATGGCAGTTCGATCATATGGAAGCTTGGAGACGGAAATTCTTGGTGGGACTAAAAATGAAAGCTTGTAAGAGTTCCTCTAGTGATTTGTGCTCTATTAACCTTCAGCCCAATGTGCGGTGTAGTTGTTGTTAAGAATGTTTTATTTTTTGCGTTTCTAATTGTCAAAGTGCATTTAAAAAATTTGCTAATTTTGATGCAGCATGTGGATTTAACTGCATGCCTTCTTCCATGAGGCGCACATACTTTAATTATGAAGTCAGATGATTCTGGATTTCAATATCATGTCCGATGGATGTGGGAGTTTGTTAACTCTCGGACCTAAACTAATAGTCTTAATGCAAAATATTACTCTTGATCTGGATCACCCAGTGTCGTTAATCGCGGATTGCGGAAAATCGCGGGGAGCCCTAAATCCGCTATGTGAAATAGCGGATCGCGTAGCGGGCAAATAGCGGAAGTCAAATAGCGGGTGAAAAAAATAAAATTATATGTAAAACAGTGAACTAAAAATTCCAAAACAGTGAACTAAAAACTTTAAAACAGAAACATAAACTGTCAAATTCAAGCATCATAAACTCAAGGAGTATAAATACAGCAAGGGAAAGGACAGTAAAAACAGAGCAGGAGAAAGGCATATGCAAGAATGAAAAAGAAACATAATAAGTAGAATGAAAAAGAAGGGAGAAAAAAAAAAGGAGAAACCTTATTAAAAAAACAGAATAAATAGAATGACAAAGGGAAAAAATAAAGAATAAGTTGAAGAAAGAAACAGATGCTTAATCAAAAAAAAAACAAAGAGAAGAAAGAAACAGATGCAAGAATGAAAAAGAAACATAATAAGTATAATGAAAAAGAAGGAAAAAAAAAACAGAATAAGTAGAATGACAAAGGGGAAAAAAAATAAGTAGAAGAAAGAAACAGATGAATGAAGCAGAGTCACCACTCACCAGAAACAGGGGCGTCGGAGGAGAAGGAGTTGCCGTCGGAGGACGACGCGGCCGGAGGAGTTGCGGCCAGAAGAGGACAACGCGAAGAGGGACGCAGAACGACGCGACGCGAAGAGGGAAGCAGAAGAATAAGTAGAAGAAAGAAACAGATGCTTAATCAAAAAAAAAAACAAAGAGAAGAAAGAAACAGATGCAAGAATGAAAAAGAAACAGAATAAGTATAATGAAAAAGAAGAAGAAAAAAAGAGAAACCGAATTAAAAAAAAACAGAATAAGTAGAATGACAAAGGGGAAAAAAAAATAAGTAGAAGAAAGAAACAGATGAATGAAGCAGAGTCACCACTCACCAGAAACAGGGGCGCCGGAGGAGAAGGAGTTGCCGCCGGAGGACGACGCGGCCGGAGGAATCGTTGTCGGAGGATGACGCGGCCGGAGGAGTTGCGGCCAGAAGAGGACAACGCGAAGAGGGACGCAGAACGACGCGACGCGAAGAGGGAAGCAGAGAAGTGGCGATGCACTCCGAAAACCCGACCCGCAAAACGAATAAAAACCGCCCTTTTTTCGTTATCACATGCGATTTTACCTCATATTAAAAGGGCCGCACCAAATTGGGCTGGATCCTTCGACTTCTTCACAAAACCCGAACCTGAAAACC
Source organism: Calophaca sinica (assembly GCA_037113605.1). Taxonomy (NCBI): domain Eukaryota; kingdom Viridiplantae; phylum Streptophyta; class Magnoliopsida; order Fabales; family Fabaceae; genus Calophaca; species Calophaca sinica. Next base: position 14,177,311 of record CM073731.1, read on the forward strand.
CTATCGTCCGCTATTGCAGCAACGGAATTGATGGCGGATAACGGCGTCGCGGTCGATATAGCGGTTGTCGCGAATGCCTCATCGCGTAGCGGTTTCCGTCGCGGCCAGGCCAGAATTCGCAACGCAATAGCGCTATAGCGGCCGCGACGCTGCTATTTGGCAACACTGGGATCACCAAACAATTCCTCAAACTGATATTAGCAGCAATCCTTTCACCATGAGATGTTTTTATTACGGAGGTTTCTGCACTGCAATATCATGACCGATGGAAATGGAGGTTTATCAACCGTGACTTGACCTGAACTATTTTTAGCCGGAATTGCTGATGTTGTATGGTGTGACAGACGACAATTTCACTCTAGTAAGGACTGGAGGAAAAAAAAAACAAGAATTTAACGCAAGTATGACAGCATGGTGTTTTCTTATTCCACGTTTTTAGACTCAGAAAGGGTGAATGGCTGTGTGTCCTATTCAATTCCTTATTAAAAGAAGCATCAGGTGTTACATATTTGTGCTTCACTATTGCATTTTTGAAATAAAAAGAAAACTTTCAATAACTTGAAATGTTTTATTTATTGACACATAATTTAAAAACGAGGAATACTAGGGTCACACTTTCTGATACACTCTATTGAACACACTCTCGTTTATTGTCCAATTCACCCAATTTTTTGGGTCCCATTCTTGGTTACTGCTTCTTCACCTTTAACACTTTTTTATTTTATTTTTTAATTCTTTGGGTTTGAAACCGTACGTCTTCCACAACCTCAGCAAAACAAAAAAATCGTCGTCCCCTAAATCTCGAACGCACACCATGGCTGGAAACTTTTTTTTTTTTTTTTTGAATTGCGAAAGTCAGTATTGTTAATTGTGTTAGTATGTTAGCGTGGGGGTGGGTTCGAACCTCCATCCTTATGCCTCCCTAGGAAACTTGAGACTGGATTAAACAGTCATCCCCAAAAACTGTCAACAGAAACTAAATTGGATTAAATGACATAATCCATCATTTGTCGAAAGTTGAGACTGGAACCAGAACTGACGCGGTGGAAAGAGGGGAGGTGGTGTGTGGAGGTGAGCCGCGACAGGAGAGGGGGTTCGCACGTGGCTGAACGGCGGCATCATGGAGGGAGATGGACGGCGGAGTTGCGCACAGAGAGGAGTGAAGCAAAATCGCAGCAGACCGCTATCGGAGGCGGGATGGTGGTGGCGCCGGTGCTGTGGTTTCGAGGGATACTGAGGTGAGCGAGGTTCAGAGATGGAGAACAAGGCATGGGTCCTATAGAGCGCTCGTCATGGTGATGCTCAGATAGTGGTTGCTGACGGTGTCATCGGGGTAGTGGGTCGTTTCCAATTGCATTGTGGTGCAGGTTGAAGATGCTGGAGAGTCGTGTTCATGGCAATTGTCATGGAGATCGCCAGATCGGAGGTTGCTGTATAAGGAGGAGGATGACAGTCTCCCAAAGATGCTTGCTTGGCTGTTAAAGATGGTTTGCCTTCAAAACATTAGTAAAACAAAATAGCAAAAAAGGTAAACCTGTTGAATCGGTTAACAGGTAATAGATTGGTAAAAATGGGTGAGGTGGCCGGTTGACAAGAGTATGATAGAGGGTGTGACCTTAGTATTCCTCTTTAAAAATTAGAATACATCATTCTAGCAATTATATATATTTTTTTATCCGAAGGTCTTTGACCCCATTCCGATGTTTATGGGAAAGAGGTCTTAACTAATTTGGAATTCTGTTAGGAGGTAAGTAAAATTTAACCCCAAGTTATTTCGTTGTCAGAGATTGAACTCGGGTACTAGCTGAGTTTATCCCTTTAAATGGAGTGCGTCAACCGGTTGCACCCACTATTGGGATCATTCTAGCAATCACATTGATGTAAAGAAAAATTGATAAAAACATTAACTATATATATGAATGGTTATTACTTTTTGCTTGGATTTTTGAAACTCTTGTTCTGGGATGTGGTTAGGTAAAAATCGTGCAGATTCAATTTTGGGATTCAAACCACTAATGATAGGTAAAATTTATATGGTATCATCCCATTCTATTTTCATCGTGGCCAACCATTTTTTATAAAAAAAGTTCAGGTGAATTGGGTTCTGGGAGTTTACGAGTTTACTGGGGTTAAGAAAAGCTTTAAGGCTCAAATAACACTTACATAGGTATTTATATATTATCTGTTAACGAGGTCTCCACATCGTAGTGAGGTTTGTACTCACTTTTTTATGAGATATGAGCTGTATCATTATTAACTTTGCCAATCTTCTTTGAATGTGGCTTTGGCAATACTACCTACAGTCCCTCGTATAAGATGATAAAATTACAAAAATCACCCAGACAAATAAAGCATATTTAATATTATAAAATTGAACTCTTATTTTAAATATATCCCTAATTATAAATATATCCCTAATCAATTATGAAACTATCGACAACAAGTAATGTTACCTCGTTAAGGCTTAAAAACAAAATAATTATTTATCATTTATAAATAATAAAGATATTTACATTGAGACAAACATAATTAGTTGTCTTAAAAATGCAGAAAGAGAGAGAGTATACCCCACCATAATTGGGTGCATAGAAAAAATGTGAACTTCTAGTGAATATACATGTCTCATTAAAATAGTGGTATAAAAAGTATTTTAACAATTATTACATCTTGTTGTAATAAGTACATTTTTCTTATAATCAACATCTTTTAACAAAAGTAAACCCCTTTTTTGTCTTTTGTACACGTGTTTTTCTCTCACAAATCTACTTTCCGCTCAAAACTCTCCCTTACTTTTTTTTTTCTTTTCTTCCTATTAGTGCTTCCTCACGTCTGCTGCTTTCTTTTTTTTTTTGACATAAACACGGCTACTCTCTGTTATTTTGTTTCATTTATTTTTTTATTATTTTTTTTATTTCTCACGTCGTTTGTTCTTGCCCTCTCTCCTTTTTTTTTTTTTTTATATAAACCCTTCTCCTCTCACTTATATTTTGTTTCATCAATGTCTACACACCCTCTTTTTTATACTACACCTATCCCAAATTATAAGAGTCTTTCGATAAAATCTCTTCAACCAAAAAATATAATTAATATAGCTAAAAACAATAAATTTATTTACAATTTTTATTGTTTTACCCAAACTACTCTTAAATCTATATCAATTTAAAAAAATAAACTACCAAATTAAACTACTCATTTTTAAAATTGACACCTCATCAATTTAACTTCTCATCTTCTCTCCACTTCTGCTCTCTCTTCTCTCTTCTCAAATTTCAAAAACTTTTATCTCTCTTCTCTCCACTTTTTGATTTCATTTTTCTCTTTTTTTTAAATTTCATTTTGTTTCATTTTTTTATTTCTAATTTTTTTAATTTTTAATTCCCTTATTTATATTTAATTTTTATATTCTGATTTTAATCTTTATCTCTATCTTCTCTCTTCTCAAATTGCAAAAACTTTTATCTTTCTGTCTTTCCTCCACTTTTTGAGTTCACTTTTTTTTCTTTCTCTTCTTTTTTAAATTTTCATTTTTGATTTTTTTTGTTTCCAGTTTTTAATTATTTTATTTTTTGATTTTCTTATTTATATTTATATTTTAATTTCTAATTTTTTTACTGGAAAATCCTATTTTTTTTGTTGTATTATTTTCTTTTTGAGTCTCAACGGAAAAATATTATTGTTATCGAAATAATTTTATTGTCTTTCACCATGTATCAATTTTATAGTCTTTTTAATTATTTATAAATAATTTTTTTGCTTTGTGAACTCCGACGGGGAAACATAACATGTTAGTATAATTTTATTGTCTTTGAGCACATAACAATTTTGTAAATCTCTTTATTATTTATAAATGATTGTTTTAGTTTTAAATCTCAACGGAGAAATATTACACGTTGTTAGTATAATTATTTTCTCTGTTTAAATATTCTCAATCTTTCTGCATTTTTAAAAAACTAAAATTACTAAATATATTTGTCACAATTTAAGAATATATTTTTACAAAAAATTATATTTTAAAAATACGTGAAAATAGAGTGACCGATATATTCACATGGGTATCTTACTAGTTAGGTAAAAAAAAGTACTACAAAAGGTATTATATATTAGTTGACCTGTCAAAAAAAAGTATATATTACTTGAAATTAAATTGCAATTGAAAAACCAAAAAATGAAAAAGAAATAAATTAAAGGTAACGGGGAGAGGGACATGGCCTACACACGTGTCCCATACATAGTTTAGCGTTGGCACCTGGCACTTGGTTACTTGGCATTTTATTTTTTATCGACTTTCCTCCATCGTCATGCGTCAAGGACCCCTTTTACACCTCGGTTCCTAGGAAACTAGTGGCCTAGAGGTCAAATCGATGATTTCTCCTGAACCACTAACCCAAATGCTTATGCATAATATCATTGTTTATCCTCCACCTCAATCACACATGCATACACACCTTGCCACACAATATGCGCGTCTCCATCTGCGGAATCAAGGGATGCATACCGAAATCTATGGGCTGGTTTTGCTACAGGGAATTATTATTTTTTTGTTTTTTTTTACGAGAATAGTACTTAACTGCTTATTAGACATAATGAATAAAAAAAATAAAATTAAAACGACGAGGGCCATTATTTGATAAAAAACATTTATTAAAAAGTATCACGAACATTTAAACAATCAAATGCTAGTAATAACAAAATAAAAATACATCACCAAAAGTAGGCCCAGCTCAATAATACAGTGAGTGAGGTCTAAAATAAATTTTAACAGAAACCTTTTTATTTTCAATAAAAAAGCTTGAGGTTGAGATTAAACTTTTTTATCAAGATATGTGACCTTTTTATTTTATAAAAACTAATGATAAATAATTTTTTATTAATAGGCCTAAAAATAAGTGCTTTAATAGCCTTATTTTTTGGCCGACCTTGATGAAATGGATAGAAATGAAAAATAAAACATTACTATAGAATTTATTGCTATTTCTTACGAAACATTTTTTTATATGAGAAACAAACGAAAGGTGAAATATTCATTTAACGCAGGACATGTGGCACAGTATAGAAGACTAACAACCATGTACGGGAAAAGTCAAAGGCTTGTTACACTGTTCATGCGTTTCGTCCAAAACCAATTCGTAACAAAAAGCATTTTCCTTTGTACACAGATTGTGCCAGAATTTTTCGTTGTCACTTAACATTCGCTAAAATCATTTCAATTTTCTGCACGAATTAATTTCTTATTATTTTTCAATCTTCGTATCATTGGGCTGGTTTTGCCGCAAGAATTTCATTTTTAGTCCTTCGATCCTCTTGAATGGAATCCACTAAACATGTATCTCAAAGATACATATTTTTATTCTGCTCAAACAAACGGCTGTAACGTTACATATCCGTTTTATAGATATAAGATACTACTAGATGATCAGTAAACAGTAAACTTCATATTACATATTTTGGATTTGAAGGAAAATAAGAGCAAAATGGCTCAAGTGCTAGTGGTGCTAGCAGGTTTGTGAACGATAAAAGCCATGGACTGCATGTGGCGCTTGTTGTCAAATGCCAAGCAGCGTATATATGCATTTGGATATGTTTGTTTGCATTCATGGATCTCATTCAAGACTTGTGAAGAGTCGGTGCAACCAAACATTGGTAGCTTCCATAATGTCCAATACCTCCCATCATAGTATCCTGGCATCTGGCTATTTGCTCTATGAACATACCCCAACTTCCATTTCCAAACAATACAAGGCCACATGTTACTAACATATAATCAAAGGAAAAACAAAAAAGATAAAACTTACATCAAGTTTCTTATCTCAAGTTCCTCGTGTTCCTGACTTAAAAAAACAGTTTTCCTTCCTTCAGTAAACAGCTGTAATTTGACGGTTTGACAATACACGGTTGAGACGGTTGTGTCAATTTTTGTATATTTTTAGTGGATAACAGGAGGAACTTGACATAAGGAACTTGATAATCCTATAGGTTTTGTACAAACAAAAATACCAACTCCTAGAATAAATAAAAAAGTCATAAGAATAATACACGTTAAAGTTTTCCTTGGATCATGATGGCAAGGAATTGGTAGTATTCATCTATTTCAGATGAATCAATATTAACAGCTCTAATATACCTAATTTTATTTTTTTTACCAAAGAACAAAAAAACATGAATCTACTATATAAACTAAATATATGTTGAACTAACCTCATCAAATTCAAGGCAAGGGGTCCATCCTTTCTTGAGCATGTAGTCAATTTCCTTTGCAATGGAGTCATCTGAAAGGGGTGGTAGGTAGGACAGTGTTTCAAATTTCCTATTATTGATCGGATTCCATGTCTGTTTTTGAAGTTTCAAAACATCAAAAATCAAAGCATAATAGAAAAGAGAGAGAAAAAAAAAAAAGACCAAGATGGGGGTATTAATACATCTAACCATCTTATCAAATGAAGATATTGCATAAGATTACTTAACCTTCATGCAGTGAATTCTAGAACCATTGGAGACAGTTTTCCTTTTCCATTCAATGGAACCATTACTGGTACAAAGATTTGATGAGTTGGATTTCAAGCCAACAAAGCCAGCCCCAGCAACTAGAGCTCCAAAAGTTCCAGCAGACATTTTACTCAAGTGGATGTTATTGTGCCTAAAAAAGTATGCAACTGTGAATGACTCAAATCAATGCTTGATCTTAAAGGGATCCCGAATGATGTATTAAGTAGTAATAAGAAGACGGTGGGCACAAGAAAAGGGATGGTTTAATTAGGCGACAAAAGCATTGATCTAATCAACAGTCAGAATTAACAGTATTTTGACAATTTTTGTTAACGTTTGGAGTGAAGGCAGGCCCCCACCAATTCCTGGTGCTGAGGAATTTTTGCCAGCAAATTGAAGTAGATCACAGTTTAGTTGTTTGAATAAAATATCCGAATGATTCCTCCCACTTTTTCTTTTTCTATTGGCCTTTCTGGCGCACAGAAAACTAGTTTGGTTGGACTTGGATGTGTGCCACTGTGGTTGTCCCAAGTCCCAATAACCAACCTTTACTTGGAGAAATGAAGAGTGGCTTCTTCAATTTATACAAGCCAACCCGAAAAAATTAATGCTACATTAAAAATTAAATAAAGTGACACTTAATATGAAATGTTTTTCTTTTGTTATAACGAGACCTATTATGAAATTGAAGGAGCATCACTCTAGCATGGTTAATTATCGCTAGCACTATGTGTAAATACATCGTTCACTTAATCTACAAGAAGGCTTAGGTCAACACAAACTTATACTGTGCAACAAATTGGTTGAATATTAAAGTTCCATCCATGAGTCAAAACTAAAACAAATTGAGAGCCTTTCCGGCAATAAAAGATTAATTAAGATCGCCATCGCCATTTACATTTTCAGACAAAGCTGAGTGTCAAAAGGACATAATTGTCTCCTTTGACCACAACTAGACATGATGTGGTTCAGCATAAATCCTTCAATGGTGTCTACCGAATAGAGTTCAACAATGATATAGTGCGGACCAATTCCAAATTGAAAAAATTATCAATTTGAAATAGTAATTGTATAATTTAAGTAAATCTAAATTTCCTACATCATCATATGAATGACAATGTTGAAATTAATATATTTGATAATTGTCTAAACGAAGAATATTAGAAATCTAAAGAATTACTTCATCATCACAACCCTGCAGGGCTTCAAGCTTCAAGCTTCAGGCTAGTAGCTGAACCTACAAAATCTGGTCAATGCCAAAGCTTCATGCAGAACCCTGCTGGCACCACTGATGTTCTATTGCTTGATATACATTCTGTGAAGGTGTCCACAAGTTGCTCTGCAAGAGAAGCTGGATCTTCAAGAAACGTATCGACGTATATTTTCACAATCCTTACTTCTTGAGGGGTTGCTCTTAAGCTGTACCAAGTCAGAAATTTCTGCCTGAAGTTCTTTTCTATGTGTCCTTCACACTCTAACCATCTAATCACCTTCACATAATACTCGAAATCCCGATCGGAAAAACCATTCGCTGTGCAGCCCTCGTCTGGCCTTTCACCGCTTCTCTTCTTGGATGTGCTACCATTTTGGGGCCCCTCCCTTTTCCCAGATCCATTTTCTAGATCTTTTCCATTGAATTTAAATCTCCCATTTCTTCCCGGCCCATCTTTAAGTATTTCCAACTTGCAGGGAGTAGGCAAGCCCCCTTCGGGGCTACCTAATAACGGCACGCATTCCCTTCCCGTTAGAACCGGGGAATTCAACCCATCATCGGTGCTCATGTCCTCGGTGACTTGTTCTTCTGGTGAATGTTTGTTTTCAAGCTTTAGTATATCAGAACTAGGTATGGAGCCAGTCATCCCTACAGCATGCTGCTTGTCTGACAAGGAATCCACATCAGTGGGAAGTCCTACTCCACCCAAACTGGAACAGTTAATAGCATCATTAGCTAAATTTCCAGAAGCAAGCTGGTCACTATCCTTGCGATAAGAACGACAATCATCTGCTCGATTATCAGCCTGGTCGCTATATGGGTTACTGTTATTGGTTTCATCTTCCACTGATGACGGATTGGAAAGGCTGCTACAGTTGGTTACTGGGCTCTGACTTCTTTCTGTTGCTGAGCAATTGGGGACTTCATCTTCACCATGCTCTGTTGAGATTTGAACTTCGCACATACCCGACTCCCTTGAATCATTGGAAACAACTTTGAAACTGTATTCCATAGCTGGCAGTAGACCCCTGATGCTGAACCTTCTGTTTGGTTGGAGTATCGTGCAAGTCGGGTCCACTGGATACTCCGCATCATCAGTTTTGCGATGCCACAAGGTGTAACCAGCAAAATTTTCTCCAGAAGGATCTTCAGAACCCAATATAACAGTAAGGGATGTTGCAGTGACATCTTCAAACCTCACCATACTTGGAACCAGTAAATGTGCATCTGAAAATGTAGACACAGTTAACTTATTTGAGCATGTAAACCCAATGCCAAAAAATCAATCTGAAAAAATCAATCTGCCAGTAACTGTACTATCCATCACAATACCTTAATTTGCTAACTGTACTATCCATCACAATACCATAATCAAGTACTATGAAACAATGTTATCAATGGAGGATGGCAGTTTATGGTGGATGGCCAAAATTCCACCATATAAATGTGAGATTGCAATCCATGGCGCCGCCATGGCGGGTGGCGCCTGGCACAAAATCCAACATGGGATTCCTCCATGGCTGCCATTTAACAACATTGCTATGAAATAAAATCCAATACAAGTACAGATATTAAAAAAAAAAAAATTGATAGGCAAATGTTAATATGTTAGTTGTTAGATTAGTTTTCTCCTTCGGCAAGATTTGAACCCTGCACCTTTAACTCCTTCACTCCTTCATACCCTTAGCTCAAACCAGTTGAGCTACTCATCCCCCCTTAAAAAACAAATAATAATAATAATAATAATAATAATAATAATAATAATAATCTTGGAGGTCAAGTAGTCCTATTTGCCTGCCAATTCCAGAATTGATTGTAGGTTCCAAAAGTAAATTAACATTATCGCGTGGTCAGAGCTTTTAATTTGTGTACCTCCATCAATTACCAGAAATTACTCATGGGTGAACATTCCTAAATAAAAACCCATTCGTTCAAAATTAATTTTTCCTTACACTAAAGTGATTCTATACCATGATACCAATTACCAAAACAAGAATTAAATATTAAGAAAAAAATAAATGAAAGAAGTAAAGCTGTTGGTTCCATAGAACACATTTACAATGTTTGTCACATGGATCACTATCTAATTTTAAAAGCAGTGACAAAGGCAAGATCCTTTTAAAAACAGTGATGGATCACCTTGAATAGTTTGATTGGGTGACACCGGCAAGATCCTTTTAGAAAGCATTGAATTAAGTGAATCCAGAGCAACACCACAAAGTTTCTGAACCTCAGGTCCTGAAGAAAGCCTGTTCACAATCCCCCTACCAATCTTCACTGGTGAGCCAGTCAGTGGACCCACTTCAGGTTCAAGTTTCTTCACCGCTTCATCAACAATTTCATAAAGTTGTTGATACATTTCAGTCCCTTGTAAAAGTCTTTGGCTTAAGGAGACACGATAACAGAGTATGTCAACGCGTCTTGTATCCTTTGCTACCATCAGTTGTTTTCTCCAGCATCTAACACATTTAAGAAACAAGCCTAGATGAGATTGATCTTATCAAACACATGTTCCAAAATTTCATCCTAAAAGGACTATAGCACATCCCCCACATATTGAAGTAACAACTTTACCATCTTCCACTGTGTTGAGTAGAGTTCACTAATCACTATAGCAAAGCAATTCAAAAGAACATTCAACAAATCCCTCTATCTCTCTTTCGCAATGCTGATCATTTACCTACAATTCATCTTGAAATGGCAGTCCTATGCATGTTTAGAGCAAATTATGTACTAAAAAGGAAAAAAAAAAATACTATGATTCTATTTCCTACTATATACAACCTGAAAGCCCAAAAGAAAAAGGGGAAGGATAAAAACGGGAGTGAGATTTCCAACTGATCACAAGAACTTTCGGAAGACTTTAGCATGGAGAAGGAGAAAACTCTAGCATGAAAAAAAATTCTAAGAAGATTCAGTCGACTTATTTCTTAGCTTATTGTCTATTCTGAAAGTCTTTTGATGTATCTTGTAAACAACAATTGACTCAGTTGACTTAACTAATTTCTTCAGCATGAAGAAAATTCTAAGACCCAGTTGACTTATTTCGTGACTTACTGTCTATTCTGAAAGTCATTTGATGTATCTTGCAAACAACAAATGACTAAATAAAATCTTCTTGTTTCCTGATTAATTATTTGCATGTATACAATGCTTCTAGTGTAGAAAACACTCCAGACAGAGAAAGGCAGTGAAAAAGGATAAAAGAGAAGCTTTAAAATCATTACACAATGTCATCTAAGAAAATGAAAACCATCAGTATAAAATTACCCGAGTAAATCATTTACTTTCCCACAAGAGATGCAGTAGAAGCCTCCATCAAGTTTGGGACGTTCACCATCTTTGCCAATTCCAGAACCATCATGCTTTAAAGCACACTCAAGGTGGCATGACAAGCCACAGGAAACACCAGGAAATGGAGTTTCAGAGCTGCATATTAGCCACAGGCTAGGGTCTTTGTTGTCATCATATTGATGACAAATACAACATGAACATCTTCTACAAAATGCATCTGCTTGATTTAAGGTAGCCTTGCATGCTGAGTTTTTGCAGTATGTGGTATTATTACCCACATCACCACCACTATTATTGACTGAAACATTGTTTGTGGTAACAGGTAACCGAGATGGATTCTCAGTTTTTCTCTGCCTTTTAGCAGGTTTCTGACCATCCGCAGGAAAAGAATGCGGTTCAGGGTCTGTGGCAATTTCATTCCCCCCTGATTTCTTCTCAGAAACAATTTTTAGAAGATTTTCTATAATTTTCAACTTTGTCAGCCCAGTATACTTCCTTTCTTTTCCCATCTCTGCACACAGGATCTGCAAAATTTCTTGACGGCTCCATGACTGCAGCATCTCGGATGCACCAGACCACTTAGATATTTCATATACAAGTTCTCTTTTTTCCTCCATACTCAGTTTACTACATTTAGAAGGATCAAGAGCAACACCTAGGTTCAAGGAAAAAGAACACAAATATTAGTACATTAGATGCATGAGAGTATTCCAACTTTAACACTTCTAATCAGTGAAGAAGACAAGACTAGTTCTACAGAGACTTTTACTGCAACTTGTATTCATGCTAGACCTATCATCATCAAGAAATTGAAGAGTTGTGAGACTACAAGCAGAAATACAGGATTTTTTTCACAACAAACTAGAATGCAGTTATCTTTCTACATGCGTATTTGAAAAGTATAGGGCCCAATATTTTTCTAGTCTAAAATATTGACTGCATAAATAATAACCAAGAAAACAAGAACAAGCAACACAATAAAACGTACACAACTGTAACAGGTTGACATTGCATCACAAGGACATCCCAACCACTTGAAACAGAATAGAATATAGAAATGTATGAGAACTCGTGTAATGGACTAATCAAGTCAGCCAATTAGAATTAGTTAATTGGACTTAATTTCCTTTGACTTTTACAGGTACCTCTATATCTCATAATAGAGAACCCATAGACCAGCTAATTTAGTTGTTGGCACATCGCATATCAAAATGCATCAATAAAATATGAACTGTATGGCCCCAGATGTAGGTAATATTAACAGCTCAGCAATCAAAGTCTATAGCATATATTTAAGCCATAATCACAAAAGAAAATAAAAAATAAAAAACAAAAAATTAAATTAAATTAAATAAAAAAGGAAACACCTCTCTTAGGATTTTTATTTTATTTTTTAAAAAAAAGGGAAAGAAAATCAGAGCTAATCAGCTGGGTTTTAAAAAAATGTTCTTGAGGGCTTGATGTTTCGGTGACCGCGATTGAGGCCGCATTAGTCGCATTTGGCCGCGATATCAAGTACCATGATGCGACCGCGATTTATAACCTTGGTAATCAGTACCCAACATTCAGAAATCAGAAAGGGCAAACAGGGAGAGATCACAACGAATTAATCAAACCATGGAAAAATCAGCCACGTCACAATGCAAAAACACCATATCGTACTGATTAATCAACAGGCGGATCGTTAAAATAGGTGGTACGTTAAAATTAAATCACGTGAGCCAAAGCATAACGCAGAAAACGAATCCTTCAAAGAATTCAATGAAACAAGTTTCAACAGAACAAGGTAATTTCATATACATGAAAATTAGAGGAAATCCAGATGAATACAGAGACAAAATAAGCAAGTTATGGAGGCGTTACCTTCAAAAGACGAATCCGTAGCCATAGCTATGCAACAAGAAGGAATCACTCATAACACCACATTACCACCAAAAGTAGAAAACTTCTTCGAACCTGCACGGCACAAAATCCAATCTGCATCATGGGTCGCCCGCCGTATATCAACCAAAAATTGATAATTTTAAGGAAAAATAAGATGACTATAGACAGAGAGAGAGAGATCGACGAATACCAGAAAAATATGCTTTGAATTGTAGAAGAAAGAACGAATCCATTAACCGAAAACTGGTCACGTACACACACTCCCTCTGCGTGAGAGAGAGATTCGAGGAGGTGGGGAGAGCCTAGAGAGAAGAAAGCTTCTTAGTTGGAGAGAGAGAGAGAGAGAGAGGTTTGTTTATTAGATAAAAAATGAATGCTGTTGATGCTCACTGACTCTCAACAACATTTTTACATTTCAGCTTCCTTTCTGTTGGAAATTGGAATAGTCTAACCCCTTAATTTACTAAAATAGCCCCTGCTTCTTTTGATATCTACTCCCTCCTGACTTGATTATTATAAAGAAAAAAGTTTATGAATTTTGTCTCAAATATAAACAATTTTAAAGAAGATAAAAATAATTAAACTTGTTTATATTTTAGACTAAATACATAGATTTTTTTAATAATAACCGAGTCTGAAGAGAGTTCTACTGTTAGGCGACACACCATTTATTTTTTTGGAGGCGGTGTACCGTGGAAGAGTTAGTATACCATCCACATACACCATATCATGTCACATCCCCTCAATAACCATCACCATAACTCCATACATCAGAAAATTCAGGGATAGAGCCATGTCTAAAAGTTGGGTTGCCCCGCAATAATAACAAGATGGGTCGTCCCAAAACGTGACATAAATGAGCCAATTTATTAAAGTCTGCATCCATACTGCAGACCGGTTTGTGAATAAAAAACTAAAAAAAACTAAAAATTTAAACAAATTCCTATACTAGATATTAAACTAATTGCAAAAACTTCATCTATTCGGTTCAAAAGAAAGTAGGATCAAACACCACTTTTTATAGTCTAAAATGAGTTCAAGAAGACCTCCTTGAATTCCAAAGAAACAACCAAATTATGATTAAAAGGAACAAACACAAAAATTTTAGAAAAAAACCCACCAGCCTGCAACCCCGCAGATAAAACCCGCTTAAATCACAGCCTATACGGATTGAATTGAAAAGATACACAACTAAATGAATCTCATATTTTAGGGCTCATGACCCACGCAAGCTGCAAATTAATCGGGTGGCCCGCGAGCCTCGGTCCATATACCCAATTCTAGCCATATCGTGTGAGAGTGGTGTGGCAATGTCATGCCATTGCATGATAAGATTTTTAAAAGTATGTGCCGTCTTTTTCTCTTTATTAAATGACAAAATTATGTTCATATACATACAAATATGTAAACTTTTAAAATTACTTTCATTAAAACTATTTTAAATTATACTATGTTATTTTTGCGAAATACTCCTTTCGATCCTATATATAAGAGACATTTTTGTGAGAGAAAAATATTTTTTATATATAAGATCGGAAGGAGTAATAATCATTAATTTTCTATTTGCAGGATATTTTATTGAAGGACGGAAGGAGGGGCAAATTTGTCCATATGGGGGCAGCTCACGATTGGATAATGAAGGTGTTAAATTTTGTTGGTATGGCACTATGGCAGTGACACACACATGTGAGATCAGAATCAACAGAAGGGACAACGTGGTCAATTTAGATAGCTGCCCCACAAATTATTGCACTATAAGACGCAGAAGAAATTGTGGTTTATGCACATATGAATTTTTTTTTAAATTATGCTTTTTTCTCTTATCTTTATTTTAGGTTTTAATTTGATCTCTTATTTATTAAAAATTTTGAATTAGTCTCTTATCATTATTCTAGGTTTCAGCTTGGTCCCTTGTGTATTAAAAGTTTTAAATTAGTCCTTATGTTACGAATATTATACTAATGTGGTCCATTTTTTATTAAAAAAAGGACTACATTAGTATAATATTTGTAACATAAAGGACCAATTCGAACAAAAAAAATAAGAGGGACCATATCGAAATTTTTAATACATAAGCGACCAAATCGAAAATTAAAATAAACATAACGGGCTAAAAGTATAATTTGACTTTTTTTTTTTTTTCTTTGGGGATTGTGCTGATGGATTATTATTCATAATTATTTGATAGGCTATTATTATAATAAATAATTTAAATTTTAATATATCAAATAATTATGAATAATAGCCTATATCAAATAAACTTGGTAAAAGTTTATTTTACGAATAATAATTCGTAAAATTCCTTCCACACTGGAGTCATTAACTTGGTAAAAGTTTTAGTGCCGAGTGAGTGATCCTTCTCCATCTCATGCCACTCGTTTCCATATTTGCGTAGTGGTTTAATAGTGCAGTGCTTGCTTTCCTGTACCCTTAAAAAAGATGGAGATGAACATATTTTATGGTTGGTAGTTTTCTTCCATATATCGTACTGTACTTCAAAGATATTATTACTGCTTTAAGCAAATTTATGGTTACAAAAATATTAAGAAGAAGCAATTTTGACCAATACAACACGTACACCCCTTTTGCTATATTATTATTATTATTATTACTAACACAATACTCGTACATACGCACGGGTCAATTTATCGGGACTAAAGAGTAAAATACTCATTTTTTCGAGAAAATATTACATGTTGTGGATATAGTTTTATCATTTTAACCATGTATCAAATTTTAAAAATATTTTATTATTTATACAATCATTTATACTGATATGTAATGTATCTCTATCGAGAATCAAAATTAAGAAAATGATTTATAAATAATAAAAACATTTAGAAATTTTGATAGGTGATCAAAGACGATGAAATTATACCGAGGATATGTAAAATTTTCCTCCTGGGACTTAAAAAAATAATTATTTATCATCTTCAAATAATAAAAAAATTATAAAGATTGAATACAAAAAAAAAACTAAAGGAAAAAAACATTAAGAAAATAGGAAATATAAATAGAAGAAAATAAAAGAATTAAGAAGTAAACAAAATTCTCCGTAGAGACTGAAAAGTACAATAGTCATTTATAAATAATAAAATATTTATAAAATTTGATTTTGATATGGGCTCAAGACATTAAATTATATCGACAACATGTAATGTTTTCCCGTTAGAAAGCAAAATAAAAATAATCATTTATATTAACATATAATGTTTTCCTACAGAGAGTCAAAAGTAAAATAATTATTTATAAATAATAAAAACATTTATAAATTTTAATAAGTGATGAAATACGATGAAACTATACCGGCAACATGTAATGTTTTCCCGTTGAGACTTAGATGTGAAATAATCATTTATTAAATTATACTGACAACATGTAATGTTACCCCGTTAAGACATAAAAGCAAAATAATCATTTATCATTTATAAATAATAAAGACATTGATAAAGATTAAATATAAAAAATAAAAAATATTACTGAAAAAAGAAATATAAATATAAGAAAAATAAAAAAATTAAGAAGTAAACAAAATTTCCCGTAGGGACTGAAAAATTAAATAATTATTTGTCAATAATAAATTTTTTATAAATTTTATTTTGATATGAGCTCAAAGACAATGAAATTATATCGATAACGTGTAATATTTCCCGCCAAGAAGCAAAATAAAAACAATAATTTATACCGACATGTAATATTTTTCCATCGAGAATCAAAAGTAAAATAATTATTTATAAATAATAAAGACATTTAAAAATTTGATACATGATGAAATATGATGAAATTATAGCGACAATTTCTAATGTTTTCCCGTTAGAACTTAAATATAAAATAATCATTTATGTAATTATACTTACAACATGTAATGTTACCCTATTAGGACTTAAAAGTAAAACAATTATTTATAAATAATAAAGACATTTGTAAAGATAAAATTAAAAGAAACAAAATTAACAAATTAAAAACTATAGAAATAAAAAAACATTAAGAAAAAAACTAAAAGAAAATTTGAAATATAAATATAAGAAATAAAAATTAAGAAGTAAACAAAATTCCAACTCGGGACTTAAGGAGTAAAATAATCATTTATAAATAATAAAATGTTTATAAAATTTGATTTTGATATGTGCTCAAAGACGATGAAATTATAAAAGGAAACATGAAACATGTAATTTTTTCGTGAGGAATTAAAAGAAAAGTAATCATTTACACCGACATGTAATTATGTTTCCCATCGAGAAAGAAAAGTAAAATATTCATTTATATGTAATAAAAAGATTTATAAATTTTGATAGTGACGAAATACGATGAAACTATACCAACAACATGTAATGTTTCGCCGTTGGGACTTATATGTAAAATAATCATTTATGAAACTATACCAACAACATGTAATGTTACCCCAGTAGGACTTAAAAGCAAAATAATTATTTATCACTTATAAATAATAAAGACATTTATTAAGATTAAATATAAATATAAAAATACTTATGAAATTTGATATGTGCTCAAAGACGATGATATTATACCAACAACATGTAATGTATTCCCGTCGGGACGCAAAAGAAAAGTAATCATTTATATCGATGATGTAATATTTCCCCATCGAGAATCAAAAGTAAAATAATCATGTATAAGTAATAAAGACATTTATAAATTTTGATATGTGATCAAAGACGATAAAATTATGTCGACAACATATAATGTTTCCCTTTTAGGACTTAAAAGTAAAATAATCATTTATCGTTTATAAATAATAAGAACATTTATAAAGATAAAATAAAATAATAAAATCACAAAACTCAAGAAATAAAAAAAACTGTTAGAAAAAACTAAAAGAAAATAAGAAATATAAATTTTAAAAAATAAACAAAATTAAGAAATAAAAAAAAATCCTCTTATGGAATCAAAAGTAAAATAATCATTTATAAAAAATAAATTTTTTATGAAATTTGATTTTCATAAGCGCCCAAAGACGATGAAATTATATGGACAATATGTAATGTTTCTCCGTCGGGACACCAAAAAAAACTAATCATTTATGTTGACATGTAAAGTTTTTTCGTCGAGAAGTAAAATGATTATTTATAAATAATAAAGACATCTATAAATTTTGATAGGCGATAAAAGAAGATAAAATTATAATGACAACATGTAATTTCTCGTAAGGATTTAAATGAAAAAAATGAAAAATAATCATTTACTATTTATAATTAACAATGACATTTATAAACATAAAATATAAAAATAAAGAAATAAAAACATTAAAGAAAAAAAGAAAAAATAATAATAAATATAAAGATAAAATAATCATTTATAAATAATAGAGATATTTATAGATTTCAATATGTGATCAAAGGCGATGAAATTATACCGACAACATGTAATACTTCCCGTCGGGACGCAAAAGAAAAGTAATCATTTATACCGACATGTAATATTTTCCGTAGAAAATCATAACTAAAATAATTATCTATTTTATTTATAGATAATAAAGACATTTATAGATTTTGATATATGATCAAAGACGATGAATGTATACCGACAACATGTAATGTTTTCCTTTTGGGTTTTAAAAGAAAAATAATTATTTATCATTTATAAATAATAATAATGACATTTGTAAAGATAAAATTTAAAAAATAAAAATTTAAAATCTAAAGAATTAAGTAAAAATTAAAAAAGACTTAAATACCATTTTGGTCCCTTAACTTATTTTCGATGTTCAATTTGGTCATTTAACTATTTTTTGGGCTAACTTAAAAACTTATAGAACCTATTTGGCACAACTTAAAAACTTATAGGACTTATTTGGCCAAACTTAAAAATTTAAAGGACTTATTTGGCCGATAAGGAATTATTTGACCCAACTTAAATACTTATAAGACCTATTTGGCCCAACTTAAAAACTTAAAGGACTTATTTGGCCCAACTTAACACCTTAAATGAATTATTTGGTCGAAAAGGACTTATTTGGTCCAACTTAAAAACTTATAGGACCTATTTGCCCCAACTTAAAAACTTATAGGACCTATTTGACCTAACTTTAAAACTTAAAAGACTTATTTAGCCGAAAAGGATTTATTTGACCTAACTTAAAAACTTATAGGACTTATTTGTCTCAACTTAAATGACTTATTTGGCCAAACTTAAAAACTTATAGTACCTATCTGGCCTAACTTAAAAACTTATAGGACCTATTTAGCCCAATTTAAACACTTAAATGACTTATTTGACTGAAAAAAACTTATTTGGCCTAACTTAAAAGTTTATAGGATTTATTTGGCTCAACTTATTTGACTAAAATAGAGGAAAAGATAAAGAAAAAAAAAGAGAAAGTGGGAGCCGGATAAACAGAGAGAAAGAAATTAAAAAAAGGGTGAAAACTGGGAGGATAAGGCGCTGATGAGCGGGAACTAAATTTATCAAAAATTGCCACGTGTCAAAGTGGGGTTTGTTTTCTTATCATGTAGATTATTATTTGATTAAAAGAGAGCAAAAGATAAAGGAAAAAAAAAAGAGAAAGAGGGAGCCAGATAAACAAAGAGAAAGAAATTAAAAAAAGGGGTGAAAACAGGGAGGATGAGAAGCAGATGAGCGGAAACTAAATTTACCAAAATGTTACCACGTGTCAAAGTGGGGGTTTGTTTTCTTACGTAGATATAGATATAGATTATTATTATTATTATTATTATTATTCACCGTCCAGAAAAGTAAAACTGTTTCCTCGATTTTTGAAGGTATGGCAATGTTTAAGAACTTTTAGTTATCATATTGTAAAGAGGATCATCACTGTGTGTAGACAATTGACTACAATATTATAATGAAACGTAATGTGAACATTTCACCAACAAGAAATAATTTGTTAAAATAACAAAATAATTTGTTAAAATAACATAAGGTTACTGGTAAGGTAACGTGCTAGATTCCAACCGAATATCAGACTATATAACAATAATATTTTATTGGCGGGGAGCTTTGAATTGGTCCAAATGAAATGAAAGGAAACGAAAAGATAAAGTGCTAGTTGAAATGAAAATGACATTTGCCTGAATTAAACAAACTTAGAGATAAGGAGGTGCAACAGAGGCGCCGACGAAATGAAACATATTGGTATGAAAAGTTACCGGTGATAGGATGGAAGAGCTGGAAGGTTTGTTGGAAGTAAATCCTCAAATTGATCATCAACAAAAACTACAAAAACTAATTTAGTTTTTGAGAAATAAAAAATACTAATTTGGTCCTAATTTTTTTTTAATATGGGTCAAATTAATCCCTGATAGGGACTAAAATATCCTTAAAAATTATCCTAAAAATGACTAATTTAACCTACATTTGAGATTTTTAATGACTAAATTGGTCTCCGTAATTTTTATCGAGTACCAATTTTGATATTTACTCGTATGTTTGCATGTGGTAGTGGGTTTTTCATTTGAATGAGACTTGCTGAATCTGAATTCAAGGTTAATTAGGTTCTCCTACTCTCCCAAATATCATGCAAAATCATCATCATCAGATATATAAAAATGAATAACATATTAATACATGCATACGTGCATAATTATAAGATTTTTTTTGTTTGTTTCATCTACCCGCTATAACATAATAAATTAAATTGGCAAGAGTATTATAATTCAAGTGATATTAACGCTATGTTGGGCAACAAGTAGCGGACAACAGACGGGTTTATAGTTGGTAGTGAATGAGTTTATCACATATGGCTAACAGGGGATAAACTAGTAAATTTTTTTTTTGAAAGAGGGATAAACTAGTAAATTAAACTTAAAGTGTTTGGTAAAATTAATGGTTGAACTAGTTGATAAATATAAAATGACATAAAAAGATATTTTTAACAATGTTTAAATTTCTTCGGTCAATATTAAATATGAAAAATATTTATAAATTATTATTAAAATAAATTTATGTTTTTATACGAGAAAATTTATGTTAGTTAAACTAATTTTTAAGATATTTAGAGAAGTTACAATTTTGAAATTTATATTTTAGTAATCTAATTTATTTACTTATTTATTTATCATCATTAAAATGATTTTTATTAGTTAAAATTATTATTTTTATTTATTTATTTATGTATTCATACTTTATAAAATTATATGTATTACACAAATATATGTAACAATATAAATGCATATAGTGAGAGAGATTGTAGGAGTTAATAATTTTTTATTTCTCATAATAGAGGGTAAATGAGATATTTAATTAAAATAATAAAGGTGAAAACGTGAGAAAAAATTATATGCTACAAGTAGTTATGATTCCTTTCATAGTGATGAGGTAGTACGGAATGCACAGCTACCCCAAAAATTTAATATAAGCTAGGAATACATATTTTTTAGGGATTGCAAAATGGGTCAACCCACCTCATTTAAAACGGAGTAGGACGGGGTAGGTTGAATTAAGTATGTGGGTTGAGTATTGTGGCCCGCCCCTACCCCCACTATGGGTTAATATGGGTTGGCCCGTCAACAACAAAAACAACAAAGAAAACAAATAGAATGTTGATTAATGAGTCTGGTTAACGTGTTAACGTGTCAATAAAAGGTTTAAATATCATAATAAATAGTTAAAATGCATCAAATAAGTCAAAAAGAAAAAATTTGACCCGGCCAACCGACTCATCAGGGGCACCTCCTCTTGCAGACATGAGGTAGCCATGGCTACTGTGACATTCCAAAATTTTCATAATTTAAATAATACTTCAAAAATAAGAAATAAAAAGAAATAAATTAAAATTTATAATTTAACCAAAGATTTGGCAAAAATAAATGACAAAGAAATAGGAAGAAGAGATGTCTATAAGTTAGAAGAAATCAAAAGAATGCAAAAAAAAAATTAAAATTAATAAATTAATATATAAAATAATAATAGGGGTCTAGAACCCTTTGGGAGGGTCTAGAACCCAAAGAAAAATAAATTTTTAATTTTGGTCCGTCGCGACGCGACGGTACACAACTAGGGACCATCGTGACGCGAGCGTACCCTGACAGCAGCACCACGTGCGCGTTGACATGTGTAAAAGGATACAAACCATCGCATCGTCGCGACGCGTTGCAGTTTTTACCACACTAGTGCAGAAAAGTGTTTTAACACCAGTTAAAATCGATATTTTACACCGATTTTAGTATCGGTGTAGATAGTGTTGGTGTAGTATGTTGAGTTTTTTACCCGGCGTAGTAAATAGGCCTTTTATACCGGTTATAAGATAAAACCGGTGTAAAATACTTAATTTTAATACCAGTTTTTTTATAACCAGTGTAAAACGTCTGTATTTTACACCGAATTTCAGAATAACATGTGTAAAAACTATCTTTGTTTTTAATATCACTTTGTTTGTCCATAACAGCACAGATGCACTATAAATGACAATTAAAATAGGCGCCAAATTTGGCAAGAATTGACAGTAGAATATATTGGCACCAAATTTGCCCAAAATTCAAACAATAATTTAATTTAGCAGTCAATTTGACACATAAATAAAAAGCAATGACATATCTACATTATTACTAAACTTTTCAAAACAAGGAAAGATTATGTACAAACGGGCTAACAATGTCATTTGCGTCACTTCTCTCTACTGATTCTTCAACTTCAACATGTTATCGTTTAGGAGACAGAACCTTCCGAAGGCTTCATGATTCTTCTTCACATAATACAGCAATTTTATGGTTGATGCATTAGTTGAAAAGATACAATGAAGAGCAACCTGATGCATTTTGTCCACAAGAAGATAGTGAAAACAATGAGTTCTTCTCTAGATTCTATGATGTGAACGTGAACACAAGAAGGGGGGTTGAATTGTGTTAAAAACTTTTCGCAAACTTTAAGTTAGAAACACTTTAGAACACAAGTTTTTCAAAACTGTTTGTTTATCGGATGCTGGAAATAATCGGACGCTGGAAAAAGCAGTTTGATAAAACTTGTTTTTAACACAACAAGATAGAAATGAATAGAAAGCAGTAAAGCAAGAGACGCAGAAATTTATACTAGTTCACTACCAAACTGGTAGCTACATCTAGTCCCTTCGTTCCTGAAGGATTTTTCACTATAATCAATCTGATTACAATTTCCTCAAGAGTATTCTACTGTCACAACTTGACAATACTCTCAATTTCTCAAAACGACTCGATCTGATCGAGCCTTTGAGGATACTGACCTTAACTAGGCCAAAACAAACTTTTACAAGTGAGTTGAAGTACGATTAAAAATAACTCTCACAGAGAGGATAAAAGATTAAGCTCAACTATAGAAAAACTTTCTTAAAGAAAGTGGTCGGACCGAAGTTCGATTCTTGTAGTCCAGAGACTTAGCACGAGACTTGGTTGCTCACAGAAGCAGTGCTTGTACTCAGTAAATGAGGTAATATTTCAGCAGAATTTCAGCAAGCTTTTTCACAGGATGTTCGTTACTTCTTCAATGGATACCATGAGGTATAAATAGGAATTCCAAGGATATTACCGTTACGGTAAAAATGGCTCCTTTCCATTGAGTGAGGTAAATTCAAAACGCTATCTCTTTCTTCCTTTGTAGAGAATATCCCAGTAGTACATATTACCGTTTTCGTACTACCTTGCTTTTCACGATTGCTTGTACGATTTTTGTCTTGTAGCTAAAGGTGTCACCTTTGATACCACGTACAACAATTTTGGCGCTCAGAATCAATTTTGAAATCCGTTCCAGAAACTTCTGAGAGGTAGAGCAGCAATGTGACTAACACGTGATTTGAAATGAAGTTCAGACGCTCGCTCAGAATCGGAAGTTCGGACGCTCGTAGCAATTGCATAAGCTTTGTGTCATAGAGAGAAAATTACAGACGCTCACAAGGATGAGCCGGATGCTGACACATGGAATGTATCCTTCTCTTGAGAATTACTTTCTTCTTGCTTGAGTGGCTTAGAATATGTGTATTATTAGTATCTGCACACTTCAAGAATTGTTAGAACATAAATTGTTCTCTTGTGAATACTTTGTTATCATCAAAATTAATGAGGGTCTAAACTTCTCAATCGTTTAGGTTCCAACATGATGGTGTCAAGAGAATAACTCCTTGGTTTTCCCATCATCTTGAGGACAAATTTCTTCAGCTTCCTACACTTCCTTCAAATAATAATGCGAGGAGGAAACTGAAGAAATTTGTCCCCAAGATGATGGGAAAACCAATGAGTTGTTTTCTTGACACCATCATAGAATCCAGAGAAGATCTCATTGTTTTCGCCACCATCTTGTGGACAAAATGCATCAGCTTGCTCTTTATTGTATCTTTTCAATTAATGCATCAACCCTAGAAAATATGCATTATGTGAAGAAGAATCATGAAGCCTTCGGAAGGTTCCGTCTTCTAAACGACAACATGTTGAAGTTGAAGAATCGGTAGAAGGAAGTGACGTAAACGACAACAGTGATGACGAGCGTCCATGTTGAGGCTAGTTTTGGTCAGTACTAGAGGAGAAACTAGGACAAATTTGGGCAGTAGATTCCTTCAAAAGAGTCGATGGAGTGTACTCGGGTGCGATAGGAGAATACTCCAGTGTGGATGGACTATACTCTCTGATCTCATCGTCATCGCTGGAGATCTGAACAATGTCCGGCCCTTGAAGAACCTCCCTGGCAGCTACGGGCCTCCTGGGAGGGGGTGGTCTCCTCTAAACCATGCACATACGATGACTCGGGCCCCAACGATCAGTACCGACACGGGGATCGCGGTCCTCATCGACGAGGATCACAGTCCTCAATCCTCACGAAGCTGGCTCAATACTCCCTTGCAGTCATCATTGGCCTGCTAATAGACGGATGTGACCTCCTCGAAGCCATCCGAGTACGACGGCCCCCACGACCCCGGTTTTCCTCTGAAGAAATTGTCTGTTGTCAAAATAGGAAAGAAAAAAAGGAGCAATTTCATCATTAGGAGAATCATCAAAACAGGAAAAAAAAAAGGAGCAGTTTCATCACTAGGAGTACCATCAAAACAATAAAATAACTTGGTAAATAAAACCTAAAATCCAAGGACATGGAAACAAATATGCATGCAAAGTACTTCTTCTTTTTTAAGGACATGCTTTTAACTACAAAAAGCACCTAATATCATCAAGTTCATCACAAAACCATGAAACATTGGTAACTAAAATCCAAAAACAATAGAACAATAAGCGAGTTCATCAACTTCATAAACAATAACAACAAACCGGCAAGAAGAGTTTTCTAGAAATAACATACCTGTCAAATGAGAACGGCGGTGACAGTAAAGGAGACGAAAATAGCGGCGAAGGTAACAGCTGCATAAATGAGAACGAAAACGACAATGGAAATGAGAACGTGAACGAAAACGAGAGAAAGAGGAAGGAGAACAAAAACGAGAAATGGAGCTTTACTAGGGAAGAATAACGGAAGAATGGCTGTCGGAGGAAGGTGGTGGTGGTGGTTCTTCATGAGAGTGAGGGAATGGAGGAGGTGTTTCATCGTGAGAGCGACAGTGTAAAGGTTTCTGGAAGAAGAGGCGAATGAAATGTTTTTTCTGTCCCGCGAATTAAAAGGTGGAAAACAAACTTTTCACACTGGTTTTTAATAACAACCTGTGTAAAAAGTTATAAAGTTTAAATTTTAAAACTTTTACACCAGTTTTATAAACAACCGAAGTGAAATGTTTAGAAAATATTACCAGTTAATTGTAAAATCGTCACCTCGTTTACATTTTACACCGGTTGTTGAAATAACCAGTGTAAAATGTTATGCGTAAGTTATCTATCTCGTTTATTAATTACAAAATTGCCACCGCGTTCATATTTTACACCTGTTATATAAGAAACCGGTGTAATATGGTAAATTCTTATGCATTTTGTGTACTAGTGCCACCGCTATAAATAGGTGGTTTTACCACCCATTTTTACACAACCCAGCTCCCAAATTCCCCTCCTTTCTCCTAGTTCTAGCCTCCTAAGGTCACAAGTAAGGAACAAGAGAGACGCCAGGAACAGGAAGGGGCGCAAGGGTAGGAGCAGTCCTCCAGTCAGGTAAGGGAGACAGAACTCTATCCACTAGGAATTATAGTAGTAGAATAAATATAGAATAGGTGTAGGGTGCTCTTATCTCTACTAAAGGGTTGATAATGACAACACCTCAAGAGAGGGTTTGTGACCTGCGATGACTGGTGGTAGTCACCGCTAGTCTATCAACCCATCAGGAATCGTTCGTTATATGAATGATGTTTAATTATGTATTTATGTATGTGACTGTGTGGTTTGTATTAGATCGCCTGTGCGACACTAGGTATGAATAGTGATTGATGGTTGACTCAGATGATTGATGATGCAGTATGTGTTAGTTGTGACACTATTCTTGTATGTTTGTGTTGTGAATGTGATGAATATTGTGAAGGGAAGATTTGTGATTTGAAACCCAAAAGAGTAGTTGGTACTTAATCTCATAGGATACAATCGAAGTATAAATTGAGAAATAGATACCATAGGCCACTGAGTCAATTTGAGGTTGAGTTATTAGGATATGATTTTGGAGAATAAAATGTGAGGATTCATATGCATAGCTGTAATCCGCCGCCGTGCGCATAGGCTAGCGTACGAGGTCAGGTACTTGAGTGTTGGTACGAGTACAGTCAGTACAGGGCTTACTGGTCCGTGGGGATAGTCCGGGTCCGACAAGTCTACAGGTGACGGATGACTCGCAACCATCCTGTTGGGACGTCGGGGTGCCTAGTTATCTTGACAGGGTACTGTTGTATTCACTGTCCATAATGACGATCCCAAGTACCGCCCCGATACCTGTTCCTATCGCTGAAGTTGGGGAACAGGGATGCACTCTTAGGAATACGATGAGCGGGATATGTGGATTGACAACTGACTTGATCTGCCCTTCACAGGCTGGGAGGTTGCTATTATTATGGCTAAGGTGGGGCCGTTGCTGCTGTCTATTGCTGTGTGGCCACATAGACATATAGAATCCTAGGATGCATGCGTGTGAGAGTGGGTAGTATAGGTACTGATTCCTAAAATAAATGACCTTGGAGATAGATGTGTTTGCTATAACACACCGTTTTTGGAGCACTACAGTGTAATAATTAAAATCCTAAACGAGTAATTAGGCAATATAGATATACTAAAAAATAATAGTTTATTAAAAACTAAATATATTGACACGTATATAAGGTTATATATCTTTACAAAACCCGTGTCTAGGGCCCACAACTTATATGACACATATACAGACTCTTACTCACTAGCTGTGACACGTAACTGAAGAGAGAGTTACTCTTACTGAGTACCCTCTATATACTCCATGATACGGGCGATGCCTCCATCAAGTCCATGTTATCTGCTTTATATGAAGAAGAACATACAACACAAGAAAAATAGAAAGAGCTAAGAAACACATTACACACCATAAAAGTTGGGAAAGCTGGGATAGAAAGCATATACAAATGGCACACACACTCGAGCAAGCACAACCAATTCTCATGTTTATCTAAGTTACGCTCACTATCCTTTAAGCCTATACCACTATATCTAAGCCTAGCTCCACTCACTTTCTTCTCACATCCTATAGCCTTCTACATATCCTATTCTTAACTACTCCGCACCATCACCGGCTAAACTATTAGCTCTAACCTACCGGCTAAGGCCTAACGGTACTCTCTCGATACTCCTATCACTTCAATAATTCATCTTAATCACATGCAGAGTTAACAATCAACATTAAAGCATATCTCAAGCATCAGACTAGCACATACAACACATTAACTAACATCTTATTTAGCAGCATCGTCACACAAATACCAATGATCATATATAATCAGCAATATAGTTATACCATTACCAACAATCATACTTAACCAGCGCCACATCAATCAACATCAGTCATCTATACTGGCATACACAACACAACATCAATCATCAATCATCAACATCTAGATTAACCCTAGTGTCGCTCAGGCGACCTGCTACTGACATGTTATCAATCAGCACATCAGCAATCACACATAACCATAAAGCAATCATAATTTGTCTATCCTAGGGTTTTCACGCATCAGATAGGTTATTCCTATGGTTAATAGACCTCTGACAACTGTCCTCAGTTATCACAGGTCACAACCCCTCTCCTGAGGTGTTGCTGTTATCAACCGCTAGTAGGCTTGGGTCATCCTACGCACATTTATATACACTACTCTGTTTACCATCCCTAGAGTGTAAGATTTCTTGCTCCCACCAGGTTAGAAGATCGCTGAAGCCTCTGCCACTATTTGGACTCCTGCCCCACTTCTTACTCGCACTCCTACCTTTGAACCTGCTACTACCTCTGAATTGGCTACTCACACTCCACCCTTCGCTATTTTCATATCCCCTCAGAGGGTTCCATACTAAGAGCTTTCTGATGCACAGGATCCTCACTTGAGGCAAGTGCAGAGCATACTTGCTCCTTAGTGGCCCTCAAAGTCTCACTCCTTTCTCAATCTCAAGGATTGCCTACTAAGGGTTTTCTGATGCACAAGATCCTCATCTGAGGCAAGTGCAAAGCATACTTATTCCTTAGAAGAAGCTCCTAGAGAGAGAAAGCTAGAGAGAGAGAGAAAAAGTTTTGGCGCGAATGGAAACCAACGGGTGAACGCCTATTTATAGGCGAGCTACGGCTCGATCGCGTCGCGCGATGGACTCCTCTCACTGGGTCCATAGCGTCGCGGTGGTACCTTCCAGATTCTTTTGGATGTACAGGTGGCAAAGATCCAACGGTGATCCCATTGCGTCGCGATGGTCACCACACAACTCCATCGCGTCGCGATACAACCTTTCCTAAAATACCCAGATTTTTATTTTCTAGAGCTTTCTAGGACTTCCCACACTCTTCTGGGGTGTTTCCATCATTTTTAGGATTTCTAGAACTTTTCTAAGGTTTATGGGTCCCACTTTAAACCCATTTTATCCCTAATTAAGGTTTTTAATACCCGTTTATCACCTAATCACCGATCTAATCATTCTTCTAGTGTCAACTTAAAATATTAGAAAAATAGGATGTTACATTTGCGATAACTATAATTTAACGTATTCGTACATGAGTTATGCTTACTATTATTTCTATTCCATTAGTGCGTATAGTGTGTTCTGATCTCCTGTTTATCTTTGTGGTGCATATCCATACTATCGAATGAGTAAAGTCAAAAAGGTGATACAGAAAGGAATGATCAGCCAGTGAACTTGATACTGTCAGGTGGAGTCCACACATGCATATCGTGTATTCATGCACTGCACTCACTTTCAGGGGATCCTACGGATGAATCCGATAGGAGCACAATATTCATTTTTGTTGGTAAATTATGCAATATATTATTACATCGGCAACATTTGGTATCTGGGATAATGGGACGAGGTCGTCTCAGCTACCCCAAAATAATAAAATATTAAATGTTAGGTATATAAATAAGTAATTTTAGCCTAAAAAATATATATTACAGAGTACAAATACAAATTTTGGCTAAGGGATGAGTCTCAAGTCACAACATGATCTCTTGATTTGAAATGTTGCAGGGTCTAAATGCTAGTGATAAACTTTTATTTAAGTCTTGGATTAGTTAATTGAGTTGGGCTGTTAATTTTGTTAAAATAGGGAGTTTATTATTTTTTTCCTTAATTACTATTTGTATATAAACTTTTAACACTTTTGTTGCTCTTTTATTTTAATGAAGTTTATTTAGCCTATAAAAAAATTTACTCTTTATATTTAGCCCTCTCATCAAAATTAGGCTACCTCTACCCCTGCGACTCACCCCATTTTTGGCGGGTTATGTGGGGCGTGTCAAAGTGAGTTGGTGGGTTAGAAATCCCAACCTAGCCACCAAAAAAGACGGGTTAAATGGGTTGACCTAACAGATCCAACCCATTCTACCACCCCTAATATTATTGTTTTGATCCCCAAAAAATATATATATTATATAACAAGCGCAAATTTTGTGGGGGTGGACGCAAGAACTAAAAATGACTACCTTTTAAAACCATTCAATATATTAAAAAAATGCTATTGTTTTACTCTGCCTCCCACACTTCACATGGTACAACAATGACTAAAGTTAGTTGAGTTGGACTAAAAAAACATTATAAGCTGGTGAAAAAAATGCTTTAATCTAGTGAGAAAATGTTGGTTATCTAACACCTATACCAGTTGCAGACACATATAGGACCCTGAGTTGGTGGGAGCAAAATGCATAAACATATAAAAGTTTGGGTCAGTGGGTTCAAATACATAAAAATATATGGGGAAAATACAAATTGTCAATATATGTATTGGTAATTTAATTAAGATAAGGGAGTGCACATGCATACCCTGATGTGAACATAGGTCCTCTACTCACCTCTACTTTGGTCCTATGAGCTTATCTGCAATAAGCTAGCGATTTGACCTTTCCGGACATAACCTAAATTATTTAGTTTTAAGATTAAATCTTGAAGGTCATTCTACTTCCAATTTAACATATAATCTATCCCCTTAAAGAAAAGAAAAAAGGCCTCAGGAAACACAAAAAGGATCAAAATTAAGATATATGACATCACGAATACAACAAATTAACGAGCGTAATTACATACTCCCCCCGTCTCATATTAAATGTCTTGTTTAAAATATTTACATATTTCAAATAATTTGTAATTTTAGAATATTGAGAGAGTATTGATTGTCTTTTCCAATAATACTCTTATTTATTTTTATCTCAACTAGCTAATCTTAGTTAGTCATTCCACCTAACTCCTAGACTACAATAAGGACAGTTTGATCAACACAAATGATTTTACCTAGGAAATCATTGAAATTAATGATTTTCAGCTGAAGGATGCATCAACTTATGTTTGTTTCCATCATTAGTTTAGTGCCTGTTTGTTATAGATTCTAGGCAACAAATAATCAATTTTGAGAGAAAAAACAAGGCCAATAGAATTGAAAATCATTGTTCTTGTGTTTGGATGAAAAAATTGTGGTGGAAAAAATTGATTCTGTGGTGGGTAGAATTAATCTTGATGGAAACAAGAATTCATAGTTTTTCGTCAAATAAAATCATATCTGAGTGTGAGACCACAAAACTCTTTATATTTATATATAAAAGGTGATTCTATTTTTATCATCCAAATGAAGTGTGTATTTAGTTCTGTGGTGGCAAAAATTTATTTTTACTTAGTTAATTTTGTAAAATTGATTTTGCTTCAAAGTGAGTTGAATGTAACATGATTTATGTTTGGATACAATTAAGAAAAAAGTAATTTTTATCAATTCATGCTTTTAAGTGTAAAATTACCAAAATAGGTCCTAACATATGTGTATCAAACTAGATTTATTTTTCTTTTTATATAGTTATTTAAATTTTGTTAAATTATTAAATCTAATATAATTGTATAATATTTTAATTAACAAATAAAAACAGTCAGAACTAAAAAAAAAATCAGCAAAAACAAATTTAGGGTAAATACAGTAAAGGTCGGTTGTGGAAGATGTCAACATGCAATAGGTATAATTAATTTGCTTTCATCGTGAAAGCTATTATTTCTTACTTCCGATGGAATCAATTTTAGAGAGTAAAATTTATTTTTCGTAAAAGATCCAAACATATTTACATGAGAGTCAAGTTGCTTTTAACTATGCCAACGTGCGTCTATCCGCTGTGGACGTGGAACCAAACGAGAAGGCGAAATCAATTCTTCTGAATCCACTTTTAAAATGTCATTATCAAACACAAATAATTTTTTTAAACTCAATTTTTTTAAAATCAATTCTTTTGAAATCAATTCTATCACAACTAAAACAAAAAGACCAATCAACACCTCAAAACACACGATGCTTGTGACTCAGATGTTTTCATTTTTGGGATGTCAATGTATGTTTCCAGATCCAGTTTTTAATCTCTTTGTTGGGTGGTTATCTACTTATCCTCGCCTCTATTAATGTAGTACAATTAAGAAGTACTCCCAAGAAACTAGCAAGCCAAAGGTATTCCCTCTGTCTCATTAGTTGTCGTCTCTGAAATAATTTATTGTCTCAAATTACTTATCTCTTTAAAAAATCCAAAAGTATTAATTACTTCTTTTTTAACAATCCCCTTGTATCTTAATCGACTATATTAATGAGATTTTCTATCTAATTACTCAACTACTCCAATTAATAAGGGGTATTTTAGTCAAGAAGTATCATTTTATTATGAAAATTTGTAAACTCAATTATTTTTTTAAGATATATGCATAACATAAGAGAAGAAAGAAGTAAAATGCGACGGAAGGAGTACTCCATAACAATTGATATTTGGCGCTAATGCATTATATTTAGACTAAAGTATAATTTGATGTTCTACTGATACTCTTTCCGTCCCGAATTATAAGAGTATTTTGGTAAAAATTTTCCTACGAAGGAATATAATTAATGTAATTAAAGCCAATAAATTTGTCTACAATCTTTATTGTTTTACCTAAACTACCCTTAAATTCATTGGAAATGTAAATTAAATAAGGGTAATAGAGAAAAAAATAATTAATGTTACGGACAAACTTCAAAGAAACTTTATAAATTGAGACAAATTAAAAAGACAAAAAACTCTTATAATTTGAGACGAAGGGGGTAATTCACTAGAGAAATCTCGTAAAATTTAAAAATCGTCAATCTTCTATCTATAATGACATTTTACCAATATAAAAAAATGATATTTATTTTTCTTGAAATAATTATTTATATAGGAGTAATTATTAAATAAAGGTATAGCTGAAAAAACATTATTTAAACCTGAATTTTCAAAATATCAATAGTTTTGAAAAAAAAATATATGAATAGCTTCGAATCAGAGAAAATATGTTTAATTGGATTGGTAATTTTATTATGGCCATAGGTACGAACCTAAGGGTCTGTTTGATGGCCAGGATAAGGGAAACAGGATAGGATAAACTATCATATCCTGTCTTAATCTAGCTTTTGATGAGTCAACAGGATAAGATAAGTCAATCCTGTCACTTTATCATATCTTGTCTCTTTAGTGTAATTCTTATCCTAAGGTGAGGGCTGAGTTAGAAACTAACAGGTAAGGGTGTTCGCGGATTGGATTGGATCGGTTTTAAGGAGAAAAACCATCTGATCCAATCCTTTCGGTTTTTACTCTAATCATCCAATCGGTTTGGTTTTAAAATCAAATCCGATTCGATCCGATTTAGTTCGGTTTGAGTTGGATTGGATTTCGGTTTCTCATTTATAATCTAATCTCCTGGTTTATATTTTTCTAAATGGTGAAAATACGAAAATAACGATAACTTACATTTTATAACATTAAACTAATAGTATTGCAGTAGCCAACAGTAGGACAGTAACGACCCAGCTTTTTTTTGCGTCTTATAAACGAAACTATGAAATAATCAAAAGAAATCGTTGACCCCAGGAATGCTTGCGGTACGACCATATCACGCATTATTTTTCTGTATTGATATATCACGCATTATTGTATTAATGTGAAAGGGAATTATAAAATGGGAAAGAGAGGAGTAAATCCACAAATTAAGAAAAATATGTTAAAAATTACAAAAATAAGAATAAATAATTTATTTGCAAGCTTAAAAATGTACCCAAAAAAATGTATATTAAAAAAATAAAATATTCTATATTATATAAAAATATACATGAATAATTTAAAAAATTAAATTTTAAAATGTGTAAGAAAATATATTAAAAATAAGGTAATTATAAGTATAATATTATGTTATGTAATAATACTTTGGATCGGTTTGGATTGGATTGATTTTATTAGAAGGATCCGAAAACCGATCTAATCCAATCCAAAATTTCGGTTTTTTGCGGTTTTCGGTTTTTTGGGTTTGCGGTTTTTCGGTTCGATGACTGCGGTTTGAATTAGATTGGATCGGTTTGTGAACACCCTTACCAACAGGATATGATACGAATTTTTTTCCCCATTTACCCTTCAAAACATAATTTGAAATCTAATAAAATATAAAATATTTAAAAGGAAAAACTAAAATTGAAAAACATTAATATTATATATTAAATAAATAAATAATAAATAATAAATAATATTTAAATTAAAAATAATAATTTAAAAGTAAAATTATAAAAAAAATTAATTATATGTTGACCCCTCTTATTATAATAATTTTTCATCTCTTTCAGTGAGACTCAATCATTCTCTCAAAACTCAAAACACAACTCTTCTCTCTTACTGTCTCACATCTCGACCCACTCTCACTCCGGTTGATGAGTGTCATTTTTTGTCTCTGTTTTCTCCTTTTACTATGTTCAGATTTCTCCCAATTTAGACTAAAATTCTAATATGGTCTCTCTGTTAATTTTCTCTTGTAAATTTTTATGTTGTAGTTGGATCTCTGTCAATTCGGTTTATATTGTTTTGTTATTTTCTCTCGTAATTTTTTTAATTTCGAAACCTTTCTATTTTTTTAAGTCCGAAAACCTATTTTGTATTATCAGAATTCATGCTCTTGTTATTTTACAAAAGGAGTAAATATTTGCTCTTGTTATTTTTTTGTAAAAAGAACATGTGTTTGTGCTCTTGTTATAATTTCGGTGTTTTTTAAATTTTATGCACCACTAATTCAGGGTACTAGATCCGCCACTGACCATGGTTACACTGTTGGAATTAATACCTTATTAATAACAACAACAAGAACAAGCATGCTCAAACATCATAGAAGAAATACTTTAGGCAGAAGCTATAAAGACATATAAGCATGCTCAACAAGAACAACATGTTCTCTGCCCTTAGAATCTACGACATGTTGGATTATCAAGGATTAGAAGAATACCTGGATCCATAGCAATCAATCACCCAAAGTGGAATACCAAAGGAATGATCACGAACAAACTACGAGCAACTGGATCCATGACAACAAACAACGAATACGTTAGTGGTGGCTTTATGGTTCTTCCTCAACCGAATCTTCTTGAGCTCTCTCACGAGACTTTAGGTTCTCTTCAGATGGGGAGAAGAGAATGGATGACGGAGATTCGGTGTATTGGGGACCATGGCCTTCTCTATAGTGTGTTAAACCTAACAGGGTACCCATTATCCCCTTATCGGGCCACACTTACATCTACTCATATAAGGTCCATATCAATTAAAATAGGAGTCCAATGAGTTTACCTTATTTTAACTTTATATGATCACATAAAATATAGCTCCTTTATGATAAATAGCTAATATAATTATTAATAATATCAGCCCATATTAATTATTGGAATATAAAATTTCAACAATCTCCCACTTGGGCTATATATCATAATAATTATATCAGAATTCCTTAGTGCGCATATCTGAATGCTATTTATCTTTAGACTTCCTCCTTACAATCTGGTCCACCTCATGTATCAATAATGAAATCACCGCGGCTTTTGTCACTTCTGTAAATTGCGACTAAACCCCGACGATCACCACATCAACACATTTGATGACATAGATCAATATGGATGAGTAGCATGGAAATTACATGGAATGTGATCTTAATCATGCCTATTTCCAACTGGTCCTACTTAAATCTTTGGTGAGATCAATTTTGCAAAATTTAATTCTACAAAACTAAATCCTTAATGTGCAAATTAATTTTGTACACAAGATACAAACATGTTTATAATGTATTCATAAACATAATCTTTATTTCTGCAGAAAATCCGAAATAACATAAAGTTTGTATCTTAAACATAGAACACAAATAAAGACTCCCACTAAGCTAAGGCAACCTTAGTGACAACAAACCCATATAAGCAACGTGCTCATGAAAAACCTTAGGTGTCAAGCCCTTAGTCAGTGGATAGCTATCATGGAATTAGCCTCTATGTGCTCTATAGAAATTCTTTTATCCTGAATTCATTATTTCAACAACGAACACCTTTATGTCAATAGACATTATATCATTCTTTATTGTTGTTGAAGTATGATACGACTGACTTACCTTTTACTATATGCAACCTAGTGACATAGATATTTCAGTCATATCCCATAATTTGATGTCTATATTATTAACATCCTGAATATCAGAGTCAGAGTTCTTGATGATCTCTAATTTTTCAGATACCTGATATGTGGGCATATAGACTTTTGTTCTCCTTGATGATCCTCATGGTTGCCTTTTGTAATAATTCAAACTAGAATTGCTCAAGTATCTGCCACATGATCCCACGATGTACGTCGTTTTCTGATGTGTCCAGATAAGATCATGTATCAGACTTCCCATAGCTAGAGCATAGGGAACTCCCAGTATTTCTTGAATTTCCAGATTTTCTTTCGGGCAAAAATTGAGACTAAAATTGTCTCCCTTAGTAACTGTGGCATCCTCTGGTTTACTATATTTCATGTCGAAATTATTTAAACTTTGTCGATATAGCTCTTTTGTGATAATCTCAGAATACCCCAAGAGAGATCTCTCAGAATTTTGGATTCCAAATACAAAAGAGACGTCCCCAAGATCCTTCATCTCTAAATTTTCGTTAGAGATTTCTCGGTTTCGTTCAACCAGACTATATCGCTATTGACTAGATAAAATATCATCGACATATAGTAGCAGTAATATAAACTTACTCCGACTGACCTTGTAATACCCACAGTCGTCTACAATCCTCATCTCGAGACCAAATGAGACAATTACCTGATGAGACTTTGTAGTATCACTAATGAGACAACTTCTTTAGCTAATGGGTGTATTACGTCAGTTCGCAAATCATCTTTGGGTCTATCAACACAAGGTATATTGATTTCACCATATACATTTGTTTCATTAATGTTGCCATTAAGAAACACTATCTTGGCATCCATCTTATGTAGCTCCAAAGTTATAATGAGCAATGAGCGTTGTGATTGTCCGAAAAAAAGTCTTTCAATAAAACCAAATAGAATGACTCTTTACGGTCAATCCTTTCTTTATGGCTCCCAATGCTATAGTTCTTGAGGGTGTTGAGTTTGATCTTCATGAATAATTTCCTTAACTTGATTGGGAGGAAGAACAATAATGTCCTCACGAGGATCCAAATTTGCTACACCAATAGCAACTGTATGAATTGGTTCAATAATTATAACCGCTTCTTCCTCACTCAATTTTGTTCTCTAACTTTATCTCTCCCCCAAACTCAATATCCTCAAAGAACTATGTATGCAGTTCCCGTCTCAAAAAAAAATCATTAACTTGGGATCAAAGTTTATACCTCTCAGACCTTTTATAGATTGTCACAAGTCACAGCTCAATTGACTCTAACAGTATTTGAATTTAAAAGACAAATTGAATCCATTGTTTAAAAAAATAAATCCAAAATCATCTTAATTTGGTTAAAGAGAAACAAAAAACCAAACTTTATCCCAAAATTTGATTCAACCAAATTGTCTTTTAATTTCAAATATAAGCCAGTAACAACAATCTAAAATGCCTAGAGTCTCAATCTTCACCGACTTTGCCAACTCCTATATGGATGCATTTTTCAGCATCACTTGGCATTTGTCAGTTAAGACAACCTTAGTTGTTTCTTTTGAGAGATATCCTTAACAGTTTCATCCTTAGTTTTCTTTATTTGCCCTTATCCTTTGGGGTATTTGCCAAATGAGCACTAATTTATTTTTTATCTTGCTTCACCATTTATTTTCTTGCACACCTTATGAAATAATCTTATTAAAGATTATTTCCTCCTTTGACAGTTATAAACTGATTTAATCTAATCTAATTGTCCAAGAAAGAATACAGATGCTAAATGTTTGAGCAAGTCGTTAGACTGCTCAAGTTTCAGCGCCTTAAGTTTGAAGACAAGATTTGAATATTTTCATAATGTGTTCCTCATATTCCCTTTACTTTCATACTTAATGAAAATTAAGCTCTCCAACGAGTGCTCATTTTCGCCTCATTGCCTTTTGCAAGCACTTTTAATTTCAGCAAGAAAATTTACGGCATAAATTATGTCATCGGAAATAACACCCCTAAAGGTCTCTGAAATATTGTACTTCATGATCATCAGATTTATGCGGCTGGAGCAATCCTACTTCTCATACATGATTCTCACTTCATAGATATCGAATTGAGCGAGAGAAAGTGGGTTTCTCCATTCTTATGCTAGGTCTAGATCCAAAACTTTCTTTAATGTTCTGTCTTTAATCCTAAAACTCTAAACTTTTAAGGATTAAATTGAACTCAAAACAGCAAATACACAAACTATTATAGTTCAAAGAGAACAAAAGTATTAAAATATACTTATCAAAATATCTGATGCAACATTAATACCAAGTCTTTGGACAATGATATTAATTGCTATTGGTATTTTGTTGTAATGATCAAACACTGTCGATAAGTCCTGTCAAACAATGGTTGTCTTTGGACATCTCATTGCTCACATGGAGAAATTATCCTTATAATCGCCACAAACAGGTGTGAATGCAATCCGACAAAATATTAACCTTCCTTTGGGCCGATTAATATTCGCATGGACACGCACC
The DNA here is from genome assembly GCA_037113605.1 of Calophaca sinica. Taxonomy (NCBI): domain Eukaryota; kingdom Viridiplantae; phylum Streptophyta; class Magnoliopsida; order Fabales; family Fabaceae; genus Calophaca; species Calophaca sinica. The sequence goes on from CM073731.1 coordinate 14,215,653, forward strand.
CACATAACATTAATTGTCACGTCAAATTAAAATAATTAATAAGACATGTTCAATTATTCTTTATCTGTAAATTAAAGACCCAAACAAGATACCAAGCGCACCATTAATCCCCAATCTTTGGATTGTAAGGACTAACTGCAAGCAGTACTCTCAACGCAACGATCAAACATTGGCGATAAGTTCTATCAAGCAATGGTTGCCTTTGGGCATCCCAATTGCTCACATGGATAAATTGTCTTTATAATCACCACACATTTATCATCACAGATATGGAATTATGTGGCCAAGTTGCGCCTTCCTTTGGGCCGACAACAACTCGCATGAATAACTCCACACTACATCTTTTGTAAATTTAATTGAACTAATCTACGCAACAGAGGTTACTTTGGCAACATGTTGTTTCAATCAACCCAATTAAAGATACTAGACAATTATTAATTAAAAAATGGGAGGGCCTTAGTTTACATAAATTCAACACCTAGGTGTAGGAATATCTATAACTGTATGTTTACAACACCACACATCAGTCAAAAGACCACTTAGCAGTCCTAAAGCGAGAGAAGTATCTCACACATCACCGCCTAGTGGTGTTGTTGGCCGCTCGATGACTCAAATACGACAAGATGACGAACCGAGACCACCGCCCAGTGGCCTGCTGAAATCGGCACCACTGCTGAGTGGTGCCCTTCATTGCCCAGCGGTTGGGAGGCGAAGTTCTAATTGCGACGTTTAGCATGCAAAACATACATAGCATACATGCATACACTTCATACATCACATGCATAATTCATAAGAGTTATAGTGGTATGGTTATGGCCTCCTAAACGGAAAAGAAATAAATAACTATTTATTACAATTCTTTAACCCAAAAGCCAGTCGCTCCAAACTGGCGTCCATATGGTGTTGTCCCCTCTTTCGTCTTTTTTGATCATCTATAATATTTTAAAAAATAAAATAAACTAAAATAAAGAGAAAGTCACGACACGCAGGTCGTATTTGAATTAAATCACGACACGCAGGTCGTATTTAAAATAAATAAACAACACCCAAAAATTCTAAAGCCATAACAATACACCTCAAATTTGAATTATAATAATATTTCATGAATTATTATTAAATTTAAAATTCAAATCTTAAAATAATATCACGGTAATAATTTTATTTGATTCGTTCTCAATATAGACGAAAACATGAAATATGTAATAATCAAAGACAATCAAATCTTATTATCACAATAAAGAGATATTCAACCAAAGATTGGTATGCCTTCTTTCACGATGGCCAAAATCAACAATATATATACCAAATATTATTGAAGATTCACCGCAAATGAACTTAATGCAAAGGCCAAAAAACGTGAAATTCTTATGGCACAAATCACATATAATATCTTGCTCAAATATTTTGTCCAAATCAAACGTATAGAATCATAACCTTAATAATTACCAAAACAAATCACAAAATGACAAAACTTTATAGGTTTCCTTTTTATGCAATATACAAAAAAAACCAAATCTTTATTATTTTTGTCAAAAGTATCACGTAAGCCATCATTATTAGCATAATATCCTGTGAATAATTTATTCAATTTGATTTCAAAGCAAATTGATTTCAAAATCAAATAAATAGATTTCTATAACAAAATATATACGTTCACGGCAATCAAAAAAACGTGGCGGTGGTGCACAAATCGTTTATGACAAAACCAAAACCAAAACATTATTAGCTTTATGTGTGATGCACAAATCAATTTTTCCCTTCAGGCATGAAATTAGTTTCAGTAGAGCCAAACTGCAATATTTCATCACATAGGCAACGAAAGGAAAACAAAAATACTCAAATTCTATAATTTTGGGTTCATGTAAAAAAAATTTTGGAGAAAACTCAAAACCCAAGAACAAAACCCAAGGCATCAACAAAAAACCTTAATTCTAATAATCCAACATTGAAGACCGCTCTGATACCACTTGTTGGAATTAATACCTTATTAATAACAACAACAAGAACAAGCATGCTCAAACCTCATAGAAGAAATACTTTAGGCGGAAGCTATAAAGACATACAAGCATGCTCAACAAGAACAACATGTTCTCTGCCCTTAGAATCTACGACATGTTGGATTGTCAAGGATTAGAAGAATACCTGGATCCATAGCAATCAATCACCCAAAGCGGAATACCAAAGGAATGATCATGAACAAACTACGAGCAACTGGATCCATGACAACAAACAACGAATACGTTAGCGGTGGCTTTATAGTTCTTCCTCAACCGAATCTTCTTGAGCTCTCTCATGAGACTTTAGGTTCTCTTTAGATGGGGAGAAGAGAATGGATGACGGCGATTCGGTGTATTGGGGACCATAGCCTTCTTTATAGTGTGTTAAACCTAACAGGGTACCCATTATCCCCTTATCGGGCCACACTTACATCTACTCATATAAGGTCCATATCAATTAAAATAGGAGTCCAATGAGCTTACCTTATTTTAACTTTATATGATCACATAAAATATAGCTCCTTTTATGATAAATAGCTAATATAATTATTAATAATATCAGCCCATATTAATTATTGGAATATAAAATTCCAACATACACTATAATGAAACCCGTCATCATTTGCAAGTTTTGAACGGCATTACAAAAAAAAATGTGCGAGGACTAAGTATTGTACTATTGTGTGTTATGTAAAATCCCTTCACAGACAAGCTCAAGTTTTATACTTTTCTTTGATGAAAAAAGGAATTATGGTTGATCCGATGTGTTCATCTTGTGGTGATAAAGAGGCAGATATGGATCATGTATTTAAAGATTGCCCCATTGCAAAACAGGTATGGTTCCTTTCCCCCTTTAGAATCCGAATGGATGAGCTCCATCATGATTTTATATCTTGGCTGAAGTTTACAATTACAAATGAACCTGTGGAAGTTTCTGAGTTGGTTCTTTCAATGTGTTACCATCTTTGATTTGCAAGAAACAAACATACCTTTGAAGGGAAAACTTATTTGATCCATGATCTAACCAACAGAGCTCTGAACAATTTGCATGATTACAAGAATATGTTGCTTTCTATAGAACACATAACCATGAAGTTACTCCCCCTCAGCATACCACGATTTGGCATCCTCCACCAACAACTTGGTATAAGATAAATATAGATGCAGCTGGTCCTATTGATAATGAGTGGGGTTGCGGTGTTGTTGTTAGAGACTCTAATGGTGTACTTATGGCTGCTGCAACTTGGAAATTTATAGCTCTTCTAGATTCTGATGTAGCAGAGGCATTGAGTTTGCGCTTAGGCCTTTTTTTTGGCTTGTGAGATGGGTTTCTTTGATATTGTTGCAGAAGGAGATTCATTACACGTGGTCCAAGCTCTAAAAAATAGTGTTATAGATAACAGTGGTGGCCCTGAGCATGGGCGGGATGAGCGACCACCCAGGGCCCCATTTTTTGGAGGGCACCAATTTTTTTTACTTGGTAGTATATACATCTTCAAGAGCTTATAAAAAAAAGAAAAAAACATTGGAAAAATGTTTTAGTTAGGATAATTTCTGTTGTTAGATATATTGCTAAACAAAATTCAGCTTTTCGTGGAAAAAATGAGAGGATTAATATACAAATCAATGGGAACTTTTTTCTCTTATTGAGATAATTGTTGAAATTCATTATTATTATCTTAGTCATAAGATCCAAAACAAAATGATTAATATGTTAGGTATTGAAGTTACAGGTGCAATAGTCCAAACAATCAAAGAAGCAAAATATTTTTATGTGATTCTTGATTGTACTCCTTATGTAAGTTATCAAGAACTAACGACTCTCATACTATGTTGGCTCACTTGACTCACTTGATTATACTTTTAGGCTTAATTATTTTTTATATATTGTAGATCAATCAATTGATTCACTTACTTAAAGATTTGAGCAGTGTAGCACTTATGAGGAGTTTTTTGGATTTTTGTTTAGTATTGAAAGATTTAGATCATTTTCTAATAAGGACTTGAAATCATGTCGCAAACATCTTGAAACTTACCAAAAACATGACAATTCTTGTGATCTTGTTGATGAAATTCTATTCGACAATTCTTTGAAGAAATTTAATTGTTTTCCTAATGCATGCATGACTTATAGAATAATATTAACTATCATTGTTACTGTTGCATCCGCTGAAAAAAAAATTTCTAAATTGAAATTGTTAAAATCTTATTTTGCAATCTACTACTCTCTCCGTCCCTTAATATAAGACCATTTTATAAAAAAAAATTGTCCCTTAATATAAGACCCTTTTCAAAGACCAGGTGCATTAATTTTTTTTTTACAAAATTACCCCCTATACCAAGGTGCATTAATTTTCTCTCTCTTAATAGTTTTGGAAGATGAGAAGGGTAACTTGGAAAAAATAACACATATTTTGTACAAATTTAATGTTGATAACTAATAAAACCCATTTTTTAAGGGGCGTGAAATAGTCAAATTAAAGGGGTCCTATATTAAGGGACGAAGAGAGTATGTCACAAGATAGATTAAATAGTCTTGATTTGATTTCTATTGAAAATGACTATTTAAAGAACCTTCATTATGAACGAACTATTAATAATTTTGCAATAAAAAATGCAAAGAGAATAATATACAAATAATTGCAAGGGCACAATTTTCTTGATTCGCCCAGGACACCCAAAATATAAGGACTGGCCCTGATAGATAACTCTTATTTTAGGATGATTTTGCAGGAATATAAAATCTATTAGCACTAGTTTTAATCGTTTTCAAATTAATCATGTAAAGAGAACTGCAAATATTGCAGCTCATACTCTAGCAGAGTTTGCTCCTTCCCACAGTGATTTTGTTTGAATTGAGGACTGTCCTCCTTGTATTTTCCTTATTGTAGCAACTGATTGTGCTACTGTTTAATGAGAATGAATTTCTTGTCAAAAAAAAAGTTTTATACTTTTCTTTTCCAAAAGGCAGTTGACAATGGCAGCTGCCATGCATGCATTGCAAATAAGGTAAATAAAAATTAACGTTGGAAATAGATTCAAAGAACATATTGTATATAATCTTTGCGCATCTCAACCAATTAAAAATATGAAGGGAATATATCTTGTTTGTAGCTATATATATAAAGACTTGGACATACTCTCTTGAGAGTCCTATATTACAGTAATATAGTCTGATCAGTAGTTATAACTTATAAGTGGAAAGCTACTCACTTCACAAACTAATTTTTTTGGGGGGGTTCAATTCCAAATTCTAAAATGATATCAGATTCTGTTCGAAATTTGTTGGGTCACCCATAATATTTGGATCACCCGGGTCACGCTCAGATGTTCAGTCATGGACGCGTGGGGGTGTATTTAGAGTCCTACATTGAATAATAATATAGGCCGATTAGTAGTTATAAATAAGAAACAACTCTCACACCACAAACTAGTTTTGGTGTCCAGTTAGGCTAAATCTTAAATTTTAAGACACTCATATATTTGTACAATTGGGAATCGATATTAGCGATATTGTAATTAATTATCACTATTATTGGGTTGGCTTTTCCGTAAAGAATTTTCTATTAGTGGCCATTGTTCACCAACAATTAGTGGTCCTTCTTGTTTCATTCATATTTTTTGGGTGGTCCTTGATATCAATGATGACATGAATATCATTGCATTCTTCCCTTATGAACGTGAACACTCGTTCGAATTACTATATGAAATAAGTAGCCCAAAAGCAAAGGAGGAGTTACTTTGTGAAGATAATTCTAAATTGTAAAAGAATATACAATAGGATAAAAGAGTTGAACAAGACTAGTGTCAGATCCAGAATTTTTTTTAATGGGGGCAAGAAAATAGCTTATAATATTTGTATAGAAAGAAATATTATAAGCTTTTTCAAACTAAATAATTTTATCACCACAAAAAAAAAACTAAAATACGTAAGCTTTTAAAAATTACAAATGTCTTCTACACATTTTCATATTTTAAAAATGTTGTATGATTTTTTTATTGTCAATATTATCAAAAATATTTCTTTATATGTACATAACCAACAATCATTCAACCATTTGTTTCTCATATGGTACTCATTGGTCTCATATTTTTATCTCTTGGTCTAATAGTATTGATTAAAAATCACCAAGAAAATCGTCGCTATTCTCCATGTCTCTTAATCTCTTTCTCTCTCTGTTTATAATGTTTTTTTTCCCGAAATCTGATATGTTTTGTGTCATTATATGTGTTTAGTGTTAGAGAAGCAATAAAAATTAGAAAGATGAAGAGATAAAATTAACATGAATTCATTTTCTCTTTTATCTCTTACATCTTTCTACATTCATTTTCTAAAAAACTTTGTCTTATGGGGGCAACAACTATTTTTATGGGGGCAAATTTATTTTTATTAAGTATGTTTAAGTAAAAAAATAAAATAATAGTTCCTGGGTGCCCCCATGTCTTACAAGGTGGATCCGCTACTGAACAAGACTATAATAAAATATAAATCCAATAAGCTCTTATCTTGTCTGACGTGTTATAAATTAGATAGTATTATATTATTCTGATGTATGTTTGAAATTTACAGGATAATGATATGATAGGAGTATAAATCATATTTAATTTGAATGATAAAATTATCCTTATGAAATAATTACAATTAATTATTTAAAATTGACTTAACAACCTTTTGGGATTTTAATAACATGGTTGTTGCTTGAAAGACAAATGCACCATATCACAATTCGTAATAAAGTGAAATTATTTAAGTTTGAATGTCGATCCCACTGGGAAAATGTAACTATCGAACTAGCAGAATTATTAACTATCTAAGTGGGTCAATAGTCAAGAGAGCGCAACACAAACAAAGAGAAGCAATTAAGAGAGATCAAGAGTGAGAAGTCTAGGGCCACTGTTTCACTTGTTCTTTCGGCTCCCCCAATCCCTGAGTGTAATCCAATTCCTTTATTACACTCTGACAGCCAATATCCCTACGAATACTACTAGCCCGTTTATTCATTCATGACTAATATTCTTCTTCCTATGATAAACTCATCGTTTGGTCATTCAAAATATTTTAATCTAGGAAACACATAAAAATCAAAGGAGTTGCAAGTGATTGAAAGACTATAAATAGCGTTTGATCATTCACAATTATTGGCCTCATTTATTTTATAGATCCGTAAATTAATTGACGTTCGCTCGCGACCAATTAATTAATTATTAGCATGCAAAGGTTAACTACCCGTAGCATGTGGTTAAGCGCAATAAAATAAATCCAATCGACACATTAATAATGAAATCGAATCAAAACCAGTTCATGTAAATTAAGACATAACCTAGGACCCTAGAAGAAAGTTTAACTACTCATGTTCATAAAGAAAACAAATAGATAAACATGGATCAATTTGGAATATTTACGTTGAAGCCACTCGTTTTGCCCAAGCTCATGCATGCAAGCCCGTGTCTTTCTCTAGTTGTTTACAAGTCCATATAACAAAGAAATATATATATATATATATATATATTTAAAAGGTTCAAGGGCTACGCAATGTGAGACTTTTCACTTTTGAAATACCATACAAAATTACAACACGGTCTTCGGATTGAGTTGAGTCATAGTCACCTTACTCCTTCTGGTCTTGATTATTAGCAACAAAAAAAAAGCACGCTAACTAAGAAAGTCATTTAATTTTGTTAATTTCAATTAGAGAATGAAGTTCATTCCAAAATTACCCCTAATCATCATTTATTGCATTAACTTCCAAATGCACATCGAAACCAACATGTGATTTTAATAGGGGTATTTTAGGAATGTTAGTATTAAATAAGGTAAAATTGGTCAAATTTGCTTATATTTGAGACCACAATACATGAGATTTTTATTGCTTATAATCGAGACTAGATGGAGTACTTGTTAATATATTTTTGCTTATAAAAAATTTGAAGATACTAATTAATAGGCACTTTGTTCTAGTCATGCATGGATCGGAATCACAAGTGTAATAAGGAGAGCATGGAAAGCACTAATTAATATTTACTTTTTTTAACGGCAACAAAGGAAATGTATTAAAATAAGGAGTACAATGAGTATTCTAACTCTATATGTCAAGGGGAAGAGAAATAGGGGCAAAACCCCACTAAAACTAAAAAGATACAAACTCTTCAACCAAACCTATAGTAGACTACTACCTCCGTTTCTATATAAATATCGTTTAAAGTCGTTTTATACAAACCAAGAAAATCAATAAATTTTGTTGTTCTTGGTGGAATTATTGGTCTTTTTTCCTGTAATATCTTTGACTGTTAATTACTCTATTACACTTATTTCTCTCTACAATAAATAGTTAAGGGAGTAATTGACAAAAAAATAATTAATATAACCTTGAACTCTGAGAACGATAAATAAACAATAACAAAATTTCTCTAAAAATGGACAAATAAAAAAGAAAGGAAGGACATGTCAAAAAAAACAAGAAAGGAAGGACTATATCATACTAGTGGGAATAAAATATCGGGTCAACCGCGCCCATTCATAGAATAAGCACATGTATATTTACCTTAGTTTTAACCAAGGTTATTAAAACCGGACCGATCATTGAACCAAATAAGGCACCAATTCAAGGTTTAAGGGTTCGACTGGGGTCAAACTGAAATATAATTTAACAATAATTTTAATATAATATACTCCCTCCGTCCCTAAATATAACTTATATAAGTCCCCCTTTGGAAAAAAATTATCCCTTTTTATAAGTCCATTTCCAAATTACTAGATGCATTAATTATTTTTTTACAAGAATACGTCTGATTAATTTACATTGTCTTTTGTAGTCAATAGTAGATGGGGTGACTATTTCTCTCTCTTAAGTCAATAATTGAAGGGTAGTTTTGAAAAAATAATATACACTATAGACAAATTAAATAAACTAACTAATTTTCTTAATTTGTGTGTTTTAGTCAAAGAAAGCTTATATTTAGGGACGGAGGGAGTATAAACAATAATAAACAAAAAATAACATAATATTCATTAATTCACAGTATTAAAAACTTAACTCTACTTAAAATGTTAGAAGTTAACACATATATAACATGAAAAATTACATATTAAACCAACACAAATATATCAATATAACATTCTAATATTAAATAATCGCAAATACTATACTCTGATAATAATATTAATGTACACATTTATTTTAATTTTTTTATAGTATTTGATTTAATCTATCAATATAAAAAAAAATCTTATGTGCCAAAAACAATATTATTTACCTTTTTAAAAAAAATGGATTTTGACCAAACTGTCGGTTCCCGGTTCCTGGTTTTTGCCCAATTTTTATGCAAAACAGTTTTCAGATTCATTTAAACTGGACATGAGTTCGGTTCACGGTTCAACCAATCAGACCAACAGTCTAGTTTTGATAACATTGGTTCTAACCCTGCATGCAATTACAAGTGTAATATATATGGAAAGTACGTCTCTTTGTGTGTGAAAGCAGCAAAGGTGCCAGCATGAAAGGTTCGATAAAGATTACAGTAAAAAGCGTACTGATTATCTATTCAAACTTTGCACTTTTTTTGGGTTATTTTTGCTGGAAATTTAGACCTTTAATTTAAAGGGTCCATCGTGTTCAGACTCCTCTTGGTTATGCAAGTTACCTCTCTCTCTGTCTCAGCATATTGATTGTCAATGATGAGTTTCAAACAATCTGTCTCCCCCACGCCACTTGCCACTTTTTATTGGATTTGGCTCCCCTAGAGTAGATAAAGAGTAAAATAATTAATCCAATCGTTTAAGAGAAAATTAAGGGTAATTTGTTATGCATGTATATTTAATATCAACCTTTTATTTATCATCAATGGTTGAGATTGCTTATTTTACTCTCTAAAGTGAATTGCTCACTTTAGAAGAGGTAAATCCCTTTTTTATTAGGATGAGTATAATACTAATTAATGAATGGAACAGACTCTAGAATCTCTTGTACTCCGTCGGGACTCGATTATAAACAAAAAGAAATTTATGTATTATGGCTCAAAATATAATCAATTTTAACTATTTTTATCTTTTTAAAAAACATTGATATTTGGACAATCAAAAATCGACAACCGATTTTAACACCGTATAAACGCACACACACAACATTGTTGTTGATTTGACCGGGACTTGAGAAAAATTAATTAAAAATACCCCCATTTAATCAAATTCTATTCCTAATGTGCTTTTTTCTTGTCCCCTGCGTTAAATGTCATCAATGACTATTTTTGGAATGGACTTTATTTTTTAGTAGAGATCGTATGGAAATTTCTATTACTATAGTTTTGTGTGTATAAATACACATAAATACACAATTTATGTCACCATTTTAAAAATATTTGCATTTATATACCTAAAACTATAGTAATGGAGATCTCCATTTCTTTTGAGAAATGGAGAATTGACAAAAAATAATTAATGAAACCTTGAACTTTGAGAACGACAAATAAATAGTAACAAAATTTCTCTAAAAAATAGACAAGTAAAAAGGAACGGATGGAGTAAAAATTAATGTACCGTAGTTAACTAACTTTCTTAGTTAACATGATTAAGTTGTTTTGCTTAAAAACGAATCCGTAGGGAGTACTCCCTACAGACTTGAATATAAGCAAAAATATCTAATTTCACATTGATTAACGAAGTTAGTTAAGTTTATTTAATTTTTTTGGTGTCCTCAAAAAACTAATTATATTCTCCAAACTACCCTTTCTTTTCATTTAATTTTCTATGCGAACTTGTTTCATGATAACATTAAATAAAAGGTATTTTAGGAATGATAACATTAAAAAAGGTGAAATTAGTTAGAATTTGTTTATATTGTGAACTACCAAATATGACTACTTTTTTGCTTATAATTGAGTTTGAAGGATAAGTTTGGTGGACTCAAATATAAGTAAATGTCAACTAATATATCTATATTTAATGTTATTATTCCAAAAATATCCTTAATTTAATTCATTAATATTTTTTAGGAAATGACCATTATGATTAAGGGTGGTTTAGTAAATATATTTCTTTTTTTTACGTGAAATCAAGAAAATTAAATGTTCTTAACTATGATTCTTAATAAGTGTGAAAGTGTGTATTTTTGTTTTTTTTTGTTACCATATTATTGGTGCACAGTATCCACCGGCTTCGCCGGTGACTAATCTACGCCGGAAAACCTGGCTGGCCAGGTGTTTTTTTACTCGGCTTTGCCGGTCCGTGTGGTTCTCCCCTCCCAACAGAGTTTTTGTCACACCCAAGACTCGAACTCGAGACATTGGGATGGAATCCAAGGCCAGTTACCACTCGGACCAACCCTTATTGGTGTATGTATTTTTGTTTATAATTAAGTTCGGAGAGAGAATTGAAGGAGAAATTCTTGTTTCTTAAGAAGAGTTTATGGTGCTGTATTGCTATTGCATAAAATTTAAAATGGAAAATAAAAAAGACTAATATAGTTAAGGTGTGACACATTTAATTCAAAAAAATCAAAGCATCTAAAAAATCCCTCCTATTAAAAACTCTCGTTGCTAAGCCATATCACTCTTATTGGCTTTCAATATACCAATATTTTAAAAACCAAATTGGGTTGGCTGGTTCAACTGAGAACGGAATGTGACTATTGTTCAGTTCGGCTCAAAAGAGCCACAATTTGTTTGAATTGCCATTGAATTGCTTGAATCGCTTTAAATTGAGTTGAACCGTGGAATCGGATTGAACGGCTCGAATTGTATTTTTTTTATTCCTTACACTCCCCCCTCCAATTTTACTTATAAATTATGACTTGCATAGTTTCCTACCTTATTTATTTGTTTATTAGTTTCAATTTAGCGGGGTGAACCAATTCAACTATGACCTGAAAGTATCACCAATCCGATATCCGGTTTGGTTATTAAAACATCACAAGTATATAGTAACTATCATGAGACTATAATGGCAAATATAATAACTAGCTGACGTGCACCAGGATGTCTGAGATTGCACATAGTATTTAATTTCTTGAGATCGGCCGAAAATTCGAGCTATTGTTGAAGGCAACCGGGAGCCACAAGGTAACATGAATAATGAGTAGGCCAGAATTATTTACTACTTGTGGTTTGTTTAAGGCTATGCCTTGCAGTTGGCACCTACTCCATATGAAGCAATTAATTCCATTCTTGTTAGTTATACCACTACTCTTTTGTTGGTGCATTTGTGTTTGTTGCAGTTTATGTTGTGAGAAAAAAAATCCATCTACAATAAAAATTACTAGTAGGTGATCAATTATTCCAGCTACCCTCTTTTGTCCCCACATACTTTTTTCCCTCTCTCCGTGGCAAGACTTCATGTGCTGAATAGAGTCATCAATCGTTGAGTGAATGATAATTAAAGAATTGAATTGATGGGGTTGCTTTGAGGAATATTCCCTCCGTCCCATTATAAGTATCGTATTAGGAAATTTCGCACATATTAAAGAAAAATTATAAATAAAAAAAAATATAACAATTTTTAAAATTATTCCTATTAACTATTGGGTATTAACAATTGTAATAAATATATAGTAGAGTATAATGACTTGAGAGTAATGTACTCATTATTAATTTGAGGGTAAAATTAAAAAAAAGTAATTAATATTATATTAAAAACCTAATATGACACTTATTTTGGAATTACTTTTTTTAACAAATATGACTCTTACAATGGGACAGATATAGTAAATTTTGGTAAAAAAAAACAAATCAACATCAAAAGGTTTCCTCATTACAGTGCTTTCTTTATTGCTCCCAAGTCTCACACCAACTGATTGTTGTTAGAATATTCTAATCTAATTTCACAATAATGCAGGCACAAAGAAATTAAACACAAGCCAATTCCCTATGCAGGACAGCAGGAGAACAACACAAAAAGCAGCCAAGTTTAGGAGCATGCACCGAAATTAAGTGGGGTCAGGGGACAAGGAGTGCCAATTACAATCATCCACATCAAAATTAAATCTTTATCAAGAAGTTGATAATCGACCCAATTAGGACTATAGGGACATACTAGTATTATATAGCTTAGTACATCGCACAAAGTCTAATAAAGTTTGGTAGTATACAACGACAATAATAAGGGTTTTACTAACAAGTGACATAATGACATTGTTTAAAGATTTTAAATAAGATAATTATTTATTGAAAAACCAAGTATATATTTTCTCAATATATTAAATACACCACTTCTTATAAAAAACTTATTTTTTTAGACTTTTTAAACAATGTCCTCAGAACACTTTTTAGTATTTGCACAATAATGATAACGAAATCTTATCTACTAGATGGGTTTGATGCATGCCATAATTCCTTACTTGTATTAAGTTAAAAAATGGTTTGTTTACCAGCTTAAATAACTTTTTGGTCTTTATAATATAGGATATTTTGGTTTTGGTCCAAAAAAAATTGTGTCTATTTTTTTCTTTCTCATTTTGATCTCTGCTTTTGGGATTTCCGGTCAAGCGATAAGGTGAGTAACAACACTATGCCAAAAAAATTATTCATATAACAATTATTTTTCACTCAAATTTCACTCAAATTATTCTTATAACGCTTCTTTAAAAAAGCGCTACAAGAGTATATATATTTTAAAAAATATATTTTTGTATTTCACATTTCTTATTATATACACAAACAAACAGAGACAAATCTAGAGATCTAACAAACGGGGGCGAAAAATTCCCCAACAAATATCATCAATACATTGCTTTCGTCTATTATATAAAGAATATTTTAAAAAATTTAGTTTGATAAAAAAATATAAGAATTAATTGCACTTTTGATCCCAGCTTTCTTAGTTTGACGATTTTGGTCCCTTAACTTTCTCAATTTGGCGATTTTAGTCCTTATATTTTTTTAATTGCACTTTTAGTCCAAAAAATCGTGGATTTTGCACTTTTGGTCCCTACTTCCCCAAAATCTAAGATTTTTTGGACCAAAAGTACAAAAAATCACTGATTTTAAGTAGGGGTGGCAAAATAGATGGCTCAGATGGATTTCTTTAAGGATCCTAACGGATAGATTGAAAAAATCCATTTATCCATTTATCATCCACTAAAATTTTTAATGGATGGATATCCAATCCATCCATAAAAATTAATTTTAATCACTAAAAATATTTTTAATCACAAAAAAATTATTTTTAATCATAAAAAATATTTTAATTACAAAAAATAGTTTTACCATCCATAAAAATTAATTTTAATCACTAAAAATATTTTTAATCACAAAAAAATTATTTTTAATCATAAAAAATATTTTAATTACAAAAAATATTTTTAATCATAAAAAAATATTTTAATTAAAATTATTTTACTCTCCTCTCTCTCCTTCCTCTCTCCCTCTCTCCCCTCTCTCTCTCCCTCCCCTCTCTCCTCTCTCTCCCTTCTCTCTCTCCTCTCTCTCCACGTTAGGATACTTCATTGGGATACTATTTGGTCCAAAATAAAGGATCATTCTGTTTGCAAGTAAATATAACGATAATTTTTCACAAAAAAAATTATACCTCTTTTAAATTGATTTCCTATCCTTGGCATGGTGTGCACAGTGTCCACACTTTCAATTTTGCGGCTAGTGCAGAATCGTACATGACGTAATTAACGACGCTCATTATAATCATAATTGCCCAAACATACGTTCTTATAAAATTAAGATAACCCTTGATCATGATTTAGTGCTCGACTCTGACTATGTGGGCGTTTGTTACAGCTTTTTTTAGAATAAAATCACTTTTTTATGTTAAAAATCATTTTTTTAATTTTAATTGTGTTTGTTTCAGATTTTTTAGAAAATAATTTTTTTAAAAAAATAATTTTTAGGTTAAAAATGAAAAGCTGAAAAAGTAGCTTCTCATTCATAAGAGTTGAAAAAATGATTTTTATAATCCTAAACAAACACAAATTAGCTTCAGATTTTTTTAAAATCTATAAAAAATAATCTCTAGATTATTTTAAAACATAATCACTTTTTTTTTAAGTCGTAACAAATGGGCCCTATATCTTAATGACATTCACTCCCCCGAAAATAACTTTCGAGTGGTAATGCTTAATTGTAACGCGGAGAAAGGATGGAAGTATAAACAGCGTGGAGAGAGGGGAGGGAGGGAGAGAGAGAGAGGGAGAAAGGAGAGAGAGCGAGACACGACAGAGAGATAGAGGAGAGGGGGAGGGAAAGAGGGAGACAGAAGAGAGAGGGTAAAATATTTTTGATTAAAATATTTTTAGTAACTAAAATATTTTTTAAGATTAAAAATATATTTTATGGTCAATTCAAAAAATTATTCATTTCATTCATTTGTCACTCTTAGTGGAATCCAATGGATTTAGAAAAATAGTGGATGGATGACTAACCATCCATTAAATTAAATGGTTGGATTGGATCCAATCCATTTTTTTTTTGTAATGGATGGATTGGATGGATTTCTTTATGGATGGATTGGATGGATGATGGATAAATGAATGAGATTGCCACCCCTAATTTTAAGAGACCAAGAGTGTAATTAAAAAGTATGGGTACCAAAATCATCAAATTGAGAAAATTGAGGGACCAAAATTGCTAAAAATAAAATAGATAGATTAAAATCGCCAAATTGAGAAAGTAGAGAGAAAAAAAATGCAATTAAACTAAAATATAAATATAAATATTTTTTTTTAAGTTTTAACACAGTGGTACTTTTGATTGATATTCTTAACCGGAACATTTAGCAATTTTTTTTTTTACTTTTTTAATATCTTTCTTGTACTAATACTAATAAAATAATATTTAAACATTTTAATTAAAAAACATAAAAATAATTGCAAATAACAAAATTCGCGACGCTAGCGCTTTGTTATCTATTTCATTGTATTTTATTGGTCCTCGCGTGAATGTCAGTAAATAAATTCAAGACGCATCAAAAGTTATTATGTATTCATTTTGTAATTTTGTTTTTATGCTTTTATTTTTTTGCTTTTCCTATTTGCCACTTTTTGCTTATCAGCAACGGTATTCACCTCACAGGACTTACCTCTTTGTAAAAGTGCAAGACTTTGGGAACTAATCGAAACGTGAGAATCTACTTTTTTGTCTCAAAGGAATAATAATACATGTCTGTGTGTAAAACTGATTGCATAATATAAAACTGAAGTTGGGGAAGGAGGGGCTAGAGCCCTTGCTTGCCCTCCCTTCCATTCGTTCCTGCAAACAAAGATCATCAAAAGGGAAATCGACTCTTTGCACTTTATCACCGGACACACCTCTTTACATTTCTCTATTTTGAACCATTAAAGTGTTACAACTCTTTGATTATCGACTTTTTGCATTTCATCACCGCCATCGGACACACATTGTCGTTTCAAAATGCCTCGAGAAGCCAAATGAAATGGGAAACATAAAACACACTATTTCTTTAATATTTGTATTTGTTCAATCAACTTCTCTAGTACCATACAAAAATTCTCTCTCCTCTCTAAAATCCTTAAGCAAAACTCTTTCATCTTCCCCATCTCAAAAGCAATGGCCAAAAAACAAACCTTGTCACACAAAAACATTATACAATTTGCCTATTCTTATAGAATATGTCATCAGTATTATCAAAATGACTAATTATAGTGTTGACCTGTCAGAAGAAATTGATGGAGTATGATGAATGAACTACTTCTATATGGACGAATTTATCTTTCATGGACTTGTTAGGAATTCTAGAGCAACACAGGGATTTTCAAAAAGCAAATAATAGGAAAAAGTATTGGGAGTACAAGTAAGAGTGGACGGGAAGAGTATAACCCAAACAACAAACTGCAATGATGATGGAAAAGCTTCAATATTCACAAATGGGATAGAAGAAAGCATTTGATGAATCTCTTCCTTTTCAAAAGGGTATAGCAAACTACTCTAAATTAAGCATGTTGAAAAAGAAATACAGAGTTATATACCAAATCCTTTGAAAATCATCTTGCCAAACTTAGGGAGTGAAGATAAAATAAGTGAACTTTACCTTTTCTTTCTATATAACAAGGTTGTTCATAGAAATTAAAGTGAATTTGTCAAAGTTAATTTTCAAACATTTAAGGAAGACCATTAAGAAACATGAAAATTGTTCTCATATCATCTATCCTTTCTTAAGCACATGTTATCCTGAGAAATTACACCTAACATCGTGTGGTCATGCATCACTTTAGTTGATGCTTTCCTGGGAATGCATTATCTGAATTAGTGCCTCTGATGACGTTTTGACATGGAAGCATTATTGGAGTGCTATGTGATTTTTCAGATTTCGCTTCTACCTTGAAGCATCATCTGGATGCCGTTATCTAAGCCCAATTCTTGCGTAGTGCAAAGTCTACCTCACCTTGACTACATGACACCACACAATCTCACGCCTCATCTGACAGTATAATTTTTTTGACATGTCTCCCATAAATAAGGCTCACCAATGCAAAAAAACGATTTTGGTAAACAGGTAATTAATGCAGCATAATGATTTGAAAATGGTCTTATAATTTGAAACAAGTAAATTTACCAAAAAAGTTCCTATATACTCCTTTCGGACTCGTGTCTAAGTTTGTTGGACTCAAATATAAGCAAATGACAACTAATATATCAATTTTTAATGTTGTTATTTAAAAAATACCCTTAATTTAATTCATTAATATTGTGAGGAGAGGACCATTATGATTACGGATAGTTTAGTAAATATATTTATTTTTTTATACAAAATCAAGAAAATTAAATGCACTTAAGTACCATTTTTAATAAGTGTGAAAATATGTATTTTTTATTATAATTAAATCTAGAGAGAGTATGATAACAAAATACAGCACAGGTCAATGTATTTGTGGAATTCAAACCGAGTATTTTCCCTCATCTTCGTTCGTCTTGTTTCTTTATGTATTCAAGAGGAGTAATGTAATGGTGTTGATGATAAAGCTGGAGGAACGCAATTCATGGAGTATACGATGTTACAACATTTGGATCTGCGCGTTGACTTTGGCGTTAATTAGGCCAATGCAGCCTCATCATGCGCTAGCTTGTTGGCATCCTTCGATAACCCTCATTATTGTGAATGAGTAACCTGCACTCTCTTTCTCTAAACCTATAATGTCGGCAAGAAACGTGCAACTTTGGGGTTGAAGGCCCAGATTAGGAAGGTAAAAGGGGATAACATCAAACTATTTCATGATTATTTGTACGTAGTATTTAACAAAGAACATGACAAAATGGATTAATAGAACTTAATATAAGTTTTGTCCATATTAAATTACTATCATAAGGTGACTTCTCATATATTAAACAGGAGTACTTCACATTTTTTATTTTTATATAATTGTTCATTCCTCTAATACAACACAATATATGTGAGTTATGGACCCCTTTTTATCAAAGAAAATAAAAAATTATATATATTTTTATATTATTTTAACTGTCTTTTACCTTTCTTACTTTGAGCTTTTATCCTTTTATTTTAATTAGGTAAGATAAAAATTATTTCAATTCTAAGCAAAAATAACATGCTAAACTATCATTTATTGAAATATTTAAAATATTATTATTGTATATATAACTCATTTAGTCATTTTCTAATTTATTAATACCAATGTTGTTAAAACATTAATTCTTTAAATTTTTTAAACAAAAAAGTGAAATAAAAAAATTACAAATGAGGGTATCTAAAATAAAAAACCAATTTACCACTTTTGCAAATATTTATTCATTAGTTTAATTACTTTTTTACTAGTATACGTGTATCATGACCATTGGGAATGTCGACAAAGGTCTTGAAAATTTCCCATTAACACCTTTGAATCATTGATAAGCCAGCTTAGGTTGTAATTGGGCTGTTTCAAAATCAAATAGCATCTTGATGGTTTAATATATTCATGTAGTCACAACAAAAAAGTTAAGAGTACTTTTTGGTTTTCAGTGAAAACCAGCACAGTATTGTTTCTTTTATATGTTTCTTGTAAAGGCAGCGACAAGCATGAACGCAAGTAAGAAAAAGCATCCAAGACCAGCATCACATGTAATATGTATACAAAAAAGTAGATCACAGATATTCCCTCCGGAACCATTTATAAGGAATTTGAAAATGATTTTTTTTAACGAATTTGAAAATGATTTTTTTTCTTATAAATGGTTCCGGAGGGAGTAAAAAAGAACAGATCAAAGGTTTAATTGGACGATATATATTGAATTGCCTCATCAGGTACTTAATTAGGCCTAATTCACTGAACTCAGAGGTAGACATATCATTATATCTTATTCTTACAAGCACAAATTAAGCTATTCCGTCATTTGTTTTTTCTGGAGTCTCATATTGGATAGTGATATGACATCAAGTCATCAACGGTGGTTATAAGTGAGGCGTAACCCTCACCCCATGAACCAGCTTTTGGGATTAGGTTAAACCCAAATACAAATTCTAATATTTTCATTGAAGTGAAAAAAAAAAAATTCCATCCATTTTCATGTAAAATAGTTGGATATATGTTGGTATCTTCTCTCAGGTTTCAAAGGGTGAATTGTTCTTTCATGGATCAATTAGTTGACAACCTTCTCACTTCATTACATGAATTAATTTGGGGTTGATGCCCCACTATTGGCTAATTAAGTAAAATTAGGATCAGATTCAGTGTCCAAATCGCAACCGCCATATTTACAAGTGAGTGCGCCTTGAGATACCATTACTATAATAACTATTGTGGCTAGAAGTAGCTAGAAAGAAAGAATAGAGCCAAAATGTATTAAGATCAAGACATTTGAGTCAAGTTTCTTGATGCCAAAAAGAATAGAGCCAAAAATGTCATGGGCTGTCTTTGTTTTCACCAAGACATTTGAGTCAAGTTTCTTGATGCCAACAGCACAATCCGTATTCATTGCATGCAGTATTGTCATTATCAATTCACCATTTTTCTTTTTCTTGGCTCTCAGTTTCACGGTAACGTTAACATTGGCACAAAAATTACTTGAAATTGGTGTTTCCAGCTTCTGTCTGATATTGTTATGGAGGACAATTATCAGGTGGAGTGGGGCAGAACAACTTGATACATGACATATCATAATGTCTCATTGAGCTCCAAAAAAAATCAATAACACTTCCGTCAAAAAAAAAAAAACCAATAAAACTTCCCTTTACTTTTTTTTTTGGTCAGTGTACGCAAAATACAAGCCGCGAACCTGGCCCTTTTCTCTTACAGTCAAATTTGCATTGGGAGCATTTCGATTTGGGCTTTTTTCTATGTTCTCCGTGTTAGTACAATCGGTCTTTAGTAAATTCGTTGAGGGGGCTGCATCCGCACCCCTTTTTTTATGCACCCCTTTTTTTCTTTATGCTCCCCTCCCCCATAATTCTTCTATGGTTCCAAACCTAACATGTCATATTTAGGCACATCTAATTCACAAAGTTACACCTCATAAAATAAAAGTAACAGTTGTAAATTACCCTCATTCCACTTTAAATGCTGCTCTTTCTTTTCAAATTTGGAAAATTAACGTTTGGGACGAATTCAAGAATTTGGACTAGTGGGGTCAAGATTATATACTATAAATGTTTATATAAAAAATACATCAGTATATAAGTGATAAAAAATGACATCATTATCATTAAGCTAAAAAATTGGAGATTACAAAAACTATAACATTATATACCAAAAAAATTGAAGACATCTCAATATTTACAAATTATATATAATTGCTTTCTACGTGTCTTTATATTTTGAAATTGTTGTATGATTTTTTCATTTCCAACACTATTAACAAATATGTCTCTCTATATATGTAACCAAGTAATTATTCAACAATTCATACCCCAATTATATCAAAAGAAAATAGCCCATTTTCTATTTTTTTTTTCACTTTAGTTAGGTCAACACTAAATTTTAAGTGGGATAAAAAATAAAATTACTTAATAATTAGTAAAAAACAAATAAGTGGGGTAAGGTGCCCCCAATTAACTCCTAGTGGATTCGCCCCTGATTACCACCGAATTCGACTTCTCCATCATCTTCTCTGATATTTTTAGATTTACCATCTCATTATCTTCAAACTCAAACACTCTATCAACGTTGAGCGTCAAGTTGTGACGACGTTCTTACTTCTTATGCGCAGCCACCACCACGACAAACACAGTTTTTGCTTATTTTACATTCTCTTAATGGCTTTTTGCTTTGAGTCATGCTTTCAGCAAGTTCCTTCTTGATATGTTGGTTCACGTAAAATGGATTTATCAATGTTACATAATATATATTCTTGAGATTTTTTCCCTTTGTACACTCAACAATTCTTTTGGGAATTAACTCTCTTCCTTCCCTTCATAAATTGTGTGTTCAATCGCAACTTATCCTTTTCCTCTGTGCCGAAAGAAATAGGTATCCATAAGCTAAAAAATAGAAGAAGGGGAAAAAGGCAAAACCTTTTGGAATTTTCCTGCCTTTGCCAAAGAGAGTGAAGTGAGAAAAAATGAAACAAGAAATAAGAGAAAAATGTTCAAAGGATTCCCAAATGGGCTTATGGTTGTATGTGACAATGGGGTCTGCGAATAAGGAGAAGGCAAAACGCAACACTTTAATCTTCTAAATTTCAAAGAAAAAAGAAGTTTGTGTCTAAATTTATCGCTGTTGATTTATTTTATTTTATGAAGTGTACTTTTGTGATTATATGTGCCTAAATATAAAGTGTTAGGTTTATGCCTATACAAGAATTATTCAGCCACCCTTACCCCTTTCCTAGTCCCACACCTCATGCCCACTCCCACTGCGCTCCCATCCCCTACCTCCTCCCACGATGTCGCTCCCCTCCCACGCCTTACTAACCACTAGCCACCACTCCCCTACTCACATTACACTTTTTTTTTCCTTCTATCCAGAAATTAGTTTTTGGTATGAAAAAATTTTGCCTTACGAAAACTAGTTGCCAGAAGCAAAATGTTTACCTTCCGGAAACTAATTTTCAAAAATAAAAAAAATTGAAAATTTAATTTGCCTTTTGAAATTTAATTTCCAGTGTTGAAAAAATGCAACACAAAAAAAAAAGAAATATAGTGGCGGGGCTGAGGAGTGGAGGCCAAGGGTGAGTGGGAGGGGGCTACGAGTTGGCCAGTGTCGTGAAAGGGGGTAGAGAGAATGGCGTTGTAGGTGGGGATTAGGAGGAGTGGGGTGGTGGGCATTGTGAGACGGGGGAGGGGAAAGCGAGCGGAGAAGGAAATGGGTGGGGTAGTTTATGTATTTTAGGGTGGAGGGGTGTGAAAAGAAAAAGGGGTGCATATATTGATTGCGTTTCTTTTATTTGGGTTGGACTTGGAGGAGTGTTACAACATAACAATAATTTTCTACATATTTCTTTGGGTTGGATACTCGTAAAAAAAAAAAAATTGGGTCGGATACTTTTTCCCTTCAAATCTTGTAAAGCAAAAGTGTTGCTTTTATGGAAATTTTTGTAAAGAAAACAGACCGATAATTACGTCATTCATTTTTCATTTACCTTTCTCAGCCGTTCTTCTCTTCACTAGGAATGATCTGCCTTAAATTTTGTTACATTTTTGTTATCAGCTAGTAAAAATGATAAACAATAAACAAACACACACATCTAAACGGTAACACCCGGATTCGAACCCCGGTTCCGGCGTTCCCATGTCGCTGAAATTGTCAAAACAACTAACAGTGGAGGACGCTTTTGTGCACACAACACTTTTGCAAACAATAATATTATTTTTGAACAGGCTTAAAAATTAGTATTTAACAATAACTCAAAGATAGAAATTACATGTTAATTATGAAAAAAATAACTTCAATTTTATGAAAGTAACTAGGTTTTGTGGATGTTCACATGCCCATCCATACCATACCCAGCAAGGTTCTAGCGAGATAATAAAACTGAATGAACTTAGGAACTCAATTAGTTCTCAGGCAAATTTAAAGTGTTTTTTGACTTTGGGGATTTTTTTGTTGGTCGAAATAAAGATGCCAACCCCTTGTTCAGTTTTCCGATTGGTATATTAGTCCATTAAATTAAGATTTGTGTATCTTGATTCAGTTTGAACTTCTATAGAAAAGTTGGAGTACTTGTACTCTGCGTAATATAATTACTTACTTAAAATAATAATTATCATAATTACTATCTAAGAGTTATTATCACTAATATACCTATTAGAGTATTTTAATAGTGCAACTCATCTAGAGAGCACAGTATGGTAGTAAAACATACGTAAAAGCTGTATAGATGCTGGGAGCAGTGTTAGAACCCGTACCACTCTACTTCTCCCTCTTCTCTAGCTTCCCCCACTCCACTAACCATTTGTACAAGGACAAAAAAAAATTAATAGTACAACTCACTTTGGGTTCTTATCTCACCATTAAGTAGGTCTCATTGTGCCATATCACTTTTAAGTTATCAACCAACTTTTTACACCATTGGTACAATCCTTAACAACTTTTTCCCACAAGTTAGCTAGATAGCATCTTTATAGTTTGTCTTGATTTTTGTTGAGATTTAGCAAGAAAAAATATTTTTTTTTAATACTGTGCATTTGTTGATTCTATATATAATCAAATTTACCTATCTAATCTAACTATCTATAATAATAAAACTAGGTTTCTAAAGGACACATGTCAGTCTCTCATCAACTTTAGTATTTTATTATTTATTTTTTAACATTTTAATTTTTTAATTCTTCTAGTTTTTTTTTTATTTTTTATTACTTTTTTTATTTTACTCTTTTTTATTTTAAATTTTTGATGTTTTATGTTTTGCCTTCTTATTTATTTTAATTTTTTAAAATTTTGAATTTTTATTTTCTTTTGCATATATTGCAGTTTATTCTTCTTACTTTTCTATTTTTTATTTTTTCTATTTTTTGCTTATATTGTATTTTTATTTTTCTTAATTTTTATTTTTTCTCTTATTTTTTATATCCTTATTCCTAATGTTGTTTTATCTTTTTATTTTTATAATTTGTAGTTTTTAATTTGTATTTTATTTTTATAATATTATTAACTTTTCTTTTCGTTTTTATTTTATTAACATTTTTTCATTTTTTAATTTTCTTTATTTGTTTCATTTTTTATTATTTTAAAATATTTTTTATTTTTAATTTATTTTTTATAGGACAAAATTGTCTTTATTATTTATAAATGATTATTTTTCTTTTTAGTCCCTACGAGAAACAATACATGTTGTCGTTGTAATTTTAGCATCTTTTAACATATATCAAATTTATAAATGTCTTTATTATTTATAAATGATTATTTTGCTTTTCAATCCTACGGGAAAATATTACACATTGTTGTTGTAGTTTTATCTTCTTTTAACACATATCAAATTTGTCTTTATTATTTATAAATGATTATTTTGTTTTTTAATCCCTACTTTGTTGTTGTAATTTTATCATCTTTTATCACATATCAAATTTATAAATGTGTTTATTATTTATAAATAGTGATTTTGCTTATTAGTTCCTACGGGAAACATTACATGTTGTCGTTGAAATTTTATCTTCTTTTAACACACACCAAATATATAAATATCTTTATTATATATAAATAATTATTTTGTTTTTTAGTCCATATATACGGGGAAATATTACATGTTGTGGGTGTAATTTTATCGTCTTTTAACACATCAAATTTATAAATGCATTTATTTTTTATAAATGCCTATTATGCTTATTAGTTTCTACGGGGAAACATTACATGTTGTTAGAGCCGGCAAAATGGGCCGGCCCGACCGGGCCGGGCTAGCCCGATAAATGATAGGGCTTGGGTAGCATATTTTGAGCCCGAATAAAAATGGGCCCTTTTGGCCCGGCCCGATAAAGCCCGAGTCCGTACCGGGCTAACCCGATCGGACCGCAGGCGGCCCGTATTTATTAAAAAAAAAAAACTAGCTATGATTTTTAATTTATGTTAGCCTTTGATAAAAGTTACGTTATGTACCAAAAAAAAAACTAGCTGTGATTTTATAGTTGTTTTGTACTTTCATGGCTGTACAATGGATGGTTGTTTTATTTTATAGTTGTTTTGTTTAAACACTGCACAAACAGAATTTGTATTGCTGTTTCAAAGTGGATGGTTGCAGAATTTGTGTTGTTTGTATTGTAGAATCTGTATTGCTTGTATTCTGAGAATTTGTGTTCTTTATTGCAGAATCTGTATTTTTGTATTGCGTAATTTATTCTTTGTTTGTATTCGTATTGCAGAATTTGTGTTGCTATTTGTATTGCTTGTGTATTGCAGTGCAGAATCTGTATTGTTGTATTCTTTGTGTCATGAATTGTATTGTAATTTGTATTGCTTTTTTTATAGTCAAAGCGGAATTTGTATTCTTTGTATCGTGTTCTTTGTTTTTAATCTGGGCCGGCCCGAAAGCCCGCGGCCCGCGTAGGGCTGGGCTGGGCTCTAAATTACGAGCCCAAATTTCACCCAGGGCTTTTTGGCCAGGCCCTATAAAGCCCGAGCCCGATGCGGGCCGGGTAGCCCGTTTTGACAGCTCTACATGTTGTCGTCGTAATTTTATCTTCTTTTAACACATATCAAATTTATAAATGTCTTTATCACTTATAAATTATTATTTTGTTTTTTAGTCTCTACGGAGAAACATTACTTGTTGTCTGTGTAATTTTATCGTCTTTGAACACATATCAAATTTATAAATGTCTTTGTCATTTATAAATGATTATTTTGTTTTTTTAGTCCCTACGGGGAAACATTACATGTTGTCGGTGTAATTTTATCGTATTTGAACACATATCAATTTTATAATTATCTTTATTATTTAAAAAAGATAATTTTGCTTTTTAGTCCCTATAGGGAAATATTACATGTTATCGGTATAGTTTTACCGCCTTTGAACACATATTAATTTTATAAAAATCTTTATTATTTATAAAAGATAATTTTGCTTTTTAGCCCATACGGGGAAACATTACATGTTATCGGTGTAATTTTATCGTCTTTAAACACAAATCAAATTTATAAATATCTTTATTTATAAATGATAATTTTGCTTTTTAGTCCCTACAAGGAAATATTAGTCAGTGTAATTTTATCGTCTTTGAACACATATCAATTTTATGCATCTATTTATTTTGCTCAAGCTTATTTCAATTTTATAAATGATAATTTTGCTTTTTAGTCCCTACAAGAAAATATTAGTCAGTGTAATTTTATCGTCTTTGAACACATATCAATTTTATGCATCTATTTATTTTGCTCAAGCTTATTTGAATTTAACAGAACATGAATATAGTATAAACAAGCTTTTAAATATATAACAAACCGTTTACGAACAAGATGTTTCCACACGTGCGTAAAAACAAATAAGACCCGTGTGCATGCACGGATAACTTACTAGTATCCTTTAAACCTAAGTATCATAGTTGCTACCTAAGCATGCTCCAATGATGAAATTCAATAAGATGTAGTTCCTTAACTTTAAGAACTTAGTAAGCAACCAGTCACCACATATGGATACCTTCAAGCTCAATTGTGATGGGGCTGTCACAAACTTGGGTGTTGTGGCTTCAGCGGGTAGTGTTCTAAGAGACTATCAGGGACGTTTTGTGTTTGGTTTTTCTTCCAATATTCAGTTGTGTTCTATTACTGCAGCTGATTTGTGGGCCATTTTTATGGGGCTTTAGCTCACTATTCTCAAGGGAATTGATAAAGTTGTCATTGAGTCTGACTCTTTGACTGCAGTTAAATTCATTCAGTCTGGGTGCTATTCGCAGCATCTTCATTACAGCTTGGTGGTTGACATTTAGAGTTTGA
The DNA here is from genome assembly GCA_037113605.1 of Calophaca sinica. Lineage (NCBI taxonomy): Eukaryota > Viridiplantae > Streptophyta > Magnoliopsida > Fabales > Fabaceae > Calophaca > Calophaca sinica. The sequence goes on from CM073731.1 coordinate 14,242,399, forward strand.
TGTGGTCCCTTATGGAGGTTAGTATTATGCATTCTCCGTGTGAGGCTAACCAAGTGGCTGATGGCTTGGCTAAATTTGGTCTTATCTTAGATTCGCATAGTAGGTTTTTTAATTCTATGTCTTGTTTTATTTCGGACGCCATTAGAGCAGATTATGCTAAGACCTTTTTTCCTAGGGGTTTCTAGTTTAGTTTTTGTTTGTTTTCCGGGGGGTTAATTCTCCTGTTGAATACCAACTCGGTAAACAACCACGACTATTGGAAACATGTTTAATTAAAATATGAAACAATAATATAACATAAGTTTGTATTTAATAGTCTTTTCTATTCAATTGAGAAGAAGTGTATTACTGTGTATATGTACTCTTTTTCTTTCGCTAAGTTTTTATCTCACTAGTGTTTCTTAATAAGTTTTTAACGAGACATATTCATAGCGTATAATTATCCAAGAGAAAGTGTTGTAAATACACATGTTTATGGATGATTATCTAATTGTATCTCATTATATCGTTATCATATCTTAGAATATTATATCATTGCTCATCATTTATTATTCTCTGATTTGGCTCAGAATTGATAATCAACTACCTCTATAAATAATAGTATTAGGTTTGTTATTTGTTTTACTTGAAGAGATTACTAATACAAATGTTATAGCTAGTTCTTGAAGAACGAGCTAGCCTATGAATCTTAGTTCCTAGGAACTAGTCATTGACTTCAAATTTATTTCGTCTTCATCTCCTTATTTTCTATTCCTTTTATAATAGAATTCAAATTTTATTTTTTAATTCTTATAAAATAAAAAATAAGAACATTACGGTTGGTGGCTGAGCTGGTAAGCGAAACACAACCCCAAAGGGAGGTCGCAAATTAAATCAAATTTTAAAAAAGCTATTTTGGAGAAATGACCAACCAAATATAAAACATTTCGCTCTGATTTGACTACTTGATAAGAACTAATTAAGGTGGGTAAAAACACTGGGAACAGATCACATAATAGTGAGAACTCGGAAGTATATGATAAATAAACTAAAGAAAGGGTAGAGAGAGAAGCCAAGATCTAGGCAATCTAAATCTGACATTCAAACGCATGCTTCGCCGGAGCGCTGTAGTCAGCAAAGCACGTGAGGCTTCATCAACGCATGATTATCACAATATTAACAAATGATATAAATATAATAATTCCAACTGCACAGTAATTTGAAAAAGAAGCGTTTGGAGAAAGTTACATTACATGGATAGATAAGCACCATTTGTTCGTGTCCTTGATCCACGAGTTCTTGGTCGTATCCCAAAAGGCAAAATTCCTCTAATCCTTTCATCATTATATTAACATATAAAGAAAAACAATCAAACAAACAAATGATGGGTTTGGTTGCTAGCCAAGACACTGCCTTTCAACATAGGGGCCTCAGTCAAAGGTACTCACTGAGAGAGTGGGAAAAAGAAGACGTATACTCACTTCATTCCATAGCGATAATAGTTGTATTTGAAGAAAAAATAAATTCCGAAATAATAAGTCTTATTTTATTTTTTAATATAATATTAATTATTATTTTTCATTTTTATCCCTAAATTAATAATGCGTGGATCACTATTAAATCATTATATTTCTGCTAAACATTTATGATAATAATTAATAACTAATAATTAATAAAGATGATTTTGTAAAATTATTTTACTATTTTATTTATTTATAGTTTTTTCTTAATCCGTGTGAAAAAACTTAAAATAACACCTATTATGTGACGTGGGAATAATTAATAAATGAATAAAGTTATAAGGTGTGTGCCTTTGTATTATACTATGGCCGACATAACTTGTTTGTAGGCAAAACATATGGGGAACATAGATTGTGACTTAACTCAACCAAGAGTAAAGCATTGCAAAGAAAGAAATCAGAAAAAAGAGGTCCCCTACGCACAAATTTAACAACCAAAAGAAAGGGAAAGGAGGAGCTTTTTGCAGATTTACATTTGACTACCATTTTGTTCCATTTCAAAGCGTAGCCTTTTCGAGAATATTGCATGTGCCTCTCAACTTGGTTTGAACGCATAATAATTTTCAGCTAGGTTGACATAAAGTACTTTTTTTATAAGTAAAATTTTTATTATAAGGAGTAGTACGAGGGTACCAACCCTCAAACAAAGGCATAAAGTAGCAATACCAGCTAATTATCAAATAATTTGGTGCTAATTAATGGATACCCACCCTCGGTTTTTTCACTGTATCACTACATATAACTGAAGACCTAATTATGTTTTATAAGCTTAAATACCCTTCTCACGAGTTTGAGATTTGTATACTAGTTGGATTACTCCTTACACTCGGTTTAATAAAATTTTACCTATAAAAAAATTATTACGATATCTGGGAAATAAATTTAAACTTGGAGCCCTCTTTCTTTTGAAAGGAAATGTAGGGCCATTCACACTATCTGTGATATGGTAATCTATAACGGTGGCTACTATAGGGTTTCTATGCAGGATAATAAGTATGGAGTATGATGTTAAATTTCTTTCTTTTTTATTTATAATTGTGGGTGCTAATTAATTTTTCCTTGACTGAAACTTTCATTAAGTTAGTAGGGTAAATTTCAGCAGACAAAGACTGCATTAGGTAAGCATGCAATACCGTAACTACTTGGGGTAAAACATGACTTTCACACTCCTATATAGCTCGATCATAGCCACTATAGTCTATACGTCTACCTAAGTTCCAATAATTCATTTTGGGAGTAATTTTTTTAGAAGGAAATGCGTGAAATAATGGCTATTTAATGTATACAAAGAGAGAGACCATGTGACATTAGTATTTAATGGCCATTACAATTACAATTATTAATAGTAGGCTTAGACACCTTGTTTGTCTTTTTTAAATATAGCACTCCCATGAAAGGAAATACTTCTTCCGGTCCATATTATAAGAGATAAAATCTTAATTCACACAGACTAAAGAAATATTTTAAAATTAACCAATTTTAATTAGTACTCCTAAAATTTTAACTTTTTTTTCTTCCAAATATACCTCTTTCATAAATGGTGACTGATAATTAATGAGAGTTAATTCACACAAATTTCACTAACTTAAATAAGGGAATAATTAGAAATTGGCATTTAATGTATATAAAAATTTATGCTTGTTTCTTATATTTTAGACCAAAAAATTGGATCTATTTGTCTTTTATAATATGAACCGGAGGGAGTACTAAGCAATAAAAGAACTATGTTTGGTGGTATAAAGTATAAACAAATTTTAACTAATTTTACCTTATTTAATGATATAATTTCTAAGATACCATTCGATTAATATTTTTCAATAACATTTTTTTATTCTCGTGGAACAAGTTCCCATAAAAAACTTAAGAGCAGCTTGAGAAATACAATTATTTTTTTATTACATTAAGAAAATTAAATAGAGTTAACAAATATTCTTAATTAGTGTGAATTTATTTATTTTTTCTTATATTTCATTCTGAAGGGAATAAGTTTTAAGCTAGTTTATAACTGATAAATTAGCTTATAGCTAAAAAGTTTGTTGATAACTTTTTGTTTCTATAATTCTTTTTCTAATAATAGTTTTCGGGTTTTGTTTCTATAATTCTTTTTGTTTTAGTCTTCAAAATATGAAAAAACATTACTTTTGGTCCTTATTATTTTGATTTTAGTCTTTGTAACACAGTCGCGCGCGCACAAAGGTACTATCTCATGTCATGACTATAGTTTCCATATACTCCCATTTTGTTTATTTTACGGCCATGAAATGGTATGCATGGAAACACCTGTTAATCTATACTATGAATTTTGGACAAAACTTAATTGAAATCTATGAATATTGTATGAATCCTACACCTGTCTAGAGCCATAAATATTATTGGGACAAGTAAAATTAATTAAAAGAAACGATCTCATATACATGTGTGCATACTTACATAGTATTCTCACCGGACTCGATTATAAAAAAAAAATGCTTAAGTTTGGTAGATTCCAATATCAGTAAATATTAACTAATCTACCCATATTTAATGTTAATATTCTAAAAATATATTCAAATAACTTCATCAAAAAAAATTCTAAAAATATATTTTCTTTTTTTACACGAAATCAAGAACATTAAATACATTTAACTATCATCCTTAATAAGTGTGAAATAAATATTTCTGCTTATAATTAAGTCCGAAGGAAGTACTTGCGTACATGATAGTTCATTCGTTGAAAACCAACGTGATCAAGTAATCAAACTCAGTAATTTATTGAAACTAATTAGTAAGCTACCCGCCCCACCAGCAATTTGACGTGATAATATTTGAGCGAATGATACGATAATTACTCCCTTTATCCCTGTATATAAGACCCTTTTGTAAAATTGTCCTATCCCTTTTTATAAGACTATTTCCAAATTACAAGATGCATTAATTATTTTCTTACAAAATTAATACCCCTAATTAAATGGAGAGAATTACAAGACCAATCATTTCTCCCTCTTAATAATTGAAGGATATTTTTGGAAAGATAATAGACATTGTTGACAAATTTAATGTAAAAACTAGTTTTCTTAATTCTTGTGTATTGGTCAAAAGGTCTTATACATAGGGACAGAAGTAGTAAAAAAGATGCACCGCAGTATATAATTATGAGCAATGCTATTCATCGCGAGTGTTTTCTTCGTGAAAACTCACGAAACTAATGTGTATTCCTTAAAAAAAGGAGAACTGGCACATTACTTTCGAATTTGGTGGAAAAAAGCATGGGTCAAGTGTTGACAAGCCATATTAGAAATAATATTTGGGAAGAATTGCCTTTTCTTCATTGAGATGATATATATATATATATATATATATATATATATATACATATGTGTGTTCTATACACAAATCAAAATAATATCTACTACTATCTAAAACAAATCAAAACAATATCTAAGATTAGCTATTCTGATACCCTCCCGCAAACTGAGCTGGGTTTGTAAATATCAATCATGCTCAGTTTGGATACAAGTGAATTAAAAACAGATAGATGTAAAGATTTAACATGAATATCTGCAATCTGGTTGGCAGAAGAAACGGGAAACAATCGAATGACACCTTCTTGAAATTTATCTCACACTAGGTGGCAGTCGATTTTAATGTGCTTCGTCCATTCATGAAATGTAGGATTTTGAGCTATGGCAATTGCAAATTTGTTGTCACAATATAAAGGAATTGGACTAGTTAGTGGAAAGCCAAGATCAGTCAGTAAGTATATGATCCATTTCACTTCGGAAGTAGTGTAGGCAAGAGCTCTATATTCGGCCTCAAAGCTGGACCGAGAGACAGTCTTTTGTTTCTTAGATTTCCAAGATATCAAGGAGGATCCAAGAAATATAGAAAAACTGGTAACTGATCTCCGGGAGTCGGGACAAGAAGCCCAACTGAATCACTGAAGGCAGAAAGGCAATGATTGGAGGTGACAGAGAAGAAGAGACCTTGTCCTGGAGAGCCTTTTATGTATTATAGAACTCGAAGAGCAGCTTCCACTACAAGAAAACACGGGATTACCGACGGCCATTTACCGACGGCTTTCGTCCGTCGGTTAAAAAGCGGGATTTCCGACGGTCTTACCCGTCGGAAAACGCGTCCCGTCGTACAGTGGACATTACCGACGGTTTAAGCCGTCGGAAATCCCGATTTTTTAGCGACAGATTAAAGCCGTCGGTGGGTGTCCGTCGGTAGACCGTAAATTTTGAAAAATTGCCGCATGTTTTTGAATACCGACGCCCATTTACCATCTTTACCGACGGATTAGCCCGTCGCTAATCCCGTGTCGTTTACTGACGGCTTAAGCCGTCGGTTAGTTTACAATGGCCGTCGGTAAGCTCTTTATTTGGCGTAATGTAATCCTTCTTCTTCTTCTCCTTCCCCCGCCTCGCCCTGACCTCATCTCCCTCGCCCTCAATATTTCATCTCCCTCGACCTCTCCCTTCGTCTCCCTATATTTCATCTCCCTCGACCTCAGAACTCAATTCATTCACTCCCTTCGTCTCCCTCGTTCCGCCTCCCCCCCAGCCTCCCTTCCTCTCCCTCGTCGCCTCGCCGTAGCCTCCGTCATCAACCTCGTTAGCCTCGCCCGCCATTCTTTGTCGTTCGCCATCCGCCGCAGTTGCTGTCGTTCAACCTCGTTCAACCTCATTCAACCTCCGCCGCAGTTGCTGTCGTTTTGGCTGCAGTTGCTGTCGTTTTGGCTGGACAATATCAGGTCAAGTCTTTCATTCATCTCCTCTCTATTTATCAACAACATTCACAATTGCTTTTCTAAATGTCATGATTGGAAGTTTGGAACAAATTAATCAAATGTAGAGTAATTGGATTGGATGGATTATTTTTTTAGTCTGTGATCTGAATCTTTGTTGTATTGGGGGTTTAATATGATTGATTGAAGGTAAAGTTTTGATTGTTGGGATGTTATCTTGGTGGGCTTTGAACCGTTTCTTCTGAGAAATGTTTTCCAATTGAGGTGTTTTTTGTGGGGTGGAAACAATGATTTGGGTGTGTCTACCCCAATTTCATAATTATTAGAGGTTTTGAATTGTTAGAAAAGCCCATTTTCAACTTTTTTTTTCCTAATTGATTGGATTTGATTAATGTTTGGCTCTCTGTAGTCAATAGCGGGCGTTGCGGCCGCAATAGCGGCGTGGCGTTGCGTAGCGAAGGCAGAGCGCCACGCAAAATGCCGTGGCGGAGCGGTTTTACGTTGCGGCTGTAGCGTCGGAAAAAGCGGCCAAATCGCGGGCGTATTGCGGTCGGCGCCGCAGCAGCGGAGAAAAACCCAAGTGTTTTCTTCCGAACTCGCTCTCTGTTCTCTTCTCTGCAACTCCGGTGCGGTTCTGCGTTTTTTTCATGGTTTCGTTTCGAGAGAGAAAGCAAGAGGGAGAGAGTAAGGCACGCTTTTTCAGAGTTTACTTTGTTTATTATTGATATATTAATTTTGACGAGAGAGAAAGCAAGAAAAATTTGTTTATTATTGGTTGATTGAAATAAGAAGCGTACAAGGCATTAATATATATTCAATATATTTTAAAAATTAAAATTAAAATAATAATAATATTATTTACCTTATTTTAAAGGAATTAATATTTGTTTACAATAATAAAAATTAGATTATGATTATTAATGTAAAATTTATAGCTAAATATGACACACATTTGAATATTTTTATATAAAAGTAAAAAGGAAAATTTATACTCAATTCACCCTAATAAACATATTATGTAAAACCATATTAAGTTCTTAATTATAAGAGAAAATTACATTCAACATAATATTTTATACCAAAAAAACATTACTATCTATATGTAAATTGATCAATATAAAAATCATAGTAAAACATTACATGTGACAATAAAATTTCGAATGAAAAAAGTATGGGGATTTACACTGAACAACAAATTTTAATTAGTTCACGAGAGTAGGCATTCTCTCCATATAAGTTTGTATATTAATATTTTTTTTATACAAATTATTGTCTTTTTCTTTCTTACTAATAACATCTTTTAAATATAATAGTGTATTTTTCACATTAAATATTCATATTCTACTAATGTCAATTACCCGTGCATATAGAACGGGTCACTTATTCTGGTGTAATACACTATTAAAAACCATACGAAAGGATTTATCACATTTAGAATAAAAAAAATGAATGTATTTCATTTAATTATTAAAAAACAGTTATTTTGTCAAGTAAAATTATTAAAACAGTTATAAGTTTATATTTTAAAACTTTGATTGGATAGTCAACAGACAATTTGACTTTGATTACAATAGTAGTAACAAACTAGGTCCAGAAAATGCTGCTTAAAATAACAACCATGTATTAAAAATCTTATAAAAAGGGTTAATCTATATATATATATATATATGTGTGTGTGTGTGTGTAAAACAACCTTGAGTTTTAGCTTCATTCTAGAATTGCCTTGTGTAAAGTTTGAGCTACAACATTGAATAAAATTTATTATAATATAAAAAGGGTTAATCTATATATATATATATATGTTGTTTCTCCGTAGGCAGTGTCAGTCAGGCGCAGCACGCAGTTAGACTTGTACGTGTTATAAAATTGTTATTATTATTATTATTTTATTATTATTATTATTATTATTATTATTATTATTTATTTAATTTTTTTTATTAATACAATCTCAGTCGAGGAGGTTGGGGAGAGAAGTTCAGTTGCACGAGCTCCATCTTGCAACTCATACGAAGAGGAGTACTGGTGATTTCGTTGATGAGCGTTCGAGGCGGACTCAGGTAATTATAAAATATAATAAATATTTTTTTAATAATGTTTATATTGTTTTGTTAAAAAAAAAAAGATTTGACTTATTTGTTTGTTTAACAGGAGGAGTTTGAGGCGAGGATGTCTCAGCTTAGATCTCAGAGCTCATCATGTTCTCCATCTCAGAGCCCTGACGATCTATCTACACCGCTGAGGGTTTGGGCGGAAGTGGTTGGCGGAAAGAAGAAGGGTCGCCTATATGGTGCTGGCGACCTTGCCAGCAACTACAAAAAAGGGGCCCGCCGCCTACACACTGGAGAGTCGTCGAGTAGTAGTGCTGCCACTGGTCGCTCTGCCGCGGATGACCAGGAGATAGCCGAGTTGAGGCGGACCGTGGCCCAGCAGCAGGAGCTTTTGACTCAGGTGCTGCAGCGACAGGAGCAGATGTACCAGATGCTAGCTCGCCAGCAGCCTACTCCGCTTCAGCCTCAGCCTCAGCCTCCGCCTCCGCCTCCGCCTTCGCCTCCGCGTACTCATGGTCATGTCGATGATGCAGATGATGTAGAGCATCTCGATGATGATCAGGAGTACCAGGACTATTAGTTCTGTTTGTACTTATATTTTTTCATATTTTTGGATATCATGTTTTTTTCGTTTCGGATATTATTTTAGTTACTGATTTTTATTTGTTGAATTTTTTTATTTAATATGTTTTCTTTTTTTAATTTACTTTTTAGTTTACGTTATCACATTTTTATATATGGAAATCAATTAATAATTAAATTTAAATTAAATTATAAGTAATTTTTAATTAAATTAATAAATAAATATTTTTAATATGAGAAATTAATTAAAGAATAAAATTAATTTGGTTATTAATTAATAATTTTATTAATAAAATTATTTTTACAATTAAACAAATAAATAATTAAATTAATTAATTAATTAAAGAATAAAATTAATTTTTTTATTAATTAATAATTTTATTAATATAAAATTAATTAAAGTAAATTTTTTATTAAGCAAAAAAAAAAAAAAACTTCCCGATTACCGACGGCCTATGCCCGTCGGAAAACATCAGGTCTACCGACGGTCATGTCCGTCGGAAATATAACGACGGCTTTGCCCGTCGGAATACCCCGTCAATTTACCGACGGGTCTAACCGTCGGTAATACCGACGGCAAAGAATAGTCCGTCGGTAATCATTTGCGACGACCATATTTCCGACGGGTTATGGGCCGTCGGTAGTCCAGACTTACCGACGGTTTTGAAGGATTACCGACGGCTTTAGACCGTCGGTAATCCCGTGTTTTCTGGCAGTGATGTGCTTGAGTTGGTGCAGAAACAAATTGACTGAGCCGGTTAACGGCAAACACAATGTCAGGACGAGTATTGGTGAGGTAAATTAGTCTTCCAATCATTCTACGGTAGGAAGCAGGGTCTGAGAGAGGTGTACTACCGCTGGTAGATAACTTGATGTTGGGAATCATAGGAGTCGAGGCCGGTTTACGTCCCAAAAGTCCTATATCATCAACTAATTCAAGGTCATATTTCCTCTGTGTAAGAGCAAGTCCCTTGGCAGATCTTGCAACTTCAAGGCCCAAGAAGTATTTAAGAGCTTCAAGATCTTTGATACAAAACTGTTTATGTAAATGAGCCTTGACTGACGATATTTCAGCCATATCAGTGCCTGTCAAAACAACATCGTCAACATACACAAGCAAAACAGTAATGTTAGATCTAGAAATCTTCACAAAAAGGGAATGATCTGATTTAGATTGAGTAAAACCAAGGTGCAAAAGGGCTGCAGTCAGTTTAGAATTCCACTGACAGCTGGCTTGTTTAAGTCCATAGGGAAACTTCAAAAGTTTACACATTTGGTTGGGTTTTGAAGTTTTGAAGCCTTGAGGAACGGTCATGTAGACTTCTTCATGTAAATCACCATGTAGGAAAGCATTGTTTACATCCAATTGATGTAAAAACCAATGCTTGGCAACAGCTAACGCTAAAACCAACCGAACAGTAGTCATTTTAACAACAGGTGAAAAAGTATCAAAATAATCAATTCCCTCTTTTTGAGTGTAGCCCTTGGCTACTAATCTTGCTTTATACCTTTCAATACTACAATCCGAGTTGTGTTTAATTTTGTAAACCCATTTACACCCAATGGGGTGCTTGCCAATTGGCAAATCAGTGAGTTCCCAGGTATGGTTTTGTTCTAGAGCAAGAATTTCTTTGTCCATAGCTTATTGCCAACAAGCATGTTGTGATGCCTGCCTATAGGTTTGTGGTTCAGATACGCTGGATATAGCAAGAGAATAAGATTTGTAGGAATGTTATAAATGATCAAAGGAAAGGGAATTGGATAGAGGAAAAGGAATACCTAATGATTGGCGGGCTGGTTGCTGTTGGGCATGGACTATATTGCAATGATAGTCTCTAAGATAATTGGGAGGATGCTTGATGTGGGTGGAAACTCTGACGGGAACAAAAATGGGAATTTCAGATGCTGGATTTAGAGAAACAGATGCAAAATTTTTAGATGCAGAATTTATAGTTTTAGATGCAGAATTTTCAAAAGCAGAAGCAGAATTTGTAGGGGATACAGATGCAGAAGGAGTAGAAAGTGCAGACAAATAGGGAATTCATCAAATTCAAAAAAAGACTTTTTGATATTTGAGAAGGGGAAGACAGTTTCATAGAAAATAACATGTCTGGATAAGAAGGTTTCCCTATTATGAAGATAAAAAAGAATAAAATCTTTGACATTTTCTTTACGACCCAAGTAAATACATTTTCTAGCTCTAGAATGAAATTTATTTCTATGAGCAAGGAGAGTAGAAGCAAAACATATATAGTGTACCGTACACTCTAAGATGAGAAAAATCTGGTTGTTTATTATATAATATGAAAAAAGGAGAGTTGGTAGAAGATTAATGAGGTGTATTGTGTGAGAAATGGCATAAGACCAAAAAGAAATAGGAAGATTGGCTTGAAACATGAGAGCTCTAGACATATTAAGCACGTGTTGATGTTTCCTTTCAGCCACCCCATTTTGTTGGGGTGTTTCAACACAAGTGGTATGATGAATAATACCTTTGCTTGTGTAAAAGGAATCAAAGAGGAACTCCTGGCCATTATCAGACCGAATGGTCTTTATTTTTGCAGAAAATTGAGTTTTAACAAGGTTTACAAATTGAACAAGGCATGGCCTTGTCTCAGATTTGGATTTCATTAATCTAATCCATGTAAATCCTGATTTGTCATCAACAATGGTAAGAAAATATTTATGGCCAGTGATAGAAGGGGTTTCATAGGGCCCCCATATGTCCACATGAATAAGAACAAAAACATAATTAGAAATAGAATTTCTATTAAGAAATGAAAGCTTCTTTTGTTTAGCAAAATAACAAGTATCACATATAGTGGGAAAAACATGAGATTCAATAGGCATTTTGTTCAACACAGTATTGTAACAATGAATAGAGGGATGACCTAATCTATAGTGCCAAATAACAGAATTTGAAATTTGTGTACACTTATTTGAAGAAAAATAATTAGTAAAAATGTTGTTTGTAGAATGTAAAGCATCCAAGACAGGTGTAGGGAGTAATACTTCATATAGCCCATGAGCAGTCCTAGCTTTCCCAATCATCTTCGAGGAGTTCATGTCCTGTATAAGACAATGGTCATGATAAAAAGAAACAAAACAAGAAGATTGATTAGTAAGTCTAGTCACAGAAATCAGGAACATAAAGAACATCAAATAAAGTGAGAGTGGGAGTAAGATGTATGGTTCCTCTAACATTTGCAAAAGTATGTTGGCCATTAGGGAGAGAAACATGAATTGGTGTAATAGATTTATAGCTTGTAAAGAATGACAAGGAGGAAGATATGTGATTAGTAGCCCCTGAATCTATGATCCATGGGGTATGAGTGATACCTGATGAGGAAACAGAGGTAGCAAGATGAGTGCTAATGAGATTGGTTGAAGCATTCAGCTGGGGAGAAGGCGCAGCAGTACTCGATGCAGTTGACAATAAAGTCATGAGACTTTGAACTTGCTCAGGAGTAAAATCAGGGACCGAAGCAGCTGTTGGAGCAGGGCTAGCTGTAGGTGTAGTAGTCACATTAGCAGACTTCTTGGATTTAAAACTAGGGGGAAAGCCATGCTTGAGAAAGCATGTCTCTACTGTGTGATTCTGCCTTCCACAATGGGTGCATTGCCTCTGAGAACCAAATTTGCGAGGAAAATTCTTGGAATTAGGACAAAATTTGTCTTGTTGAGAATTGTAATTAGCAGGTATGGCAGAGATAGCTAATTAGGAAGTAGGAGTAGGAAGCAGTGGAGCCTGAAATTGACGCTCCTGCTGAATAACCATGGAGTAGACTTTGGAGAGTGGTGGTAAGGGTTCAATCAGAAGGATTTGAGACCGAACTGTAGAATAGTTGTCACTCAAACCTTGTAAGAAGCACAAAACAGAATCATTATCACGGTATTGTTGAATCACATGAGACAAATTGCAACAGCCATATGAAGAAGAAGAACATGTAGGAAGAGGTCAAAAATTGCACAATTCATCCCAAATAATCTTCGGTTTTGTGACATAGCTTGTAACAGACAAGTCTCCTTGTTTGAGGGAATACAAATCAGCATGTAATTGTGAAACACGAACCTGATCTCCCTGAGAAAAATGGTTACTGAGTTCTTGCCAAACCTGATAAGTCGTATCTATCTAGAGCACACTGGTAGCGATCTCAACAGTCATGGAGTGATGTAACCATGAAAGCACCAAGGTGTTACAGCGCTTCCAAGCTCTAAAGTGAGGATATGAAGCTGCAGGTTTTTGGATTGATCCATCCATAAATTCGTATGTGTTCTTCATTTAAAGCGCATTAGACATAGCACGGGCCCAGCCATGGTAGTTCGAAGTAGCCAGAGGAGGAGATACGAGAACGAGGGAAGGGTTCTCAATGTGCACCTTCGGAGGAGAAGTCTGCACCGGTGATGAATGAGCAGATGAAGAAGAGGAAGAGGAATCCGCCATTGTTAGGGTTGAATCGAGAAATCGGAATCAACAATTGCAAGAAGTCGCGAAATCGGAAGAAAAGGGTTAGTGAAATTGGAGAAGGGATTGCAAGGAAAGAGGACGAAATCGTAATTGAAGCAGCGATTCAAGAATCAAAGAAGGAGAACCTGTGAGCAGAAGAGGAAGGCGATGCAGAAGCAAATGAAAAAGAAAGGTTACCGAAGCGAAGGAAAAAAAGGGTTACAGAAGCCCTTTTTCTCCTGATACCATATTAGAAATAATATTTGGGAAAAGTTGCATTTTCTTCGTTGAGATGAAATATATATATATATATATATATATATATATATATATATATATATATATATATATATGTGTGTGTGTGTGTGCGCGCGCGCGTGTGTGTGTTCTATACACAAATCAAAACAATATCTAAGATTAGCTATTCTGATAAGCCAATCAGTGGCTTCCGTGAGGCTTCACGAGAAAAAAGTAGAGAAATGATTAATATTGCGATATTGTTTCCTCGTGAAAGCTCACGAAAGCCACTAATTGACCAGTTAACACTTTACCCATGCTTTTTTTTCACCAAATTCGGTAGTAATATGCCGGTTCTCTCTCTTTTTTTAAAAAAAAAAAAAATACACATCAGCTTCATGAGTTTTCAGGGGAAAAAACACTCGATGAATGCTCATAATTATAGAAGCCGAGCACACGAACTCAGTAATATATAATTATATATGCATCATTATTAAAGGTAAAATAAACTCGTTTACTCTGTGTTTAATCTAGCCAGGTAGGAGAAAGGTTTCGTAATATGGGGCAATCTCATGCATGGTAGCAGTCTGCTGCATGATCAGAGAAGCAAATTACCGGAATATTCACCTCTTATTTCGTTATATATAATTTGAAGCAAAAGATAGAAGAAAGCATGCTCAGGTGATCAAGGGATCGATTGGAGTTAATGTTAGACATATCGGAGCGTTACCCTGAAACGTGTTTTCGTGTTATAGATTCCATTCAATATTATCCGAACGCTTAAAACAAAAAGATGCAATAGTCAAAACAGTGGTCAAAGATGAGGGCATGGAGGTGGGGAAGGATAATAAGCGCCGAAAGGTACAGAAGGACAGTAATCATCGTTTGAGGGTTTAATAAGAGAAGAGAAGAGACAAGAAAAGACACTTTTTTTTTGTGGCGATCTATCGCTTCTATTCCCTCCCTCCTTTTCTCACTCCATTATTCTTTGAATTTTTGAACTTAAGTCTCTAAACAAAACTGATTAATTAAAGTCCAGTTGTAACTAGTCTAGAAGGATGGGACCCATCCCAAAAAGTTCACACACACTATAACAATATATGGTTTGTCTCTGTCCTATGTGTATCATGATCTACCCAGTTATAACTTTTTCTTTTCACTTTTGAATTTTGATTATCCAACTTTGGGTCAAAATTTAATCCCTCATAATAATTAGTGGCCCCCCCAACTTACCTTTCTAATGTAACCGAAGCATATAGGACCAATTATTCCAACCCTCCTCGTGAGTTTGAGTTGGTATATACATTGCTGAATAGTGGAGATCAATGGCCATCGGGATACTAAAAATGGGAAAAAGAAAGATAGTTTATTATAACAATTAACAAACTGATATGTTACGTGTTGAAGGAGAGCAAAAAGTGTTAGAAGTCACACATAGAGGAAGAATGAGATGGCCTGATTAGTGGTTATAAATGGGGGTAACCCTCACTCCATGAGCTAGCTTTTGGGGTTGAGTTAGGCACAAACCCAAATTCTTAAGATGGTATTAGAGCCTATCATAGATCCATTTGTTGGGCCACCCGTTGTTGGGTCACTCGGGTCACGCTCCAGTTGTCTAGTCTTGGGCGTGAGGGATGTGTGTTAGAAGTCCCACATGGAAGAATGAGATGGTCTGATTAGTGGTTATAAGTGGGGGCAACCCTCACCCCATGAACTAACTTTTGGGGTTGAGTTAGGTGCAAACTCAAATTCATAAGAAAAAGGGGAGCAAAGGAGAAAGCCAAGCTACTAAAAAATTGTATATTTACTCTAATCAAATTAGATTTAATAAGATATATGCCTAACTAAATTGTGTAGGATCTATATCTTTAACCTTAAGAACCTGTAGTAGTTATACCTGTGTTCTCTCTAGATCATAAGCTAACCACAACCGAACAGACAGAAAAAAAATTAATTTAAATGACTTTTTTTTCCTTTATACACAATAATTCATATATTTAAAAATATTTTTTGTTTTCTATAAATAAATATATAGAAAGGTCAAATTGTGTATTTTTAATTCTACCATATAAAATAATGACTTTTTTTGCAGAAGTTAGAAGTCTAGTCTCTGTCTGATGGGTAGGATAATACTATGAATTACCCTAAAATACAATGCTTTTACTTGGACATGTTATTGCACCACAACCTTTTTTTAGTGGACTCATTGTGAATGTTTTATTGGACATTTGGACTCATCACACCACCAAAACGAAGCTCAAGATGTATTATCTTTGTCGTTTTACTTGAGCGACAAGGTTACACTATTTGACTACATTTGTTTTGAGATTCAAGTAGAAAATATGCAATCATGCACCATTATATGTTATGGGTTTCTTTTTTTACATAAGTAAAGTATATTATTAAATATGTTATGAGTTTCTGATTACTAAATTAAGAATAACATCTTAATTACTCTTCTTACCGGTATGCTCTGTTTGGTAAAAAGTAATAGATAAGCTAGTTGATAACAGATCATCTAGCGGATAGTGAATAAGCTATAGCGGATAAACGAGAAATTTATTTAAATAATAAGGATAAAAACGAAAGAAAAATGATACGTTATACTCCCTCTGGAACCATTTATAAGACAAAAAGTCATTTCCAGATTCGTTAAAAAATGCATGTATCTGGTCTAATTTTTGGACCAGATACATACATTTTTTAACGAATCTAGAAATAACTTTTTGCCTTATAAATGGTTCCGGAGTAGTAAGTTATTAGATCAAACACTACTTCAAGTAGCGTATGAAAAAACGCTATAAACTAAAAAAAAAATATTATAAGCTAGTGGTTATAAATTATCCGCAATCATCTTAGCCTCGGGAGAATCTGAATTCTGGCGTTTATTGTGAGTGGGCATCTCTTTCTCTTGGCTGGACTTGTTTCACATGCAAGCACACACCTCTGTACTTTGTACAGTAAGAGTAGTTGGCTTTTACTTTTCACTAGGAAAATAAATAATGAAAAAGCTCTTTGTTTAGTGCATATTTCTCTGAACTTACTTTTTCTATTTTGAGACACTGAACGAATATAATTTCTACATTTTCCGCGCGCGCGACACACAGTCATCACAGGTGGATAGTAAACACACCAACAAAGATAAAAAAAAAATAAAATTGCTCTTAGGTCAATGGGTCAAATAGAAAAAGAAATGGAATTAGATATTGAGGATCAGATTTAAAATAAAAAACTCCACAAAACTGTTTACTTTCTAAAATAATTTATTTCTATATTTAACATCTGTATTTATTTTAAGTTGTTAATAAAAAAAATAGAAAGATCCTGTAATAAACAATTATGACATTGATCCTGTTTTAAAAAAATAATTAATAATATGATATGAATTGAATTATTTTAAAAATTAAACCATACGCACACCTAATTTGATGCTAACTTACCTATAAAAGTGAATACACAGCACAGATACAGCATGAGTACAGGCATTGAATGCCTTTCACGTAGATGGCAGATTGATACCAACAAAATGAAAGGGATTACACCAAAGGATTTCTTTCCCATTATACTCATAAATCATGTCAGTATATTAACAGGGACAAAAGGCAAAAAGCGAAAATTTAAAAAAAGAAAAAAGAAAAAGGAAATCCAAGAAAACATAACAAAGGAAACTTTTGAGTTAGTACAGTGTCAGCTACGCTCTCTCATGAATTATGATCGTCAGTAGTACAACTCATATACTCAGCTAATAGTCCTTCCTTTTCTTCCATCCTTGCATTGCATGCTAAGACACCATCACCACCACTGTCCTGTCCTTCCCTTCATCATTATATATATATATATGCACAGATTCTCATCCCTTCTAACTCCCTCCCCCCACCCACCTGAATGCATGATCTCATTCCATTCCAAATATTGGCGTTTGAAAGAGACTTGGTTTTGCATGTGTTTGGAATGTGTGCAGGCTTGGTCCAATCCAATTTCCATAACCAGCACCACTCTCATAACTACCATTACTATTTAAAGAATAGATTGGCATGGCGAATGGTATTGAACTTGAATTAGAAGAAGAAGAAGAACCGCTGAAGATACTACCTCCACTGAAAAACGCAACATTGTTATCAGTACTGTTGGTATTTGAGGGAGCAGCAGAGAAATCCATGTTGAATGGTGTGGTATCAGAGCTCTGCATAGTGGTCGTGCCGTTAGGATTATTATTATGGAACCCGAGAACGGACCAGTAATCTGAAGGGTCTTGTTTAATGGGAATGGCAAAGCTTAAGGTATTGCTTGAAGCAAAGGTTAATCCAGATGAAGCTGAAGATGGATCTCGTTCATCTGAACGACTTGCCTCCTGGCTTTTGCTAATTTCTGATACAGAATCTGTGGAGTTTTTGTTCTTGTTGGATAAACCACCGATCGGAAGAGTGCTACTTGCAATGCTCTTCACGTCGTAGCGACTCATGTCGAAGTTAGTCACTGCATTTAGTCCTCTGAATTTTATTGCTGCAATGTCATACGCCTCCGCAGCTTCTTCTTGTGTGCCTAAATAAAATAATTCAAAAAAATTTCAAGTTATAATGAATACTTCATTATCAAATTATTACTACAAACTAAACTACTAAATGGGACTCATGCTAAGCAAAAGTAGTGTGAGAAAATGGGTGAGATTTTTTTTTTATATTGTATATAATTAATTTTCTTAAATAAATAATAAATAATAGATAATTGATTGAAGCATGAAAACATACCGACAACCGAAAAGGAACTGAAAAAAAGGGGGAAAATTTTAACTTTAAAAAGAAATGTGAATGAGCTTTTACATGCGGCATAAATATAGTTAAATTTCTTAAAAATATATAAATAGATATAATAGATAATAGACGGGTCAGCATCTCTAGATTCATGTAAATTAAAAAACCAGTTAAAAAAAAAAAGCATGTATGTATAGAATAATAGAAAGCAAGAAAACAATGGATTATTATGACCCACTGAAAGTGCCAAGGTAGAGGTCTTTGTTTCCGGCAACTCTGCCTATTCTTGCCTGCCATCGCCCATGCTGGTGGTGTCTGAAACAAAGGTTAATTTAATTATATTAACTTATTAACTTATTCATTCAGAGAATCAAAAGATATACGCTAGCTAGCCTACTAGTGTCCAAACGGAATGAAAATGAGGCCACAAAAAGTTAAAATTTTGAAGGTACAAGATATAACAAAATAATACCTCGTCACTCCTCTGTAAATAGAGGCTCCTCTAGAGAAACCACTGCTTTTCCTATAATATGGAGGAAAACAAAAATGTCCGTAAAACTATTCACATAGGTAATTAAATCGTAGAAGAAATTTATAATAAGTAAAATGTAAAATATATTTGACCTTCGTAGAGAAGCAACAAACTCTTGTCTGGTCATGTTCTTCATTTCTTCCAGTTCCTTCTCATAGTTGGAAATCTGACAAATAACGCAAAATAAAATATATTAGAGATGATAGTTGTATAATAGATTAGAAAAACGGGGTCGTTTCCTACTACTATTACTACTTACGGGAAAGTTGGTGGTGGTGGTTGGACCCCAGTACTTGAGAGCAGCGAGATCATAAGCTCTGGCTGCTTTCTCTTCCTTGTCATAACCACCTAAACAAGAAGAAACAAAAAAGCCATTTTTTGAGCAAAATGATTATAAACCTTGATCGAGTAGAATCTGAATCTACGAAACATGCATTTCAAATTCGTTATCATAATAAATGAACAGGAAGAGGAGGGAATATGCTTTGCCTTTGTCACGGCCGGCAAAACAAAATGATGAGCTGGTCAAAGGCTATATTAAGTTAATAAATCATGTACTAGTATTTTTGCAAAGTAAATTAAACCACTCACCCAAATAAACTGAAAAATGAGTAAAGGATCCCACGGGTCACCAATCATTCGCCGGGTACAAAAGCCACACAAAGAAACAATATAAAGCACGGTCAGAATCTTCAACAACAACAAACACCACCACCGCACCCATTTTATTTTATTATTACTATAAAATAAAAAATAATACTGTACTACAAATGAAAAATAAAACGCACGCACTGTGTGACTGTTGCAGCTAGATAGACATGACACTGCTAGCAGCATACTAGCAAGACGCCAAAAATATAAAATCTACAGCAATCTAATGGCGCTGCGTCTGGCAGAGAGAGCAATCTGAACCCTTGAGAAGGGTTCGCATTGGGATTTGAACATCAAGCCACATTCTTTAACTCCCATTTATTCCGGTCACATTCACTGGACCGTTCCCACCACCACACACACACACACACTGTGGTTCAGTTACAGATCTCGTGGACCCCCGTTTGCCCGTGTACCCATCCCCGGCGCACGTTAGATTCAACCCCTCTATCTTAGCATAAACAAAAACCCTCGTTCAAATTTTAAAACCCTACATATAGAATAAAAATAATAACAACAACTAAAATTAGCATATATTAGTACCTTGTCTTCCTTTCCTACTTTGTCCTTCTCTTCTACAACTGTTATCCCATAGATGAGCTTCATATCTCCCAGTCCATCTATGTCTGAAAATAATAAATAATGAAAAAAGAAATATATGAAAAATAATATTATTAAATAGATTTTATTTTTTCTTGGTTTTGGAAAATAATAATATTACTATGTGAAAATGAATAGATAGGGATATGTACCGTGTGACGCCGCGGTAGATGGAAGTGCGTTGGCCGAAGGTGTCGACGGTTTTCTTGGGGGAAGGCTTTTGAGGTTCGGTGGTTGGTTCAGTGCCGAAGCCGCGAGGGAAGCAAGCAGCTATTGTTTTCTTTAGCTCAGAATCGTATATGTTGCTGTCGGTGGAGAACTGCTGAAGCTGTGTGGGTGCACACGTGGTGGCGGTGGTTGTTGTTGCGACCGAGCCGCCCAGAAAGTCCTCGAACTTGGGCCCGCCGGTGAATATGGAGAGGTTGGTAGCTCCTCCGTCGGTTGCCTCCGGCGATGCATCCACGGTGGTGTTGCTTCCTGGAAAAATATTTTTGTAGATATTTTAGTGAGAGAAAATAAAGGAATATAATATATTAGGGCGAAGAGAGGGAGACCTGTGAGGGTGAGAGATGGTGGAGTTGAGGGAGGATAGGTGAAGGAGTGGAAAAGGGAGAGGTGAGAGGAAGAGTGTGAATTGGGAGAAGGATTAGGAAAGTGATTGGAAAGAGAGAAAGAGAGTGAGTTGTTGTTGTTGGGAGGTGAAGAAGAGGATGAGTCCATGTTTGCTTTGGCTGTTTTTTATGTGTTGTCGATCGATGAACGTGAAAGAGAGGATTGAGGCGTTGAACTTCAGCTGGCTTCTTTGGAAACTGCGATCTTATAGAATCTATCTAGTATTTGAGAAAGAGAGAGAAAGGAAGGAGAGGTTGAAGAAGAAGTGGAAGATTATGACACAGATATAGAGGTGGTCAAGAGAGAGAAAGAGACTCAGCTCCTGCTTGCTTAGGGTTGCTCGAAAAACGAGGTTCTTTCTCTTAGGATGGGTGCAAATATCCCACACAGCAATGATATACTACTATTAATTTCTTTAGTACTACTCTCTCCATCCCGTATTGTATTTATTTGTTAAATTATTTTTTATTTTATAATATTATAAGAGTATAATTATATTGTTTAAACAATATTTATTTATTTATGTCTTAATTATTTTATATTAATTTATTTTTTTACCTAATTTACACTATAATAAATATATACTAGTCAAATAAACTATTTTATTTTGAAAATGAGTTCAATGAATAATTTTTTTAAGACGTGTACATAATTTTAAACAACAAATAATACGAGATAGATAGAGTATAATTTTAAACTTTTATTTTTACTTTTAGTGAATAAGAAGAGGGAGAGAACATAATCAAAGTAATTTTCTTTTATTATTATCAAGGAAAAATAAATATAAAAGGTAGTATACAAATCAACTGAACAAACATCATTTTTGTGTCATGTATGTATATGAATGAATGCAGAATGCCCATGCCTTCCATAGTTCCCTGCATGTGTATATCTTTTCTAATGTATTTCATCATAAATAAAATAATACTGGGTCTTGTAACCGACAAATGTTTAGCCCTTATTCAAAATTTGGCATCCACAGAGTTGCCATTTTCGATTACGATGTTAATATTGGTCCCAAAAAAAAGATTACGATGTTAATAATATTGTTATTTTCACGAGAAACTCTTATAAATCATTTATCTATGTTAAAACATACATAAATACCTCCTCAAAAAGCAACATATATAAATACAAATTTCTCATCAATTCTCATAAAATCAGTTTAATTGTATGCACTAACAATCGATTACAAATTGTTTTTTAACACTAAATATTATAGGGGAACGGATCCTCTCCAATTTTTTCCTCTCATTTTTTCTCCGGTTGATACATCCTAATGTTAGGAAATTACGCAAAATTTTCCCATAGTCAGATTAGTGAAAGAGTGAAAAATAAATGCGGAAGCACACACAAAAATTGATAACGGAGTTCGGCCAATAATGCGTCTCGATTGCTGTGACACTTATATTGAAAGGAAATCGCACTGTGTTTACAAACACTCACACTCTCTCTCAAACCCACAACCCAATTACACCCAAAATATTTCTCTCTAAATATTTTTCACAAAAACTCCCTCACCGAATTTTCTCTCAATGTTGGAAAAAATATTTCCTTTTCTGCAAAGGCTTGTATTTATAGACATTCCACGTTGCCACTATTCACGGTGTGCACACGTTTTCTTCTCACCAGCGTTTTTTTCTTCTTTGTTGAAAATAAAAACTTGCAGCTTCCTTTTCTTCTTGCCCGGCAACTTTTCTTGGTGTCAAGAAAATAGAGATCTTTGTGTTGAAAATCAGTACCCGTGTTGAAAACCGCACCATTCGGTGCATTCAGAAAAGTGCTTTGACTAACAATCTCCCAGCAGTGATTTCAATCGGTCTTCACACCTCAATCTTGCAGCACCTTCCCCGTGCATTGTTATTCGAAAGTGAAGTTGAGCACAACTTCGCATTTGTTGATAATCACCACCTTTATCAACATATGTTTGGGTTCTTACTTCCTTGAATCTTCTTGACATTAACATCTCATCCTCGCTGCAGATCGTGGAAGTGATAACGCACCAATATGCTTTGTTGCAGGTGGAATCTTGAATTCTTTGCCGGATGTATCGCACTCGACTATCAACGTGCAAAACACTCTTTCTCCTGCGGTGAAACCCAACTCTGTTAACAATCCACGAAGCCATATCAATTATTTCTGGCTTGTGATCTTTGCTCACTCGGCCTCTGTAGTGGATAGCAACAATCTTTTGTATCACGACATCCAACTAACTTGTGTTACCAGCAGTGAATACATAACCCAGTGGTACTTCTTCGAATGATCAACCTCACTGCAAAGTCTGCATCTCGTAGCCTTTACTTGTAATTCTCCTTTACTAAAGTGCACTTCTCTGTAGTGCCTCGTAGATACCTCAAAATCTATTTCACTTTGCTTCCGATGAGTTTTACCTGGATTTGACATAAACTGCTAACAACTTCCTTTGCATGGCCAATGTGCGGCCTCGTGCAGCCATCAGCGTACATCAAACTTCCAATGGTGAAGCATATGGAATCTTAGCCATGGATTCTCTTTCTTCCTCCGTGCTGAGGTGGTATTGTTCGATAGCGAAAATGACCGCCAAAGGTGTCTTCTTAGGTTTGGCGTTACCACGTGTTGAATCTTTGCAAAAAACACGGTTGATGTACTCACTTTGAGATAATCGTGCAAATTCCTCTTTGCTTATCTCTCGTGATTTGCATTCCAAGGATCTTCTTTCTTTGGACCCAAGTCCTTCATGTCAAATTCTTTTGGCCATTGCATCTTCAAGTTTACGATCCGTCCATATCTAAACACCCAAGTGTACTAACATATCATCGACATAAAGTAACAAAATGATATAAGCGGACTTATATCTCTTGAAGAAACAACTGTGGGTCGAGTTAGCACTGAAACCTTCCTTGTGCATGAAGCTATCAAACTTCTTGTACCCTTTGTCTCGGAGCTTGTTCGAGGCCATACAAGCTCTTCTTTAATCTGCACACCATATTTTCATTGCTTTTCTCCGAGAAGCCTTGAGTTGGTGCATGTAGATCTCCTCATCTAAGTCTCCATGAAGAAACGCAGTCTTCACGTCTAACTCGCCAAGATGAGCTCTTCAGCTTGCAATACTTAACACGCACTGATAGTTGAGCTTCACAATGGAGCAAAATTTGGTGTAGTCAACTCCTTCCTTTCTTTGGAATCGCTGCAGCTAGTCGGACTTGTATCTCTTGGAGCCATCATTCTCCTCCTTCACCCGATACACCCATTTGTTGTGAAGTGCCTTCTTTCCCACGTAACTCGACAATAGTTCCCATGTTTGATTGGAGATCAAAGACTTCATCTCGTCTTTCATGGCAAGCTCCCACTACCGGGCATCTGCGATCGACATGCTATAATCTTCGAGGCTCCTCCATCGTGATCGACAACATGTAGTCCATGTATCTCTGTTGGGAGCAGAACTGAGAAGACTTTCTCGCGCTGCCGAGGTGGAGTAGGAGGCTGCAGTGCGTTAATTGATTCCTCCGGTGAGATTCTCAACTATAGGACTTTACGGGTCATCGTCCACCTCTGATACACCGCCCACTCTGTTTACGAGTTCTTTGGCATCTATGCTATGCCGCCCTGTACATCACTTTTTCATTGAAGATCACATCTCTGTGGATCACTTTTTGTTTTCATCATCCCAAAGACGGTAGCCAAACTCGTCTTCACCATAACCGATGAAAGTGCACTTCTTTGATTTGGGATCAAGTTTATTCCTGCCTTGATCAGCGATATGCACATATGCTTTACACGGCCAAAACTCTAAGATGTGAGAGTTTTACCTCTTTCCACTCCATACCTCTTCCGTGATACGTGCTCGATAATTGGTAGATGGACCTCGGTTGATCGAAGTAAGATCTTGTGTTGACCATACACTTGAAGCCGATAGCATTTGGCGCACCGCAGAACTTCGGCTCTCTCATCAGCGTTCGATTCATACGCTCGGCTACACCATTGTGTTGGCGCGCACGGGGTCTCTCCATTACGATCCGTGCTCATAGCGTAACTTCTTGAATCTGGTGTCTTCATATTCACCACCATTGTCGGTTCTGAGCCTTTTGATCTTTAATCCTGTCTCGTTTTCTACCATGGCTTTCCACATCTTGAAAGCCTCGAATACTTCAGACTTATGTTTCAGAAAGTATACCCATACCTTCCTAGTGATCATCAATAAAAGTCACAGTATTGCTTCCCAGCGATGGATGAAGGCAGTCGTTGGACCCCCAAACATCGAGTGAACAAGCTCAGTTTCTCTTTCTTTGGGGTTCTTCCAGCACAAGCTAACTCTTTTCGCTTTCCAAGTATGCAGTCTTCACACATGTCAATTTCTCGATCAAGACGGCAATTTGCCCTCTCGAGTGCATGATCTTCATCCCTTTTTCCTTTCATGTATGGCACTAGTCTCTCGGTGCCATAGATTGGGACTATCATTTCTTGAATCGCAATCAAATGGCATGCTCCTATTTGTCTTATAAAGAGTACCACTCTGCCATGAGCAATCGTCATTGCACCCTTGAAATCTTCCAATGATCAGTGGAAGAGCATTGTATTAGCCGTCATTGGCCAAGCGGCCCTCTGAGATTAAGTTCTTCGTCAGTCGGGAATATGTCCGACATTTTTCAATTCCCATACGCATCTTTCAACTTAATCTTCACTACACCTTTGCCAACAATCTCACAAGATCGTTTCATTACCAAGGTAAACTTTACCAAGGTTTCTAGGGTACATAATTCTCGAAGAATTCTCTGCAGTGGCATGAAAAAGATGCTCCAGTCTAACACCCAAGACTCTTCCTTGCTCTCCAAAGAGCATATCAACAAACGTCACCTCCTCCCCGAGGTGGAAGCAACATTGCCTCAGTCCTTCAGCCTCCTGGTTCTTCTGCACTCCTACCTTTGATTTTTGTAGTGCGGTCTTCCACTTAATTCCAACACTCGATAGTCTTGAGTTGGAGTTTTGAGAACTATGATGATTTTCTGGATTTGGACACTTTGTATTTGATTTGCCACGTCCATTTCCTCTGGTTGAATTTCTTCCCTTGACTCTGTATGTAATCGAAGAGGATGAAGATTCACCCGACTCTCTTAA
Source organism: Calophaca sinica (assembly GCA_037113605.1). Classification (NCBI taxonomy): domain Eukaryota; kingdom Viridiplantae; phylum Streptophyta; class Magnoliopsida; order Fabales; family Fabaceae; genus Calophaca; species Calophaca sinica. The sequence continues at coordinate 14,268,178 of CM073731.1, forward strand.
ATCGGATCTCTTAGTGAGAACTAGATCACGAACATCGCCTGATTTCAACTTATTGTTTCAGTTGAGCTACTCACAAATTTGTGGCGGTAGCATTCAACTCTCTGGAAGAGAAGACAAAAGTATCAATGCTCGTACCTCATCATCAAATTCGATTCCAACTGAACTCAACCGGGTTGTGACTATGTTGAGTTCATTGAGATGTTGTGCTACCGATCGCCCAGTTAAATCATAAGTTAAACAACCGCCTCATCAAATGAACTTTGTTTGAAACGGCTTTTCGTACATGTTGGAAAGAGCCTTCATAAGATCCGCCGTGGTCTTTTCTTTTGCAATGTTGAGCGCAACATTATGGGATAACGTCAGCCAGGATAACGCCGAGGGCTTGTCTATCTAGAAGGATCCATTCATCTTCCTTCATCTCCGCTGGTTTCTTTCACGTGAGAGGTTGATACAACTTTTTCGATCTGAGATAATCCTCGTCTGCATCTTCCAAAAGCCAAAGTCCAGTCAGCCGAACTTTTCAATTTTCACCTTTCCTTAAATCTGCGGCCATACTCAAGTCGAAGCTTCTGGGATCGTTTTGACAATTCACGCTAACCACCGTGCTTTAGAACACCTCCGTGGACAAATTGGTAGCGCCGACCAATTTCACTATTCACGAAAAATTACTATTCACATGAACAATATCCTCAACAAGATTTAGCAGAAATAACCAAACTAAGCTCGATGCCGCTTTTGTTAGGAAATTACAAAATTTTCCGTATAGTCGGATTAGTGGAAGAGTGAAAAATAAATCAGAGCACACACAAAAATTGATAACGGAGTTAGGCCAATAATGCCCTCGTCTCCTGACCGCCGAACCTTATATTGAAAAGGGAAATACACACTGTGTTTACAAACACTCACACTCTCTCTCAAAACTCACAACCCAATTACACCCAAAATATTTCTCTCTAAATATTTTTCACAAAAACTCCCTCACTGGAATTTTTCTCTCAATGTTGGAAAAATATTTCCTTTCTGCAAAGGCTTGTATTTATAGACATTCATGTTGCCAACTATTCACAGTGTTTGCTGCGTTTCTTCTCTCACCGTTTTTTCTTCTTTGTTGAAAATAAAAACTTGCAGTCCTTTTTCTTCTTGCCAGCACAACTTTTGCTGGTGTCAAAGAAAATAGAGATGCTGTGTTGAAAAACTGTACCGTGTTGAAAAACTGCACCATTCGGTGCATTCAGGAAAAAGTGCTTTTTGACTAACACCTAACTCTTGAAACATCATCCCCTTTGTTTTATATTTTGAAGCATCTCTCTCTCTCCTTTCAAATCTACGACTCACACTCAAACATGAGAAAAAATAAATTGAGAGGATTCGTTCCCATATTATAGTTGTTAGTATTTGTTATGTTAGCTACTAGGGTTCGAATCGTGAACCTACTGCTCAAACTCTTTATGATGTCTCATCTCACAAATCGTGGTATGAATTATTTTAAAGTAATTAAGAGAAGACTCAGTCATTTTTAAAGATGTATATAACCATTTGTGATTGATTGACAATAAAAAAACTTTACATTGATTGTGCGTACCAATTAAATCCTACTTTTATACGGTGGTGTACCGGTGATAATAAAATTGAATTACCAAGTATCTTGTGTTTCTTTTCGACAAAGTCACCCTGCGTTATTGCTCTACATTAATGACTTGAAATAATTCGTATCTTTTTTGGTTCTTAGTACAGATGGTCGGGGGATGGGGAGGGGAAATATAACACGCTTCTATTATCTCGCATCACTTTACCATTCGATTGTTTTATATGTGACAAATAATTCGTATTTGATTAAACTATTTGTATTTAACCACATTTTCAATTTTTTTTTTGTAAACACATCACATTTTCATTTTATTACAATATTGTGTACATAAATAATTTTTATAATATTTGAATTATATAGATCCTTAAAATCTTAAGTATTTTTAATATATTCTTTTTTATTAAATAAACTTTTAGCGAGTCTTACTAAAAGCACAAATGTGTTCTCTTTTTATTGAGACTACACGAGATTTACATATTAATGAAAAGGTATTAATTGAGTAAAAAAGTATTAAAATTAATATCAAATAATTTATTGTTAAATTTCTCATACTTTAATAGGTAACTTGGTTTTTATGATTCATAAATTCATGTTTACCCCCAATCCATATATGATTGTGTGTTTCATTCACGCAATCTTTTAAAAACTGGATTGGAAATCGAACCGGCATGACTTTTGGGTCATGGTTTGAATCGAGACGAAACCATGATCGAATTGCCAAATAATCGAATCGTTGACAGGACCGATTCATGATTCAACCAGTTAAACCGTCTGGTTCAATTTGATTTTTAAAAGACTGGATTTACTTTATTTTTTTGTTCGAAGTTTCGCGCTAAACAGAAAGGAACGAGGGAGAGAATAATTAGGATGGAGAGGGAGGCAAATGGAAGCTTTTTATAGGAAGAAAATGGGCGGTGGCCCTCTGTTTTTGCCCACAAATAGAAAAGCATTGCTTTAGGACAGAGATAGAGATAGATTTGGACATTTAAGGGTCAATTAATTTAGGATATAAAGACATATCAGATCGGAAACAATCCACTAATAGATTGATTATTATATAGTATTTTTTCTGTCTCATTTTACGTGTACTATTTAAAATATTGTATTGTCTCAAATTACTTGTTTTTTTAGAAAATTAATAAGTATTAATTAATTTTTTTTTCTAAATATACCCTTTATCTCAACCAATTTCTATTACGGTGAGTAATTGCAGCTGTCCAAATTAAATAAGGATATTTTAGTCCAATGATGCCATTTTATTATAGAAATCAGTAAATATAATCATTTTTTTAAAAATCGTGAAAAAAAAGAGATTACTAAAATGAAATGGAAGAAGTATGAAAAACAAAGGAATTAGTATAATGTGCAATGGAGTGTATGATTGTAGGGAAGCAAGACGGAAGAACAGGGGACACGGTGACCCATCACCCATAACCGGGCGCGAGTCTCTTGATACATTACGGAGTATTTCAGTTGCAAAAGAAAAATGAACATGGTCCCTCTATTCATTTATTAGAATGTACGATTTTTTTAACACCCCTGCAAATTTCCATTTGAAAACGGAATCAAAGGACAGTTATTGTTTTAGATTTTTTTTTATTGGAATAAAAGTTTGAAAAAATTATTTGTGTTTGGGCATGACATATCTAGAAATTTTGGGACCTTAGACCATCCTCAATTCCTCATCGCGTTGCAAGAACGGTAAAAGGTGGGCCATATCCTGCCATGTTAGTATAAAAACTCTTAACTATATTTTACGATCCAACGGTGAACTCAAGAAGAAGAACTCTTAAGATGGGTCATTTCTGCGCTTTGCTACTAGCAAAAGATGAGAGAGGCAGACATGTTAGTATAAGAACCAATATTTTACCAATTTCTAATCCTTTTATTTACTAGGTTACAAACTTACACAAAAAACAATAGACTCTATCTAAATCTCTTGAATAAATTAGTAGCCATTTTTTTCCATTTGGCAATATTCGGATGGTAAAAAGATGAAGAAAATGTCTGTTATTTTCATCTTTTGGAACTATACATCATGACATGTCTAATTGGACCATTTTTTACCATTAAATCTCTAAATATTTCATCAATATTTTTACATTTGCCCGTATCATAAATATTTTTAGGAACCTCCCTCGATGTATTTTATGCTAATTAAGCATCTATTTATTTTATTTTTTTTTATTTTTTTGACAAGAATAAGCATCTATTTATAATAAATTATCTTCTTTTAAATTTTTATCATCTTCTTGCTCTTGATTGAAATTGGGATTGCTAAGTGTTTTCAATGTCATCTATTTCAATAGGTGATTAGTGTTAGTTATACCCAAAGAGTTAGTTTAATTAGTTAAAGTTCCACGTAGATTAGAGATAAGACCTCAAAAGAGTTTATAAGCAAATGATACCTCTCACCTTACAAGTCGGTTTTGTAAGGATGAGTTAGGTCCAAAATCCTAATAGATGAATTATTCAGTTCACAGAGTTCTATTCTTGGTATCATAACAATTAGTCCATCACATTTTCATTAATTGAACTCGTTTTTACATTTTTTTTACAAATACTGAAAAATTGATCAAGAGTGCCACAACGAGACTGAATTATTTTTATTTTATTTTTTCAAATTTTAAGAACTAGACTTGTACTTTCTATTTGACATTGCACTGAACACTAATTTTGCCAATATGATACGACCATCAAACGACATAATTTTGGACTTTCAAGACGACAATCTTCTTCTAGCCTTCTCCAAAATAAACTCGTAATCAACAATTTTTTTCACCCATGAAGAAAGGTTAGCCATGATAACAACAAAGTCATGAGTATTGGTAAGGCCAAAACCAGATATCTCCGTAATTACTAGCTTTAGAGTCTAGGGGTGGCAAAATCATCCATTTATCCATCATCCATCCAACCATCCATAAGGAAATCAATTCAATTCATCCATTACAAACAAACAAAATAAATGGATTGGATCCAATCCATCCATTTAACTTAATGGATGGTTAGTCATCCATCTACTATTTTTCTAAATCCATTGGATGACACTTGTTCCGGACTGGGCCGAGCCCCAATCCGGAGATCCAGCATTCACAGGCCCATTCCAGCTCGTCGATCCACCTTCCCTCGATGCCACGTCGTCCGCATGCCTCTCCGCCTTCCCTCAACGCGGCCGACCCAACGGCTTTGTGCATTAAAGGAATTTAATGCCGACTTGGTTTCACGACGGTTACACATCGGACAAAGAACTGCCCTCAACTCATATTTAAAGAAGACGTCGAATCTGGCCGGGTAATGATCTTTCTACCACCTCTTACTCACCTCGACACACATCGACTTGAGCGTCGAGTGTTTGCAGTACACCACCCAACACGCCGTCGTCATCCGTCATGCGCACAACCGCATCGCTTCCTCCCATCCTCTCAAGTTCGTTCGTAACAACACTAAATAAAAATCATAAAATCCATTGGATAAAAAAAATTAGATGGACAATTAATGAGATCAGATTTTCACTTAAAAAAATAAGATTTAAAAAATAAATATTTTCTCCTCCAAACTTATTAGATTTGATATTGATACTAAGATTTGAAATGGAAATAATTACCAACGTAAATAAGCTGATCGATGTGCAAATCCATTTCAAGAGAGAAAAATTACCAACGTAAATAGTTTGATTAAAATGAACAAAGCAAAAAAAAAATCTTATATCAGAGCGAACTGTACCATACATTTGGCAATATATATTAATTCCATATGTACAGCAGGATGCCTCTCACTGATTAGGAAGTGTTTCTGGAAATCAAACTCTGGCAGGGACAAATAACCACGTTTTGCTGCGTACAATGGATTTTGACGTAAGTGGGAAAATTAGTTTAGAAAACAAACATATTTTTTAAAACAAAAGGAGAAATTGAGGAGAGAGAGGAGAGAAAGAAGGGAGAGAGGGGGGGGGGAGAGAAAGAGAGAGGGGAGTAAAATATTTTTAATTAAAATATTTTTTTATGATTAATTTTTTTTTGTAATTAAAATATTTTTTATGATTAAAAATATATTTTATGATTAAAAATAATTTTCTGTGATTAAAAATATTTTTGGTGATTAAAAATAATTTTTATGGATGGATTGGATATCCATTCATAAAAAATTATTAATAGATGGATTGAATGATTTTTTTAAATGGATGATGAATGGATTGGATTTTTTTGATGAATTTTTAGTGGATGGTATATAGATAAATTGATTTTTCCAATCCATCCATTAGGATCCATTCAAAAAATTATTCAATCCATTTATTTTGTCACCCCACTTTAAACCGGGAAACATCACTAGAAATGAAGATTTTGGTTTTATCGACACTTACCACTTCGCCTGAAGCCTTACAAAACAAGTCTAAACAATTAATCTTCACTTGCATCTGCTTTAACTCAACTTCTCTGAATAGCATCAAATTGTCAGTGAAGAAGAGGTAAGAGATGGGATCCCGTTCCTAAAGTAATAGTATTAGAGCAACAGCCAACATAGCTTAGTTTAACTGGTTCGGCCTTTCGCTCGCATACGCTGCGACTTGGGTTCGATTTCAGGTGGCTGCGTTGGTGGCCGATACATAAATTTCACTGTAAATCCTGGCTCAGGTTGGTGGTTCTCCCTGACCTTGCACGGGAGTGAGCCTCCCCCAATCTAAATTTTAATTTACCAAAAAAAAAAGTATTAGAGCAACGATAGCGCTGGTTTCTTAATTTTAGTTGCTGTCATTTAGTCTACATGGCAGGTCAAATATAGTGCACGGTTAACTTATTTTCGGTCAAAGCTACTCCATAGTGCATCGTTCACTAAATAGAAACGCGCACCACGATGAGAGAGATAGAGAGAGAGAAGGAGCTTATGGGGCCGGATGTGTCAGTAAAGCAACTAAAATAAGACACCAGCGATGCTGATGCTCTTAGTAACTTCACTTTACAACTAATGACTACTTATGAATAATATCATAAATATATTCATTAAAAAATTAATTTTAAAGCTAAATTTCTAATTTATCAAAATATTTAATATTATATTTTTAATAATAATACTTTTTCTTATAATGTTTTTAAAAAATAAAATATAATTTTTTAAAAATTTCTTCAATTAATGCACTCTATACGAAGATGATGAGGGTCCATTTGATCGATGATCAAGATAAGAAAGACAATATCTGGTTTTAATCTAATATTTTGTCCATCTAATTAAAATTTTATCTTGTTGTGAAGAATGGGTTAGAAACAAAAATGAAGAGATAAGAAATTTGTTTCCTCATCCATCCTCCATCCTTATAAAACAAAAATGAAGAATTTTTTTATCCTATCATTATCCAACTCTCTTATCATTTTTTTTCCTGGTCGAATGAAGTTGCATTTCATATTGGGCTAGCCCACATAGTTACAAAAACCGAGCGCAAGGCCCGAACCAAGTCAGAAGTAAAAGCACAAGGCTGGTTCTAGTAACACCCCCCTTTGGACGAGCCCTTGTCAGTTTTAATTTTGAAAAGACTAAACTGCGCTTCTGTGAAACGAAGCTTTGAATTGAATTCACGGTAAGCTCCGTGAATTGAATTCACGGTAACCTCTGTGAATTGAATTTACGTACGTCGTGAATTGAATTCATGTACGCTGTGAAATGAATTTACGTACTCCATGAATTGAATTCACGGTAACCTATGTGAATTGAATTGACGTTAACCTCCATGAATTGAATTGACGTATGCTCCGTGAATTCAATACGTGAACTAAATTCACGTACGATTCATAGACGCAGAAAAAAACAGACGTAAGGGCAATTTGGTCATTTCAAAATTAAAAAGCTGACAAGGGGGTGTACTAGTCCAAAGGGGGGTGTTACTAGAACTTGCCAAAGCACAACTCACATCTAGTACACATGAAAGTACAGAGATCGTGTTTGACTATGCAGTCAAACTCACTAAACTAAACCACTTCACAACCAATCAAAGGGGACCCCTAATAGTCTCTAATTACCACTCCTTTTCCCCTATTAACCCTAAAATGTGTCATGGTCTTTTGGATCGAGGGCACCTCTTCATCGTTTGTCCTCTCTAATGCTTGTTCCGCGTCCCTATCATACCATATTTTATCCTGACCATCAAACATGTCTCATAGTTTTGTTGACCAGAAACACAAGGGCGGAGCCTTTCATTCCCATGAGGTAGCTATGGCTACCTAAAAAAAAGAAATCAATATAGACCAGATATATGTATTGTTAGTTTAGCCCCAAAACTATATATTGTTATTAGAATAATCACAAACTTTTGGTAGATGGAAGGTTCCTAAGTTGACCGTAGAATCATCATGTATAAATTGACCATAATCGAGTGCTTTCACTTGTATTATCTTTTGAATCCATAAAGAGAACAAACATTTGTTTTCCTTAAAAAAATATGAACAAGGTTAACAAATGAAGATTATATTGCCTATAAAAAATTAATTTACTCTTTATATTTGTTCCTCCAATATAAACTTAAACTGAGCTAATCCATTGGATTTGCCACGGGAGAGCGGCAGACATGGTACAACGGCATCCCCATGCGCAGGGATGGATCCAGAAAATTCGATAAGCGGGGGCAAAATCATATACTATAAATGTTTATATAAAAAATAAATCAATACATAAGCAATAATAATAACATCATTGTCATTAAGCAAATAATTGGAGATTACAAAAACCATAACATTATATACCCAAAAAATTGAAGATATCTCAACCTCTACGAATTGTAACTACTTGTTACGTGTCTTTATATTTTAAAATTATTATACGATTTTTTCATTTTCAACACTATCAAAATATCTTTCTCTATGATATGTGACAATTCATTTCCCGTAAGGCTGCACATTTGTTTCTTCACGAAATTCATTGCAGATAAATTCTTTTTAACAGTTGCAGTTGCCACCGACAAAATCAAAGCTAACTTCAGCGAGTAAGCCTCTATTAATCCACTTAGGCAAATGACCAAACACATGGTGCACATATATGAAACATGGTGCAAAAGAAACTTTATCAAGCAACGAAGGAGTTGTAAATAGAACCCAAAAAAATAAATAATTAAAAATAAAATGAAGAACATATGGAAGGAAAGATACCAGTAACAATATGAAGTTGAGTATGGAGAAGGAATGTTGAATAAAGAGAAAGAGGACAGAAATCGAGAGACAATGAGAGAAGGGAGTAAAAAGAGTTGAGTTAGAGCTCTTGCGGAGTATTTGCATTGATGGATTTTGAGAATAAAACCGAGTAGATACCATAGAGTATTTTGAGAAGCAGAAATAAAGAGACAAAGATAAAAAGAATAAAAAAAAAATTCTACTTTCTCTTAAACAGAGAGTAGACGCGAGACAACACTTAAAAAAAAAAGCTCAATTTCTATTTTTTGACTTTTTAGTGAGGTCAATATTTAATTTTTAGTGGGATAAAAAATAAAATTATTCATTAATTAATAAAAAAATAATTAAATTAGTGGGGTCAAATGCCCCATTTTAAGGTACTTGGATCGGTCCCTGTTCATGCGTGCATGCAATTCCAAAGACACGTACATAAAACTGTTAATATTGGATTAAAAAATTGCCATACGTGTCAAAAGAAGGATCTCGATATGCCATGCAATCTTTTATATGCCGATCGATTTGTGCGTGATGTGGTAGCTTGGTTTGACTGTTGATACATGTTACTGAGACAATAGAGAGAACAGAGACAACACAGAGAGCCATGTGTATATTATCTATAATAATACGGAGTATATCCTTATTATATGGATGCCTGGAAGTGCCAGAGCCAGGCTGCCCTGCTATTGCAAAGGTATGGCCAGCGGTGGCATTCATATATAATTACTATAGCCATGGACCTAGGACAATAAATTCAACCATTATTGCTTACGGATCCATTATTGCTACTAAATGAAGGTTTATATATATAGGGTCTTGGACTTGCAAATTCGTATTTTATGGTATTGATATCAAAATTAAAAAAAAATTAAAAATATAATATCATTTGATGTATCAGTGACACAAATTAATATTAATATTTTTTTCAAAATTCTTAAGACATTCACTAGTGTGTGATAAATAAAAACAAATGGTACACCAAAGGATAATGTTCTAAATTTTAAATTGGTTATTGAATGGTTGAATGCTATTCTAGCTTGGTTTATGTCAACTTTGGTTAAATTAGTGATAACTAAGTGCATATATTTTTAATATTATATAATATATTAAGTAATAAATATTTAACATAAATTGATCATATTATATGTTTGTAATATTTTTTTGACGCATTATATGTTTGTAAGATAAAAAAATAAGAATAGAGAGATAAGTAATAAAGTCTATGTATATAAATAATATATCTACATAAATCATTATTGGACTATTATTTATCAAACAGTTTTTTAATTAAAAAATAAAACAATGAAAACAAAAAAATAATCAAATTAGAGTTCATTTGGATTTCCCGTTGGGGACTTCAAAGGGGGTGCATGATGTGGAGAATACCATTGACCGTATTCGTTCCTCGTCCTGAAAGTGGTTTTTGGCTTCGATAAAATCTATTTCGTGTTTGTATTATGAGTGGTTTGCCAACCCCCTGGCTTGTATTGTTAGGAAATAGACCTTTCGGTGTACCTTTTTGGTTTTGTATCTCTGCTAGCCTTTGGCGTTCCCATGTTTTGGGTCCGTTAGCCTTTCCTTGTTTGCCTGTGTCGGGTTGGGCTACCCTTGTACCTCCCTTAATATATATTTTTGTCATTCAGAAAAAAAGTTGTAATACCCAATTTAGTCCCTGTAATTTGTCACTCGTATCAACTTGGTCATCCACTTTTGGAATATTCCAAAATAGTCCCTGACATTTCACAACGTTAATCAATTTGGTCACTCGGTTAGTTGACTGTTAGCTGACTCTGTAAAACGATGATGTGTCACGTTTACTGGCTATGTGTCACATTGTGCAGCTTATGTGGCTCTGGTTTATCATGTGACTCATTATTTTAATTTCTTTTTTATTAAAAACAAAAAAATGTTAGGTTATTCCTCGAAACCCAGATCTGGAAAGGGGGTTTGAATGAGAGATGCCCCAAGATTGTTTTTCCTTGAAATGATGAAGTTTTCTTCAGAGAGACCCTCGAGTTCAAACATCGACCAGTTTGGGTTCTCCATCTTCACCACCACAGGGATACCCCCACGGTGGTTGGTGTTGTCTTTCACCCACCATTTGAATAAAGGTGCCATTTTGGGGGTCTGATCTCTCAAACCCAAAAATAATATAACAACAAAATGAACAAAATCTCTCTCTCTCTCTCTTTTTCTTTCTTTTTGTATTTTTGTATTTGTTTTACCAACCGAGAAAAGAAGAGAAGGTGAAGAGGCTATTAGTTTGATCTCATTGTAAGAAAAGGAAATGAGAATTTTCTCTATTTTCTACTGTTATTGGTCCTTTTTCTTTGTTCTTCTTTCTACTGAGTTATATTATTGCCTTTTTTTTTGGTTTTTTAGTGGGGATGGTCTATTAACAGTGTTGTGTGACAATGGATTGTGAAAATAATTTGGATTTGGGTTTCGGGTTTTTTTGATCCCTGCATTTCAACCTGTCGCTGCTGCTGCAGCTTTGGTTTGATTTTAGAAAAATACACTTTTAGCTACGGACAATTAGCTTTTAGTGACGGATTTTGTCTGTCAGTATAGGTCTAATTTCCTGTACTTGTTCATCCACTACAACGATTATGGCAAACTGCGGCAGTTCTGAAGGCGTTTTGGAACCGCCGCAGATATTAGTGTCGGGATGTCATTTCGCGGCTAGAACACTAATTGACTGCTAATAGTTAGCATCAACGATGTGTACTAATAGTTAGCATCAACCTTTACACTTTCATAGTTGGCTTCCTCAGTTGCGATTATTATGAATAGCTAGTAGATATAACCACCAAGCACAAAAGTTTGCGAGGAGAACACCGAAGATAGATAAAACATAAAAGATAGTTTGCGATTTTCCTATTTATCTAGTCTTAGCAAAGATTAATCTATTTGGCTGCCTAAGTGTTTTCCCTCTCCAAGATTCAATGAGTGTACAGTGTTTTTTTCTTTCAAAGATCAAGAACACTAATTGACTGCTAAAGCATTCGATTATCTCACCAATACAGAAGCACTTCCTTGTGCAAAAAGTTCAGACATTGAAGCATTATTACAACTTGCTCAATTCAGGATCTTCTGACAAATCAATTCACAAATCATTCTGCAACGTAACATCTTCTATTTAGTAATACTTAGTAAATGCCTCTTCATTCTGCAACGTAAAAAGCTTCAATTAAAAAGGAAAGATATAACATCAACACACGTTTAGGCTATAGGTTCATCTTCACAATGAAAATTTTTGTTCCTATGACATATTGTCATTTCACAATAAAAATTATATAAACAGCTATTAAAATTTTGAAAAACATGGGCAAATTTTTGTACTAGCTCTACATTGGTATCTTCATATTTCCAAATTTCAAAAGTTTCAGGAAAAAAATTAAAAAGAAATTAATCAACACTTCAAAAAGAGAAATTAACAGCACAAACACATAGCTTACAATGTCAGAATCTTAACAACAAGGTGAAATATTTGAGAAATTAGGGAATCTTAACCGCAACAAAAGTAATTAGGCTAAGCTCTGAATCATATGAATGCTATCATACAATTTTAGTGGTCAACCAATTCTGGTCAAACAAATCCGAATCATCTTACATGACATGTTAAGTGAAAAATGATCTGCTCAATTTTAGCCCAGTAAATGCACAACCCTGAACCAAAACCCCAAAAAATAAAATAACTTGTACAGGTCACATAGATTATATATAGGGTGGTTAAACCACCTGGTCTTACAATACAAGACAACAAACTTTTCTATGAAAATTTGTTTATTCTTTTCAAGAAACTATTCACAGTTTCCCTGATTATGGTCAAAAGTTGAAATTTTAAGGTGATTAGGTTGACAATGACAAACACCAGATATGTTACAATTTGTCCATTTCTTTACTCATCATCCATGTTTGGCAAGAAAATGAGTTTCTCTCCAAATCAATTTTTAGTCATAAGCAAGTAAGAGAGATTAGCATAGAAACAAAGTTATGATGTATAATTAAGACAATACCCATTGAAGTTCAGTGTGCGTGAGGGCCACATGGTCATTAAATGCTATAAATCTTCTAAGAGTAGAAAATCTTTCTGGTATGAGCCGAACAACAACTCGATCAGGCAGACTCTCTCGTATTTGTCGAAGTTCTTTAGTAATAGCCATGGTAAAAAACAAGTACCGTAAGCCAGTATAATATTGCAAATGGTGTGGAGTTCTCTATCACAACAAATATGAAACAATACACACACACACACACACATACCCACCCACCCACCCTTATTGTAGGACAATAATTGCAAGATCATCAGCAGCTAATGCAAATTTGATATCCACAACCAATTGTTATAGTTAACTAATCAAAAGGAATGATTAGACATTGAAACTGACATAGCTAAAAGACCTTCCCACTGTGCAATACACTTACCTGTAAATAATCATTTCAGAATATCGCAAATTTTCATGGCCATAGTAAAATAAAATTGACAAAGCTAGAAAATCACAACTATAATTCAAAGACTAAAGAACAATATTCACATAAGATTCCAGCTTAACATCATCCATCAATTGAACACAATTACACAGACCAAAATCTTTTCAGGACACATATCAAACACTTAGTAGATTCAAAACCCAATGTTCAATTTCACACTACACATGCTCTCTTTCTCACTAAAAACTCCAAAAGAAAGCAAAAACAAAACAAAACCCACAGCAACACAAATCTGAATCCAATCCAAAACCTAAACAGATCTAAACACAATAAATAGCAGCCATTTTTACCCAAAAAAACCAAACCCTAGATTGAATTTTAAAAATCCAAAAATAGATCTATGCAAAAATAAAAAGAAAGAAAGCAAGAAAGAAAAGAAAATTTGACCTTGTCCCCAACGCTCCATGGTCATTCCCCCTTGGCCTGTGCCTTCGTGCCGCTGATGGAAAAAAATTAGCGTCTCAACTTACAAAGGTTAGGGTTGATGGTAAACATTTTGGGTTACGGGAACAAAGTAGGGGAAAAAGAAGGGGGAAAGTCATTGATCGACTAGTAAGAATCAAAATTGAAGGGGAAAGAAAGCCATACCTAGTAGAAAGAAGCAGAGAAGACGAACGAGAGAGAGAGAGAGAGAGAGGAGATGCGTCGCGCGAGGGTTACAGATGAGAGTTACAGAGAAAGAGGAGACGCCGCAAATGAGGATTGCAAAAGTGACAATGAGAAGTGAAGTGAAGTTTGGGGTTTACAAATTAGGGTATCGGGGATTTTTTAAGCCACCCGCTGCGAAGTTTCAGTCACCCGCTGCGAATTGCAACTCACAAAGCCGGTTCTCCTTTTATTTCACCTTCACCCGCCGCAAGAAGCCTCAAACTACCGCAGCTTGCAAGTATCTAAAGGCGGTTAACGAACACCGGCGACGGTTCATGCAGAACCGCCGCAGATTAACCGCTGCCACTATCTCTATTTCTTGTAGTGATCATCTTCCCCAAATTAAGATTAGGGTTTTTTTCTCTCCATGACCGAAATTGCCAGCAGGAACAAAATTGCTCCATGACCTTTGTCTCCTCCACGAACGGTGATGATTACGTGGTCAAAATATTTGTGATGTTCCTTCGTTAACGCCGTTGACATCGGCGCATTCGAGTTTGTAACTCTGCACACTATCGTTTTCCATTTTTTTATGGTTTTCACATTTGCATCTCTGTTGGAATTCGATGATCCTGTACACATTACGGTGCAATCTATTCTGTTGAATGTCCTCCATGACCTCCGTCTCTCTCACTTACTGTTGCTGCACCATCACCCACTCTTTTTTTTTTGTAAAAAATGCAGAAACAGAGAGATTAGGGAAGATGATGACCGTTGCTGCCCTAATTTTAACCCCATTAGGATCAATTTAGTCCCTGTAATTTGCGTTAAATGAGACACATGATGTGGCGCATAAGTGGATAATGAGGTGTGTGACACATAGACAGTAAACGTGACACATCATCGTTTTAACAGAGTCGGCTAACAATCAACTAACCGAGGGACCAGATTGATTAACGTTGTTAAATGTCAGGGACTATTTTGGAATATTCCAAAAGTGGAGGATCAAGTTGATACGAGTGACAAATTACATGGACTAAATTGGGTATTATCCCGAAAAAAATAGATAAACTGAATATAGTTCTTGTTTGATTTTCAGTTTGGACATTTGCAGGGGCGGCTCTTCTTGGAGCCGTGAGGTAGCCGTGGCTACCCAAAAAAAAATTATAAATTAGCTATATAAATAAGTTATTTTAGCCCCAAAAAATATATTACTGAACATAAATACAAATTTTAGCAAAGAAATGAGTCTAAAGTCACAACACAATTTCTTGATTTGAAAAGTTGTAGGTTCTAAATGCTAATGATAAAATTTTATGTAAGATTTGTATTAGTAAATTGAGTTGGACTGCTAATTTTGTTAAAATAGAGAATTATTATTTTTTTCTTAATTACTATTTTTTCTTAAATTGAAGTTTAGCCCCCTCATCAAAATTCGGCTAGCTCTGCCACTAGACATTTGAGTTTGAAATGGAAGTAAAGAGTGTTGCTTTTGTCAACTCGTTTAGTAAAATGAAGTAATTGGTTCAAACTTAAGTTTGCAAACTTTAACCCAAACATAATCGTAAACTAGTTCTTATCATTGACTTTGACGTACAAGTTTTCACTCATTTCAAGATCAATTGACTTCTTAGTTAACAAATCAAACATATAATCTACAACTGAATGTTTGTGAAGTTTTTTTTCCCTCACACGATAACGTTCTGTGTCAAATTGTTACGATTTGTGCATTATAGTACTATGTCAAATGTGACCTAGTGTATCACAACCTGATACTTGGATTGACTTAGGTGGATTGCCCAAAAGAATTATTTAGTTCAAACGAATCCAACCATTTTTTATGTTAATTTGAACTATTTTCCAGTTTCCACCTCATCGATTCGATTAAACTGGTAGGAGACATTGTTTGAATGATAACAATTTCACTTTCTAATCGACATCTAGTGATACCAAGTGTTAAAATTAGTATAATTGCATTTTTAGTAATTTTTGTAGAATATGGCTTTTGTAGTTTACTCACATAGGACTTTGGTTTCTATTACTGTTAGTTGACATATTTTTATGTAATAATTTAGACAATTATTATTTCTGTTATTTAGCTAATTGGTTAGTTAGATTAGCTGGTAGTTAGTTAGACATTAACTTTAATTAGTTAACTAGAGTCTGATTGTAGTTATAAGCTGACTAGAGTTAGATGGCAGTTACAAGTTAGATGATGTATATATGACTTGTAGTGTACTCTTTGTAGTCTGATTTTGATTTTCAGTTGAAATGAATTGTTCACAATTCACCAATTCCTTCTTTCGCTCTCTCTGAATTGCTACATGCATTCTTTCACATTTCACATGGTATCATTCGCTCTTCGATCTTGGGAATGCTGAATCCATCGCGTGATGATTTCAGTTGATTGATTCTTCGCTTTCTTCAAGCGTTGAATCACGTTCGTCTCTGTTCTTCGCGAATCAATCCTTCAACAAGTGATCTCAATTTCTGTGATTTTCTGCTTCCGCCATGGCTGAATTGCATGAAGTTTTCACCACACAACAAATTAAACATTTGATCGCTCAACGAATTGCAAATCTCAATGTTCAACCTAATGCAAACCAGAACAATCAATGGAATGTTCCACCTCATCTGGTAACAGACTTCACCAACCCGTACTGGGTACATCACAATGAAAATCCAGTTTCTGTCTTGGTTTCTTCTTTACTTACATAAGAAAATTATCATCAATGGTCAAGATCCATGACAATGTGTTTGAAATCGAAAAACAAACTTGGCTTCATTGGTGGAACTTTACCTAAACCTGAACTTGATAATTCTACTTACATCACATGGGATAGATGCAACACCATTGTACTGTCATGGTTAGTTAATTCATTAGAACCATCTGTTGCTGATAGTGTTCTTGGCATGGACGCTACTCTTGAGGTCTGGAATGAACTTAAGGATAGGTATTATCAAGGTGATGCATTTCGCTTTTGTGAATTGCAAAAAGAAATATACATGTTTCAACAAGGGGATTTATCTGTGAATGGCTATTTCACACATCTGAAAGCCCTATGGAGAGGCCTTTCTATGTTTCGGCCATTACCTACTTGCACATGTGCTGTTACATGTTCTTGCAAGTTGCTCCCTACTATTAAAGCTCATAAGGAAAATGATTGTGTGATCCGTTTTCTTGATGGTTTAAACAATGAATACTCTTCTGTTAGGTCTCAGATTATGCTGATGGATCCTGTACCTTCTTTAAACAAAACTTTATCCATGCTTCTTCAACAAGAGAGACAAAATCATGTTCATTCAGGAGAAACAAAAGTTTTAATGAACAACTCCAATTCTGCTAGTCAGGGCAGAGGTAATGGACAAGAAAAGAATGATTATTCTAAAGGAAGGGGCTCGGGTAATTCTATGGGTGGGAGAGGTTCCAAAGGCAGAGGTAAAACACAATAAGGTTTGCACCCATTGCAACAAAATTGGACACACTATAGATGTGTGTTACAGAAAACATGGCTTTCCCCCAAATTACTTCCAAAATTTTCAAAAAAACAAATCTGTTAACAGTTGCTCTGCTGAAGATTGTGTTCAAGAGACTGACGATGACAACACACCACAAAGAATTGATCAACCTGATAGCTCAAGGTTGAGTTTCACTGCTAACAAACACAAGGCTTTACTGGCTATTCTACAACAGCCTTCGGGAAACCATAGCATCAATCATATTGTAGCATCACATTCTGGTGATGCCTCAGGTATGATCTACACTGTGACACAGTATAGCTCTTCTTCCAACTGGATTATTGACACTGGTGCAACCGATCATGTGTGTAACACACTATCATCTCTTCACTGTCACAGAAAAATTAAGCATGTTAATGTTAGGTTGCCTAATGGGTCAAAAGTAATTGCTAATATAGCTGGAATAGTATGCCTTTCTGAACACCTTGTTCTTGCTGATGTGCTATACATACCTAGCTTTACTTGCAATCTGATTTCTGTGCCCAGGCTAGCTAAATCTTCAGGCCACAAGTTGATATTTGATGCTGATTTGTGTGCCTTACAGGACACCGCCACCTTGAAGATGATTGGTATAGCTAGTATCCAGGAAGGTCTCTACATAACCTCACAGCAGCCATTACCACAGAATTTTCTGTATTCTGTTCACAGCTTTCACTCCTACAAGTGTAATAAATGGCATTTACGGTTTGAACATACATCTCATCAATAAAAACTTTCCTTTCATTCAATATGATAGACTTGTTGAACCTTGTGATGTATGCCACTTAGCTAAACATAAATGATTGCTATTTCCAGATAATGTTTCTAAGTCTGCTCATACTTTTGATTTGGTTCATATGGACATATAGGATCCAATTTCAGTTGTGTCTTGTTTTGGTCATAAGTACTTCCTTACAATTGTTGATGATGCAACCAGATTCACTTGGATTTATCTAATCAAGCTTAAATCTGAAGTTGTTGGTCTTATTAAGTCATTTGTAGCATATGTGGATACCAAATTTGGAGCTAAAGTCAAAACCATTCAGTCATACAATGAAAAAGAGTTTTTACTCTCAGAATTTTACAGCAGCAAAGGGATACTCCATCAAACTACTTATGTCCAAACTCCTCAACAAAATGGTATAGTGGAAAGGAAGCATCAACATCTTCTTTCAATGGCTCGGGCACTTTCATTTCAATCCAATATTCCAAAAATCTTTTGGAATCACTCCATTGTTCATTCATTTTTCCTTATCAACAGACTCCTCACACCCTTATTGGGCAACAAGTCCCCTTATCAGGTGCTTTACAACAAGTTGCCTGAGGTTGAGGCACTCATGGTATATGGTTGTTTGGCATATGCTTTTACCCTTAGTGCACCTAGAGGAAAACTTGATCCAAGAGCTAGAAGATGTATTCACTTGGGTTTTAAAGAATGAACTAAAGGTTACCTACTGTTTGATTTTACAAGCAAAGAATGTTTTGTGTCAAGAGATGTGACATTCTTTAAAGCATAATTTCCCTTTCATCAATCCAAGCTGTCTTCCAAATCAGTGCCAACACACAATGTTCCTTTACCTAATCCAAATTTTATTTCATATAACCTTCATGATCCTTGGTACCAAGATTCATGTGAACCTGTTTTATCCACACCTGCAGCTTCCATCACTGCAATTCTTGCAGCTGCTGCTTCAATTCCTACAGTTTCTAACACTTCAAATCCTGCATATTCTGCTATTGCAATTCCTGCAGCTTCTGGCACTTCAAACTCTGCTACACATGAGTCTCAACCAGTTTCTAATTCTTCTACTACCCCTCAACCTTGCAAAAAATCCAATAGAACTCATGTACCTCCAACATACTTAAAAGACTATCACTGCTCTCTCCTTGCTTTTACTAGCTTACCTAACAATACCAAATACCCTATTTCCAACCATCTATCCTACAACAACTTGTTTCCTACACACAAACACTTTGCTTTATCCATTTCTTCCACATCAACTGAGCCCACTTCTTATGTTGAGGCAATAAAATTACCTTGTTGGGAGCAGGCCATCAACAATGAATTGTCGGCTCTTACACGTAACAAAACTTGGAACATCACTCACCTATCTCCTGGCAAGAAAACAATAGGTTGCAAGTGGATTTTCAAATTCAAATACAAACCCGATGGTTCAATTGAGAGACATAAAGCACGGTTAGTGGCCAAGGGCTTCACACAAACAGCTGGCTTGGATTATTTGGAAACCTTTAGTCCTGTGGTCAAAATGACAACAGTTAGACTACTCTTGTCTCTTGCTACTCATTTCAATTGGCATCTCCACTAGTTAGATGTGAATACCGCCTTTCTTCATGGAGATTTATTGGAAGAAGTATATATGAAGCCACCTCTTGGACTTGATTTACCACAACCTCGCATGGTTTGCAAATTACAAAAGTCTCTCTATGGTCTCAAGCAAGCTAGTCGTCAGTGGAATGCTAAACTGACTCACACATTAACCACATCCAGTTTCTCTCAATCAAGAGCCGATTATTCTTTGTTCACCAAACACACATCCACTGGTTTCACCATTGTTTTGGTCTATGTGGATGATCTAGATCTTGTTGGAGATGATCTTCATGAAATTCAGCTACTCAAACAGTTATTTGATGCCAGGTTCAGCATCAAAGATCTTGGGAAGCTCAAATACATCCTTGGGTTTGAGATAGCACGTTCCTCAGCTGGTATAAATATTTGTCAACGCAAGTATGCTCTTGACCTCCTTCAAGATACTGGCTTTCTGGCCTCTTCCACACCCATGGATCCCAATGTCAAGCTGAGCAAGTATGCAGGAGTTCCTCTCCAAGACATATCTTCTTATAGACGGCTTATTGGTCGCTTGCTTTACTTGACCCACACGCGACCAGACATTTCTTATGTTGTTGGTCGCTTAAGCCAATTTTTGGACTCTCCTACTGATGTGCACCTTCAAGCCGCGAATAGAGTGCTCAGGTACATAAAAAATGCTCCTGGTCTTGGCTTATTTTTCCCTCAGAGTAATGACATAAATCTTCGAGGCTTCACGGATTCGGATTGGGGTGCATGCCCAGAGACAAGAAGATCCATATCCGCATTCTGTTTCTTTCTTGGTAACTCACTCATTTCGTGGAAAAGCAAGAAACAGTCAGTGGTGTCTCGCTCCTCTGTTGAGGCCGAGTACCGTGCACTTGCTTAGGGGGCATCTGAGGCACAATGGATAATCTATCTCTTACATGATCTTCGCATTCCACATACTAATCCAGTGGTTCTCTATTGCGATAATCAGTCAACTATCCACATTGCAAACAATCCTGTTTTTCACGAAAGAACAAAACACATCGAACTTGATTGTCACCTTGTCAGGGACAAAGTACAGTCGGGTTCTCTTCATTTGTTACCCATTTCCACGCATGACTAAATAGCCGACATTCTCACCAAACCCTTACATCATGGACCCTTCTCTACACTTCATCCCAAGCTTGTAATGTCTGACATCCATTCCATCTTGCGCGGGGGGGTGTTGGTTGACATATTTTTATGTAATAATTTAGACAATTATTATTTCTGTTATTTAGCTAATTGGTTAGTTAGATTAGATGGTAGTTAGTTAGACATTAACTTTAGTTAGTTAACTAGAGTCAGATTGTAGTTATAAGCTGACTAGAGTTAGATGGCAGTTACAAGTTAGATGATGTATATATGATTTATAGTGTACTCTTTGTAGTCTGATTTTGATTTTCAGTTGAAATGAATTGTTCACAATTCACCAATTCCTTCTCTCGCTCTCTCTGAATTGCTACATGCATTCTTTCACATTTCACAATTACAGATGGCTGGGTCTTGGCGTTGCATCCCATTGATGTTGTCGTTAGACTTTGTCTTGTTGCTTGACTTGATCATCTTGTGCCTCATGTTAAGTTCTGCTTTCATTTCAAAAAAATTGTTGTCTTATTTAAAAAAAATATGTTACTTTTTTTATTAAAAAAATCGCATCGTTTTATCCACATCTTTACCCATCCCTTCCCTTTAATAAGCCATGGAAGTCATATTTTGCATTAAGAAAAACAATGGTAGTATGAATCACCACTTCATATATGATTTATAGCAGATCATGAAATTTCACATATAGCTAATCTGTAATAAATCCATAACTAACTATATGGATTGTTTATCTAATATCAATTGTAAATTAATTCCGAAATATAAACCGTAACTAATTAGTACAAACTTTTGTAGTCTACCATTATGGTACATACTAAAGAAACCCTTCGTTCATAAAAAAAAAGTTCATAAAAAAAATACTAATTAGAGACCTTTCAAAAAAATTATGTTAGATACGTTTTTTTTTTAACTTTTGAAGAGGTTTTTATAATTCGCTTATCAGTTTGCTCTATGTAATCCTTGAATTATTAGATGTGCGAATATGGATTATTAGTCAAAGTTGGCATCAAATTCCACGTGTTGATCAGGCACACGCACACCGTTCATACCATTATTGGTTAAATTTGAAGGATGCTTTCCATTATTGGACGCTGAATAATCATACCTAATGACATTATTGTCAAATCAAAGTTTACTTGAAAAGCTTATTCTCTACGTAAAGATATTCCTCTACTGTGTAAAGAATAAGAAACAAGATGCAAGCGAAAGATAAGGTAGACATCAAAATCAAACGAAGAAGAGAACACAACAGAAAAATCCGATACATATCGACAGGATCAAGCTGGAAGGGGAACTTCTTGGCAGGCCATCGCCGATATTTCAGGTTATCTGTACGAACTGAGAAATTAATGTCCTATTTTTTTTATATAAATCAAATATATATATTGATTATCTAAAGTAGATAGCATTCATCACACAAAATGTGCAAAAAGCTAACCATTAATTGTTTTAGTACAGCCTCAAGGAAATAAATTATTGCAACATTGAAAAGTTCAAACCAAACCAAAACATTACAATAGAATTGTTCTGAACAGAACTTCAGAGGATGACCGGAGGGAAGCAATGCGGTTGTGCTCGCGACGGATGACGACGGCGTGTTGGGTGGTGTACCTGCAAACACTCCGACGCCTTCAGTCGATGTGTGTCGAGGTGAGTAAGAGGTGGTAGAAAGATCATTACCTCGACCGTTCGACGCGGTCTTCTTTAAATATGAGTCGAGGACGGTTACCGTCGATGTGTAACCGTCCCGTGAAACCCGGAAGTCGGCATTAAATTCCTTTAATGCACAAAGCCGTTGGGTCGGCTGCGTTGAGGGAAGGCGGAGAGGCATGCGGACGACGTGGCATCGAGGGAAGGTGGACCGACGAGTGGGGAATGGGCCTGTGAATGCTGGATCTCTGGATTGGGCCTCGGCCCAGTCCGGAACAGTTGCCCCCCAAGTCGCTAGCTCGAATGTCGAGGTGGTGACTTGTTGTCGAAGTTCGTTGATGTCGACGTTCGACATCTTTGTTCGTAAGGAACTGCAAGTGTCGTCATGTCGTGCTTGTTCATTAGTTCGTTCTGGACCTTCGTGTTCCACATCTGCTGAGGCAGTTCTCGACACGAGGCTTGATGTGCTTGTGCAAGGCACAAGGCTTTGTCACGAGCTCGTGCACGCGGTCTCGGCACGAGGTCGACAAGGCTTTATCACGAGCTCGTGCACGCGGTCTCGGCACGAGGTCGATCTCTTCATCAGGTGCTTGCGCCAACGCACAAGGCTTTATCACGAGCTCGTGCACGCGGTCTCGGCACGAGGTCGATCTCTTCATCAGGTGCTTGCGCCAACGCACAAGGCTTTATCACGAGCTCGTGCACGCGGTCTCGGCACGAGGTCGATCACAGGTGCTTGCGCCAACGCACAAGGCTTTATCACGAGCTCGTGCACGCGGTCTCGGCACGAGGTCGATCTCTTCATCAGGTGCTTGCGCCAACGCACAAGGCTTTATCACGAGCTCGTGCACGCGGTCTTGGCACGAGGTCGATCTCTTCATCAGGTGCTTGCGCCAACGCACAAGGCTTTATCACGAGCTCGTGCACGCGGTCTCGGCACGAGGTCGATCACAGGTGCTTGTGCCAACGCACAAGGCTTTATCATGAGCTCGTGCACGCGGTCTCGGCACGAGGTCGATCTCTTCATCAGATGCTTGTGCCGATGCACAAAGCTTTGATAATAAATAAATGCTGGTTGCGTATTTCTCCAATCATACTTCATTGCTTCACATTTATGTGTTTAGGATACATTTGTTTCAACTATAATATTTCTTCATCTTTGCTGCGTTCCAAGTTCTTGGAATTTGCTGTCCTTGCAGTGTCTCGAGTGTGTAGGCGCTTTTTGTCTTTGCAACAATTGCATGCGGGCCTTCCCAATCGGGTGCAAGTTTCCTTGTGTGGCGTTCTTCAGGCCAACATCACGTCGAAGAACTAAGTCCCCAGGCATGAATTCCCTAGGTACAACACTTCGGTTGTATCTTGCTGCGATTTTCTGTTTTACTGCGACCTCGCTGAGTGCTGCAAGCTCCCGGCATTCGTCAAGGAGGTCGAGTTCTTCTCGTATGCTCTGACAGTTGTCAATGCTACTCTGGGGATGCGAGGTTCTCCAACTAAGTTCCCCAATCTCGACAGGAATGATGGCTTCTGTCCCATATGTGAGACGAAAAGGAGATTCTCCTGTCGTCGAATGTGGAGTAGTTCGAGACGCCCGAGCACTCGGGAAGCTCTTACGCCCGCTTCCTTGGCCTCATCCAATCTTCGCTTTGGACCTCGTAAGATAACTCTGTTCGCGGCCTCGGCTTGGCCGTTAAATGCAGGGTGTTCTACCGAGGTGAAGTGTTGTTTGATGTCGAGATCTTCCAAGGTCTTTCGGAATCCGCGATCTGTGAATTGCGTTCCGTTGTCGGTGACGACCACCCTGGGAATCCCGAACCTTGTCAGAATATATCTTTTGAAGAACTTAATCAAGTTCTTTGCAGTTATCTTCGCCAGGGGCTCTGCCTCAACCCATTTGGTGAAGTAATCTACCGCAACGACCAGGTATTTCACCTGTCCGGGAGCCATTGGAAAAGGTCCAAGTATATCAATGCCCCACCAAGCAAAGGGCCATGGTGATGTCAGTGATGTTAACTCTGTAGGAGGAGCTAAGTGTAGATCGCCATGTCTCTGGCATTTGTCGCATTTCTTCACGAACGATATCGCGTCCGCGTTCAGGGTCGGCCAGTAGTACCCTGCGCGGAGGATTTTCTTTGCCAAGGAACGTCCTCCAAGGTGTTGCCCACATATGCCTTCATGCACTTCAGCAAGTGCATATTGCGCTCGGGTATCGTCGACGCATTTCAACAGGGGGGTGGAGAACCCTCTTCGATATAAGATACCGTCGATCATAGAATACGAAGATGCCTTTTTTCGGATTTTTGCGGCTTCCTTCTCATCATCAGGTAGCCGACCGAATTGAATAAATTCTTGAATCGGTGTCATCCAACTGTCGGGCTCATCGGGCGGATCATCGACACTTGCAGGAAATTGCAAAGCGTAATTCGGAAGTTTCCTCAGTACCTCGTCATAAGTGGTATCAACCACGGCAGTAATGCTAGGCTTGGCCAGTGTTTCTTGTATTACCGATCTGTTGTTTCCTGAGCTTCTCGTGCTGGCGAGTTTGGACAGAATGTCCGCTCTGACGTTTTGTTCTCTCGGAACGTGTACGATCTCCACGGAGGTGAAGTCGCTCATTTTCTTCTTTACCAGGGCGAGGTATTTTTGAAGAAGTGGATCTTTAGCCTGGTATTCCCCACTTATCTGGGACACAACTAGCTGAGAATCAGTTCTGAGCTTTACCTCTTCAGCGCCGAAGTCTCGAGCCAGTGTGAGGCCAGCTAAACACGCTTCGTACTCTGCCTGGTTGTTGGAGGTGGGGAAGGAGAATCCCAATGAAAATTCGACGACCAGCCCGTCGTCGTTCTCGAGCAACAAACCAGCGCCACTGCCCTTGGAATTCGACGATCCGTCGACATGGACCGTCCATTTGGAACACTGTTCTGTAGCTCCAGGAGTCATCTCGGCAATGAAATCCGCCAAGCACTGGGCTTTGATAGTTTGTCTCGGCTCAGTAACTCTACCGGACAACTCAACCGACCACTTGATCATACGCCCGCCGTCAGGCTGTGTAGAATCATTTGATTGGCTAGTCGATTCGGACCACTATGGGATGTGCTAAGAAGTATTATCTCAGGCGTCGAGCCGCGATTATCAGTGCGAGCGCGAATCTCTCGATTTTACGGTATCTCGGCTCACGGGCCCTGAAGTGCTTTGCTTATAAAATAGACCGGTTTCTGGTTCTCATCTGCTTCGCGAATGAGGACGGCACTCAGAGCTTCGTTCGACACTGCCAAGTAGAGATAAAGGACCTCCCCTGGAGACGGCCTCGTCAACACTGGCGGTTGGGATAGTATGCGTTTTACCTGTGTTAAGGCTTCTTCGCACTCGGGTGACCATTCGAACTGAATTCCCTTCTTGAGTAAGCGGAAGAAAGGCAATGCATGTTCTGCAGATTTTGAGATAAACCTCGTCAGGGAGGCTAGCATTCCGTGAGCTGCTGGATGTTTTTCTTTGACGATGGTTCTTTGCATCTCTATTACGCCCGAGCATTTATCGGGGTTGGCCTCGATTCCCCTCTCGGTTAGGTAGAAATTTTCGATTCGAACTCGAAAGTGCACTTTTCCTGATTGAGCCTCATATTATGTCTTCGTACTTTCAAAGAAAGACTTCTGTAAGATCGATCACGTGGTCGACTTCTTTCGTTGTTTTTACTATCATATCATCCATATATACCTCCAGCATTCTAGCGATCTGGTTGGCGAAGACTTTGTTCATCATGCGGCCCGATATGTCGCTCCGGCGTTCTTAAGGCCAAAAGGCATTACGTTATAGCGATAATTACCTTTATCCGTCATGAACGCGGTTTTTCTTGATCGACATGATGCATCTAATCTGGTTGTACCCAGTATGCGTCCATGAAAGACAACAATTGAAAACCAGAGGAATTGTCGACGAGTTTGTCGATATTAGGGAGGGGGTAGGCGTCTTTGGGGCACGCCTTGTTAAGATCAGTGTAATCAACACACATTCGCCACTTTCCATTAGATTTCTTAACCAATACAACATTTGACAGCCAAGTAGTATATTTGACCTCCCTAATGAATTCAGCCTTAATTAAGTCTTCGACAGCTTTGGCAGCGGCTTCGGCTTTTTCAGGAGCTTGCTTACGGCGCCTTTGAGCTACCCAGCGAGCTTTGGGGTCGAGAGCGAGTTGGTGGCAGGCAATATCAGGAGAAATACCCGGCATGTCAGCAGCTGTCCAAGCGAAGAGGTCGGCATTGGACTTCAGGCACTCTGTTATTTGCAATTTGACCTGTTCAGGGAGATCGACACCAAGCTTTACTGTCTTCCCTGGGTCTTCTCCTAGTTGAACTCGGATGAATTCTCCGTCAGGTACTGGCCTTTTAATCTTTTGGTTGAGCTCGCGGGCCAGGAGGTCGTCTTCCTGTATCTCATCCTCGAGCTCAATCCTGGCGTCGAAATCGGTGAGATTGACGTCTGCAGCAGCCTTTGCAGGATCAAGCCTCTTGGTCGAGGGGAGTTGTTTCTCTTCCTTTTGCTCTTCGGCCTTCAAAGACAAAATATAACATCTCCTCGCAGCTTCTTGGTCGGCTTCGATGGTGACGACTTTGTCTTCGTCATCATGAAAACGCATTTTCAGGTGAACTGTCGAGGTTACAGCTCCTAACTCACCCAGTGTCGGGCGTCCGACGATGCAGTTGTAAACAGACTTGCATGGTAACACGATGAATTGGACCTTCACAGTTTTGGAGATTGGTTGCTCTCCAAAAGTCACCATCAACTCCACATAGCCCAACGGCTTTGTTTTCGAACCGTTGAAACCAGTCAGGTCGGACCCCGGGTACGGTACGAGATCTTTTTCTGGTAGTTTCAAGGTTTTAAACAGCTCGTAGAACATGATATCCGCCGAGCTCCCTTGGTCTATCAAGATTCTTCTGACGTCAAAGTTAGCCATATAGGCTTTCACCAACAGGGGAATTAAATAGTTCGGCCTTCCATTCACCAAGTCTTCGTCAGAAAAAGGCTAGGGGTGGTCTTCCCTTATGTCGACTTGATGAAGGAAAAACAGTAGAAACGGTCATCGCTTCTCTCAACTTTCGTTTTGCTGAATTGATGCTCGCCCCTCCCTTATCGGAGAATCCTCCGGAAATGACCATGGCGACAGGAGGAGGACGAGGTCTCTCCTCGGATGCACGAACTGTTCGCTTCGTCTTTGCATCCCAGTGAGTCTCTCCTTTGAGGTCGAGGTGATCTAGATCTAGACCTTCTATCTCCAAATCTCGGTTTTCCTTTCACATATTTGGTCAATCGCCTTTTGGATCGGTTGTTCTATGGCGTCCTTCAGGTGAAAACATTCATCGGTCTCGTGCGACACACTTGTGAAAGTGGCGATTACCTCGACTTATCAAAGATTCGGCTTCTCTTTTCCCTTCTCGGGAAATTTAATTCCAAAGATCACGGAATTCGTGTTCGCGCACTCATTCAAGATGCGCTTAGGGTAGTGTTCAAAGGAGTATATTCGTCGTATCTCTTTCTTTGGACCCGACTTTCCTTCTCCTACGCGATTTGTCCTCGCGTTGTCCACCACTTCCTCCTGGGTTTTACCTTTGGCTTTTGATGCCATCAACTTCTCTTCGTAATTCATGAATTTCGAGCTCGCCAGAACTTCGGTCGAGGACCTCGGTTTATCGACACCAATGTCGACCGAATAGGCTTCCTTCGACCAGGCCTTGCTCTAGCAAGTATAGTTTCATCTCGTCGAGCATTTTTCACCAAAATGGCTTCTTTGTTGAAACGCTCGACATAGTCTCGATAGACTCACCTTTCCTCTCTTTGAATCGCGGCTAGAATTTGCTGTCGACTTAGGTTGGACTTTAGATGCGGTGAAATGTGCGGAGAACTGGTCGACGAACTCAGTCCACGAGCCAATGGGATTTTTCTTAAGAGTCCGGAACCAAGACAAGGCCCCCTTCTTCAAAGTGAGGGAAAGATCACGCACTTTACGGCCCTTGGCGCCTTATAGTCCATGATGGTGTCAAAGCGACCAACATGTTCGTTGGGGTCGGTGGTCCGTCGTAGGAGTCCAACGAGGGCGGTTTCGAAGATGCTTGAATCGGGAATCTCATAATCTTGGGCGTAAAGGACGAAAGGCCTTGCACGTGTCATCCGTGGTCATCGCTCTGAGAAGGGGTTGATGAGACAGAATGAGCACGGCGGTGGTGAGAGGTGCGGCCAGGAGATTTTACTCGCCGCCTAGAGGCGGCTCTTCTTGGGGGAGTGTCGCTCGTGGTGGTACCTTCGCGATGAGACCAGCGTCGAGAAGCGGCGATGGCGCGGTGGAGAGTGTGGCATATCGGATTCAGGAGAAAGACTTACGGAAGAAACTCTTCTGCGGTGTGTTTGCTCATGTCTTCCGCTTGAGGCAAACGAACCTCGATCTGTGACGGCGAGGTGGAGTACGATCTATCAAGTGTTACTACGGCTTGCTCGATGCCCAGGCGGTGTTGAGTCGTGCCTCGGTGGTGGTGATGAAACAGACCGAGATTTTCGGATTCCTTCGATCTCGAGGAGAACGAGAAACACGATCTTCTCTGTTGTCGATCTGTGGCAACGCGAACGGGAATTTCCTTCGCGATTCTCCATTCGATCGAGACGTTGATTCCGAGCCTGCATCGCCGGCGATGGCCGAATGAATTCGCGGAACTCGCGAATGAGAATGGCGGCGGCGGTCTGTTCGGCATCGGTTTGAGTAGCAACGATCGAACGGCGTCATCGCGATGCGAGGCGGAAGGTTATTCCTCTGTCCCTCGTACTCACCGATAAAATCAACAGGTTCATGGTGAGGTGGTTCGAGATCTGCGTTTGCAGGAGTGGAACTGCTAGTCGCGACTTGATGCTTCAACCCAGTCATCGTCGAGTGAAGAAGGGAGACTTCGACAAAGAAAATGAAATCAGAAACGATCCCCATAGACGGCGCCAATGTTCTGAGCAGAACTTCAGAGGATGACCGGAGGGAAGCAATGCGGTTGTGCTCGCGACGGATGACGACGGCGTGTTGGGTGGTGTACCTGCAAACACTCCGACGCTCAAGTCAGTGTGTGTCGAGGTGAGTAAGAGGTGGTAGAAAGATCATTACCTCGACCGTTCGACGCGGTCTTCTTTAAATATGAGTCGAGGACGGTTACCGTCGATGTGTAACCGTCCCGTGAAACCCGGAAGTCGGCATTAAATTCCTTTAATGCACAAAGCCGTTGGGTCGGCTGCGTTGAGGGAAGGCGGAGAGGCATGCGGACGACGTGGCATCGAGGGAAGGTGGACCGACGAGTGGGGAATGGGCCTGTGAATGCTGGATCTCTGGATTGGGCCTCGGCCCAGTCCGGAACAAGAATTATAGCAAAAGTAATTATATGTGTATTTATTAACTCGAACATGTAGTATCTATTAACTCGAACAAGTAGCATCATCCATAAATAATTTTTTTTCACACCCCCTAAAAAATGAGGCCCTGTGCAATTGCACACCCTCAGGACCACCACTGCTCCTTGTCAAGTGATTGTTGACAAAAAGTATGAAAATTAATATAACAGTTGGGGAGTCCGTGAAGCACCTTAAAACCTTAAGACATTAGGTATATAAGTCACTTTTCTTATATATTCTTCATTTATCTCAATCCTAACCAATGTGGGACTAACCACTCGCACTTGAATTCAACATTAACCATTTAACAGAGTCCACTAATAGTAATTTAACCATTTAAAACTACTTAAAAAATTAAAATAAAATATTTCTTTAAAAGTAATATTGAAGTGCTTAACACTACTGCCACAAAATTAATAAACGCACATTTATCAAGAAAAAAATTAATAAGCGGTCATGTATCATATTTTTTGTAATAAACGCTCATGTAAATTTTCCGATTTAAGAATACTTTTAAAACTAGTATTGATGTTCACTTTAGCCGTTGGTAAATAACCTTTCGAAACTCCCCTGTAGGAATTTGATTGTTGTAAGTGATTTTGATTTTATTTTGTATCCCTTTAACACTCAGCTTTTTATACTAATTCTACCTAAAAAAAAGGTTTTTATAATGAAATTATAACTAAATTACAAAATAAATGTTAAGAATCAAAATAATGAAGCAGCACGGCTGCATTCAGTTTCATATACATGACTAATAACTCGACATGCATTCAGTGTCATATGTGGATTGTTATTGAGTCAATACGCCTACCAGCTCTAGCCTTAAGGTAATAGATTAATATATCTAGCTTCTTATGGGAGTACTTTTTGTTATGTTTATTATTAGGCGATGTTGAATAATCTGATACTTGGATACCCAACACATAAATATAATTTTAACATGGCGAAGGGTCGGGGGAGTGAAATGTGTGACTAAGATAGCAGTGCCAATTGTCACATTGCTTGTTAATTAGAGCATTAAATTAATAGTAGTAGTATATTAAATATGGATTGATCACAATTATACAACAAGTGAAGCAGGATTAGGCAAGAAGTATGGTGGCTCGCTTCCGAATCGACACTTTGAACCCGGACCGTGCGGACACTTGTCTCAAAGAGTTAACAGAAAAATGTGTCGTCTAGTGACTCAGCTACAGCACCAATCACCAATCCAAATTGCAAGCCAAGCGAAGTTAATTCACAGTCACGTTGCACATGTGAGAGAGAGACAAAAGAGATAGATAGGAACATTTTGATATAGAGATTAGGTAGTGGAAAACAATTGAATTTACCAAAAACGTGAGCAGCAGACAGCCAAGTCCTCAAAACCCGGATAATTAGTTAAAAATGCTTTTACACTAAGCAATCAGAATGTAGATAGAAAAATTGCCTAAAAAACAAACGCCAAAAGGTTGCACACTAACGAAGTTATTAAATAATTGTAAGGAATAAAGAAAAAGGAAAAAGATTTGAGATTTGCAGAGTTCGGCGGGAGTGTGTTCGCATTTGAGGGTGGGTGGATTGATTCCCTTCAAATCTGCAGTAAAAAGAAAAATGACTAGTTTTAAACTAATATTAATAATTGAGGATTTTTAAAAACTTCTCACTAACATACAAATTTTGTAACATTATAAAGTAAGCAATGGGGGGCAGGTGGCTACTAAAAGCAATTTTCTTTTATACAATGCCAAACGCTTTGCCAAAGCGGTCAAACTTTGTTTCAGAAAGCCATTGCAGAGTGTAGTTTGTGGTCAGAGAAACGAATCATTCCCCACGTTCGCTGCCCATATCTTAATTTGTATTTTATTATTGTTACTACTTCAAGTTCATGATGATCTCTGATGCTCATTTCTTTATATTATACTTTCCTAATTCTCTTTTATTTTAGTTGTGTTGTTTAAATAATTCATTTGTTACATTCTACATGATTTGTGAGACATATAATTGTGGGTCCAACCAAGGATTCACAATACGTGCGGTTGATTGATTGTGATTCTATCACAAAAGAAGAGCCCTCACAGGTGAATCAGAGGGTTGTTAGCTCCCCATTTTTTAAAAGCAAAAAATAATTCCTTTTAGCATTTTCCTAACTATATAAATATGCTAACAGACTAATAATAGTAAGTAAACTCGGATCCTGTGTGAGTATTAAGACAATTTTTATTTAAAATAAAAAACTAGAAGTTAATTATTTATTGAGGTGGTAGAGTGAAAACGGTGCATCCACATGAGGATCAAACTTTGAAAATTAGATAGCACGTGGCATCTGATAGATCTACCGTCTGAGAAATGATCAACCACCAGTGCACGTGACTTTGCAAGAAGGACCCTGTTTCCACGTGCCATTTCAGGCACACAGATGAAGAGGGCGGTGGAAGACGGAAGTGGTGCTGGAAAGAAAAGAGGGAGGGGGGAACACGTGAGGTGAGTGCGACCGCCATCTTCAACTTGCAGTTTCTAAATTGAATTGAATCCTTCTATAATAATGGGGACTTACATTCACAAAGTTATATATTTCCCAACTTTCTAATTGCTACGGATTATCAGCTTTCTATCTAGCTTAGTACTATATGCTTCATGATATGCATGATTACAATAGGAGCACAACACTTTAGTGTTATGTAACTGTAAGTATTACGTAACTGTAAGTATGTAACGACTGTAATTTTTTTTTTTTTTTTTTGAAAAAAAGGATGTTACTACTGTCAATTAACTAATAGGCAGGCCGATGAATTTTTATGTGAAAAGTAGTCATATGTATCAGGGCCCAATACTCGGTCCCGATGATTCTTAACAGAGGGACTGCTATTTGCAGCTCCTTCTTTTCTAATACACCCCATGGCTCTAACTTATTTTTTCTCCAAAATACTCCATGGCTGGTGGTAGGTGTCGTTGCCTCGTTGGGATGCGGGTTGTACAGGGGAAAGATTCCATAAGTTAACTTAGGATAATTTTGGGGAGAAATTTCATAACTTTCATGAAGGATATTTAGAGGGGTGGGATAAGAAAAAGAGGATCGGGTGTATTAGAGAAATGATGGAGCAAATAGCAATGTGTTAACAAAATCGTTCTACGCACCATTTTGCAACGAAGCCCATTGGATCTTCACCTTCAGGGATCCTTAGTAGTACTTATTACTGGATAGCTACCTGCAATTGCTACTACATGTATGTTTAGTGTTAAAAAACTACAAACATGTGTAAAGTTTATTTAGGATATGTTTGGATTGTTAGTATAGGATG
Organism: Calophaca sinica; assembly: GCA_037113605.1. Classification (NCBI taxonomy): domain Eukaryota; kingdom Viridiplantae; phylum Streptophyta; class Magnoliopsida; order Fabales; family Fabaceae; genus Calophaca; species Calophaca sinica. The sequence goes on from CM073731.1 coordinate 14,301,304, forward strand.
GAATAGAATATGTTTATGTTTCATTGCTTGGATTGTTAAAAAATGGATCGAATGGAGTGGAAACGGTGGTATGCATTCCATCTCATTCCATCACTTTATTTTTGTTCCCCTTCAAATTGGACGGAATGAGATGGAATCACATGGTAATCTATTTCTCTAATTACAAAATTAGAGTATTGTCCCTATCACCTCAAAACCAGGTCGCTGGAATTGTTACACATCATGTCCCACAAAACCCACTAATGCTAGAACATGCTTATTTCAATGGGGTAACTAGTGAATTTACACATGATACATATCAAAAGAGCGTGTTTTGCATTCTACGCCTTACAAAATTAGAATGTAAAGAATGTACATGTGTTACTCAGAGTACTTACTGAAAAAAAGTCATGCTTAAGCTTACTAATGAAAATCTACTGTCTCACTTTTCTGTCATATTCTATATCCCTTATCAATAACAATTTGCTACATAATAAAATTATAACTTATTAACACATGCATATCCCAAATATTTGGTTAGTAGGAGATAAAGAGACACTATTTTTTAACGCAACAGAATTTTGTTGTAAGCTTACAAAGGAACGTCGATTCCATTATAATGCCTTCACTCTTTCACATATTGTGTAACAACTAGAATGGAAATATCAAAATGAAAAAAAAAAATTGAAAAAAATTATTCGGATAAATATAAATAGGAAACAAAGAGATGATAATTTATTTGTTAATAGCTATGTAATCTATTAATATTATTTTTGGTGTGAGTTTTAATTTTCATGTCTAATAATTTCAAAAGGTTTATAGGAATTAATAAATTATAAATTACGTAACATTTATGATTAAGTTTATTTTTAGGAATAAAAAAGTTATAATTCACTTCATTCAGTACACTTTCATTTCAAAACAATGGAATGAAAACTGTGTTCCACTCCATCATAAAATACTCAAACAATGGAATCACAACTTAGTTTCATTCTGCTCCGCTCCATTTCATGCCGTTCCATTCCGCTCATTTTAAAATATCTAAACATACCCTTAGAAGTGTTTGGGTAACGTCTGTTTAAAGCGAAACCCAAACATGCCTTAAAGTAGCGATAAGCCCTTAAAAGTTAAGACTGGTTAATCTTCAATAGTCTGAGAAAACCACCTTCGCACAGTAGATACATTCCATGTCTTGTTATATTTGTCATCAGTTCAGGCTCTAATAAGTTAGTTATCAAGAAAAGACAAACGAGTTGTTCAAAATCTAGCAGAACGACTGCGTTGCTTATGTCCGTAAGTATCAGTACTAGTGATACTACTGCTTATGTCCACTACGCAGAGTATTATACCCAAAAAAGAAGTTACGCAGAGTATAGCATACTCTATCAAGATTGATGTCTCCGCCACCAAGATGTCAACCGTTGATGGCAGACTTATAGTGATCGGTTATACCTTCATAAATGGCACCTTCATGGATAAGGTTTTTAATAGCCAGCCTGCAAAACCAGAATCAGAGTCAAAGAAACCAAAACAAAAACAAAAATCTTCAACGGCATGAGAAGCGAGGGAGAGAGAATAGAGAGACATGAGTTTATCCAGAGGAATTCCAAGACGCCGTGCAATAAGATCACCAGGCACTCCCTCTTCCCTTGCGCTGAAACACCAGTAAGAGAAAGTTGAAGTTGTGAATAATGGACAAAATCTTTCTAGTTTATAGTCCCAATTCTACCAAGGAATACGCATAAATAATAGAACGATTAAGAAATTGAAGAGAAAAATAAAAGCTCAGGAAACACAATATTCTACGCATGCATCTATAAAGTAAACAAGTGAAAACTTAAAGTAAGCTCGTGAGATGGTTTTGTATGATTGTATTGACCTTGCAATATGCCATCAAGTTAAAATGTTCCAAAAATATTAGTTGTTTCACTGTTTATTCTGAGAATATATACCATTGAAATTTTCTACTAGTTGACTCGGGGAAGATTCTGTTCAGCTTTAAAATTAAACTAGAAGATCTCACATTCTTCGGTTTTTTTTATTTGTTCATAACATGAAAAGTGTATATAAGATTACATTTCTCCAACCCCAATTAGAACTCACGCATACCAAGAGAAGCATGCCACATACCAACTCTTGCTCATTCATATTACAAGCTCAAGATGGCAGTTTACCAATTTGTCGTTTTACGATCACACTATAGATGGTCAGATGGACCATTCCATAACATGCAGACACTTTTCATGCATGTCCAGTGGACCCATAGAATTCATACACTTTGACACTGGATAAATAAATAAAAAATAAAAAATTCTGTTTACACCCTTACACAAATCAAACAGCCATAAAATTCCTTATTCTACTTTACAGCAGACAATGCTTAGCTGTTGCAATATCCAAGACAAGTATGAATGAATAGGAAATCAACTTACACCGGAATAAGACTTTAGCACTCTTACACCATTGATAACTTCTTCATGGGATAATTTTATACCAAAATCCACTGTTAGATTAAAAGTTACTACCATCTAGATCTAGATCATGTATATAAAATTTTACAAGAATCACATTCTAACATGAAGTTATTAATAGTATAAGAGTGCTAAAGATCTTACAACAGAGTAAGTTGAACCCCCCAAAGATAGATATATATATATATATATATAGACTCATTGGCAGTGACGGACCTAAGACCCGAGGTCGGTGAGGGCAATTTATATTTATATAAAAAATAAAAATTAATAATAGTTATGAATAAAAAATAAAATAAAATATTAATAAAACAGTGAGACCCAATTTATCAAAGAGAATCCACGTTCCTGGGTGTTTTTTACTCTTAACTCCACTATCATTCACTTTCCGAGTCTTTAATTAATAGATTAATGTTTGTTGCTCCCGTTTCGTTTTCTATCTTTCCAATAAAAAATGCTAACAAAAAATCTTAATGATAATTTTAAAGTGAAGAGAATTTTTTTTATCAAATATTATATTTTTCAGCAATATATGGACTCGGACCGATTCCTAAATTAATTTTTTAGTATAATTTTCTGCCAAACACAATATTTTAACCCCAAAAACACTTAATTTCCTACCATAAGTGTAAACGGGGGAAAAAATTGAAACTGGTAATTCTGAAACCAACCATGACGTGTGTAGTGTTAGGTACCAGAATATCAGAATGGTGTCACACAACTAAAATAAGAGACGAGAAAATAAAGAAATGAACACACAAAATTTACGTGGAAAACCCTCAACAAATAAGGGAAAAACCACGGGGCAAGACCAGAAGAATTTCACTATGTGGGAAAATATTACAAGAATACCTCTCACAAAATACCTCACAAATACTCTCACAATACTCTTGTTGAGTATAAGAAATAATAAAAGAGGAAGAAGAGAAATGTTTGGGATGATTATAAAAGCATTACTAAGCCTCCTTATATAGGCTCTAAAGCCTTCACCAAAGCAAGAACCCACCGATGTGGGACTTGCTGTAACATTCTCCCACTTGAAGATTTTGATTGAGCCAATCATATCTTCACACCACTCTTTCTGCCTTGCCATTCCATGTCGCTTACGTTTCTGATAGGCCATAGGAGGATCGACACCAAATAAACTTGTCAGCATTGATCGGCTTCGTCATCACATCTGCTAGGTTATCTTTGGTGTGAATCTTTTGCATATCCACGGTTCCTTTCTCTACCACTTCACGAACAAAGTGATACGGGTATCTATATGCTTTGTCCTGGAATGAAAAGTCGGATTCCTTGCAATGTGCAAGGCACTCGACCGCCACAATACACACGGTAATCATCTGTTGCTTGTGCCCGAAGTTCCTCCATTAAACCTTTAATCCAGATAGCTTCCTTGCAAGCCTGGGTAGTCGCCATGTACTCGGCCTCTGTAGTAGACAAAGCTACAACAGTCAGAACTTAGATAACCAGCTCACTGCTCCCCTGCAGCTGTGAATACATACCCAGAAGTGGATTTCTTTTATCAAGATCACCCGCAAAATCAATCAACATAACCCCGACAATGAATTCTCGATCCTCAGTAACATAATGCAACATCCGAGGTTCCTTTGATGTATCTAAGGATCCTCTTAATGATTCCAATGCTCTCTACCTGGATTTGCCATAAACCGACAAACTGCTCCCACTGCTTGTGCAATGTCTGGTCTTGTACATATCATGGCATACATAAGGCTTCCCACCGCTGATGCATACGGTACTCGAGACATTTCCATCCTCTCCGCTTCATTGCTAGGACTCATACCTGGGGATAATTTAAAATTGACAAGAAGCGGGGTAGAAATTGGCTTACAGTCTTGCATGTTGAAGCGCCGCAAGACCTTCCTTAGATAATTCTTTTGAGAAAGCCAAATCTTCCTATCATTTCTGTCTCGGTGAATTTGCATCCCTAAAATCTTGTTTACGGGTCTCAAGTCCTTCATATCAAACTTCCTAGCCAACTGTGTCTTTAATTCCTGGATTCGATCTTTGTTGGGGCCTACCACCAACATGTCATCCACATACAACAGCAAAATGATGAAATCATTATCATCAAACCTCTTGTAGTACGTACAATGGTCTGAACTCACCTGTTGTAACCAAGGCTAATTATGAAGGAATCAAATCTCTTGTACCAACATCTGGCGCTGCTTTAGGCCGTCTGCAGATTTGGTCAACCTACAAACCAAGTTTTCTTTTCCTTGTTCTTTAAAGCCTTACGGTTAGAGCATATAAATTTCTTCTTCAAGCTCTCCATGAAGAAAAGCGGTTTACATCCAACTGCTCAAGATGTAAATCAAATGCAAAGACACATTGTCAACACTACCCTCGATAGTAGTAAGTCCGACAACCGGAGAAAATATCTCGCCAAAGTCTATCCTTTCTTTCGAGCATAACCTTTGACTACAAGTCCGCACGATACCGCTCCACTTGATCATTGCCGCCTCGTTTAATTTTGAACACCCATTTGTTCCGATGGCTTTCCGACCCTTTGGAAGTTCAACAAGTTCCCAAGTCTTATTTCTATGTAGGGCTTCCATTTCTTCTGCATTCTTTGTCATCCATTGAGAAGCATCTGAACTGTTCAACGCTTCTTGAAGAGCTAATGGTTCAGCTTCTTGGTCAAAGACAAGTATGCATCACGGCGAGCCATGAAATAGTCTGAGTGCCACGATGGTGCCGCTTATCGGCGTGTTGATCGTCGAACTTCTTCATCATTGACCTCATCTGGTTCTTGTTCCATGTGTTCAGTTACGCTTCAAGAATCATCTTCTTGAGTCTTTCTCTCCAACTGCAGTATAGCAGTCTCTTTAAAAGTGTTGTCATTTTTCTGGTCACTTTGTAATTGATTTTGTGGAAAGAGTACATGTCTGGTAACAACAAGGTTGGGGGGAGTGGGGTGCCAGAAGGGATACCCGTTGACATTGTCGTGCATAACCCAAGAATATACATTTTACGGATTTTGGATCCAACTTTGTTCTTTCTTGGCAGTTGTACATTACGTACCCACGACATCCCAACACATGTAAACAAGAATAATCTACCCGCTTTCCTTTCCACATCTCCATTGGTGACTTCAAACCAATCGATCTTCATCGCCATCGATTTATCACGTAATGTGCGCTTGATACGCCCGCCAAAAAGATTTGGCCACTCTGCCGTTCTCAAAGATAGCTCTTGTTCTTTCTAGGAGAGTCCTGTTCATCCGCTTACGCTACACCATTCTGGCGGTGTATGTGCAATATGTAATTGTCTCGTAATACCCTCTTGCTTGCAGAATGATAGAAAGTTACCATCTACATATTCTCCTCCATTGTCTGTCCTCAAGCACTTGATTTTCTTCCCAGTTTCAAGCTCTACTTGTGCTTTGAACTCCTTGAATACTGGAAACACATCTGACTTCTTCTTGATCGGGTATGCCCACAATCTCCTGGAGTAGTCATCAATGAATGATACAAAATACTTTGCTCCCCCCATGGATGTTTCCGGCGACTCCCACACATCAGAATGTATCAAGTCTAGTATGTGTTTGCTTCTGGTAGTTACTTTTCCAAATTTCAATCTATGCTGCTTACTTGTCACACAGTACTCACAGAAGGGTAAAGTTACCGTCTTGAGCCCGGGTAAGAGACTGCGTTCTGCAAGGACTTTTAAGCCACGCTCTGACATATGGCCTAGCCTGCGATGCCACATCATCGTTGATTCTTCATGGCTTGCTGATGCAACTGATGCATCCGCCTCTTGTAACGTATCTCCCAAAAGCATGTATAGATTGCTTGTGATCTTTTCTGCTTTCATCACCACAAGATTGCCCTTCACTACTTTCAAGATTCCACCTTCAATATGGATCTTGCACCCGAGGTCATCCAATTGCCCAGTGGACAATAGATTCCTTTTCAAACCCTTCACATGTCGTACCCCTTGTATCTTGCGAACAGTACCATCTTGCATCTTTATTCTGACAGTACCGATTCCAACGATTTCTAAGGTGTGATCATTTCCCATAAACACGGATCCTACCGAGACAGACTCATAAGTACAAAACCAATCTCGGTGTGAAGTCATGTGTCATGTCGCACCTGAATCCACTATCCAGACATCATTGAGCTTCCTTCCACCTTTAGAACTTGTTGCTCCGCTATACAGGATTTCTCCATCATCTGAGGTACTTGCAACACAACCTTGCGAGGTTGATGCTTCTGAGGTCTTCTCTCCATTCTTCTTGTTACAACACTCCTTCTTCAAGTGCCCTCTCATGCCACAGTTGTAGCATTTGAGATTTTTTCTTCTTCGAGATTTTGATCTAGCACGATCTTGGCTCCTTCTGGGGCCACGTTCTGTTGATCTGCCTCTCGTCATCGTTAAAGCTTCTGCTTTCTTCGAACTTTCTGACCTTTCCTCCTTATTCTTGCGCCTGGATTCTTCTTCAAGGATTGCACCGACAACATCATCAAAGTGAAGAGTGTCAGCAACATTGTTGTTTGTAATGTTGATGATGAGTTGATCATCTGAATCCGTAAACTCAAGTAAAAGTTACGCACGTTCATTTTACGCTATTTTGAAATCGGATGTTGTGGTGAGCCAATAGCGTGTTCAGGTGTTAATGTGATCCGTCATTAATGTGGATTCACTCATTCAAGAGTGTAGAGTTTCCTCTTCAAGAATATTCTTGTGTGAAGTGACTTAACCTCGCATAATTTGTTAAGTACATCCCAAATCTCCTTGCAATCTTTTTCTCGCAACACTTGACAAATGAATCCGCCATTGCTAGGTGCAAATTGGCAACATTGTCATCCTTCTTTTTCCACCTTTCATCACCATATCCGTGGGTCTACCTTCGATTGCTTCAAAGCAATTATCCTTCCTCGAATCAAGCCGCTACCTTTAATTTCCACAGGAGAAATTACTCTCATTGAACTTCTATCTCAAATTTTCTTTGCCATGGTTGTACACGACCGAACCTGATTACACTATTTCACCGTGAATAGCACAAAGATATCGTGAAACGATTGTATGTATCCCGTATACTTAACAAATCCAAAGATATGTTAACAATTACCGTAAAGTATACAACCACACGTGTGAATAGTAACCGTAACCGTGAATAGTACTATATACCGAAAAAGTGATCAGAGTCTGTAAAGAGTGCACCAAGTAATTTCCCAAGAAAGAGAGGTGTCGCTAAGCATACTTAAAAACCTTGTCTTTCCTTAGCCAGAATTTTACTAGACATACACTTTTACACTACCACACTATTTCCGGTAACAATTCTTTTCTGATGTGGCAGATCAGACAATGCTGCAATCACAGAGCATACTAAGAACCAACACCTTCCTAAAGTGGCCTTGACGGAATAGTATCACCAACCTTGGAGCTCGATACCACCGTTAGGTACCCAGTATCGTAATAGTGTCACACAACTAAAATAAGAGACGAGAAAATAAAGAAATGAACACACAAAATTTACGTGGAAAACCCTCAACAAATAAGGGAAAAACCACGGGGCAAGACCAGAAGAATTTCACTATGTGGGAAAATATTACAAGAATACCTCTCACAAAATACCTCACAAATACTCTCACAATACTCTTGTTGAGTATAAGAAATAATAAAAGAGGAAGAAGAGAAATGTTTGGGATGATTATAAAAGCATTACTAAGCCTCCTTATATAGGCTCCAAAGCCTTCACCAAAGCAAGAACCCACCGATGTGGGACTTGCTGTAACATGTAGTGCGCTAGATATTTACCTGAGTCAGCAAAAATAATACAAACAATCACTTACATGTTGTGAGACAGAGACAAATGGGAGAGATGAGAGGGGTGCAAAACTGAAAAACCAGTGGGGTCAAAATTAAAAAAACGCAAGGTATTAAATGAAATTTTAGAAACTTGAGGGCGTGCATATGCACCCCCTCACCTTTGAGTAGGCTCGCCTATGCCGATATGAACATGGTACTTTATTAGAAAGAAATAGGGGGTGAACCCCAATTACAAAGGTAGAACATTGCTGAACTTAAAGAGTCAGCAAACCCGCTTGCCTAGACTAGATATTCTCCCTCTTGTCCCAACTGATCCTAACTAACTAACTTAAGTAGCTCCCTCAACTAACAAAACTAACACCAACATTCAGGAAAAACAAAGAAACCAAGCAAGAACAGAGGTAGCTATATGTTCAATAAGAGCCAACCAAATAACAAAAAACAAAATTAGTTTTAGAAAAATCACCTGTTTGTGGGAATATGTAAAAAATCTAACACCATATTTTCAACACTCTGCTGACCATTGTTATGTTGACCAGAGAACTACAAAGAAAAAGTACCAGTGAGGATACGTTAAAATGAAGCAAAAACTGGAAACCAAGGTCTGCTTACTTGATTTGGCGGGATGGCTTGAGCTTGATAACCTTTTGTGGGAGTGATTTGTGTGGAATTGGTAACATGTTGCCGGTTAGGGATGCTAGCCTGAAGATGTTACCACACGAAATATTAGAATACACTCAATGTGTGGGACAGACTTGCCAAAATTCATAATCAAATATATATATATATATATATATATATATATATATATATATATATATATATATATATATATATATATGTCAAACTCAAACATAAAACTTGCAATTTTTTAACTAATACCCGTATCCTGGAATTATATAGATGAACATATATGCAATCAATGAAATGGCTGGCAATCTCATTGAAATCAGTCACACGCCTGAAAATGACACAAAATTATGAAAGTAAATTTTTTATCTGTTAGCAAAATAACAGGTCCGCCCTGTCATTCACTTAGACAAACAGGATAACCAATCTTTGGTAATAGTTTTAATAACAAATATATCCAAGAAAATTTGACATATTGAACTGTTTAAAACTTTAAATAAAAAGTGAAATGTAAATTTTGTATCATACCTAAAAGAGAAAACATTTAAGGTTTTTTTACCCTGAAAACCTTTCAAGTGTCCATGAAGCCGCACATACATTCCATCCCTAATAATGAAATGGAATTTTAGTACATATTATATAAATACAAATTGTATGAAAAAAGAAACTACATAGGGGGTTGGGGCAACAACAATTTTACAAACCACCTTAATGCAAAATGATCAGTTGTGTGTGTCTTTCTGCAGGATGATAATTAAAATAACAGAAAGACAAAACGAAAGAAAGCTTACCATACCATATATTTCTGTTTCCTTTTTCTTTTAAGAAGAAAAATCTATTTAAGCAGTAAAATTTAATTTAAAACATTTCATTTTCTAGCTCATTCAACCCAGTAAAAACTTATAGTATTTAGAAAAAGAATCTGATGAAAAAACATTAAAAGGTGATTAAAATGAGTAACATGTCTTGCTATTCTTCTCTATACCTACGGATAAAAGTATAAAACCCCATTGGGCATTAACTAAATATAGTACTAAATGTAAAATGTATGTATGAAAAGCAATACAGTAACATACAAGATACCCTCTGCTTCATTTGTATCCGCAGCTTCCTGAAGCCTGCACATAAACAAGAACTCATCATTGACAAAAGGAAAATGTAAAACAGAAAAAATAAATATATTAAATGTTAACAAGTTAAGACAAAAGCATTCACCATTTATTACACTCAATCCTTCCAGTACCATCGTCGAGTACAAAAGTAACATCAGTAATCCGTCCAGCTTTGTTGCACACCCTACCTACAAGAGTAATCTGCACTCAAAATTGTGAGAACAAAAGAAGCCACAAATCATAATTCATAACCAATTCACAAGAGAAGATTCAAAGAACGCACAGTGTTAACGTCCACACCATCAATAACCAGATTGGATTTATCTTCGCTTGACTGAAAAGCATCGTTTATCTGCTTGATCGTCAGAGGAAGCAAGGACTGAGCATCACGATTCTGTAAAAGAAGGAAAATTAAATAAATGAAATGAACAAACCATAAACTAATAAACCAATTCCATCTTTTAATTTCTCAAAACACTTGCAATCACAAGAAAAGCAAGTCAAAACCCTAAACCCTAGCGTCTAACTAGCGTTGCGGTTAAGTGATTTTAGGTTGACTGTGGATGCGATTGTAATTATTAAGAGGAAAGATAAGAAGAAAATGGAGTGTGAGAAAGAGGAGAACCTTGGAGGGAGTGAAGGAAGAGTCGTGGCCCTGAGTGGCCTGAGAAGGCATGAATCCGCCGCCGGAGAAGGCTGCGTTTCCGTCGAACTGGCTCGAATACATGATGTGCTGTTGCTGCTGCTTCTTCGGGACTGAAATGCGGTGATTTGAGGAGAAACTTAAAGTTCACAATTCAGGGTGCTCGAGAAGAATCCACGGACAAGAATAAAATAACTGGTTTCCCGCCACTTTTTCCCCGTACACGCATGTGTATGAGTTCAAGATCCGCCCGGCCCAATGGCACAACCTGGTTAAGCTATTTAGAGTTGGATTTGACCGACCCGCCTCAATTCCACCATTCAATTAAGATCTTTTAGGCTTATTTACCCCACTGGGGTACTTTAAGAAGAAAATGACCAAATTGGTGTATATGGAAAAAATTTCAGATAATGAACACGCCAGCCTTTGACTTATATATTATTTTTTGCTTTTTAATGAAATGTGAACCTGATTCTCGACTCATGTATTAATATTTTTTTAGGGTGAGTCGTGATTATCAATCACGATTAATATTTTTTTTTAAGAAGTCGTGATTACTATTCACGACACATGTTTTTTGTTTTTTATTTTTATTTTTTAGCTAAGTCGAGATTCACAATCACGACTCCTAGGCTAATTATTATTATTATTATTTTTTTGCCTAAGTCGTGACCATGAGTCACGACTCACCTTTTTTTTTTTAATTTGGCCGAATGAAACCGCACACACTAATTTTAAAACCCTAATTTAAACCCTAATTAGTCAAACCCTAATAGCAATTACATTAAAATATATTACATGTAAACCCTAATATAAATGTGCCAAGCCCTAATTAAGTCAAACCCTAATAGCCAATTATGATGTGTGAAATAAGCTTAAACCCTAATTTTTTTAATATAACAAAACCCTAATCAGTTAGGATAATAAATATTACAAATGCACTAAAAATAAAGATAGATATTACGCATCCATAAAATTAAAATTGATAGCTTAAGCATTTGTCCTGCTGTATGACAATTACTTCTATTATGTCCTCAAGACGACAATAACCACATTTTTTTCTTCTCGATTCTGAACCATTGCATCCATCTCATTATGTATCCGAGATGTCCTGGTCTACCCATGGTATCTCTTCGCATGAGAGGATCAGGTTCAACGAGAGCTCAGAGTATGGTGGCCAATATTCTTCATCTCCAAGTGGGTGGAATTCATGTTGATAAACCTTTGAAGATATTTTTCCACTGTCAGATATCGGGTCAATATATACCGACAATCCACATTGCAATAGGCACATGACGCAATAACATGTGAACATGGATACCTCAATGCTTGAAATTCTCCACAATCACACCACCAGCTTGTTTAAATTAACCCCGCATGTCATCGCATCGTCACGATTGAGGATTTGCCATCTCTTCTACTCAACTCGATGATCGCTTCTAGTATAACTACTTCTAACACGAAGAGAGTTTGCTAGTCGCCTGCTCAAAGCAATGTCAGGATAGCTTCACAATAAATATGTCCTCGCATTCATCATGCTAAGTGCTTTCACCCCTTCATCCACAAACAATGAAGTCATTTATAAAATGTAGTCTTCTACTAGGGTCGTGATGGGCAACGCCTGGTTCTTTTAAATTCAATTCAAGCACTCGTAAGATTGGTAGTCATATGGCCATATCTTTTTCCTCCATCATAAGATCGACTCCATTTCTCTCTCGGGATATTATCTAGCCACTCGCCAGCTGTTCACTCGATCTCATGGCAAGAAGTTTTGCCTCAAATCGTGGGTCACAGATCTCATATCCTACAAAAATATAAGAATGATAAGTAAATCAATTCAAGATTAAGTGAAAATAAATAATGACAACTTAAAAATATTTAACTCCTTACCCATATTGATGACATATTTTTTTAGGTCCTAATTTTGAAATTTTTATTGAAGTTGCTTGCAATATGTCAATACAATAAATCGATTGCAGACGCTTCGCCCAACCCACCCAACTTGTTCTGATTTCAAAGTCGCCAAGAACCTTTTCCCCCTGCTCGATATTATCCACAAATTTGGTCAGTGTGACAAACATGCGCAAATTATATAAGAACCATGACCAAGCTTCTTGGTCTTCCTTCAACAATTGCATATGCAATTGGAAGGTTGGTACGATTTCCATCTTCATGACAACAACCAAAAAGTGTACTACGATACTTTCCAGCTTAGAAATGTCCCGTCAACTTGAACAATTGGTTTGCAAGATGGAAACTCCTTCAATGCATGGCTTAAATGCCTGAACACACGCTTAAGTACCATACTCAGGGTCTTCTACACCATCGACAATATAAGTGTCAACTTATATTCTGACAATGGTCCCTCGAATGGAATTCGACAAGATTCATCCATCTTGGCAACACTAGATATGATTCCTCCCAGCCTCCAAATACCTTTGCCATTGCTTTCGCTTTGCCATCCACCCCTTTTTGTAAGTTACCGTAGTAGGAAAAATGATTACGCACTCTTCAATAAGGGCTTTGACTGGTATGCCGTGGTCTGCACTTATTAAACCAACAACACTATCCGCAATGATGTCCGAAGTTCTAATTTAGTGTGATCTTGTGAGATCGATGACGCTGGGTACAAGTATGGATGCCACTAATTTTCTTTATCTCGCCATTTGCCACACTCATGCTTATACGATGTTTCTAATTCGCCATCGCATCCATCACCAAACATTACACACTTAGCAACGTACTATCTGGGCGTGATTCTTCTACAAGATAGTTAAACGAACTTTTAATATGGTATTGTTTAATGGCATTGATCGCTTTTTGCTTTGATTCAAACGTCATGCCCACGGCAAGATCATTGTCGAACCACACATTGTCGCTTTAGTCCAGTAATCCACACCACCCACCTGATCCCTGCTTCGAACAGAATATATTAGTAAAAATGGAGAAGGTAATATGGGGTCCTATATTGACGGCCCAACATCGCCAAGAATATTGCATAACCTTCATTAAATATCTCCAAGTCTTCATCTTCACTAAAATCATTCACGCTGTCTCTAATAATTGATCATCGAAAATTGTAGCCGATACGGGAATATTAGACTTCTACAGACAAATTAAATGAAATAATTAGTCATATATATATATAACTAAAAATTTAATTTCATAAGAATATAACTAATAATTTAATTTACTCAAAAAATAATACCTTTGTAGGTATGTTATTAGCGAGAGTTTCCAAGGCTCACCTAGTGAAAGTGTTATATGTTTAAATGGACTGCACAAGTCACCTAGCCAATAACAAGACACAAGAAAAATAAACACCAAGTCATAACATATATAGGCATCGGCAAAGACCATAATTGAAGCATTCAACAAAAAATATGAATAATGGAGATCAAGTCACGCATGGCATGCAAAGAGTCATGTTAAATCGACATAAAGAAGGTTACGCATGCGCGCATTGTCATGTTAAATCACATAATTGAAAGAATATTGAATAGTCGAGCATGAAAAACAAGTCACGCATGGCATGCACATTGTCATGTTAAATCACATAATTGAAAGAATATTGAATAGTCGAGCATGAAACAAAAAGTCACGCGATGGCATGCAAGAATTATCGCCACCTATATATGTAGGAGAATATTGAGCATGCCTTGAATAGTCAAGTAACACATAATTGGTGGAATATTGAATAGCTTGAGCATATAATTGGTGGAATCTTTGCATGTGTTGCGTGAGACTAGTCACGCCTTGAAGCTTTGCATGTGTCGAGCCCATTTTAAGACTATAACATGAGCAAACGAAGAAGACTTACACCAACCTGCATTTGCATTTTCACATCCACCCCCAAAAAAAGCATTTTTTGTCATCTTAACTTATTCAAAAGATATGGATCAAATGGGACCAGTCCGCTTGACGCCAAAGCTAAGATTTCGTGATAAGCATATTTCTTCAATATATGGGCTCAAGAAGAGACTGATCTCA